>JAEOAD010000011.1:37130000-38330000 GCA_036365145.1 Orientallactaga sibirica | reverse complement strand
TCAATCCAGCAATGCTCCTCCCTTCTTCCCCATCCCCAGAGTCCTCCTCTCATTTATGCCCTGAAGTAGTGGAAGACCTCCATTCCCTTCAGCAGGGTCTCCAAGACATGCCCCTCACATCACCTCAATTAGTCCTCTTTGTAGACAGAAGCTCCTCAGTTGACAGTTCAGGAAACCAACAAGCAGCGTATGCTGTGGTCATGCCCACTCATGTCCTAGAGGCTGCTCACCTGCCAATAGGCACCACCTCCCAAAAGGCTGAACTAATCGCACTAACTAGGGCCCTACGTATCTCAAAAGGTCTTAAGAGCTAATATCTATACAGATTCTAAATATGCTCTCTCTATAGCTCACACTCATTCAGTCCTCTGGAGGAAGAGAGGATTCCTCACTACTAAAGGTACTCCAGTCGTTAATGGGCCCCTCATAGCCAAGCTTCTAGAGGTTCTCCAGCACCCAGCAGAGGTGGCCATTATCCACTGCTGAGCACAACAGACCTCTAAAGATCCAGTAGCCCAAGGCAATGCCAGGGCTGACTCCGTAGCATGAAAACTAGCCCTGTCATCTGCCCCCAACACAGGATGAATCTGTCTCCTGTCCCTGGCATACCAACCAAATTATTTGCCAGAAGAGGGAGCCACACAAGATAGGAATGGCTGGATTTTTAAAAACAATCTCTAATTCTTCCCCAGAAACAGGCCACTACAATTATCTCTGACATTCACCAAACTTTACACATCGGACCCAAAGCCCTTTACAGGTTCCTGGAACCCCTGCTGGACACTGACGGCCTCCAGACACACATCTCACAGGTCCAGTCCACCTGTTGGATATGCACTCAAGCCAATCCACAAGGGGCCTACATCTCCGCCCACCCCTGCATCAATTCTGGGGACATCAACCAGGCAAAGACTGGCAGATAGACTTTACCCACATGCCACTCCACAAAAAACTCCGCTATCTCCTTACTCTAGCTGATACTTTTACAGGCTGGATCGAGGCTTTCCTAACTTCCAAGGAGACTGCCGATATCATGGCCTGGACACTTCTAGAACACATCATACCAAGATTTGGGGTCCCATTGACCATCTAAACAGTCCAGCCTTCACTTCTAAGATTGTCTCACAAGTATCAGAGGCACTCAACATATCCTGGAAACTACACATCCCTTATCATCTTCAGTCATCAGGTAAAGTAGAACCTGCCAACGGTCTTATTAAACAGCAACTCACAAAATTTTCTATGGAACTTAAGCTGTCCTGGCCCTCCATTCTCCCTGTGGCTCTAACCTGCTTACAAGCTGCCCCTCGCTCCCCTACCAGGCTCAGCCCTTTCCAGTTACTGTATGGGAGACCTTCCTGCCCAGCCCCCCCCACTGGTTAACTACCTCCCCTACCTCTTCCTTCTGCTTTCCCTCCTCTGCTCACATGCAAATAGATCCCTGCCTGCTCCAGTAACCTCCAACCCAACAGGAACAACCCCTACTACCTCAGCTCCTATCTCACCTGGGGACCAAGTCTGTCTCAAGCAGCTCGACTCCAGACCTCTTGCACCCAGGTGGGAGGGACCCTGCACTGTGATCCTCACCACCCCCTCAGCAGCTAAACTTCTGGAACATTCTGGCTGGTACCATATCTCCAGGCTCAAATGGGCTCCAGGGCAAAATGACTGGTCTGTACAGCAAACAGGTCCTACCTCCCTTAGGTTTTCTAGCCATCCTACTCTTACTTAGCCTAGCCCCCACCCTCTGGGCTTCTAACTGCATTTCACCTCCCTGTGAGTTTCAATTTCAGGGATGACAGATCGTCCTACTCAATTACACTTCATGTCCTTTTAGTTCCTGCAATGAAATCCACTTAACCTTTGATGCTGTCTCTACACGCCACCACCAATGTTCCAGCAAAGAACCAGGAAAGTGAATCCCATATACCTTTGCTTTCAACAGGGTCAAGTCTCCTCTGATTGTTGAGATCCCAGGCTGTCCCTGATGGTCATGCAATTACTCTGTCAGGGGGAATGTGCCGGGAGCATACAGGGATAACTGGAAACTTATCACACCTGTGTCATTATTCTGAGGTAACATTGTATACTATATGCTTGCATTAGAATGGCCAAAAGGCCTGACCTAGGATCAGTGGCAAGATCAATGGAAAAATGTCACCTTTATCATACGAAACCCCAGTGCCTGGCAGAGCCACATAGCAGCAGTCGGATTCTACTACTATTCCGGGTCAAATGGAAGGAGTAAGATCAAAATAATCAAAACCCTTCAAAAGTCCAGGGCTCAAAACGCTATGGCAGTGTTCAATCAGACTAGCCATGGCACTTCCCTATCCTTGCAGCACCTCCGCTCTTCTCTCCACTACTCTTGGGAAAAAATCCTTTCCATGTCCCTGGGACATTACATGTCCCTAAACTCCACAACGTGTTTTCTTTGTTATGCACCCCAAAGGCCTGCCTTTGCTCCTTTTCTGGTAATGACCAATGTCACCCCCATAGATAGTTGCCCAAGACATCCCCTTTCTTCCTCACTGTTCATACCCCCATACCTCAATATCTCTGAATGCTGGGCTCCAGCAGGGATACAATGCCTCCCTGCCATACAAATCCATAACCTTGTCTCAGACTTGTCCCTACCCCCACAGACATTGTTCCTCTGCAACTCGTCACTCTACCGCTGCGCTTCCCCTCACTGGAAAGTTCCATGCATCCTAGTCACCCTGATCCCCAGCCAAACAGTATATACTAAGGGAGAATTAGAGTCATATTATCAACAATATTCAATTACCCTGGGATTGCTACAAAGACGAAGATGAAGAGTGACACTGGCTGCACTGGTTGGGGCAAGCTTAATCACATCAATCACAGCATCAGGCCTGGTGACAGGAGGCCTAGGCCACAACCTAATGACAGCCCAACACTTTTCCCAAGACCCAACTGACCCAACTGGAAGGCTCAGACACAGTGGAGACCACTGTGATGGCCAGACAATCCCTACAGCTCCAGCTCTTGTCGTTGGCACAGGTAACCCTACAAAACAGGAGGGCTCTAGACCTACTAACGGCAGAAAAAGGGGGAACATGGCTGGAGAAATGGCTTAGCAGTTCAGCGCTTGCCTGTGAAGCCTAAGGACCACAGTTACAGGCTCAAATTCCCCAGGACCCACATAAGCCAAATGCACAAGGTGGTGCATGCATCTGGAGTTCGTTTGCAGTGGCTGGAGGCCTGGTGCGCCCATTCTTTCTCTCTTTCTCGCTCTCTCTGCCTCTTTCTCTCTCTGACTGTCACTCTCAAATAAAAAAATTTTTAAGTCACAAAGAAAAAGGGGGAACGTGCCTCTTAGGGAAGAATGCTGCTACTATATAAATGAATCGGGCCTGGTGGATACCCAGGTAAAAACACTGCAGACAGTGGATGAAGACCTCAAACACTGCTTCACTAGCCAGCCATCCTCCCCAAGCTGGTGGCAATCCACACCTTTACCCTGGCTCACCCCACTTATGAGCCCAATAATAATGATTTGTCTTTTTCTTCTAATAGCTCCTTGCCTCCTCTGCTTCCTCCAGGAGTGCATCCAAGAAATTTCCAGGGTGGCCGTCAACCAAATGTTCCTGCACTCATACGTTCCCTTGAACACAGACCCGTCAACTTCCAACTCCCCCTCCCCCACATCGTCCCCAACCAGCTTGAAGTAGCCAGGACTTGAGTCCACGCCCATGTACACAAAAAACCCCGAATGTTAGGCAGGGCTGTGCTCAAAACAAAGACCCAACATGGTGGCCATGCCCTCCGACAGCCCCGACCCCCACATCCCGACTATGATCTGGGCCAGCAGTCTTAAGACTCCCCTGCCTGCAACAGTTGGTCCTTTACCTTAGCTGTAACCTTAAAGAAGGCCTCTGCTCCCTCCCTTCCTTGAAACAGTTATATTCCTCAGCTTGCTCCTGTGTGCTAGTTATGGCCATAGGGAAACAGATCAGCTCCTATCTGACACATCATCTTCTCCCACCCTGGCCCTTCAAAAGGACTCCATCTTGGGTCCGGGACCCGACTTCCCTGGCCTCGCGTCTCCAGACCTGTGAACCTCGCGCGGGAGCTGTGCCAATAAACCTGAACTAGCTTTGTTGATCTGGTCTGATCTGGTTCTTCACGTCAAGACTTTCAGCTACCTCGGAAAAAAACAAAAAAGAAGAAAGAGAAGAAAAGAAAAGAAAATGAAATAACAGAAAGGTTAGATAAAGGATGAAAGGGGCTGGAGAGATGGCTCAGCAGTTCAAGGCATTAGCTAGCAAAGCCTGATAGCCCTGGTTGGATTCCCCAATACCCATGTAAAGCTGCATGCACAAAGTGGCTTATGGTCTGGAGTTCATCTATAGTGGCAGGTGGCCTTGGTGTGCTCATACTCTCTCTTTCTCTCTCGTAAATAACTAAATGTGTAGGGGTTTGTGTGTGTGTGTGTGTGTGTGTGTGTGTTTTTTGAAGTAGGGTTTCACTCTGGCCCAGGCTAACCTGGAATTCACTATGTAGTCTCAGGGTGGCCTCAAACTCACAGCAATCCTCCTACCTCTGCCTCCTGAGTGCTGGGATTAAAGGTGTGCGCCACCATGCCCAGCTTATAACTAAATTAAAAGAAAGGGAGATAAGCGCTGGGAATGGGGTGGTTTGGGATGGGGAGGTGTGCCCTGCACAGAGATTTTAATTGCTTCTGGGTGATAGGAAGAAGGTGGCATAAGATGAAGGGCAGAGGAAACCAGAGCCAAACATGCCTACAAGAACGCTGCCCTTGAGCCAGGGCAGGAGGGGATTCCACAGGCAGTCAGGCCACTCTAAGACGGGCAGATGCCTAGGTATCTCTGCTCCTGACACACATAACACTTAAGCCAGAACAAACACCCCATGCAAACACTATGCCAGGCACCCTTGCCCGAGTGCAGAAAACTGAATTCGTCATCAGGTGGATTCACAGTGAAAGAAACAAAGCAGAAAGAGGAGGATTTAGAAGCGAACAAAAGCTGGGTGTTGGGATGCATGCTTGTGGTCCCAGCACTCAGAAGATGGAGGAAGATAAGCTCAAGACCAATCTTGGCCCTGCCTGGACAAAAAAGAAAAGAGGAGGAGGAAGATGATAAAGAAGAGGAAGGAGAATAAGAAATGGATTAAGCTAGACATGGCTGGAATCCTAGCACTTGGGAAGCTGAAGCAAGAGATATAAGAGTTGAGGCCAGGGCTGGAGAGATGGTTTAGCGGTTAACACACTTGCCTGCAAAGCCTAAGGACCCAGGTTTGGCTCCCCAGAACCCTCATAAGCCAGATGCACAGGTGACACATGCGCACAAGGTCACACATGTGCACGAGATGATGCATGTACCTGGAGTTTGACTGCAATGGCTCAAAGCCCTGGCGTGCCAGTTCTCTCTCTCTCTCCCTCTCTTGCTCTCATGAATAAAAAAATAAAAATATTTAAAAAAGAGTTGGGGCCAGCTTGAACTACATAACTAGAGAGGGTAATGGGGAGGAAGGAGTAGCATGGGCTGAAGGTGTAGCTCAGTGGTAGAGCGCTTGCCTAACATGTGCAAGGTCCTAGATTTGATCCCAAGCACCACATAAAACTCTAAAGAGAGAAAAGAAATGAATAGCAAATAACTACTGAGGGCATACTGTGGGCTGGCAGCATTCCAAGCATGTGACACAGAGGACCTCATGCAGCAGCTGAGCGGGCCACCACTGGCTCTGGACTCACAGGAAGCTGAGTCACGGGGAGGTAAAGTAACTGGAGCGAAGTTTGCACAGCAGTGGGGTGGGGCATGGAATGTGGACACAGGCCGCCTGTTTCCTGAACCCAGCTCTGAATTATCAACTACACTGCCTGTTAAAAGAACTTGTAAACAAAAGGTGAACAAGCTGATCCCAGAGGAAACAGATAATTCAAGTAACAGAAGGGAGCTTAAAAAAGAAAGGTTCTAATGTTATTACATTCATGAAACAAAAGGCAGCCAGCAGCTGTGGAATAAAGCAGGCAAGCAATAGCTCCTGGGAATGCAAAACAGAACCACCAAAATAGAAGGAAATTTAATAGAAAGGAATGTGAACATCTATGATTGAGGTTTCCACCAGTAATTCAATCTTATTTTGGGGAGAGGGAATGCCCTGATTTTAAACTCCTGTATTCTTTCTCTTTTAATTTTTTTAATTATCTATTTATTTGACACAGAGAAAGAAAAAGGCAGATAAAGAGAGAGGAGAGAGAAAGAGAAAGAAAGAATGTGCACGCCAGGTCCTCTAGCCACTGTAAACAAACTCCAGACCATGTACCACCTTGTGTATCTGTCTTATATGGGTCCTGGGGAATCAAACCTGGGTCGTTTGACTTTGTAAGCAAGGGCCTTAATCACTAAGCAATCTCTCTAGCCCTCTTACTCTTTTTTTGCATGCACACAAGTGCATGTGTGTAATGTGATGTGTGCACATGTGTGTGCGGATGCACATGCAGGGCAGAGGCTGGAGGAGAACTTTGGGTGCCATCTAATCACTCATCTGCATATCACTTGAGATGAGGTCTCTCCCTCAACCCAGAGCTGCTGTCCATCAGCAGCTAGTGATTCTCTGCCCACTGCCCCTTAACCTCTTAAGGAGGACTGGGATTACAGATGCGTTTGGCCTCATCCAACTTAAAAAAAAATTTTTTTTTAATTTATGAGAGAGAAAGAGAGAGATATACAGAAATAGGCAGGTAGAGAGAGAGAGAGAGAATGGGCATGCCAAGGCCTCCAGCCACTGCAAATGAACTCCAGATACATGTGCCCCCTTGTGCATCTGGCTTACATGGGTCCTGGAGAGTCAAGCCTTGAACCAGGATTCTTAGGCTTCACAGGCAAGCATTTAACTACTAAGCCATCTCTTCAGCCCCCTCATCCAACTTTTTACTTAGGTTCTAGAGAATTGAACTTGACAGACTCTGGCCTAAAGGTCCTCATATGTACACAGCAAATGATCTTAACTGCTAAGCTAAGTTATCTCTTCAGCCTCTCAACTGTATTCTTTTTTTTTTTTTTTTTTAAGGTAGGATCTCCTTCTAGCCCAGGATGACCTGGAATTCACTATGTAGTCTCAGGGTGGCCTTGAACTCTCAGTGATTCTCCTACCTCTGCCTCCTGAGTGCTGGTATTAAAGGCATGTGCCACCATGCCCAGCTCTGTATTCTTTTTTTTAAAGAATTTATTTATTTTTATTTATTTATTTGAGAGAGAGAAAAAGAGAGAGTGAAAGAGGCAGAGAGGGAGAAAGAGAGAGAGAATGGGCATACCATGGCATCCAGCAGTTGCAAATGGACACCATGTGCCACCTTGTGCATCTGGCTTACGTGGCTCCTGAGGGATCAAACCTGGGTGCTTTGGCTTTTCAGGCAAGCACATTAGCCGCTAAGCCACCTCTCCAACCTTAAGAATTTTATTATTATTATTTTTTTTTTTTTTGGTTTTTCAAGGTAGGGTCTCACTCTAGCTCAGGCTAACCTGGAATTCACTATGTAGTCTCAGAGTGGCCTCGAACTCTCGGCAGTCCTCTTACCTCTGCTTCCCAAGTGCTGGGATTAAAGACGTGTGTTACCATGCCCAGCTCTTAAGAATATTATTTATTTATTTATTTATTTATTTATTTATTTATTTATTTATTTGAAAGGAAAGAGAGAGAAAAAGGGAGAGAATGGGTGAATCAGGGCCTCTTGCCACTGCAAATGAACTCCAGATGCATACACTTCTTTTGTGCATCTGGCTGTACATGAGTATTAGACAACTGAACCCAAGCCATTAGGCTTTGGAAGCAACCACCTCAACCACTGAGCAATCTCTCCAGCCCCCTCAACTCCTGTGTTCTTGAGCTGAGTGTGCATGCCTGTAATCCCAGCACTTGAGAAGTGGAGGCAAGAGGATCAGAAGTTCAAGATCAACTTCATCTACTATTGAATTTGAAGCCAGCCTGGGCTACATGAGACTGTCTCAAAAAAACAAAATATGTCGGCTCCTGTATTCTCAGGTGGAATAAGTGGGATCAATCCATGTTCCACTAGACCAGAAAGATGACTTCTGTGACAGTCAACCAAACCAGAAGGATGCGGGGGCAGGGGAACGACACACAGGGAATGGTTCTTTTTATTATTATTATTAGTAGTAGTAGTAGTATTTTAGAGAGAATGAGAGGGATCAAGTGAGAGAGACAGAGGGAGAGAGAGGGAATTGGCGCCCCAGGGTCTCAGCCACTGCAAACTCCAAACGCTTGTGCCACCAAGTGGGTATGTGCGACCTTGCACTTACCTCACCTTTGTGCATCTAGCTAACGTGGGATCTGGAGAGGTGAACGTGGATCCTTAGGCTTCGCAGGCAAGCACCTTAACTGCTAAGCCATCTCTCCAGCCCAACCCTGAGCTCTTAATAACATCATTGAGTCCCTAGATCAAACCTTACCTGAAGCTAAAAGAATAAGTGCCTCCTTCTCTCCCTCTCAATATCCACCATTCAATTCCTACACAAGGAATTGTCAGTTGTCTGTCCAGCCCTCAGATGAACCATCATCAAGGTAAGTTGTCAGGCAGGCTTGGTTACAAGGGGAATTTTGTAACAAACAGAAATCAAAATAACTGTACTGAGAAAATTCATTAAAAGAAAGAATTGGGGGCTGGAGAGATGGCTTAGTGATTAAGTTGCTTGTCTGCGAAGCCTAAGGACCCAGGTTTGATTGCCTAGTACCCAAGTACCCACATAAGCCAGATGCACAAGGTACATGTGTCCGGAGTTCATTTGCAGTGGCTGGAGGCCCTGGTATACCCATTCTCTCTATCTTCCTCTTCCTCTTCCTCTTTTTCTCTCTTTCAAATAAAAAAATAAAAAGAGGTGGGGCTGGAGAATTGGCTTAGAAGTTAAGGCACTTGCCTGCAAAGCCTAAGGACCCATGTTCAATTCCCCAGGTCCCATGTAAGCCAGACACATGAGGTGACGCAAGCATGCAAGGTTGCACATGCGCACAAGATGGCACATGTGTCTGGAGTTCAATAGCAGTGGCTGGAGGCCCTGGTGCACCAATTCTCTCTCCCTCTCTCACTCTTTTTCTCTCTCACTCTCTTTCATAAAAAAATACAAAAAAAGAGGTGGGGAGAAGAGGTGGGGAGGGGAAGTCTAAGCCTGTGGCTCAGTGATAGGGTGCCTGCTTAGCATCTATAGGCCCTGGATTATATCCTGGCTCCAAAGTGAGAGAGGAAGAGAAAGTGTCAAGGTTCTTGGTTGCACACCAGAACTAGATGGTAAAACCCTATTGGTGAAGACTCTACATGCTTGGAAAGAACTGGGGGAATGTTTCTTATGGACCTTACAAATAGCTTTTTAAAAATTTATTTATTTATTTATTTATTTATTTATTTATTTATTTATTTATTGGAGAGTGACACAGAGAGAGACAGAGAGAGAGGGAGAGGAAGACAGAGATGGGCACGCCAGCAGTGTCTCAGCTGCTGAGAACGAAATCCAGATGTGTGCACCCCCTTGTGGTCAAGTGTGGCATTGCGCCCTTGCGTCACTTTGCATCTGGCTAAACGTGGGACCTGGAGATTGGAACCGGTGTTCTTAGGCTTAGGAGGCAGGCGCCTTAACCACTAAGCCATCTCTCCAGCCCACAAATAGCTTTTTTGAGATTGTTGCTGTGAGGTGCTAAAGTACTGACTTATAATTGGTCCTAAAGTTAATCTTACAACAATTACTCCACCCCACTTAAAGCAATGTGACTAGGTTTCCTCTGCCTTGGTGTGCTTTTGGCCTGAACAGCACAGATGACCAAAATTGACAAGCAATGTTGAGAAATGCTAAATAATCTCAAGCTATGCTCTTTTCCTCAGTGGCTTAGTTGAATTCTGGACTCAGGGCAAACATACATGCATAAGAAGTGCTGAACATAGCATTGAAGACAATGACATCAGTAACTATGAGCCCACACACAAATCTGTTGAAGGAACCAGGTGAGCTTAGTGTGATTGCTCTTGTGATCAGTGTACGTGTGTGTGAGTTCTGGATCAGCAGGGTCCAGCAGGTCATACCCTAAATCTCTTCCTTTAACAAATGTTTAAGGAGTATACAAAGTCAAAAGTTCCTTAGCCTTTGCTCATATAATGTACTACTTGTTCACATATTACTGATTTGGGGCTGTTCAATAAAAATGCCAGTGAGGGGCTGGAGAGATGGTTTAGCAGTTAAGGCGCTTGTCTGTGAAGCCTAAGGACCTAGGTTTGATTCCCTAGTACCCAGGTAAAGCCAGATGCACAAGGTGATGCATTTGTCTGGAGTTTGTTTGCAGTGGCTAGAGGCCCTGGTATGCCCATTCTCTCTCTATCTCTCTCAAAGTAAATAAATAAATAAAATATTTTTAAATGCAATGAGGGGGCTGGAGAGATGGCTTAATAGTTAAAACACTTGCCTGAAAAGCCAAAGGACCCAGGTTTAATTCCTCAGAGCCCACATAAGCCAGATGCACAAGGGGGCACATATGTCTGGAGTACATTTGTAACGGCTGGAGGCCCTGACAACCCTCTTTCTCTGTCTGTCTATCTCTCTCTCTCTCTCTCTGCTCTCTCTCTCTCTCTCTCTCTCTCTCTCTCTCTCTCTCTCTCAAATAAATAAAAATAAAATGCCAATGAGGGCTGGAGAGATGCCTTAGCAGTTACAGGGCTCCAGATCCCACATAAGGCAGACCTGCAAGATCACACATGTGCACAAGATGGCATGTACATCTGGAGTTCGATTGCAGTGGCTGGAGGCCCTGGCATGTCAATTCTCTCTCCCTCCCTCTCTCTCTCTCTCTCTCTCTCTTTCTCTTAAAAAAAATGCCAATAACTACCTGTATACAGAAGAAGCCACAGCTGCAGCAACATCAGAGCAATGGTGACAACAGATGCAGCAGGTTTACTAATGGCTTAAATTAAATTTCTCTTATTTCCTTTTTCTTCAGGCATCCTGGTAGAGGAAGCTGTCCCACTCCTGGACAAGGTATACCAGAAGTTAGCCCTCTCATCTCTCAGTCTCTGCTCTAAAAAGCTCACTTCTGGATAGAGGTTAGTCATCCCTAAATTCAAGGTTGTGCCCCTACCCCCACCAAAAAAAAAAATATAGGAAAAAGCTATGCAGCCTGCTGGTGGAGAAAAGTAATCAAGAGTGTTAACCAACAGTGAACCCTGCGAGCTTTATGGCTGGACAGCCAACTGCTCTTTGTATTTGAGGCCCATTCCATGGAAGAGAATTCCTTCCTGGTATGGAAAATTTATTCAAAAGCCTATGGCTGGTGAGGTCATAAGCCCTAGAGGGTAAATTACTACTGTTGTCTGGCTCAATGGATATATTATGCCCACCAAACTGTGTTTATGCCTATATATTAAAACTACTCTCACTTTTGGTAAGAGAAGCTTCTCTTTTCAGATGGTGGTGACCACTAGGATGACTCAAAACTCACCAAGGTACCAAAAAGAAATGACAGTGGAGTGTTTTCAGCACTAAGTGAGAGATCTCTATCACATCCTCCAAGCCTCAGGGACCATTGCAGAAGAAGTGGTAAAAAGAATGTCAGAGTCAAAGGAAGGGAAGGAGTGCTTACAGTACTGTTTTCTAGAAACAGAGTGGCCTTGATATCCATGACCTCACGGCGTCTAACACTACCTACATAAGAGCTGCATAATAGAAGAAAAAAATGATGACTTTAAAATAGAAGAGAGAGGCTGAGTGTGGCGGTGCATGTCTTTAATCCCAGTACTTGGAAGGCAGAGGTAGGATGATTGCCATGCATTAAAGGCCAGCCTGAGACTACATGGTGAATTTCAGGTCAGCCTGGGCTACAGCAAGATCCTATATCAAAAAAGAAAGAGAGGGCTGGAGAGATAGCTTAGTGGTTAAGGCATTTGCCTACAAAGCCAAAGGACCCCAATTCAATTTCCCAGCACCCACATAAGCCAGATGCACAAGGCGGCACATGAGTCTGGAGTTTGTGGTGGCTGGAGGCCCTGGCGCACCCATTCTCTTTCTCTCTATCTGCCTCTTTCTCTCTCTCAAATAAATAAATAAATAAATATTTTTTAAAAAAAGAAAGAAAAAAGAGAGACTAGTTGGACAGAAGAAGGGAATGAGAGGAGGGGGGATTTGAGATGGAGAAAAGGGAGGGTGATGGGAGAGGATTTTGATCATGGTTTATTGTCTATATTTATGGAAGTTGTCAATAAAAAGTAAAGAAAAAACAAGAGAGAGGATGGTGGAAGGAAGAGGGCAAGGAGGAAGGAAGGGGAGAGAAAGAGGGAGGGAAAATAAAGAGAAAGTAGAAAGGAAAAATAAAGAGAAAGAGGGAGGGAAAGGAATGCTGGCTGAACTCAACAACAGCTAAATATCTCAGTTGACTTCTAAAGGATCCATGTATGAGAAGGATACATGGCAAATAGGCTTTCCAGTGACTAATGAGATACCTGTTTTTTCCCTCAGAGAGGAATAAAAAAGGCAGTTAGGAAAGGGGAGGTAAAGCAGGCAGCTCTTCTGTTACTGCCATGACTGCTGCTCTTTTTGCAGACTATTAAAGCAACTTGTCCTTTTTCTCTAAAGGATGAGTGCTTTCACCAGCTCCCCCACTTCATTGGTGGCCCACATGGGAATGAGAATTTTACCTCTGTTCTCATTTCTCCCAACCCAGAACACTTGCAATCACTTCACACATGCTTGGAGTCGCCTGAAGGCTTTGGGCTGGGGCACCCCTGGTAGTCTGGCCTCCCTGCAGTAGCTCATGCTTGCCACAGCCCTGCCTTGAGACTCAAGGGACCCAAGTCTCCTCTTTGACCCAGCTATGAGGGTCTTTCTCTACCCCAAGACCCTTGGAGGACTCTGCTGAGGTTCCAGTGCCAATGGTTACTGGCTGGAGCAACCCTCCGGTGAAATCTCAAGGCCTCCTCTTCTTGATGACAATGCCTCATGATTGAGGGCTCCGGCCTCTTTAGCCAGGAGGGGAGAAAGGACTGTTTTCTCTCTGCTCAGTCCTTGTTCCCAACACACACCACGCTGCTGCTGCTGCTGCTGCTGGGTGGGCCTGCACAGGCTGTGTGGATACTCCTCTATTTTCTTTCCCTTCTCTTCTGGCTAGCCCTCCTGTGATTGGCTATGTTCATCCCCTTCATCTAATGATTTTTCTATATCAGATTGGGTTAACACTTCTGTCTCTATGATGCTTCAGCAAGGTGTTCGACCTCTGCCATTGGAAGCCCTATTTCCTTGTAGTGGTTTGAATCAGATGACCTCCCACCAGATGATTTTGGTTGGGTACTTTATCCCAGCAGTGAGAAGGTAACTACATTCCCCCTGGAACAGGCAGCACAGGTCTTCTGACAAAACCACCCTGAAGTATGGGTCTCTTTTTCTTCTTTTTGTGTATGGGTTCATATGCATGTGGGTATACATGTATAAGCCTGCATGTGGAGATCAGAGATTGACATTGGGAGACTTGCTCAATTGCTCTCCACTTTATTTACTGAGGCAGAGTCAGCTAGTTTAGATAGCCAGATGGCCCTGAAGATTCCCCTGTCTCTGCCTCCCAGCTGGGATTACAAGTGGGTGATCACAACCCCGGCCCCCAGCTTTTATTTGGGTGCTGGGAATCTGAATTCAGGTCCTCGTGATTTTCCGGCAAGCGCTTTATCCACTGAGCCATCTCCCCAGTCTTGGTTCTCTTTTTTTATTTCCCCTGATTTTGTGTGTGTGTGTGTGTGTGTGTGTGTTTCCTGTTTTTCCCCCCCCTCAGACAGTATGACTATACCCCAATCTAGTCATGGTACTTCCTGGGCAGGTCTCCATCATTTGAACTGGCTCTCTTTGTGGCACCTAATGAAACCTCTCCAGAACAAGAGTTAATAGGTAGGGTCAGCACATTGCCCCTGCTCAGCTGAGGAAGCTGATGATGAAATGACCTCCAAGCAGCTTCCACAGCTGAGTTTTTGCTCTGTCAGTACTGAATGTGGAGGAGGAAACTTGTCTGAGAGATCAGAAAGGGAACCGGTTCTCAGTGCAAGTCTGAGACAGAAACGGTTCCCAAATGGGGGAAAAAAACAGTTCTGTTCCACACAAACTACAAAGAGGGAAAGACAGGATGGCACAGCCAATCAAAATTAGCTGCTACCCAATACCACAGGGCTGCCACCCTGTAAAGCCAGCCTCCACCCTGCCATGGCTGGAAGTTGCATTCATAGAGGCTCACCCCTATCAAATAAGGATTGCTCCAAAGTGGAGACTGCCACAACCTGTCACCTTAGGAGGCAGCTCTACTACTGCTACACTACTGCTCTCTCTGCAGTGTGCTAAATGAGCTCCTTGTTTTACCTTTGAGAGAAAAACGAAACCAGAAACAACAATCTCTATTCCAGAAACCAAATGTGAACTGGTATGAGTGGTGGTGGTGTCACATCTTCTCAAAGGAGTTATTTTATCACTTGGTTCTGCAATGCCATGTTATATAATCATAGCATGGGTTGGTATGAAAGTTTAGTTATAATTTCAGAATGAAATAAAATGTTACAAGTTTTAACCATGGAAATATAAAGAGAAAACTGGCAAAAACTAGAAGGAAGTGAGGAAAGAGGTGTCCGGTGGCATGTAACTTTTCTGAAATGGTGATGGTGTCCAAGACATTCTGTTGGAAGTAGATGGTTAAGGAACTACCTTTTAAATCTAGATTGTTTAGAACTGGAAGCAGCAACAACATAGAGGGGAAAAAATACAGCAAACAAGACCAAGAGAGTAGACCTGGTGTGGGTGACTGAAAGAGAATGTGAGTTCAATTCTTTGCTCAGCCAGGCATGGTCATCACATGCCATAGTACCAGCTACTTGGGAGACTGAAGCAGGAGGATCATTTGAGCCCAGAGTTTAAGGCCTCCCTTTGTGAAACAAAGAAGTAAATTCTTTGATAAGAAAAATGATGATGTGTCTGTAGATGTTCTTTTGAGTCCTGAAGTAAAGTAATGGAAAAACAATATATTAGTTAGAACTATGATGTACAGGGGCTGGAGGGATGGCTTAGCAGTTAAGGTACCTGCCTGCAAAGCCAAAGGACCTAGGTTCAATTCCACAGGACCCACATAAGCCAGATGCACAAAGGGGCGCATGCACCTGGATTTCCTTTGCAGTGGCTGGAGGCCCTGGTGCACCCATTCTCTCTCTCTCTCTCTCTCTCTCTTCTCTCAAATAAATAAAAATATTTTTAAAAAAAAACTATGATGTACAAAAGACACAGTGTCTGAAAATAGAAAAATACTTGAAGGAAAGGAACTGGAGGTAGGATATTTTACTCTTCATTTTATCCCATTTTGTACTGGTTGAATTTTATTTTGCGTACATATTCCATATAATCCCCTATCCATCCACTGGGCTCTCCCTCCGGGTTTATATTGTGGGTTGGCATTCAGTACCCGTTCCCACCTCTTCTAGTTTGTCTTCCTATACTGCAGAGGCCAGGTAATGAGACTTCTCTCTAGCTCCAGCTGCCTAATGGCACCACATCAATCAACCATAACTAATTTCCTTCTTCATTAAACTAGTCAAGTAGTAATCTCTCCCAAAAAAAATCTGGGCTGGAGAGATGGCTCAGTAGTTAAAGGCACTTACTTGCAAAGCCTAATGGCTCAGAGTCAATTCCCCAGTACCCATGTCAAAAGCATGAAGTAGCACACATGTATGGAGTTCCTTTGCTGTGCAGGATGCCCTGCATGAGCGCACATGCATGTGTGTGTTCTGTCTCTCTTAAATAATTTTTTTTTTAAATTTAATTTTTGGTGGTAGGGTATCACTCTAGCCAAAGCTGACCTGGAATTCATTATGTATTCTCAGGGTGGCCTGGAACTCACAGCGATCCTCCTACCTCTGCCTCCCAAGTGCTGGGATTAAAGGCATATGCCACCACTGCTAGGCTTAATAAAAATATTTTTAAAAATCTAGAGCTGGGACTAATTGCATCTAGTGGTAGCTAGAATTGGCAAGTAGATTCGGGAGATGTGAAATGATTAATTTATGGAGAAAAAATGAATAAAGATGCACTTTGTTAAGAGAATGAAATGTCAGGTTATAGCCTGAAAGGATATGTTTGCAGTGTATACCCCATAAAGGATTCAAGATAGACAAAAAATTCAGAAATCAAACAAGAAGTGCCAGTTCCCCCGTGGCTTGTATGGGGCAGATGACAGAACACTGGAGAGAACCAGGATACATCAATAAATCAAGAGAGCCGACTGTCTACCATGAGATGGGTCACCTTCACCTCATCTGCCCTGGCCCAGAAATCGTTACAGAGGAGGCGGTAACACAAATACTGCTCTTACGGTTGGCCTCAGAAATCAGTTCCAGGGAGCTAGCGCCCCAGACATGGTGGTCACTCAACCCTTGTCAAAACAAAGATCCAGACTCTACAGAGAAAGCAACACTAAATCAGATCCCTATCTTGCCTGCCAAGGCTCAAGGAGCATTGCAGAAGAGGGAACAGAAAGATTGTGAGAGCTTCAAGGTGGTGGGAAGAGCCTGAGGCGTCATGTCATTCCCCCTCCCCAACACTGACTGAGGCCTCTTGGTCCCCACAATGAATACCAATAATGACACTGAAGAAGATCCTTAGCAGATTTGGGGCAGGGATGAGAGAGTCTAAGAGCACAACCTCTCTATATATAATTAGGACTGGAAAGATGGCTTAGCCATTAAAGCACTTACTTGCAAAGCTTACAGATGGACCCATGTTTAATTCCCCAGTTCCCTCGTAAAGCCAAATGCACAAAGTGGTGCGTGCATCTGGAGTTCATTTACAGTGGCTAAAGGCCCTGGGTGCCCATTCTTCTTCTCTCTCTGTCTCCCTCTGCATACAAATAAAAAATTAGTAAATAAATAGAAGGATGCTAATCCTGGCCCACCATTATTAGTAGAGCATGTTTTATCAAGATAATTTTTTGTTTGTTTGCTTTTGTTGTCATTGAGGTAGGATCTCACTCTAGCTCAGGCTGACCTGGAACTCACTCTGTAATTCCAGGTTGGCCTTGAATTCACAATGATCCTCTTACTTCTGCCTCTTGTGCGCTGGGATTAAAGGTGTGAACTACCACACCTGGCCTATCATGATAATTTTGAAAGTGGGAGGAAGTTTATTATTCATACATGGTTCTTTCCTCTAGGCTAGCATGTATAAGGGATTAGTTTTACTCTTAGGTGATATTGAAAGATTTAAGTATTACATACAGAATGAACTATAGCTGGACATAGTGGTGCACGCCTTTAATCCCAGTACTTGGGAAGCAGAGGTAGGAGGATCACCATGAGTTCAAGGCCACCCTGAGACTACAGAATGAATTCCAGGTCAGCCTGAGCTAGACTGAGACCCTACCTCCAAAATCAAAAACAAAAAACTATAAACTTGATCTAGTTGTGCTTTTCCTTTCTAGTTGTGCTTTTCCTTTCTAAAAAACTTGGGCTGAAGAGATGGCTTAGTGGTTAAGGTGCTTGCCTGCAAAGCCAAAGGACCACGGTTGGATTCCCCAGGACCCATGTCAGCCCAATGCACAAGGTGGCGCATGCATCTGGAGTTCGTTTGCAGTGGCTGGAGGCCCTGGTACACCCATTCTCTCTCTTTCTCTCTCTATCTCTCTCCCTGTGTGTTTCTCTCTCTCAAATAAACAAATAAAAATAATAAAATTGTTTTTAAAAACTTGTTATTAAACCTAGCTGTTAAGCAAAGCAAAACTAAAATATTAAATATTAAAGACAAAAGAAGTCAAATAATCCCATTTTAAAATGGGCAAAAGAGAGTGGGGGGGATTGTTCAGTGGCTAAAGACACCCACTTGCAAAAATAGACAAAAAGGAGGCTGGAGAGATGGCTTAGCAGTTAAGGCATTTGCCTGCAAAGCCTAATGACCCATGTTCAACTCACCAGGTCCGATGTAAGTCAGGGACATAGAAGGTTACACAAGCGCACAAGGTCACACATGCATACAAGGTGATATATGCATCTGGAGTTCGATTACAGTGGCTGAGGCCCTGGTGCACCAATTCTCTCTCTCTCACTATTGCTCTTGCTCGCTCACATTAAAAAAAAAAAAAAAGGCCAGTCTGTTGGGCTTGCCTCAAAAAAAAAAAAAAATAGAGAAAAGGGGCTGGGCAATTTCTCTATCAGTAAGGTGCTTGTCTTGCAATGAGGATTTGAAGGATTTGAGTTCGAGCCCTAAAATCCACATTTTTAAAAGCCTGGTGTGGTGGCATGTGCCTGTCAACCTAGTACTGGGGAGGCAGACAAGAGAAACCCTGGGGCTTTTCTGACCAGCCAGCCGAGCCTACTTGGAGAATTCCAGGCCAGTGAGAGATCTTGTCTCAAGAAAGATAGGTGACTCCTGAGGAATGACACCCAAGGTTGTCCTTTGACTTCTACCCACATGTATACACATATGTACACATACACACACACAAATGAGCAAAAGATATGGGCAGACATGTCACTAAGGATTTACATATGGCAGATAAACATATGAAAAGCTATTCAGGAAGCTGGGCATGGTAGTCATAACAGTGATCACAGTACTCCATGGCTGAGGCAGGAGGATCACAAGTTTAAGGTCAGCTTGGGATACATACTGAGAACCTGTCTCAAAAATATGGAAATAGGGCTGGAGAGATAGCTTAGTGGTTAAGGCACTTGCCTATAAAGCCTATGGACCCAGGTTTGATTCCCCAGTTCCCACATAAAGCCAGATGCACAAGGGGGTGCATGCGTCTGGAGGTTATTTGCAGAAGCTGAAGGCCCTGGCATGTCCATTCTCTCTCCCTCCCTCTTCCTCTTTCTCTCTCTCTCAAGTAAATAAATAAAAATAAACTTAAAAAAATAAAAACAAGGAAATAAAAAAAAAGAGGAATAGCCAGGCATGGTGGTGAGTGCCTTTAATCCCAGCACTCGGGAGGCAGAGGTAGGAGGATCGCCATGAGTTCAAGGCCACCCTGAGACTACATAGTTAATTCCAGGTCAGCCTGGACCAGAGTGAGACCCTACCCCAAAAAAACTAAAATTAAAATTAAAAAAGGGATAAAGAAGAGGAAGAAGAGGAAAGAAAAGCTATTCCGTATCATACATCATTTAGAGAATTATGAATTTAGATGAAGAAACACCACAAGCCTTTATTAAAATGGCCAAGATCCAGAGCTAGTGATGTAGCTCATTGGCTGAGTGCTTGCCTAGAATGGCCAAGATCCAGAGTACTCGCACCAGATACAGATTAGCACATGTGTACCAACACATGCACACCCACAACCACATATAAGCACATTACACACACACACAAAGAACTTAAGGGTTAGGAAAGGATAGCTTGTGGCACACAGGATTTTAGAGCACTGAAACAATTCTACATGGTACTATAACGGTGAGTCCACTAATGTATGCATCATAGAAAATACAACCCAAGGGCTGGAGAGATGGCTTAGAGGTAAGGTGCTTGCCTGTGAAGCTAAGGACCCTCTTACTTTGTTGCCTGCCTCTATCTTCTGACCCTTGTCTACTTTCCCTGAAAATCTCCCTTTCACTTCACTGCCTAGACCTCCCTCTCTGCCGAGCAAGGAGTCATCTTCTGTCCTGAACCTTCCTAACCCACTTCCCTTTTCCCTAAATAAATCTCACAGTTCATATCTTTCTCAGGGTCTACTTCCTCAGTTCTTTGATAAACAGACAAAAATCTGAAAGTTGGGAGGAAAAACCCCTGTACCCCCAAATCCTGTAACACTAGCTTTGATACCAACAGCTTCCGGTCTTTGTGCTTTCTCTCCTTCTCTTCATCCTGACTCTCCACAGGAGCACAAGTCTTCTATCTTGTTTAATTCAAGAAGCAGCCTTGGGGCTAGAAAGATGGCTTAATGGTTAAGGCACTTGCCTGCAAAGCCAAAGGACCCAGGTTTGATTCCCCAGGACCCACATATGCCAGAAAAATAATTTAAAAAAGAAGAAGAAGAAGAAGAAGAAGAAGAGAAGAAGAAGAAGAAGAAGAAGAAGAAGAAGAAGGAGAAGAAGGAGAAGAAGGAGAAGAAGGAGAAGAAGGAGAAGAAGGAGAAGAAGGAGAAGAAGGAGAAGAAGGAGAAGAAGGAGAAGAAGGAGAAGAAGGAGAAGAAGGAGAAGAAGGAGAAGAAGGAGAAGAAGGAGAAGAAGGAGAAGAAGGAGAAGAAGGAGAAGAAGGAGAAGAAGGAGAAGAAGGAGAAGAAGGAGAAGAAGGAGAAGAAGGAGAAGAAGAAGCAGCCTCAGTGCTAGGGGTGTGGCTCAGTTGGTTAAATGCTTTCCCAGCAGGTATGAGGCTTTGGGTTCCTTCGCCAGCACTATACACAATGGGTGTGGTGGCACATGCCTGTAATCCTAGCACTCTGGAGGTGGAGGAACTCAGGGCATGGCTCTGGCAGGTTGTTCCTACTTCCCCAACTCCCACTCATCTCCTAAGGGCCCAGACAGACCCAGGTCCATCTGATGTGCCAGACTGACCCTCAAGTTTGACTTCCCTCCATAGTAACAGAACTTTTTTTTTCTTTTTTCTTTTCTTATATTTATTTATTTGGGGGAGAGGAATAGAGAGAGAGAAAAAGAGGCAGATAGAGAGAGAGAGAGATTGGGTGTGCCAAGGCCTTCAGCCACTGCAAATGAACTCCAGATGCACGCACCCCATTGTACATCTGTCTTATGTGGTTCCTGGGGAATCAAACCTGGGTCCTTTGGCTTTGCAGACAAGCATCTTAACTGCTAAGCCATCTCTCCAGCTCTTTTTTCTTTTCTTTTTTTAAAATTTATTTATTTGAAAGAGAAAGAAAGATGGAGATATATAGAAAGAATGGGCACACCAGGGCCTCTCGCCACGGAAAACAAACTCCAGACACATGTGCCACCTTGTGCATCTGGCTTTCTGTGGGTCCTGTGGAACTGAACCTGGGACCTTTGGCTTTCCAGGCAAGCACCTTAACTGCTAAGGCATCTCTCCAGCCTGTAACAGACCATTTAATGAGATTTAGGGTAGTGCTCTCCAAGATGACAAGGTCCCTTCTTGGAGTATCACGTGGTATTCTGGGGATTCAATGTCTGCCCTGCTTTAGACAGCAGAAACAATGACACTGAACAGCCACCTTACATCTTTATTGGGGAGCTAGTAAACAAATAAATGTGAAAAGACAGCCAACAAAAAAATGCACAAAAAGAAAATAAAATAACCAACCAAATAAAAGTAATATAAAGGTAATACATGTTGCTGATAATCAATGCTTTGGAAAAAAAATTAGGGGGAGGGTACAAAGATTCATGAGAAAGTATTACTATTATTGCATAGGGTATATGAAATCAGAAGATGTCTCTCATAACACACTTGACATAGCTCAGCACAACACTTAATGAGCATTGTGGAAAGCCCTGAGTTCAATCCCTCACACCAAAAAACAACAAAATGCCACTTGAGCAGACACCTGAAGGGAGCAAGCCAAGCAGATACCAGAGGAGAGGAGCATTCCAAGCAGAGGGAACAGAGAGTACAAAGGTAAAAGTATGCCTGGCATGTTCAGACAAGATCCAGGAGGCCAAAATGATTGGATTAAAGCCTGCTCTTGTCTGAGTAAATGTATATATTATTCCCACCAAGCAGCCCTGGGGGCACTACACTTAATATTCATATTCACATATTAACGCTACTCTCACTTCTGGTCAGAGAAGCTTCTCTTTTCAGATAGTGATGACCACTGGGATGACCCAAAAGGCAACATAGTGCTGAGAAGAAGGGATAGAGGAGTGCCCAGCACTGAAACACCTCTGTCACACCCTCCAAGGCTCAGGGACCATTGCGGAAGAGGGGCGGATAGAATGGAAGAGCCAAAGGAAGGGTATGACTTCTTACAATGCAACTGCCCAGACAGAAATTGGCCTCGATATCCATGACCTTGCAGTGCCTAGCAATACCTCCGCAAGAACCTCATAATAGAAGAAAAAGATGATGACATCAAATTAAAAGAGAGACTAATGGAGAGAGGGAGGGGATATGATGGAGATTGGAGTTCTAAAGTGGAATGGGGGAGGGGAGGGAAAGATATGTTTTTTGTATGTAAGTATAGAAGGTGTCAATAAAAAAAATAATTAAAAAATAAAAATAAAATAAAATGACTTTCTTTTTTAAAAAAAAGAAAAGGAGAAGAGATACAAATTAGTAAAATTAGAGATGAAAAAGGCATCATCACAACAGATACCAGAAAAATTCAAAAAATCATAGAGATATAGTATAAGAACATATATTCCACTAAGTTTGAAAATCTGAAAGAAATGGATGATTACCTTGATTTATAGAACTACCTAAATTAAATCAAGATGAAATTAACCACTTAAATAGACCTATAACAAGTATGGCGATCCAAGCAATTATTAAAAAAATCTCCCAACTAAAAGAAGTCCAGGCCTGGATGGATTCACTGGTGAATTTTACCAGACCTTCATGGAAGAACTAACACCAATGCTTCTCAAACTTTTCCATAAAATAGAAAATGAAGGAATACTACCAAACTCCTTCTACAAAGCCAGCATCACCCTGATCCAAAACCAGATAAAGATAAAACAAAACAACAAAAAAAAAGAAAATTACAGACCAATCTCCCTCATGAACATAGATACAAAAATTCTCAACAAAATATTGGCAAACAGAATACAAGAATATATCAGAAAGACCATTCACCCCAACCAAGTAGGCTTTATCCCAGTATCCACATAAAGCCAGATGCATCAAGTGGCACATTTATCTGGAGTTTGTTTGCCGCAGCAGGAGGCCCTGGCGCACCCATACTCACTCTGTCTACCTCTTTCTCTGTTTCTCTCAAATAAATAAATAAAAATAATTTTTAAACAAAAAGGAGGGCTGGAGAAATTGCTTAGTGGTAAGGCACTTGCTTGCAAAGCCAAAAGACCCAGGTTAGATTCCCCAGGACCCACAAAGCCAAATGCACAAAGTGGCCCACTCAGACACTGGAGTTCGTTTGCAGTGGCTGAAGATCCTGATGAGCCTATTCTTTCTGCCTCTTTCTCTATCTCTCAAATAAATAAGTTTTTAAAAATATTTTTTTAAAAAATAAAAAATTAAAAATTAAAAAAAATATATTTTTAAAGGCTGGAGAGATGGCTTAGCTGTTAAGGTGCCTGCCTGCTAAGCCTAAGAATCTGGTTCCAATCTCCAGGTCCCATGTTTAGCCAGATGCAAAGTGACACAAGGGCACAGTGCTGCACTTGCCCACAAGGGGTGCACGCATCTGGATTTCGTTCACAGCAGCTGAGAGACTGCTGGCGTGCCCATTCTCTATCTGTCTGCCTCTCCTTCTCTCTCTGTCTGTCTCTCTCTGTGTCTCTCTCCAAAAATAAAAAATTAAAAAATTAAAAAATATATATTTTTTTAAAACAAAAAAGAAAAGAATGGGGCTGGATAGATGGCTTAGCGGTTAAGGTGCTTGCCTGCAAAGCCAAAGGACCCAGATTTGATTCTCCAGTACCTATGTAAAGCCAGATGCAAAAGGTTGTGCATGTGTCTGGACTTTGTTTGCAGTGAGTTGCAGGTCAGCCTGGGCTACAGTGAAAATTTTTAAAAAAAATCAAATAAGTCATATGTCATAAGTCATAAGTCTTTGCTAACTAAATAAGATATATAATATATATTATTTAAAAGAAGAGAGTATGATCAGAAGTACTCCATGGGGCGGATAATGCTATGCTCAGAAGCCACAGATTGTTACAAGAAAATTCAGTTCCAGGGGTGGGACACCTTCCAGTGAATGATTGGTCATGGAGGCCCATGATGCCTCCAAAACATTGCAGGTCATTGCCAAGGCTCTTGTGCTGACCACCAGGACTAGATGATAAGACTCTATTGCTGAAGACTCCACATGGGTAGGCTGAAGGTCACTGAGAAGTCAACCTGGAGCTAGGCTGGAAGCCTCCTCCCTGTTGACTAGTTGTCAGCTGCTGGAAAGATCTATGCAGCCTATTGAGAGAGAAAAGTCATCAATGATCTTAACCAGCAGTGGACGGATGCTGCAAGTTTTTCTGCTGGCCAACCAGACCAAATGTACCAACTGATGCAATGGTGGTATGTCTGTTATGAGGAAACCAGCTGCTCTCTGATTGGATTTGAGGGCTCCACAAGAGGGAATTCCTTCCTGGTACTGAAAAGCAAATAAAAAAGCCTATGGTTGGGGAATTCACAAACGCTAGTGGGCGGAAATCACTATGGTTGTCTGCCTAAGCGGATATATTATACCCACCAAACTGCCTTCTAAATACTGATGTTTATGCCCACATATTAATGCTATTCTCACTCTTCGAGGAGTTCCTCTTTTCAGATGGCAGTGACCACTGGAGTGACTTAAAACTCAGCAAATTGCTGAGAAGCGACAGTGGAGTCTTCAGCACTGACACTTCTCTATCACAGCCTCCAAGGTTTAGGGACCATTTCCGAAGTGGTGGTGGAAAGAATGTAAGAGCCAAAGGAAAGGGAGGAGTACTTACAATACTGTCTTCCAGACACAAGGTGGCCATGGCACTCAGTAATTCACAGTGGCTGATGCTACCTACAGAAGACCTGCATAGTAGGATGGAAAAAATGATGACATCAAAATAGAAGAGAGTCAATTTGGGAAGAAAGGATTCAGTGAAGGAGTGGTTCAGGAAAAGGAATGGTGGTGGGAGGGGATCATGATATATTGTCTATGTATACAGAGGTTGTCAATAAAAAGTTAAAATATTAAAGTCAACAAACCAAAGTTGCTAATTTACTCACTTTGTAGACATTAAGGAGAACTTTCTGGACTTTGGAATTTTTTTTTAAGTTTTATTTATTTATTTTAGAGAGTCACAGAGAGAGGGAGAGACAGACAGACAGAGAGAATGGGTGCACCAGGGCCTCCAGCCACTGCAAACGAACTCCAGATGCGTGTGCCACCTTGTGCATCTGGCTTACATATGTCCTGGGGAATCAAACTTGGGTCCTTTGGCTTTGCAGGCAAATGCCTTAACCGCTAAGCCATCCCTCTAGTCCAAGACTTTGGAATTCTTTCCAGAAACTAATTTCCTAAAATGATTTAATATTCTATTGAAAAGTTAATGATTTGTCCACGGTGTATGTGAAATAGAATAAGATAATTAGGGCTGGAGAGATGGCTTAGCGGTTAAGGCACTTGCCTGCAAAGCCTAAGGACCAAGGTTTGATTCCCCAGTATCCATGTAAGCCAGATGTACAATGTGGCACATGTGTCTGGAGTTTGTTTACAGTGGCTAGAGGCCCTGTTATACCCATTCTCTATCTCTTTCTCTCTCTCTCTGTCTTTCTCTGTGTGTGTGTCTTTCTCTCTCTCTCTCTCTCTCTCTCTCTCTCTTCTCTTTCAAATAAATAAATAAAATATTTAAAAAATTAAAAATTAACACAGGGACTGGAGTGATGGCTTAGTGGTTAAGATGCTTGCCTGCAAAACTTAAGGACCTATGTTCTACTCCAGGGTTCCATGTAAGCCAGATGCACAAGGTGATGGAAGTGAGCGAGGTCACACATGCACACAAGATAGCACAAGTGTCTGTTTGGTTGCAGTTGCTGGAGGCCCTGGCACACTAATTCTCATTCTCTCTCTCTCTCTCTCTCTGTCAAAAAAAAATAACACAGAGCTGGGCATGGTGGCACATGCCTTTAATCCCAGCACTCGAGAGGCAGAGGTAGGAGAATCACCATGAGTTGGAGGCCAGCCTGAGACTACATAGTAAATTCCAGGTCAGCCTGGGCTACAGCAACACCCTTCCTTGAAAAACAAATTATAAGCCAGGCGTGGTGGCGCACGCCTTTAATCCCAGCACTGGGAGGCAGAGGTAGGTGGATCGTCATGAGTTCGAGGCCATCCTGAGACTACATAGTGAATTCCAGGTCAGTCTGGGCTAGAGTAAAACCCTACCTCGAAAAAAAAAAAAGAAAAACAATAATAATAACAACAACACAGGTAACTTGAGAAGCAGAGGCCAGAGGGTCACCATAAGTTCAAGTCCAGTTTGGTCTACATAATAACTTTCAGGATAGCTAGGGCCATATAGGGAGATCCTGTCTCAAAGTAACTCCCCCTGTCAAAGGAAATTTTAAGTAGCTAGAGTTAAGTCCGGAAATTAAAACAAGAAAAATCATCCATGAGTAGCCAACTTTGGTAGGTTAACTATATGTTCACACAAAAGCATCTCCTCTCATCAAGAGCTAAGAGTTGGGCTAGAGAGATTGCTCAGTGGTTAAGGCACTTGCCTGCAAAGCCTAAGGACTCAAGTTCCATTTCCAACTATCCATGAAAGCCAGATGCACAAAGTGGTGCATGCATCTGGAGTTTGTTTGCAGCAATTGGGGGCCCTGATGTGTACATTCTCTCTATTTGTTTCTCTTCTATCTCTATTTATAAATAAATAAATAAATAAATAAATATAAATAAATAAATAAATAAATAAATAAAACATTTTTTAAAGATCTAAGAGTTGAACTTGGTATTCCTAATCCATGTGACTGCTTTGACCAGTGGGACATTAACATTGCATGGAGCAGCTGAGGATGCAGCTCAGTTGGTGGAGTGCTTGCCTAGCATGCATCAAGACTTCAGTTTGATCCCCAGCACCACATAAACCAAGTGTGGTAGTACACACCCATCATCTCGGCACCCTGAAGGTAGAGCAGGAAGATCAGAAGTTAAAGGTCATCCTCAGCTACCATAGGAAGTTCAAGGTTAGTCTGGGCTATATGAGACCCTGTCTTTTTTTTTTTTAATATATTTTATTTATTTATTTATTTATTTATTTATTTATTTATTTATTTACTTATTTATTTGAGAGACAGAGAAAGAGGCAGAGAGAGGGGGAGAGAATGGGTACACCAGGGCATCCAGCTACTGCAAACGACCTCCAGATGCATGCACCTCCTTGTTCATCTGGCTTACGTGGGTCCTAGAGAATCGAACTCGGGTCCTTTGGCTTTGCAGGCAAACACCTTAACTGCTAAGCCATCTCTCCAGCCCAAGACCCTGTCTTTAAAAAAACAAACAAACATGAAGCACGCAGTGTTGAGAAGCTTTTACACATTGGGGTTTTCTCTCCTGTGTCCCTTAAAGCTGAGACTACCATATGAATAAGTCTGAGCTAGACTGTTAGAGGAGAAAAGGAAATGTGGAGAAAGAGGCCCAGTAATCCCTGCTCTGCAAGCTGGGCTGAGGCCTTTTTGTTCCTGTGAGTGAAACTGTGTTAGTCCGCTCAGTAGGACTGTCCCAGGCAAAAACAACTGCCCAACTAACCCAATTCTCTTCTGCCCAGTAGAACCATAAGAAATAGTCATGATATTAAGTCATGTACTTTGGGGTGACTTTTTACATACCAACAGTGGGAAAATTGGTTTATGTTGATAAAAATACAAAACAAGCCAGGCGTGGTGGTGCAAACCTTTAATCCCAGCACTTGGGAGGCAGAGATGGGTGAATCACCTTGAAACTTGAGAATCACCTGAGACTACATAGTGAATTCCAGGACAGTCTGGGCTAGAGTGAAACCTCAAAAAAACAAAACAAGCTTCTTTTTTTTTTTTTTTTTTTTTTTGAGAGAGAGTCAGAGAGAGAGAGAATGGGCACACCAGCAGCCTCTCAGCTGCTGTGAATGAACTCCAGACACATGCTCCCCCTTGTGGGCAAGTGTGACATTGAGCCCTTGCATTACCTTTTTTCATTTGGCAAAAAAAATGTGGGACCTGGAGCATCCAACAGCATTCTTAGGCTTTGCAGGCAGGTGCCTTAACTACTACATCATCTCTCCAGCCCCCTTTTAAAAAAATTTATTTATTGAGTTGGAGAGATATCCCAGTGGTTAAAAACAGTAGCTTGAGAAAAGCTTTTGTACAGCCAGGCATGGTGGCACACACCTTTAATCCCAGCACTCAGAAGGCAGAAGTAGGAGGATCGCTGTGAGTTCGAGGCATGCTGAGAATACAAAGTGAATTCCAGGTCAGCCTGGGCTAGAGTGAGACCCTACCTTGAAAAACCAAAAAAAAAAAGCTTTTGTACAGACAAACATACCATAAACAGAGCCAACAGACAACCCACAGAATGGGGAAAAAAAATCTTTGCCAGCTATACCTCCAACAGAATCTAGAATCTACAAAGAACTCAAAATGCAATTAAAAAAAAAATCAAGCAGACCCGGGCGTGGTGATGCACGCCTTTAATCCCAGCACTTGGGAGGCAGAGGTAGGAGGATCGCCGAGAGTTCGAGGCCACCCTGAGAGTATATAGTTAATTTCAGGTCAGCCTGGACCAGAGTGAAACCCTACCTCGAAAAACCAAAAAAAAAAAAAAAAATCAATTCACTCAAAAAAATGGGGCAGAGAACTAAACAAAGAAGGAGGAAATACAAATGGACAATACTCGCTTAAGAAAATGTTCAACATTCTTTAGTCATCAGGGCAATGCAAATTAAAACAACTTTGAGTCTGGCATGGTGGTGTACACCATTAATCAGAGCACTTGGGAGGCAGAGGCAAGAGGATCACCATGAGTTCAAGGCCACCCTGAGATTACATAGTAACTTCTAGGTCAGCCTGGGCTAAAGCAAGACCCTACCTTGAAAAAAAAATTAAAACATCTTTGAGATGCCATCTTACTCCAGTCAGGATGGCAATCATCAAAAACTCAAATGAGCTGGGCACACACCTTTAATCCCAGCACTCAGGAGGCAGAGGTAGGAGGATCTCTGTGAGCCTGAGGCCACCCTGAGACTACATAGTGAATTCCGGGTCAGCCTGAGCTAGAGTGAGACTCTACCTCGAAAAAAAAAAAAAACTTAAATGACAACAAATGTTGGCCAGGCTATGGGGAAAGGGAACCCTTACTCACTGCTGGTGGAAATACAAACTTGTAACCACTATGTAAATCAGTATGGGCATGCCAGAAAAAAAAAATGAAAATCAGGCCGGGCATGGTGGCACCTGCCTTTAATCCCAGCACTAAGGAGGCAGAGGTAGGAGGATTGCTGTGAGTTCAAAGCCACCCTGAGACTACAGAGTGAATTCCAGCCTGGACTAGAGTGAAACCCTACCTCGATAAACAAAAAGAAAGAAGAAAGAAAGAAAGAAAGAAAGGAAGGAAGGAAGGAAGGAAGGAAGGAAGGAAGGAAGGAAGGTAGGAAGGAAGGAAGGGAAAAGAGAGAAAGAAAGAGGAGAAAGAAAGAAAATTGATTTACCATCTGACCCAATTAGCCCACTCCTCAGTATCTACCCTAAGAACTCCTCTCTCTACTTCAAGAGATACTTGCTCAACCATGTTTATGGCTGCTCTATTCATAATAGTTAGGAATTGGAATCAACCCACATGCCCATCAGCTGATGAATGGGTAATGAAGATGTGGTACATATGAACAGTGGAATTCTACTCAGCAGTAAGGAAAAAATGAAATTCACAGGAAAATGGATGGACTTGGAAAATATCATCCTGAGATCGCGCAGACTAAGAAGACAAACGTGGAATATTTTCCCTCATATGTGGCTCCCAAACTGGACCTGTGGAAGAGGAGTGTAAAAGGGAATAAGCATTTTGTCTATGGACACATAATTAGAATGAGACCAGAAAAAAAGAGGGATCAGCGAGGGAGGAGAGGAGGGGATACAAGGTAAACTAGAAGAAGTAAAGAATATGGGGGTGAGAGGGTGGAGGGATTCAAGGAAAGGGAGGGTAGGAAGAGGAACTACACAAAACTAAAGGCTAAAGCTGTCAGCACAATAGCAGCCTTCCTCCTAAATACCAGTATTCAAGCAGGATAGAACCCCCAACCAAAGGTGGACAGACCAGACCAAAACCCCGCTAGAAGGTAGAGAAAGCTCAGTCCTTAAACCGCTGGCTCTGGCTAATGGACCCCAGTACCAGATCTGGCTTAAACCCCACAGCTAGCAGTTAGGTGGGGTGGTGCATGAGATCCCCCAAAACAATGAAGGCTTTTGCCAAGCATTTGGTTAGCCAACAGAGCTCAAAGGTGAGATCCTGTTGCTGAAGACACCACAGGCTGCCACCTCAGAACATTGAAAGACAACTGAGCACTGAGAGGACAGCCAGTCCTCACCAGGAAACCCTCACGTCGCTGGAAAGTGCTGAGAGTTACTAGGTGATAATGATCACCAACAGCATGAATAGACAGAAGAGCCTGCAAGTCACACACTCTGCCAGCTAGACGAGAAGTACACAATCATGCAATAGTGCAACACGGCCTTTGTGGGTAAACAACTGCTCTCTGATGAGGCCTGCTCAGGGGGAGAGAACTCATAACCGGTGCTGGGAACCCAGTCAGCACCCCATGCTCAGAGCAATCACAATACCCAGAGAGAAGCCCACAGTGTTCCCTGTACAAGTGGAGTGGGTCTCCCCATCAAAATGTCTCTCAAGTTCCCATGCATATCCCCTTTATTCAAACCTGCTCTCACCCTTGGTTAGGGAATCTGTTTTATTTTACAGATGGCAGAGAATACTGGGGAGATCCAAGATCCATCAATACACAAGGAAAGCCAGCTAACGACTTTCTAGGAGATGTGCCACCTCTACCACATTGACAGGGGTCCAAAAGAAATTGCAGAGGAAGCAGCAACACAAGCGTCACTCCCAATGCCAGCCCAACAACCACCTCCAGGAAAAGAGCGACAAAGAATGTGGTGAACCGAAACACACCATAACGGAAATACAGAGACTTCAGAGAAGTCAACACCTATTGCTAACACACCTACCAAGGCTCAGGGATTGTTGCAGAAGAGGGGGTGGGAAGATTGTAAGAGCCACAAGGGGGGGGTAGCAATACTCTGAGGCACAGCTCCCCCCAGAGACAGAGGCTCTAATTACCTCACAGTGAACAACAATGACTGTACTGCCAGCCTGGGTGTGATTCCTCAGTGCCCACATAAAGCCAGATGTGCAAAGTGGCATAAGATGCTGGAGCTCATTTGCAGCAGCAAGAGGCCCTGGCACATGCACGCATGTACACACACACACACACACCTCTCAAATAAATAAATAGATTTTTAAAGAGAGGCTCTTTTGTGTGATGTGGCATCTTTCTCCTTCCCATCCTCTTCCTCCTCCTCCTCTTCCTCCTCCTCCTCTTCTTTTTTGAGATGTACCAATGTAGTAACTAGGCTTGAGGACAGCTCATCTCACACAAAAACCCCTGGAGCCTGCTTACTCAGTCCTGGAGCAGCCTACAAACTTTAGCACCTTCTCCCCTGTACAGTGGAGGAAAACCAGCCAGCTTCTCCTTAGCTGCTCATCCTAATCTGTATCATGAGGTCTGAGGAAAGTTCAGCAACTTCTGGATGATTCCAAATACAGCAGTGAAGAGACTCTGCCCTCCCGAATGAAGCCTTCAGGAGACCCTGACATACTGGAGAAAGCCAGAGAACAGCAAAAGACTACAGGTCCCCCAGCCAAGAAAGCAATTTCTGAGTTGCCTTAATTGGTTGTCCCACACACGTGGGACGGAAGGGGCTTCTAATGACCTCAGCATGGGAAAAAGAAGTTGTAGCTGGGCACAGTGCTGCATGCCTTTAATTCCAGCACTTGGGAGGCAGGGGTAAGAGGCTCGCAGAGAGCTCAAGGCCACTCTGAGACTACATAGTGAATTCCAGGTCAACCTGGGCTAGAGTGTGACCCTACCTCAAAAAACCAAAAAAAAAAAAAAAAAAAAAAAAAAAAAAGACAGTTGTGAGCCAGAGTAAAACTGAATAATGATCATTCCCCTCTGATAAGAAAAAAGAAAGAAAGAAAGAAAGAAAGAAAGAAAGAAAGAAAGAAAGAAAGAAAGAAAGAAAGAAAAAAAGGAAGGAAGGAAGGAAGGAAGGAGGGAAGGAAGGAAGGGCTGGAGGGATGGCTTAGCAGTTAAGGCATTTGCCTGCAAAGCCAAAGGACCCTGGACCCTGGTTTGATTCCCCAGAACCCACATAAGCCAGATGCACAAGGTGACAAGGTGGTGCATGCATCTGGAGTTCGTTTGCAGTGGCTGGAGGCCATGGCATGCCCATTCTCTCTGTCTCTGTCTCTAACACTCTCAAATAAATAAAACTTAAAATAAAATAAATAAATAAAATAAAAATTTACTCTGGGTGTCGTGGCGTATGCCTTTAATCCCAGCACTTGGGAGGCAAAGGAGGTAGAAGGATCGCCCGGGCTAGAGTGAGACTCTACCCGGGGAATTGAACCTGGGTCCTCTGGCTGTGCAGGCAAACACCTTAACTGCTAACCCATTTCTCCAGCCAGAAGGCACACTAGGATTATAGATGCTCACACTATAATGCCTGGCTTTATGTGCATTCTGAGGGTCTGAGCTCAGCTACTCAAGATTGCACAATAAGTGCTGTATTTATTTTATCTCTCCAGCCCTACTTGTTTTGTTTTTTTTTTTGTTTTTTTGTTTTTGTTATTTTGTTTTTTGTTTTTTGGGGGTTTTCAAGGTAGGGTGTCACTTGACCTGGAATTCATTATGTAGTCTCAGGGTGGCCTTGAACTCACAGTGATCCTCCTACCTCTGCCTCCCAAGTGCTGGGATTAAAGGCGTGTGCCACCACACCCGGCTCCTACTTACCTGTTGTCCACTCAGTTTTCAAACTCCTGGACTCAAGTGATCCTCCTGCCTCAGCCTTCTGAGTGCTGAGGCTGGACATGTACCAGCACACCTGGCTTGAATGTGCTTTCTGCTCTTATTTTGCAGTGCTGGGAATGGAATCTAGGGCTTTGTGCATTCTAGGCAAGCACTCCACTGCTGAGCTATATCTCCAACCCACATTTTACTTTTTTATTTTGAGACAGGGTCTCACTAAGTTGCCTGGGCTTGCCTTGAATCACTCTGTAGCCCAGGCAGTTCTTGGACTTGTAATCTTCCTGCCTCAGTCTCCTGAGTAGTTGGGATTACAGCCTTGTACCACCAGATCCAGCTGCAATGTGTATTTTTTGGTTTTTCGAAGTAGGGTTTCACTCTAATCTAGGCTGACCTGGAATTCACTATGTAGTCTCAGGGTGGCCTCAAACTCACTGTGATCCTCCTACCTCTGCCTCCCAAGTGCTGGAATTAAAGATGTGTGCCACCACACCCAGCTCCAATGTGTATTTTTTTTCATTTTTGTATATTTCAGAGAGAGAGAAAGAGGCAGATAGAGAGAAACAGAGTAGGCATGCCAGGGCCTTCAGCCACTGTAAACGAACTCCAGATGCATGAGCCACCTGTGCATCTCGTTTACATAGGTCCCAGGGAATTGAATCTGGATCCTCTGGCTGTGCAGGCAAACACCTTAACTGCTAAGCCATTTCTCCAGCCCTGTATTTTTTTTTTTTTTTTTTTTGAGGCAAGCCCAACAGACTGCTCTTTTTTTTTTATGTGAAAGAGAGAGAGAGTAAGTGAGAGAGAGAATTGGCACCAGGGCCTCCAGCCACTGTAATCAAACTCCAGACGAATGTACCATCTTGTGTACATGTGCAATCTTGCACACTTGCATCATCTTGTGTGTCTGGCTTACTTGGGACCTGGAGAGTTGAACATGAGTCCTTAAGCTTTGCAAGCAAGCACCTTAGCCACCAAACCATCTCTCCAGCCCTGCAATGTGTATTTTTAAAATTTGTTTATAGGGCTGGAGAGATAGCTTAGTGATTAAGGCTCTTGCCTGCAAAGCCAAAGGACCCAGGTTCGACTCCTCAGGACCCACATAAGCCAGATACACAAGGTGGCACATGTGTCTGGAGTTCATTTGCAGTGACTGGAGGCACTGGTGTACCCATTCTCTCCATTCTCTCCTCTCTCCAGCCACTGTAAACAAACTCCATATGCATGTGCCACCTTTGTGCGTCTGGCTTTACGTGGGTACTGGGGAATCAAACCGTGGGTCGTTAGGCTTGGCAGGCAAGTGCCTTAGCCACTGACCCATCTCTCCAGCCCCCAACCGACTTCTGATTGGATATGAGGTCTACTACACAGGAGGGGATTCATTCCTGGTACTGTAACCATGTCAAAAGTCATGGCTGGGGAGGTCATAGGCCCTAGGGGAAAACTACTGTGCTTATGCTAAATGGACATGTTGTCAAACTGCCTTCTAAACATTTATGTTTAAGTTTCATATACTTATTTTTTTTAATTTAGGTTTTCTGAAACAGGGTTTTCATTTATTGTCCAGGCTGGCCTTGAACTTGTTGCAATACTCCTGCCTCAACCTCTCCAATGCTGGGGTTCAGGCATAAGCCACCATGTCCAGACAGTGCTGAGCATCTATTCATTTGCTTTATGGACATTTTTATATCTTCTTTGAAAAAAAGTGTCTATTCTGGGATGGGAAGATAGCTCAGAGATCAAAAAGTACTTGCTTACAAAGCCTACCAGCCTGGGTTCAATTCCCCACATAAGAGAGACCCAAAAATGGGCACAAGTGTCTGGTATTCAATTCCAGTGGCAAGAGGCCCTTCTGCACCCATCTTTCTTTCTCTCAAATAACTAAGCAAAATCCTTTTTTAAAAATATCTATTCATAGCCGGGCGTGGTGGCACATGCCTTTAATGCCAGCACTCGGGAGGCAGAGGTAAGAGAATTGCTGTGAGTTCAAGGCCACCCTGAGACTACATAGTGAATTCCAGATCAGCCTGAGCTAGAGCAAGACCCTACCTGGAAAAACCAATATATATTCATGGGCTGGAGAGATAGCTTAGTGGTTAAGCGCTTGCCTGTGAAGCCTAAGGACCATGGTTTGAGGCTCAATTCCCCAGTACCCATGTAAGCCAGATGCACAAAGTGGCACATGTATCTGGAGTTCGTTTGCAGTGGCTGGAGGCCCTGGTGCGCCCATTCTCTCTCTCTCTGTGCCTCTTTCTCTCTGTTGCTCTCAAATAAATAAGTAAAAATACACAAAATAATTTTTAAAAATCTATTCGGGGCTGGGGAGATGACTTAGCAGTTAAGGTGTTTACCTGTGAAGCCTAAGGAACCAGGTTCGATTCCCGAGTACCCATGTAAGCCAGAAGCACAAGGTGGTACATACGTCTGGAGTTTGTTTTCAATGGCTGAAGATCTGGCACACCTATTCTTTCTGTCTCTACCTGCTTCTTTCTCTCTCTCTCTGTCTCTCTAAAAAAATAAAATTAAGCCAGGCGTGGTGGCGCATGCCTTTAATCCCAGCACTTGGGAGGCAGAGGTAGGAGGATCACCGTGAGTTCGAGGCCACCCTGAGAATACAGTGAATTCCAGGTCAGCCTGGGCTAAAGTGAGACCCTATCTCGAAAAAAAAACCCAAAAAAACAAACAAAAATAATAATAATAATAAAATTAAAACATCTATTTAGAGCCGAGGGTGGTGGCGTACGCCTTTAATCCCAGCACTTGGGAGGCAGAAGTAGAAGAATTGCCATGAGTTTAAGGCCACCCTGAGACTACCTAGTAGATTCTAGGTCATCCTGGGCTAGAGTGAGACCCTACCTCAAAAAACAAAACAAACAAAAAAAAAACCCAAAACTCTATTCAGGCCAGGTGTGGTAACACACACCTTTAATCCCAGCACTCTTGAGACAGAAGTAGGAGTATTGCCATAAGTTCAAGGCCACCCTAAGACTACATAATGAGTTCCAGCTCAGCTGGGCTAGAGTGAGACCCTACCTTGAAAAACCAAATCATATACATATAGACTTTTTTTCAGTGGCTGGGTGTGGGAGGCTGAGGTAGGAGGATCACTGTGAGTTGGAGGCCAGCCTGCATCTAATTCCAGGTCAGCCTGGATTAGAGTGAGATCCTACCTTGAAAAAAAAATAAAAACAAAAAAATCTGTGCAGGGGCTGGAGAGATGTTCAATGGTTAAAGGCTCTTGCTTGCAATGCCTGCAGGCCCAGGTTTGATTCCCCAGTATGGATGTAAAACCAGATGCATATAGTGGCACACATGTCTGGAGTTTGACTATAGTAGCAAGAGGCTCTGCCATGCCTATATTCTCTCCCGTCTCTCTCTCTCTCTCTCTCTGTGTGTGTGTGTGTGTCTCAAATATTCTTTACCCTCACAAACAAATAAAAAGTGTTGAAATGTCTATTTAAAACAAAGACAGAAAGAAAGAAAAGAAAGAAGAGAAATTCAAAACCTATGCCAATTCCTTTAGGTTACTTTTTTTCAGTGTTGGGGAAGGGACCCAGGGCAAATGCTCTCCCCAAATCAGGGCCCAGACCAGATATTCTTTCTTACAGTGCTTTAATACCAGATCTCCTTTGAAGACCGTGACCAACTCTGTCTTTTGTAGGAGTCTTCTGATTCCTGCTGCTACTCTTTCTGTCAGTGTTTGTCTTTTTTTTAATTTGCTTTTTGACAATTTCATAATGTATATAATGTATTTTGATCATATTCACCTCCCATTACCCTCTCTTGACCCCTCTTACTTCTACTAAACTAGTGCCCAGCTAGCTCCCTTCCTTCCCACTTTCATGTCTTTTTTTTTTTTTTTTTTTGAGAGAGAGACAGAGAGAGAATGGGCACACCAGCGGCCTCTCAGCTGCTACAAAGGAACTCCAGATGTGTATACCCCCTGTGCACATATGCGACATTGCATGCTTGTATCACTTTTGCGTCTGGCTAACCGTGAAACCTGGAGAATCAAACGGGCGTTCTTAGGCTTTGCAGGCAGGCACCTTAACCACTAAGCCATCTCTCCAGCCCCTCATGTATTTTTTGTGTATGTGTGACCCACCAAGTTTAATTAGGGATGCTTGCATGGGCATGGTGGGGATTATTTATTGGAGCATGGGCAACTTAGCAATAATGAACGGATAACAAAGATGTGGTACACTTATACAATGAAGTTTTAAAAATATTTTTTATTTATTTATTTATTTATTTATTTATTTATTTATTTATTTATTTATTTATTTGAGAGAGGCAGAAAGAGAGAGAGAGAATGGGTACATCAGGGCCTCCAGCCACTACAAACAAACTCCAGATGCCTGAGCACCCTTGTGCATCTTTCTTATGTGGGTACTGGGGAATCAAACTAGGGTCTTTAGGCTTTGCCGGCAAGCGCCTTAACCGCTAAGCAATCTCTCTAGCCGTACAACAAAGTTTTATTCAGCTATAAAGAAAAGTGAACTTAAGCCGGGTGTGGTGGCATGCACCTTTAATCCTAGCACTTGGGAGGCAGAGATAGGAGGATCACCATGAGTTCAAGGCTACCCTGAGACTACATAGTGAATTCCAGGTCTGCCTGATCTAGAGTGAAACCCTACTTCAAAAAAAACAAAAACAGAAAAAAAGTGAACTTATGAAATTTGCAGGGAAATTGATGAATCTGAATAAGAAAGATTATACTATGAGGTAACCCAACTCAGAAGTCAAATACATGTTCTTATATGTAGGTGTGAGTTTCAAATGTCTAGATTTGTATGTGAGTTGGAGTTAGACTTAGTAGTGGAGGCCAGGAAGCTAGAAAGGGGCCATGAGGAATGGAGGAGAGGGGAGGGTTTCAGGGGAGGGGATAGTAGATACTGGAGTGAAATGGACTAAGTGGGGTCAAGGGAAGAGATAAAGGAAAGCAGGGTTAATCAAAATTTAAAATGTAAACCAGGTGTGGTGGCATACGCCTTTAATCCCAGCACCCTAGGAGGCAGAGGTAGGAGGATCACCATGAGTTCAAGGCCACCCTGAGACTACATAGTGAATTCCAGGTCAGCCTGGGCTAGAGCAAGACCCTACCTCGAAAAAAAAAAAAAATTCATCCGGGCTTGGTGGCACACACCTTTAATCCCAGCACTCGGGAGGCATGGTTAGGAGGATAACTGAGAGTTCAAGCAAGGCTGCCATGAGACTACATAATGAGTTCCAGGTCATCCTTGGCTAGAGCAAAATCCTACCTCGAAAAAAAAAAAACAAAAACAAAGAGAGAGAGTTGTCAGGCATGGTGGTGTACAACTATAATCCCAGCACTCAGGAGGCAGAGGTAGGAGGATGCTGTGATTTTGAGGCCAGCCTGGTACTACAGAGTGAGTTCCAGCCAGGCCAGCTTGGGCTAAAGTAAAACCCTATCTCAAAAAAAAAAAAAAAAAAAGATTTTGGGAAGAAGTACCCTGTGGGAGTAGATAGATAGTGCTGTGCCCAGGAGCCACAGATGTTACAAGAAAAATTCAGGCCAGGGGTTAGATACCTTCAGCAAGTTGTTGTTCAGGAAGGCTCCTAAACAATGCGGGCTATTGTCAAGGTTCTTGGTTGCACACCAGACCTATAAGGTAAGACCCTATTGCTGAAGACACCATATGCTTGGGCTGCAGTAAACTGAGAAAGCAAGGTGGAGTTTAGCTGGAAGCCTCCTCCCTGTTTACAAGCTGTCACGATGCTGGAAAGATCTATGCAGCCTACTGGGGGAGAAAAATCATGAACAGTCTTAACTAGTAGTGGACCCTGCAAGCTTTACAGCTGGATAGCCAGGCCAAATGGTGGCATGTCTGTTATAGAGGAAACCAACTACTTTCTGATTGTACTTGAGGCCTGCTCCACTAGAGAAAATTCCTGCCTGGTACTGAAAACTTACTTAATCAAAAGCCTATGGCTTAAAAAAAAATGGCTATGGCTTAGGCAGTAATAAACCCTAAGCAGAGATACCACTGTTGCCGACAAAAGTGCTCTCTAAATACTTATGTTTATGACCATATCTTAATGCTACTCACTCTTGGTTAAAGAACCTTTTCAGAGGGTGGTGACCACTGGGATTGACTCAAAAGTCACATTAGTGCTGAGAAGTGACAGTGAAGCGTTCAACGTTAAATGAGACATCTTTATCACACCCTCTAAGTCTTAGGGACCACTGCAGAAGAGGTAAAAGAAAGAAAGTAATAGCCAAAGGATGGGGAGGAGTGCTTACAATAGTGTTTCCAGATACAGAGCGATGTAGATATTCTGACCTCACAGTGGCTGATGCAACCTACACAAGACCTGCATAATCAGAAGGGGGAAAAGATGAAATCAAAATAGAAGAGAAACTAGTTGGAAAGAAGGGATTCAGTGGAAGGGTTATTTGGAAAAGGGAAGAGGAGAGTGGTGGGAGGGGATTATGATCATTGTACATTATTTATATTTATGGAAGGTGTCAATAAAAAATTTAAGAAAAAATGGCTAAGGGCTAGGGAGGTCATAAGTGCTAGGAGGGAAATTACTACTGTTGTCTGGCTAAATATATATATTATACCCACCACAGTGCCCTCTTAAATACTTATGTTTATGCCCACAGATTAATGCTACTGTCCCTTTTGGTTAGTGAAACTGCTCTTTTCAGATGACAGTGATCAATGGGGTGACTCAAAACTCATTAAAGTGCTGTGAAGTGACAGTAGATGCTTGCTCGGGCATGGGTGGAAGTCATTTACTGCAACATGGGCAACTTCCCACTGTCTAAACCACTGAAGAACATGACTCTTCTTCCCCCAGCACTATTAACTGTCAGTATCTCCTTAGGGAGGAGTGGAGCCTTGTGCCCCTCCCACCCATGATGGTATGTTAATGGGCTCACTTTTGTGCAGGTAACCACAGCTGTTGGGAGTTCATGAGTGAAGTGGCCATGTCATGTCTAAAAAGCTGCATTCCGCAGCACCACCCTCTATTCTGAAACTAGTTCACTAGCTGATGTGGCAAGATATGATGCCCAGCTATCCTGTTAAGCTTTCCCTGCCATGATAACACTTGCCCTCAAACCCGTAGGCTGAAACAATCACTTTTTCCCCCAAAACAAAAACTGCTTCTGGGAAGGTGGGGTTTTTTTTGTTTGTTTGTTAATGTCTTTGTTTTTCGAGGTGGGGTCTCACTCTAGCCCAGGCTGACCTGGACTTCACTCTGTAGTCTCAGGGTGGCCTCAAACTCACTGCCATCCTCCTACCTCTGCCTCCCAAGTGCTGGGATTAAAGGCATGTGCTACCACGCCCAGCAGGGCAGGTGTTTTTTATTTGTTTGGTTGGTTGGTTAGGGTTTTTTTTTTTTGTTGCTATTGTTGTTGCTGTTGTTTTTTTGGTTTTTGGTGGGTTTTTTTAGTTGTTGTTTTTTTTTTTTTTTTTTTTAGCTTTTTGAGGCAGGTTCTCACTCCAGCCCAGGCTGACCTGGAATTCACTATATAGTCTCAGGCTGGCCTCAAACTCACAGTGATCCTCCTACCTCTGTCTCCTGAGTGCTAGGATGAAAGGTGTGTACCACTGGCTTGTTTTTGCTTTTTTTGAAGCAGGGTCTCACTCTATCTCAGGCTGACCTGGAACTCACAGTCATCTTCCTACCTCAGCCTCCCTAGTGCTGAGATTAAACATATGCATTACCACACCTAGTGTTGGTCCCTGGCCACTTGGGGGGCCAGTGTGCACCAGCACCCAAGAGACATCCAGGTGGCTGGGGACCAGGGTCTTGAGTGGCCGTGAGCTGATGGGAAGAAACACCCAGGAGACTGCATCAGAGGACAGCTCATTTATTTGCCAGGGGAGTGGGTTTATAAATGTTCATGTCTGGTGGGAGAGGTATGGGATATGGGTCACAGGGGGATTGGCTGTGTGAAGGCTGCTGGCTAATACCTCATTAACATATAGAGACATTCCGGGTAGGTGGCAAAAGGTCGCAAGGCTTCAGGGAAAGCTAAACCTAAATCTTATCAGGCTGCCCAGGTGCCCCGGGCTGGGGGGAGGGAGCGGCCTCACTCCTGCCAGTCTCGAGGTGAGTGTCTGGGCCTAGGTTTGCTGCAACCTCTGGGGGGAGGGAGCAGCCTCACTCTTGATGTTCTCACGGTAAGATTATCAGGGTCTAGGCCTGCTGCAACCTCTGGGGTCCAGGGCCCTTAGTCATGCCTGACAGCTCAGGCCCACTTGAACCTCCAGTGGCCCAGGGATTTCTACCATGCCGAAAGCTCTCATCACATTGAGCAAGGTCCTTGTACTCTATGGCAGGTTCTGACAGAGCTAGGTGGTGTATGAGAACCTGATTGGTAGCAACTTTAGCAATGTTAGTTATTTGTTGTCTGAGAAATTTGATGAGGCAGGGGCCACAAGTAACAGGGTTCCTATATCAAGGAGGGGGCCGTGGAAGGGGAGAAGCCAAGTCACTAAGGGGTTAGAGAACCAGGTGGTGGGATCGTCGGGTTTATAGCAGACAAGTAGCTCCTTACAGCGTTTTTTGAAGGTTTTTTTTTTTTTTTTTTTTTTTTTTTTTTGGTTTTTCAAGGTAGGGTTTCACTGCAGCTCAGGCTGACCTGGAATTCATTATGTAGTTTCTGGGTGGCCTCAAACTCATGGCAATCCTCCTACCTCTGCTTCCCAAGTGCTGGGATTAAAGGCATGCACCACCACACCCAGCTTGAGTTTTAACATTTTTTCAACAACAATTGATTCATTGACAAAAAAACAACATTCTTCTCCCAAGACCATACATGTCACCCCATGTTTAGCAGTGATGAGGTCTAAGGCTCTACGGTTTTGGAGTACCACACCCATGAGAGAGTTTAATGGCTGTTGGTAGTCATGGCCTGGTCAAGCTTGTCTGGAAAGTCCCCTGCGAGGTGGTTGGTCTGGACAAGAGCTGCTCCTGCAGCACCGGAGGCACCCAGGGATAGCATCACTCTGAGGCCCACCAGGAGGGGGATGAAAATCTCTCTTGGTTGATGCAGGCAGAGTTTGTAGGCCACTTCTTCCTCGTGAGAGATACACCGTGGAACAATCAAGACTGCGGAAAAATAAGTGGGAAAGGAAACATTTATGCATGGGGTGGTTAGCCCTTTGCACGAAAGGAGAGCGGGTGTTTTGACACAAGTGGTTCCAGTTATGGAAATACCTAGGAGGCATTCAGCTCAGGTTAGCTTAGAGCTTAGAGCTTGACAAGCAAAGGGGCATACCTTGACTGGCATCAAAGAGGGGAATATCAGTAAGGCAGACTTGGAAATAGTTTGCTACTGATGTGGGGTATCCAAGAGTGGCATTAATAGGGACCGCCATCAGCAGGGGATGGGTAGGGGATGCCAAATGAAGCAATTAGAAGCACTGGGGTGGTTAGTAAAGGGGAGAAGGTCGGCCACATATTAGATGTACTGTGCCCATGTTACAGTGGCTTGTTTTTTTTTTTTTTTTTTGTTTTTTTTTTTTTTTTTTTTTTTTTGGTTTTTTGAGTAGGGTCTCACTCTAGCCCAGGCTGACCTGGAATTCACTATGTAGTCTCAGGTGGCCTTGAACTCATGGTGATCCTCCTACCTCTGCCTCCCCAGGGCTGGGACTAAAGGCATGTGCCACCACACCTGGCTTGTATTTTTTTTTTTTTTTGTAAATTGTTTTTCTTGTGAGAGAATGTGGTGGTTAGCTTGCACTAGGTGGGGAGCAGGGACAAGCTGTCTAGAGATATGAAGAGTACCAGAGGGGGATGATAAGAAGCTAGGAGTATAGAGTTCTGCTGTCACCCCCAGGTGTCTTGTATGGAAAGTGTACAATCCTTATTTGTGGGGTTTTTGAAGACAGAGTTTGGATGCCCAAAGTGTTCAATGACACAGCTTTGGTATCAACATCCCCCATAATAGTCCTGATCTTTAAGGCACTCTTTATTAGTCTGGCAATAGACAAAGCATGCCCTGCCATTCCTGCAAGATACAGACTTAGGATAGACACGAAAGCTGATAGTGTCCTGACAGCCCTGAGTAGGGAAGAATCCTGTGCGGATGATGTTATTGACCCCTTGATAGGTCTCTTGGGCCTCAAAGCACCATTGGAGGACATTAGGGGGGAGAGGTGGGGCAGAGGCAGCAAAAGAGACAGCTGCATTGGAATGTAGGCCAAGAGGGAGGTCTGTGGTGGGCATATGGCTTTGGCTGCATCCACAAGGTCATGAACATCCCTCCAGGGGGCTCCCCTTTTTTTTTCTGGTGATGTCAACAGGGGTGGCGCTTCCTCCATTTCCTCTGACCTTGACCTGTCAATGTCGGGCAGGCCATCTTTTTGGTTGGTGGGATTAACTCAGACATTTTGGGCTTGTACCCAAATGGGCCTGGGCTGGTCCTGTGGGAAAACACAAGCAAATCCTCCCTGTGGTTAGAAGGGGAGGGTCTGGTCCCTTCCACATTCCGTCCAAGGGGTCTTGCCATCATACCAGAATAGAGGGGGCAGCTACTGGTGTGTGCCAATGGAGGGAGATAGGGGGATGCTGGGAGTTTTTGAATATGTTAAAATGTTTAATGTTGTCAGGGCTATTGCCAGCTGAAGATTGGGTGGGTATGTATTGGGGTTTTGTTTTTTAAGTTGAGTTTTTAGAGTTTGGTGGGTTCTTTCTATTATTCCTTGACCTTGTGGATTGTAGGGGATTCCTGTGTAATGAGTAATTTTCCATTGTATGAAAAAGGCTTTAAATGGTGATCTGGTGTCACTTTTTATCTGGTGTGGGATACCCATGATGGCAAAGGTGGAGAGCATATGATGTATAAGTTTTTTTGAGCTTTCTCCCATTTGTGCCATGGCCCATATGAAGTGGGACTATGTGTCCACTGTAACAAAGACATATTTTTGTCGGCTGAATTGGGGAATATGGGTGACATCAATTTGCCAAAGGGCATTAGCTTTGAGGCCTCGAGGGTTGGTGCCCATCGTCTGAAGGGCAGGTGTGGTTATTAATGAGGCGCAAGAGTGGCAGGTTTTTAGTATGCGTTGGAGTTGATTCTTAGGGATTAGGGGGAAGTGTGATTGTAGCCCCTTGAGGTTGACATGGGTGTTAGCGTGGAATTTCTCAGCATCCTCAAGAGTGGCCAGAAGGTTATCTGTTGGGCCCCCATGGATGGCCACTTGTCTGCTAGAGCATTCCCGTCAGTGAAGGGGCTGGGTAGGGGGCTATGGTACCTGATATGTTGTACAAACAGGGAGCCCTCCTCTTATGTATGAGATTGGAGATTTAGCAGGGGAGAAAGTGGGTTTTCATCTAGCCAGACGAATGAGCAAGCAAGCCAGGGGAACAGGTTGACAGCATAAATACTGTTGGTGTCTCCAAATGTAGTCTATTTACCTTATAAAATGGGGGGGGGGAAGAGAGTAGATAATTTTTCTGAGATTTTTTTGAGGCATGGTTTTAAATATAATATAACCTTAGGAGAGAATTAAATATTAATCAGTCAATTTTAATTGTAAGATTTAGTTAAAACGTTTACAAATAGAGGAACCTAGCTAACTTGGTTGGGTACTCTAAATTCAGTCTTTCATGACCATTATGACCAGATTAGTATCAAAGAGTTAAAGTTAAGTTTACAACCTGAATACCATAGCAACCTGCTACCAGCCAGGATCATACTGTTAGTCTGATGTAAGCCCTATGCTAATAATCATTTTATATCTCAAGAAGTCTGTAATCTGATTAAGTATTTTGTCTTTAACCTTTTGTTTAAGCTTACTCATACCTTCATCTGCATGCTTTTACTTTATTTTTTCTGCTTCCCTCCAAATTTCCAATCTACTTTTTCTTTCTTTTTTTTATTTTATTTATTTTTGGAGAAAGACACAGAGAGAGACAGAGAGAGAGAGAGAGACAGATAGAGAATGGGCGCACCAGCAGTCTCTCAGCTGCTATGAACGAAATCCAGATGTGTGTGGCCCCTTGTGGTCAAGTGCAGCATTGTGCCCTTGCGTCACTTTGCATCTGGCTAAACGTGGGACCTGGAGATTGGAACCGGGTTCTTAGGTTTAGTAGGCAGGCGCCTTAATTGCTAAGCCATCTCTCCAGCCCTATTTTTTCTTTCTTTTTTTTTTTTGACAGCTTCTATACTTATACACAACAAACCATAATATTGCCCTCCCCCCATTCCCCTTCAGAACTCCACTTTATAGTCTATGTAACCATTCTATAACAATCTTTCTCATCAAATATTTCCAACATTTAAAGTTTTCTCTCCAGTTTATCTTCTTTAGTCAGTTCATCTTATAACTACCAACAAAAACTTTCATTGTTTTGAAAAACAAAAAAAAAAAAAAAAAAAAAAACTTTCATTGTCCTTACCATAAGACTTTTGATATAAGTTTTTTTTTTTGGTTTTGCGAGGTAGGGTCTCACTCTGGCCCAGGCTGACCTGGAATTAACTATGTAGTCTCAGGGTGGCCTCGAACTCTCGGCGATCCTCCTACCCCTGCCTCCCAAGTGCTGGGATTAAAGGCGTGCGCCACCACGCCCGGCTCCAAGACTTTTGATATAAGTTTTTATAAAAGAGTAGACCAGACCTGACTTACACTATTTATCTAGAATAAACATATAGATTTTATCATTTATTGATTTTGGAACTTTGTTTCTTATAACTTTTCTGGAACACTTTTTTTAAATATGAAATCAGATTCAAACATCATTAGAAATTTTCTTACAAATTCAATATCGAACACATCTAAATTTAAACATAAATCTTGAGTCTGTTTTTCTTTTAGTAGTCCCACAGAAGCATACAGAGATAAGTAAACTTAAAACAGTTGCAAATTCTTATACGAAGTCCCCATCTATTCACAGCAACTTGGCATTCACCCATTATGCTGGTGCCAGGATCCTGAGATCCCTGTTTCTGCAGCCCCCTGGCTCTGCAAAGCAGGGAATCTAAGAAAGAGCCTTTTTTTTTCCTTCTAAATTCCAGAGAGAGTTTTGGACTTCCCTCAGGGCTATACGGCAGCTTTCTGATCCTGCCATTTTACAACTCCTTAAGAGTAGGAGAATGATTGCCTATGATCTTAATTACTTTTAGAGTTTCTTTTGGGGGACACTCAACAGTAAAAATTGGCCATGCCATCTTGTATAGTGGGCTTGTTGGAGAACATTCCCCACAATGAACTGGCACTGTTCAGAACAGAAATCATTTTATAGCCTTAGGGCTGCGAGCCACATATATACTCACTGTTGCAGACAGCTTCAGGTTCGCTGAGATGAACTTCCAGACCAGGCACAGTTATGGAGGAAGGGATATTATTTATTGAAGCTTACAGATCCAGGGGAAGTTCCATAACGGCAGAAGAAGTGGCCTGCTCTCCACAGGCAAGAGAGAGAGAGAGAGAAAACCAACCAGCCACCACAGCAGACAGAGCAAAAAAAACTACGCCAAAAGGTCACACAGCACACTTCAGGAACTCCTGCTAGGCACATTTGCATATCTTTACAATGGAATCTCAAACCCACACCTTAAGACCAGCCCCCAGTGACATTGCCTCTAGCAAGATGATTGCAGATGCAAACTATAAAATAATAAAACATTGAATATATTGGGGGACATATATTCAAACTACCACACTCACATACACACGCTCATTTCAAGTGCACTTTTCATATTGATTCCAGACAACCATTTCCCTTCATATATATATATATTCATTCATTCATTCATTCATTCATTCATTCAGAAGCAATGCATTTTCATTTAAAATCTCTATTCTATTTACAACTCTGGAGACAAAAACTAAACCTTGTTAGTGGGAGCATAATAGAGCAGAGATAAGGTCTTGCACGCAGAGTGAAAATTTTCGGACCATTTGCCTGTATGTTGGCAGAAGTTTTCTAAATCAGTGAGAATTTGGACGTTAACAGGAAAAGCTGAGACTCCTTGATTATATGTATTTGTACTGTTATCTTGGAGTTCGCATAGCTGTTGTGTGATTGTTGGTGAAGGGGCAGGTGGGGAAGGGTCCTGGTCTGGGGAATTTGTTATGTTGGGGTTCTTTTGGCCCATGTAACATGAGTCCAGAGGGGAGCAGCCTGGATCAGGAGGTGGGTAGGATGGTAGGGGCGGGTAAAGGGGGGTGGGCATAGGGGAGTCTGCATGGGCAGACGGTTGCAGGGAGGCTGGGGATGGCGCGAACCAAAAACAAAAAAGGAAAAAAAGAGAAACCTGCCAGTCCTGAAGCGTGGAGGCAAGGCCACAGGGGCTGATGTCCCTCACGGGGAGTACTCACCCATCTCAGCGTGGCTTAGAGCCTTCCTTTTCAGGCGCCAGCTGTGGGTGTCTGGCCGCTGGGGGGGCCTTTGCGCACTGGCACCCCAGAGATGTCCAGGTGGCTGGGGACCAGGGTCTTGAGTGGCTGTGAGCTGATGGGAAGAAACACCCAGGAGACTGTGGTCAGAGGACAGCTCGTTTATTTGCCAGGGGCGTGGGTTTATAAATGTTCATGTCCTGGTGGGAGAGGTATGGGATACGGGTCACAGGGGGATTGGCTGTGGAAGGCTGCTGGCTAATACCTCATTAAAATATAGGGATCTTCTGGGCAAGTGGCAAAAGGTCACAAGGAAAGTGAAACCTAAGTCTTATCAGGATGTCCAGGCGCACAGGGCTGGGGGGAGGGAGTGGCCTCACTCCTGTTGGTCTCACCGCAAGATTATTGGGGTCTAGGCCTGCTGCAACTTCCAGGGTCCAGGGCCCTTTGTCATGCCTGAAAGCTCAGGTCCACTTAAACCTCCAGTGGCCCGGAGATTTCAACTGCGCCTGACAACCAAGCATGGACAAGTGATTTTTTTCCTCGTACAACGAGGAACAAGGAATCATTCATTTAGTAAAGAATCCCAAAATTCCGGCGTGGTGGTGCACACCTTTAATCCCAGCACTCATAGGCAGAGGTAGGAGGATCGCTGTGAGTTCAAGGCAACCCTATGACTACATAGTGATTTCCTGATCAGCCTGGGCAAAAGCAAGACTCTACCTTGAAAAAATAAATAAAAAATAAAAAATAAATAAATAAATAAAAGAATCCCAGGTGATCCCATAGAACACTTCTGTTTATATCATTAGCCAGACTTAGTCACATGGCCACAGCCAGCAGTAAAGGATTCTGAGAAACACATTCTCCCTGACATACTCACTTCACTTTTTCTTTTTTTTTATTTTTATAAATTTAAAAAAATATATTTTGGGGCTGGAGAAATGGCTTAGTGGTTAAGGCATTTGCCTATGAAGCCAAAGGATCCTGGTTCGATTCTCCAGGGCCCACGAAAGCCAGATGCACAAGGGGCACATGTATCTGGAGTTCATTTGCAGTTTGCAGTGGCTAGAGGCCCTGGTGTGCCCATTCTCTCTGTCTGCCTCTCCTCTCTCTCTCTCTCTTTCTCTCTCTCCTTGAAAATAAATAAATAAATAAAATTAAAAAATATACATATTTTTTATTCACTTATTTGTATGTGTGCAAGAATGCCTGTGTGAGAGAGTGGGTCTGCAAACAAACACCAGATGCAGACACCACTTTGTGTTCAGCTTATGTGCATGGTTTGGGGATTAAATCTGGGCTGGCAGGCTTTGTAAGCAAGTGCTTTAAATGCTGAACAATCTTTCCAGCCCCTTTTTTTTCTTTCTTTTTTCCTTCCTCCCTCCCTTAAAAAAATATTTCTTTATTTATTTACAAGCAGAGGGGTGGAAGGAAGAGAATGGGTGCACCAGGGTCTCTAGCTGCTGCAAATGATGCATACATCACTTTGTGCATCTGGCTTTATACGGGTACTGGGGAATTGAACCTGGGTCATTAGGCTTTGCAGGCAAACACCTTAACTGCTGAGCCATCTCTCCACCCCCTCCTTCCTTCCTTTTTATTTTTGAGAAAGTATCACTATATAGTTCAGTCTGGCCTCAACGGATGACTGTCTTGCTTCTACTTTCCGAGTACTGGAATAACAGGTGTACATCAGTCTTTATGCTGAGTGACCATATACATGACAAAGAGGGAAATTTTCACCATTAAGAAAAATAATAGTAGGGCTCCATGGTTAAAGGTGCTTGCTTTCAAAGCCTGTCAGCTTGAGTTCAATTTCCCAGTACCCATATAAAGCCAGACACAGCAAGAGGCCCTTGCATGCCCATAAATCTCTTTCTCTGTCTCTCTTTTCTTTCTCTCGCTCATGCACAAATAAGCAAATAAAAAAATAAAGAAAATAACAGTAACTACTGGAGTGGAAGCAGCCAATATTGTATGTCCAGCACTCCACAATCTCCTCACACCTGACATGGCTGTGGTGGAAATTCCATTTTCCACAGCATTTTCTCTCCCCTTACTCTTTTGTGCATATATCCCCCTCAAGAAGGGCAATTCTATGGTACCAGGAGCTGGCAAAGGAAAGTCTCACACAAACTGAGTGAAGAAATTGTTCAGTGAAACTGAACTTCATCAGGATCAGACAGTGAAAGGCCCAGACAGAAGATAGCCAAGTGGAGCAAGTGGAGTTAAAGGTTCCCAGGCAAAGGGCCAGATGTCTGTTGGGTGTGATAACCTGAGTAGCCAGGCCAGGGTAGTCACTGGCCACCCAGTATGGTGATTCCAGCCTGCCTTCAGTTGGCTCTATTCTTTATGTCTTGTATATACAGCCACTTCCACCTAGTGTGCTCTTCTGCTTCTCCATGGGGTCCACTCCTTCAGGGCTCATATCAGGGGTCACCTCCTCCAAGGTTCTTGTCAACAAGGAGGGGCTGATCTCCCATGGTCCCATTTCCATTGAGAAGAATGATGCTGCCTGAAGCCTGAGACCACAGGCCAGAGAAAGGAAGTCCATCTGGGTGGCGGCAGGCAGAGTAATTCCTGGAAGGAAGCTCACACCTCAGGAATCTGGTAGAACACTGCTGAATCTCTGTCCCAGGAGCTGCCCACCACTGGTCCCCAGAACCTGACAGAGCTGGACTGGGCCACCAGCTAGGCCATCTGGCACCTGAACTAGTGGGTTACTGCACCATCACCAGCCCGTCCTGTGGCTAGGGAAAGAGTGGGGCTCAGAGGGAGCCTGTACCCCATTGTTTCTCAGCTACAGTGTCCTAATCCAGATGGTGAAATAAAAAGACTTTCTTTCCATGCTTGTGACAAGGACAGCTAAGGCACCTGAGTAAGATCTTCAACAAGGCACCAGCGTGTGTGTGTGTGTGTGTGTGTGTGTGTGTGTGTGTGTGTGTCTGGAATGGAGCTAGCAGCCATGCTTGGGTAAGAGGTGGGCTGGGAGCACAACTGCAAAGCTCTCCCCACATTCCCTTAGCATGAATGGGCTTAGGTAGCTGCCCACTCCTCTGCCATGTCATGGGCACTGGGACTGGAGCTCATGCTCCTGCCTTCCAACCCCAAAGACTCTTCTCAACATCCCTCCTGGAGGTGCAAGGGGTCAGAAGCTTTCTGAGCAGACACACCCAGTACCTACAACAGGATCCAAGGGGTTAGTTTCTCCTGCAGGCCTGGAGGAGGGAAGTATGCTGGTGAGCAGGTCAGAATAGGAGAGGCCCAAATTTAGCAAAGTTTAGGAACGGGTCAGAAGGCAGGCTGTGCTCAGTGGGCAAGAGAAAAGGCTGAGGCTGGGAAGAAAATGTTTGGGACAAGAGCTAAGGGCCTTGAATCATTCAGATCTTCTGTGGGTTTTAGGGAGCAATGGAGAGTGTTAAGAGTGGTAAAGTGATTGGCTAGATTTGCATCTTTGAAAGTCTAACAGTTGCATGCTGCAAATGGACTGGAAGATAGGGAGGGAAGGCAGACCCTGGAAGAGGAAGGTGCTGGAGATGTCCAGAGAAGGCCTGGGAACAGACCTCACATGGGGAAGATATGCTCAGAGGCCATATTTCCCCCTGCTCCTTTCCCCAGAGAGAAAGAAGAAGCCACTCAGGTCTCAGATAGGTCCGAAATGGTGCTGGAGAGGACAGGAGGGAGGCATGAGGGCCCAAACAGGTGATTGTTAGGGGCTCAGCAGGACCCTTTGCCCAAACTTTCTATGGTGACTGAATTGAACTTCTGCTAACATGGATCAAGGAGTTACTGGAACCATTTGCTGTCCTCTGTATACACTGGCAGCTGCCCAAGGGTGAGGCCTGTGAGTCCTACATCAAACTGATGAGGCCTGAAGCAGAGGCAGAGGGCCTGGGAGCTGCAATCAGAGGCTGGGGGAGGGGCCAGGCAGTTCCCTCACATCATCTCTCTGGCTGGGTACCTGCTGCTATGGCCCTCAGAGATGAGTCAATCTCAAGGGTTGGGGTGGGAATGGAAGAAAATAGTTGGAGGGACAAAGATAAACAAGAAGCAGGCATGTGTAAGGAGCCAGACCCTTCACTCCCAGCCCAAACACACTTTAGTTTTCCCTGGCTTAGCTCAGCCTTGAATGAAATTCAAGCTTGTCTGTTCCTGGCCAAGATCTGTCTCACACACACACACACACACACACACACACACACACACACACACAGTTAGGCAGGCAGAGGAAACTGTTGACTGGACACCTTGCAGACACCCCCGCCCATGACCTCAGTAAGAAGGCACTCGGGACAGTGGACCTGACAATATGGGCAGCAAGCCTAGGGAGCAGCGTTTTGTCTGGTCAAAGTGGAAGAGGAAAAGCCGTCCAGGAGGGAAAGTGGACTAGCAAAGAGGTGGGTTGTACAGGGCAAACATGGTTCCTGCCTTGTTGGCTAGGATTGAGGGAGCAGTGGCAAAGAGAAACTGCAGAGAAGTAGCTGGAGCCTCTGTAGGGCAAATGGAGCAGAGGGCGAAAGGCCTAGACCCTGCCAGCTGCAGGGGGTGCCAGGCAGGAGGGCAGGATGTCCTTGCTGAGGAAGCTCCGTGAGGGGCCTGGCAGAACCCTTCTCCTCCTAGAAATCCCCACCTGGAGACCAAGTCCTACCATCCAAAAGAGCCTGCGATAGATCAAGAAGACTGGGGTCCTATTTGAAAAGCTCAGCACTTCGCCTCGTTGATGCAGCATGAACACTGCGTGGACCACTGGTCAAATGTGGGGTCCTAGCTTGTGAGAACCATGTCTTGCTGACTGACCTTGAGCAAGGACAAGGTTAGGCCCCAATCTGGTGGCTCAGGGTCTGCCCTAGCCCTCAATTCCGCCTGACCATTGAAGACCCACTAGGAAAAGTAAGGGAAGGGGAGGTCCGATGGAATTCTGGGTCAAGGAACTAGGAACCCATTGTAAGGTGTCCCTTTGCAGCAGCTAGACCTTAAGTAGTCCATGCCAAGTCCAAGCCCCAAGGTGGGCTGCTGGGAAGGAGGGAATCGTAGGAGGCCAACGAGGGTCTGGAATTCCTCCTCCCGCCCTGCTCCTTCCCTGTCGGCCTCCTCCCACCCCCTGGGTTGCCCACGGAGCTGGGGAGGCGCAGGAGGGGCGCAGGGAGGGGCCGGGACAGGCTGGGCCCCTCGGCAGAGGCCCGCGCAGCAGGCCCCGCCCCGGCCTCGCACATCTGGGCGGCGAGCGCGGCCATCCGGCCTGGGGGAGGGGGCGGCGGGCGCGGTGGGCGGCGCGGGCCAGAGCCGCGGAGGCCCGGGGCCGGGTGCGCGTCGAAGGCTGCGAGTTGTCATCCAGGCGACCGGACGCGGTGGAGCTGTCCGGAGGGCGGAGGTGAGCTGGGCCAGGGGCTGCCGGGCTCCCCAGGGGTGGAGAGAGGCGCGGAGGTTGGCGGTCTGTGGCTGTCCGCTGAGAGCCCACGGAAACTCCAGACTGCTGGGCTGGGTGGGAGCAGACCTGTAAGCTCCTCGAGGCAGCGGGGCTGTGGGCCCACTAGGGCAGTTGTGGCAGCACCTGGCTCCTATCTGGGCTTTGGGGCCGCACATCGGCTGCTGCCAAGGCTGGGACTGTACCTGGGGGACTGGCCCTACAGCCTGTGTGCTGGGGCCTGCACCGTGGAGTTAGTTGTAAGGACACACTGTCTAGGCCTAGAGGTGGAGATTGGGGGTTGAATGCATGCGTGTGTTGGAAGGTGCCTCACAGGCCATAGGCACTCTGGTCCCAGAATGCAAGAGTGGCTGGGCGGGCAGGGTATGGATGTGCCACGGACTTCAGGTTTCTCTCAATGTGGCTAACTCAGGTTGGGTGGAAGCTGTCTGTTGAGCAAGCTTGTGTGGGGCAGAGAAGGGAGGGAGGGAACTCTTAACCAGGACTGCAGCAAGCAGATGGGCCCAGAAGGTCATGAAAAGTGAGGAAGGTCATGGGAGATGGTGAACAGCGATGGGAAGGTTTCAGGTCTTTGTGGGACAGAGGTTGTTTGTGAAGTGGCTGCTCCCATGATGAAGACCCAAGAGGGTGGGACGTGTGTGGAAAGCAAAGTTGATGGCAAAGAGGCCCCAGGGAAGGCCATTTCTGTCACTCCAAGCCCAGTACAGGAAAGATAGCCTCTTCACTTCATAGTCTCATTTGCTCCCCCTCTCCTTGAGGACTCCACTCTAGAAACAAGGTGGAACAGCTCTTTAGATGTCATTTCTGGTCTGATCCTTGGGCTCTAGTGGTTGGCCCATATATTGCTTGGACGAAATGCCTATGTGGCCTCACTTAGTTCACTGACCATTCTGTTCCACTAAAGGGCTGGCAGGCTGCTGTTAAGCAGACAACACTGCACAGAAGCGGTAAGGTCAGGGGAGAGCGGATCTAATCATTAGATCTGAGCAGGCTCTCTATTCTCATGGCATCATGTGGAATTCTGAAACCCAGCAACACGACAAGTCTGCAGAGCTCCAGGGACCATAAGTGCATATGCACCCCACCCCAGGAAGAGGTTCTTGGAGAATTCTGTCAGGCAAAAAGTCCTAGGCTTTTGTGAGACACTGGAAATCTCTGGTTGTGAGTTGACTATACCCTGTCCTGGTCTTTAGGCATGGCCTGTTAGATAAGAGTCAAGGCCATGGGTCAGGGTGAATCAAAAGATTAGAGGCCAACATGAGAGATCCAGAGTGAGGCATCAGTCTATCAGCAAGGTTAAGGTCTGTCCACAGGTAGAGGAACAGTCAGGTTGGGAAGCTAATGGCATGTACTTGCTACCAAGAAATGGACTTACTTTCTGGGTAAACCAAACTATCCCACCCAATTACTCTCAAATTCATAGATATCAGCAGTCTAGACTCTGTCCAGACCTAGCTTTTGGGAGCTGATCAGTATTCTTCTTAAATGTTTTTGTGTACTTGCGTATGGTGGGGAGGTCTCAAAGACACATGGGATATGTGTATACCCTTGCATGGCTACCACTCCCCTTACCCCACCTCTCAGGAGCCAGTAGAGACTTCTTTAACACAGGTTGATTAAGTTTCTACCTCCTTCCCAGAGAACTCAGGATGAGTAAAATAAAATTCTCAGTAAGCTCAAAAACTATACAAATAGAAATTCAGAACCCACACGGTGAAGGAAAGAGCACTGCCCACACATGCACAAGCCCTGCCTTTACCCACACCTTCCACACCTGGACTTGTTGGCTCTTACAGGTGCCCAATGTCACCCATTGCGTATTGAAGGACACTGAGGCACAGAGAGATGATATGACAGTCACATCAGGTATAACGGGCTGTAATAGGCTTTGGTATCCCTGAGGCACCAGTTTAGGCCACTGTGTGCCTCACATCAACAGATAAATTGTTTAAAATTTTATTTATTTGCAAACAGAGAGAGAGAAGAGAGACAGACAGAGAGAGAACGGGCACGCCAGGGCCTCTAGCCACTGCAAGCGAACTCCAGATGCATGTGCCCCTTATGCATCTGGCTTACATGGGTCCTGGGGAATCGAACCTGGGTCCTTTGGTTTCACAGGCAAACGCCTTACCTGCTAAGCCATCTCTACAGCCCCAAGAGATAAAATTTAATAAGCCTCAGCAAGCTGGGGAGTGTATAGGCATGAGGTTGTGGCCTGGAATCCAGTTTATAGTGACAATTCAGTCTTCTTTTCTTGTTTTACCCCCTCCAGGTCCAATAAGCTTGGTCCAGAAAATCCATTCATTCATTCAACAAAGTGGATCCCAGCACTTAGCCCCAAACTTGTTACGAAGAAATGTCCAATACATATTGCTAAAGAATTGTGACTTTGATCCGGGGTAGGCTGGTAAATACTTGATAGACAGATTCCCTGAGAAGGAGGGAAAAAAAGATTTGTAGTCTGCCAGTTTCTCTGATGTAAATATTCCCAGCCATGGCTGCCTTCACACTACCAACACTATGCTGGTAAAGGAGACGTCATGCCCCCTCTGTCAAGCTTGTGGCATCCAGCTCTAGCATACCACTCTGTCACTCTGATCTGGGATCCTGCTCTGATTGCCGAGGTTCCTACAGGCCGTTTCCTCAGCATTGTCCTATGCCTACAACCAGCACCATCCTTCCCCTGATTCTGATCCCTGAACAACCTACTGCATACCCCTAGTAACATAAAGAGCAGCAGGGCAGCATATACCTGGAAATCTCCAAGATGCTGGCCATGAAGAACATACATGAGTATGTGGGAGTCTGAGTTTGTCTATGGTGGGGCTGGGTTTGTGCATGAGCAAGGGTGTGGGTATGCTGGTGCCCACCTCTGTGTCTGCTTATGTTCTGATAGCACAGCTTCCTGATGACGCTACAGAGTGAGCGGGCCCTGTGCAGCCCCTGCCTTTGTTTAGAGGAGAAGCCAGGTTCATAGATCTGGACAATAATAGTCATGATCTCCCTACTGCTGAGCAGCAGGGACACTTCAGCATTGCTCATACTTTAAGGGGAGTCTGAATTACCTTGAGGCTTTTAATATATCAGTTATGCTTCTGCAGGTCAGGAGTGGGGCTTCAGGTCTGCATTCCTACAAGCCCCTGAATGACAAATGGTGCCACTGCTACCTGTCCTGAAGGCACACTTTGAGAAACAGAGCTGTTGCAGATTTGGAAGTGTTTGCCTAAAGCCTGGCCCCCAGAACCTCACTGATACAAGTTCAAGTTCCTTCAATCTTAGAAAACAAAATAAATATCCTTCCTCACTTCCCTCCAGTTACTGCCTTCATATCTGTTCCTCTTCTCAGCCAAGCTTCTCAGCATGGCTAGTTCAGTTCTCACCCCTGATAAGCTCACCTGGGCTACCTGCCTCAGGAGGAGGCGTTTGCCATTGTATCTCAGGATGTCCTTGAAGTATCTGGCTTCACCTCTTATTGTAGCTTTCATGAAGCCACAGGAGAGTCCTCAGGCCCTTGCCAATCCACCTCCACTTGTTTTGTCTTTAAGTGTCCTTTTTCCTCTTTTCCTTCCGTCCCCTACTCCCTACCAAGCCTTGCATTACAATGACTCTCAAGGTACAACTCCAACTCAGAGATTATGCATCACCTGGTTGCTTGGTATGTTTTCTTAGTTTCCAGCCACACTCCAAACTCTGCCCTTTCCTGATGCCAACATCTTTTCTCCAGTGTTCTCCATCTCACTGTCTGTCTCCTAGCTTAAGCCAGACAATGCCACCTTGACGTCTTCTTCCTAACCAACGCCCCCCCCCCCATAACAGGTCTGGTCAGCTGGGTTAGTCTTAACTCTGTCTCTGCAATGTCTCCTTGAGTCTCCAGGCACACAGCCCCCATTATCTGTAGCTGGGAGCTATAGCAGCCCACTTGGGCTCCTGTTTCCATATTGCACCATAGCAATCCACTCTCCCATGCAGCCAGAGGGCATCTCAAAGTGAAACCCAAGTCATGCTCCTCCCCACCTTGCCACTTCAAACCCTTCAAAGTTAGCTGTTATCCTGCATATAAGACCAAGTCTAAAGGAGGGTTGAACTCAGTCCTTCTCTCCCGCACTGCTGTCTACCTCCATACCCTTAGTACTATTTACCCTCTCAAAATTATCTGTGTTACTGACTAATTGTGATTAATATCCCCACTAGGCTATAGGTACCCAGGACAGGAACAGTGTCTCTAGATCATGGCTTAAAACCATGGGGTCACAACCCCTAATGAGGTCACATAATTGAATGTGCAGGTCTTGAAAATTTAGCAACAATCAAAGTTTTCTGAATGGGCAACAACCAAAACTTAATTCAGAAACAAACATGTGATGAATCACGTATTTCTGGCAGTGCAGACCCATGTTACATCAGGTGAATATTTGATTTTTTTTTTTTTTGAGATAGGGTCTCACTCTAGCTCAGGCTGATCTGGAATTCTCTATGTAGTCTCAGGGTAGCCTTGAACTCAGGGCCATTTGCCTACCTTCTGCTTCCCGAGTGCTGAGATTAAAGGTGTGTGCCACCACGCCTGGCCAGATTATTTGATTTTTTTTTTAATGCTATTTGAATTGCTACCTTGAGTTTCATTTAAAAAAATCATTAAATGAATTTTAGGTTAGGGTTAAAACAGAATTTCCAACAATTTGTGAAATGTCCTTAAAGATTCTTCTGCCATTTTGTACTATGTACTTATGTGAAGCAGCATTCTCAGTATTGACAATTATAAAATCAAAATATTGATCACCTCTGAAAAGCATTAAAAATGCTCTATACATCCTGCACTGTCAAATTTGCAAAGATTCGAGATTTTTTTCTTTTTGAGGCAGGGTCTTATAGCCCAGGCTAACCTCAAGACTACTGTGTAGCTCAGATTGGTCTTGAACTCCTGATCCTCCTGTCTCCATCACCCAAGGCCTGGGATTGCAGGCATGAGCCATCACATCTGTCTAAGATTTAATTCTTTTTTATCCCCAGGTAGGGTCTCACTCTAGTTCAGGTTGACCTGGCACTCACCCTATAGCCCCACACTGGCCTTGAACTCATGAAGCACCTCCTGCCTCACCCTCCTAAGTGCTAGGATTAAGTGTGCACCACTATGCCTGGCTTATATATAGCAATAAACAAGCACATCCATCTCACTATTATGCAAATTTACTTTCATCTTGATTAAGTGGTAAAATTTTGTGTAGTCCAAAGAATTGTTTTAAAATATTTTTAACAGTTTTCAGTAAATATTTGATTTGTATATCTATTTTATATTCCTCCACCCTCAGGATTGCATAACAATTTCTCAGGTGAAATGGAGCCATGAGTGGAAACAACTTAGGAAGTCTGACTCTAGATCACTGATGCCCCTCAGCACCTGGCACAGAGTGGGAGCCAGAAAGCACTGAGGAAGGTCCTGATTCCTACAAAGCAAAGCTACATTTGAGTCAAACTGGGCCTGCAAAGGACAACTTCAGATATGGTGAAGGAATTTAGTCAGCCATGATAAGAGTTCTGATGATGTTTTTCACAATGTCTTTAGATTCTTCTTAGAGGAGTATTAAAGAGTGTACGGGTGAAATGACATGGTGTCTGGGATTAGCTTCAAATGACTCCAGAAAAAAGTAAATAATTAGCATAAATAAGCCTTCAGTGAAAGGAAAAACAAGTAAACCCCATTCTGCTCATCTGTTCCTGTTGACAGGTACAGGGCCTAAAAGGATGCTGGCTGTTCCAGAGATGGGCCTACAGGGGCTGTACATCGGTAAGACCTTTGTTTCTCTGCCCTCCCACTACCACCCCACTTGCCCACTTGCATGGAGACCACTGACCCATGACCCACATGTGCCTCTCCCAGCAGAAGCTGAGCAGAAGTTCCTAAAAGCTATTCTGAGCACATTCGTGTATATGCACAGGTGCCCACATATGCAAGGAGGGTCTTGAACTCAGGTCTGTGTATATAAGTGTGAATATAGGGAGGTGTACAGGGAAGACCTTTTTGCAGAATCCCTCTGTGTGTGTATAAGTATATAGTCTGTGTGCAAAAAGCAAATCTGCTCCGATCTTCTGTGTCTGTGTGTACATGCTTGTGTGTAAGTAGGACCTGTCTTCACAAAACTGCATATGTTGTATGCAGGTGTGTGCATAAGGCCCTGTGGGAGTATATGGGTGGGTGTATCTGTGTATAGATGGGTCCCTGTACACAGTACCTGTGTGGGCTGAGTGTCCTGCAGGTGGACATGTGAGCACTGAACTCTGTGCAGCTGACCTCATCTGAGTGCAAACTGTGCAGGGGTGGGAGGCCAGCAGGGACACTCCTCAGGAAGTCCATTCACAAAGACTTGGTGGGCTGGGCCCTTCCTTCCTGCCTCCCTTCCCAGGCTCAAACCACAGCAACTTTGCCTCTCATACTAGAACTGGTAGCAGGGCCCAGACTATGCTGGCTGCCCAAGGAAGGTGAGCCCAGAATGTGGTTGCCATGTCCCTGCCCCTCTGATACCCAGGCAGACTGCTGCCCTGCCCATGCACTTCCTACAATCTCTTTCATTCCCAGCCCCTCACATACATTCCTGGGCTGTTACAGGGTAGCAAAGGCTGGGCCTTGTCAGGAGTCACTTGGTCAGGCTGTGGCTGAAGTACAGGCCCCTGTCCTGCCCTAGGGTGAAGACAAGACAGACTTACTGACTTGACTGTGTCTTTATGCCAGATCCCACTGTCCTTCTCTGACCAGCCTCCTTGTCCCCATCAGTGAGTATCAGGGTCTCTGTACTGCCCACTCATGACCCTTAGTGAAGTTCAGTGTGATAGTAGCCACTGCCTTTGGCACCACCTGTGAGTGTCCAGCCAGGCTTACCGTCCTGCCCCATGAGTGCCTGATGCTTCAAACCAGACCTGGGACCACCTCTCATCCAGTCCAGTGCTTCAGGGAGGTCTTAGTGAGCCTTCTGCCCCCAAGTACTAACTGTGGTGTGATATGTGTACATGGGAAGTGGGTGATGGGGCAGGAGATCAGAATTCCTAGTGCTGCAGACATCCACTGGCTCAGGGTTGGGCTACCTTCCTCTCCTGGTCCTTCCCAAACATCCAGCTGGGCCTGTCTATAGCCCTTGTGGGGAGGAGGAGAGGGAACTCCCTCAAGTCTTGATTAGAACCATGTGGTTCAACTTTAGGACAGAAAGGAAGAGCCCACCTCTGGGCCAGCTACCCCGCCTCCCAGCCCCTTGAGTTCTCCAGCCACACAACAGAAATTCATCTGCCCCATTGCTTCTGCCCTTCCATCTCTGGGCTTGCTTTCCCACCACACAATGCCTCTCTGTTGCCTTACAGCCCCTCTGTATGTCCTAAGGGGGTTGTGGGCACAGTGTGACCAAGTGAAACACATAGGACACCCTCAAGGAAAAGTTGCTTTGGGATGATCCTGACCGGCTTTTGCCCCACCTCTGCCTCATGTCTGTTCTTCCTACCCCTCCAGTCTTCCTTCCCCAGCACATGGTCCCTTGCCTCAGCCAAGCTCAGCCAGCGTAAATAGAGAACCTTACATGCCATGCCTGTTGTCCTCCTGCACTGACTGTGCCAGGGTGACCTGTCCTCTCTTCTCTTCAGGCTCCAGTCCAGAGCGGTCCCCGGTGTCCAGCCCACCCGGCTCCCCGAGAACCCAGGAAAGCTGTGGCATTGCCCCCCTCACACCCTCACAGTCTCCAGTAAGCCCTGACTGGAGGGATTGGGGTGGGGAGTAGGTGATCTGGGTGGTTCAGAGGAGGGTGGTGCCTGGTAGAGTCATGACCAGGCCTGGGCAGGGAAGGAGGAAGGAGCAGGAGCATGCCACCATGCCTCCTGTTCCTACACTTTCTATTCACATGCACCATGTGGCCCTGGACAGTTTTACTGAAGTGATCTCTAGCCAACTCAGTCCTGGATTTCTCTGATAGGATGACACTCAGAAGCCATTGTGGTTGGCCTGATTAGGCAGGTGCAGGTGGTGAGCAACCATATGATTTTTCTAGGTCCTAAGAACACTGGTGGGGCCTCTCAGAGGCATTCCCCCTCTTGCCAACCCCACCCTCACTTAATCAAAGTCACATCTGAGGGAGAGGAGATGAATTGCTTTAAAAAAAAAAAAAAAGGTCTGGCGTGGTGGCGCACGCCTTTAGTCCCAGCACTCAGGAGGCAGAGGTAGGAGGATCACTGAGAGTTCGAGGCCACCCTGAGACTACATAGTTAATTCCAGGTCAGTCTGGACCAGAGTGAGACCCTACCTCGCAAAACCAAAAAAAAAAAAAAAAAAAAAAAGGTTAGAAGCTGGGTGGTGGCGCACGCCTTTAATCCTAGCACTCTGGGAGGCAGAGGTAGGAGGATCGCCATGAGTTCGAGGTTACCCTAAGAGTACATAATGAATTCCAGGTCAGCCTGGGCTACAGCAAGACCCTAACTCAAAAAACAAATTAAAAAAGAGGTTAGAAACTGCTTGATTAAAGTTTCCAGGGCATACCCTACTTACCCACTGCCTCCCTAGATCGCTCACCTTGCATGGTCTTGTCCTAGTCATTCAGCTTAGTCCAGGAGAAATCAGGGACCACTTCCATGCACATGGGCCTCTCCTCACTCCCACAAACCACAATCTAGGTTGTGTCATAAAAAGCAAAACGTAGGCCGGCGTGGTGGTGCCTGCCTTTAATCCCAACACTCAGGAGGCAGAAGTAGGAGGATCACCATAAGTTTGAGGCCAACCTGAGACTACAGAGTGAATTCCAGGTCAGCCTGGACTAGAGCGAGACCCTACCTTAAAAAACAAAAAACAAAAGAAAAACATAAGCTGGGCGTGGTGGTGCATGCCTTTAATCCAGCACTCAGGAGGCAGAGGTAGGAGAATTGCCATGAGTTTGAGGCCACCCTGAGATGACATAGTGAATTCCAGGTCAGCCTGAGCTACAGTGAGACCCTACCTCGGAAAAAAAAAAAAAAAAAAAAAGCAAAACGTAAAACACACAGAGGTCCATGTGTTAGAAAGCACTGATCCCTGCTGGGCCCAACCTAGTGTCAGGCTATGAAGATGGTAAGAGTGGGCATGGGCTGAAAGCTGTTTGTGCAGAAAGCAGGCGAGCTGGAAACAGGAAAGCAAGAGTTTCTGCCCATCCTGCCAGGACTGAGAGGCTTGGGCTGTGTGAGCTGTTGGCATATCCAGGTCGCAGCCTGGAGTCTGGGAGGGGAGAGGAGGCCAGGCAGGCAGGCTGATGGCAATGGGGCAAGGCTGCTCTGGACCACAGCCAGCAGAGAGGAGGAGTTCCTGCTAGCTGCTCCCTGACTCCAGGTCTTGGATTTGCAGAAACCAGAGACCCGAGTCCCCCAGCAGGCACCCTTCTCTGTGGTGGTGGCCATTGACTTCGGCACCACATCCAGTGGCTATGCCTTCAGCTTTGCTAGTGATCCTGAGGCCATCCACATGATGAGGTAGGACAGCTGGGATGGGATATTGGGTAGGGGGTCCATCTGAGACATGGAATCTTCCCAGAGCCTTTCCATCCCTAGTTTGGGGCTCTCTATTAGCACACAAGCTGGAGGGTGGGCCTCAGATCTGAGGTGCTTTTCTCACTTGGAGCACTCCCACCCTCTGCAGGAAATGTCGGGCTTTATTGATTGATTGTTTTTTTTTGTTTTGTTTTGTTTTTTGTTACAGTCCTGGGAACCAAACCCAGGGTTTCAAGCATGCTACACAAGTGCTCTTGAGCTATACCCAGATCAGGGTTTATTTTTAATTTTATATTGAGACATAACAAACATGCAGTAGGCTACATTAATCTTTTCCTCCAGATATATAGAAACATGCACATACACACACGTGCACACATGCATTTTTTCACACATATATTTTACAGATAGGTAGGCTAAGCCAAGGTATAGTGGTGCATGCCTGTAATCTCAGCACCTGGGAGATGAAGACAGGAGGTCTCAAAGTCATCCATGGCTACATATAGTTGGAAGCCAACCTGGGCCAACTGAGGCCCTGTTTCAACCAAAAATTAGCTAATTATTTTCATTTTTAAAAATAGGCTATCTCCACCCTGACACTACAGAGTGAATTCCAGGTCAGCCTGGGCTACAGTGAGACCCTACCTCGAAAAACCAAAATAAATAAATAGGCTATCTGTGACAGCACATTCCTATAAGTTCACACTTCCTGTAAGTCCAGCACTTGGGAAACTAATGATGAAGGGTTTCGAGTTGGAGACCAACTTGGCCAATTCAGTAAGACCCTGTCTTGGGGAAAAAAAAAAAACACATGGGGGAGGAGAAAGCTATTGTGCAATTTGCACTTTTAATTTTATTTATTTATTTATTTATTTATTTATTTATTTATTTATTTATTTATTTGAGAGAGAGAAAGAAGCAGATAGAGAGAGAATGGGCTCACCAGGGCCTCCAGCCACTGCATAGGAACTCCAGATGCATGCACCACTTTGTGCATCGGCCTCACATGGGCACTGGGGAACCAGACCCGGGATGGCAGACCCTGGTAACAAGCACCTTTAACCACTAAACCATCTTTCCTGCCTCATTTTTTATTATTAAATTTTCAGTTGGTTTTTTTTTTTTTTCAAGGTAGGGTCTCACTTACTCTGACTAAATTTTCAGGGTTTTTTTGTTTTGTTTTGTTTTGTTTTGTTTGTTTTTGGTTTTTGGTTTTTCGAGGTAGAGTCGCACTGTAGCTCAGGCTGATCTGGAATTCACTATGTAGTCTCAGGGTGGCCTCTCAGCGATCCTCCTACCTCTGCCACTTGACTGTTGGCATTAAAGGCGTGTATCACCATGCCCGGATCATTTTCAGTTTTTAAGCATGGGGTTTTTCACAAACTTGCATGTCATTCTTGAGCAATGGTAACTTCTTTAGCATTTCAGTTTTAGTACATGTGCTGCCAAGGCACATGCACAACTTGCTTAATTTTAAACTCCCAACAGGGCTGGAGAGATGGCTTAGCAGTTAAGGTGCTTGCCTATGAAGCCAAAGGACCCAGGTTTGATTTCCCAGGACCCATGTAAGCCAGATGCACAAGGCAGCGCATGCACCTGGAGTTCATTTGCAGTAGCTAGAGGCCCTGGCATGCCCATTTTCTTTCTCTCTTGCTCTCTCAAATAAATAAATAAACTCACAACACTGTTTTGCAGACATTCTATGTCACCACATAGAGAGCTTTCACTTTCTTTGAGAAGTTGTATAGTATCCCATAGTACAGAAGTGTATAATTTTTCCCTTGACAGTTTTAGAGTATTTTGCTTCTCTCATTTTTCATGATTTAAAAAAAATGTTGGGCTGGAGAGATGGCTTAGCGGTTAAGGCGCATGCCTGCAAAGCCTAAGGACCTAGGTTTGATTCTCCAGGTCCCATGTAAGACAGCTGCACAAGGGGGCGCATGCATCTGGAGTTCGTTTGCAGTGGCTAGAGACCCTGGTGTGCCCATTCTCACACTCTCTCTCTTTCTCATTCCCTTTCTCTGTCTCAAATAAATAAAAATAAAATATTTTTTTAAATGCTGCAAGAGGGCTGGAGAAATGGCTTAGCAGTTAAGGCACCTATGTTCGAAGTCTACGGACTCAGATTCAATTCCCTGGTACACACATAAGCCAGATGCACAAGGTGGTGCATGCGTCTGGAATTTGTTTGCAGTGGCTGGAGGCCCCTGGTGCATCTATTCTCTACCTGCCTTTCTCTCTGTCTTTCTCTCTCAAATGAATTTTAAAAAAAATTTTTAAGTGCTGCAAGAGCCAGGTGTGGTGGTGCATGCCTTTGACCCCAGCACTCAGAAGGCAGAGGTAGGAGTATCACCATACGTTTGAGGTCACCCTGAGACTACATAGTGAATTCCAGGTCAGATCAGACCAGGCTTGGGCAAGACCTTACCTTCAAAAACTTAAAAAAAAATGTTGCAAGGATTGTCCTCTGAAAACTACTGCCGGAATCTTTATTGGAGAGATTTCTGGAAGCAGATTCTTAGATCCAACATAGGAAATGAGGAACAGACAGATGAAGGTTCATAGATTGACAAGTCACACAGATGATATAAAAGAAATGTTTGGGGGCTAGAGAGATGGCTTAGTGGTTAAGTGCTTACTTATAAAGCCTAAGGACCCTTATTTGAGGCTTGATTCCCCAATACCCACATACACCAGATGCACAAGGTGATGCATGCATCTGGAATTCGTTTGCAGTGGCTAAAGGCCCTGGTGCGCCCATTCTTTCTCTCTTTCCTTCTCTGTCTGTCTGTTGCTCTCAAATAAATAAATAAAAATAAAAACAAAAAAATTTTTTTAAAGAAAGAAATGTTTGCTGGATGTGGTGGCACACACCTTTAATCTCAGCCTTGGGAGGCAGAGGTAGGAGGGTTGCCATGAGTTCAAGGTCAACCTGGGCTAGAGCAAAACTTTGAGAAACCAAAAAAAAAAAAAAAAAAAGAAAGAAAAAGAAAACTTTGAGAGCTGGAGAGATGGCTTAGCCATTAAGGTGCTTGCCTGCAAGGCCAAAGGACCCAGGTTCAATTCCCCAGTACCCACGTAAAGCCAGATGCACAGGTGGTGCATGCATCTGGAGTTCATTTGTAGTGGCTAGAGGTCCTGGCACAGCTATTCTCTCTCTCTCTCTCTCTCTGATTGGAAATAAATTTTAAAAAAATTTTAATGTTTGAAAAACTCCATTCTGATGTTGAGTTTTTTGTTTGAACATCTTGTACTGGTCTCCCCACCCTATGCTGGGAATTGAACCTGGGGCCTTTTACATGCTAGGTAAGTGCTCTACAACTGAGCTATATCCCGAGCCTTTGACCCCAGTACTCGGAAGGCAGAGGTAGGAGGATCACCATACGTTTGAGGTCACCCTGCGACCACATAGTGAATTCCAGGTCAGGTCAGACCAGGCTTGGGCAAGACCCTACCTTCAAAAAGTTTTTGTTTTAGGTTTTTTTTTTTTTTTTTTTTTGAGAGGGAGACAGAGAATGGGTACGCCAGCAGCTCCTCAGCCACTGTGAACGAACTCCAGACGCGTGTGCTCCCTTGTGGGCAAGTGTGGCATTGCACCCTTGCATCACTGCGTCTAGCTAAATGTAGGACCTTGGAGATTGGAACTGGCATTTGTAGGCTTAGCAGGCAGGCGCCTGAACCACTAAGCCATCTCTCCAGCCCTTGTTTTAGTTATTTTTGAGAGAGAAATAGAAGGGCAGATGTGGGGGAGAGAGAATGGAAGTTCCAGGGCCTCTTGCCATTGCAGATGAACTCTAGATGATTTTGTGCATCTGGCCCTAAGTAGGTGCTGGGGAATTGAACCCTGACTGCCAGGCTTTGCAAGCAAGTGCCTTTGACCACTGAGCTGTCTCCCCAGCCAATCTAGCCCTGTTTTGAGACAGGGTTTCAGTATGTATCACTGGCTGGCCTGGAATCCAGTCCTCCTGCCTCTGCTTCCCTAGGCATGCACCACTACAGTTGGTGGTATTAGTCTATTTGTCACTATAACAAAACATCCAAGGCACACTGCTTTATAAGGAAAAAAGGAGCTGGGTGTGATGGTGCATGCCTTTAATCCCAGCACTCAGGAGGCAGAGATAGGAGAATCACTGTGAGTTCAAGGCCACCCTGAGATTACATAGTGAATTCCAGGTCAGCCTGAGCTAGAGTGAGACCCTACCTCAAAAAAACAAACAACCACAAAAAGGTTTACTTTGGCTTAAAGTACTGAAGGAACAAGGTGGAGGGGCTACATCTGGTTATAAGCATTTAGGTGGCAGCATCCCAAAGTAGTACAAGGCATCACAAAGCCTTGCACATGTCTACGTGCAGCTGCCTGACTGGTTTTTCTCCTTATAAAACCAGCAGCATTTAATCATGGCAGCTCCACCCTAATCCGTTTATAGAAGCTTCACCTGTACATGATCTGAATGGATGGCCTCCACCCCAACAGGGACTAAATTTCAACCCAGAAAACCAATCATAACTATTTCCTTCTGGCTGGGAACGTTGCTCAGTTGGTAGAATGCTTGCCTAGCATACTCAAGCCCTGGGTTTGATCCTCAACACCAAATAAAATTGGGCATGGTAGTGAATTTCTATAATCATAGCACTCAGGAGGTGGAGGCAAAAGGATCAGAAGTTTAAGGTTATCCTTAGCTATATAGTGAGTTTAAAGTCAGCCTAGGGTACATGAGAGCCAATTTTTAAATATTTATTTATTATTTATTTGTTTGTACCCAGAGAGGAAAGAGAGAAATTGGGCATACCAGAGCCTCTAGCTATTGCAAATGAACTCCAGATGCATGCACCACCTTATGCAGCTGGCTTTATGTGGGTACTGGGGAATCAAACCCAGATTGTTAGGCTTTGCAGGCAAATGCCTTAACTGGTGAGCCATCTTTCCAGCCCCCAAGACCCAATCCTTAAAAAAAAAAAAAAAAAAAAGTGTCAACAACTCTCCTCTGGACCTCAAGACCCTGATTCTTTGAGTGGTTCTCACTGCAGTGGCTGCATCCAATGGGTGAAGCTGAGGACAACTAAATGCAGACTGAGATAGGGGTTACCGAGAGGCCTCACAGGAAGCTGGATAGATGGGGGGATGGAGAAACAGAGACCACTGTCCAGAGGTAATGGGACTTGAGCTTTGTGAGCCCAAGATACTTTCCCCTTCCTTCTTCCACACAAAGGGAGGCCACAATGGCTCTGAGACCTTATTGAGGCCCCATATTGGGATTGAGAACACATGAAGGACACCATCTCTGTCATTTGAGTGACAGTCACAGGAAGTAACTGGGTGACATCTCGACCTCCTCCAAAGCCTTCCTTTTCCATCCCCACCCAGCCCAATCATTTATGTGTCGCCCTAGTGTCTCTGGAATATCTGTTCACTTCTCTCCAAGGCCACCATTCCTGCTTAAGTTCAGCCCCCAACCTCTCTCACCTGGACTGCTGGTTTACCTTTTCCATCCTCTCTTCCCTCCAGTCTGTTCTACATGGAGACCAGTGCCTTTCCTTTCCAAGGCAAACACGGTCATGCTTAAAATCCAAGATAAGGTTGTAGTACAGCACTTGATGCTCTTCATTTTTTTCCATGTGCTTCTGTTGCACAGTGAACCAATCCATAGCTGGGTGCCTGTGCTTCTACATCTCTAGCCTTTTGCACATGCTGTTCCAACTGCAGAAGGGCTGTGAAGGTGAACTTGGCTTGAAGGACTCAGAGCATCAGAGAAGGGAAAAGAGGGAAAGATTTACCAGGCCAAAAAAAAAAAAAAAAAAAAAAAAAAAAAAAAACGGTAGGGAAAGGATATTCTAATGTGTGTATTGAGATTCATGATCTCATTCAGATTTTAGGGACTAGCCCATAGTTTCCTAGGACATAACTACTGATGTAAATCAGATACAGATAATCATAAATGGGCTGGAGAGATGGCTCCATGGCTGTGAACACTTCCTGTGCAAGCATAAGGGCCTGAGAGACCACCCGGTTGGATACTCAGGACCCACATAAACAGCTTGTATGGCTATGCATGGCTGTAACCCCAGTGCTAGAGGAGCAGAGACCTGAGAATCACTAGAGCTCGTGGAAAAAGCTCCTGGATTAGCAAGAGACTCCAGCTCAAGTAAGAACAGCTGTGGATGAGGAGATGGCTCAGTAGTTAAAATTTAATTCCCTAACATCCATATAAAGCCAGTCTAAAGTTCAAGCACATGATGTTCATTTGCAGATAAGACCCTGATGTGCCCATACACATGTATGCATGCATATAGGTGTGCAAATAACTACATAAAATTCTTAAAAATTTGAAAAAGAATGGGTAGAAAAGTGATGGAGTGAGACACCACTGATATTTCACTCCAGCCACTCCAGATAAGTACACAGGGTGCTGCATGGGCACACACACATGAATGCACTAACATCACACATGAATGTACCACACACACACAATCACACACATGAATACACCACACATACACACACATATGAATACACCACACACACGCATGAATACACCAACACACACCATACACACATATATACACACACATTTGAATATACCACACACACATGAATACATCAATACACACATGAACACACCAACACACACATACATACACATTCATGAATATACCAACACACACTAAATACACATACATAAATACACCAATACACACCAACACACACACATGCATACTTGCATGCACGTGCACACATACCACACACATGCAGGACAGAAAGAGAAAGAAGGAGGGAGGGAAAAGCTAAGTGTAGTAGTACACACTTGTAATCCCTAGAACTTGAGAGGCTGAGGCAGGAGTTTTCTGGGAGCTCAAGGCCTGGGTTACAGAGTGAAACCCTGATAAAGAGAGGGGGGCTGGAGAGATGGTTCAGCAGTTAAAGGCACTTGTTTGCAAAGCCTGATGGACTGGGTTCAATTCCCAAGTACCTACATAAAGCAGATGCACAAAGTGGCGCATGTGTCTGGAGTTTGTTTGCAGAAGTGGGAGGTCCTGGAGCACCCATTCTCATTCTCTCTCAAATATTTTTTTAAAAAGAAAAGAAAGGGCTGGAGAGCCAGGCGTGGTGGTGCATGCCTGTAATCCCAGCACTCAGGAGGCAGAGATAGGAGGATTGCTGTGAGTTCGAGGCCACCTTGAGATGCATAGTTAGTTCCAGGTCAGCCTGGGCAAGAGTGAGATCCTATCTCGAAAAAAAAGGCACTTGCCTGAGAAGCCTAAGGATCCAGGTTTGATTCTCTAGGTCCCACGTAAGCTAGATGCACAAGGTGGCACATGCATCTGGAGTTTGTTTGCAGTGACTAGAGGCGCACCCATTCTCTCTTTGTAATAAATAAGTGAAAATAAATAAGCCAAGTGTGGTGGCACATGCCTTTAATCTCAGCACTTGGGAGGCAGAGGTAGGAAGATCACCATGAGTTCAAGGCCACTCTGAGACTACACAGTGAATTCCAGGTCAGCCTGGGCTAGAGCGAGACCCCACCTTGAAAAACCAAAAATAAAATAAAATAAAATAAAATAAAATAAAATAAAATAAAATAAAATAAAATAAAATAAAATAAAATAAAATAAAAAGGAAAGAGGGAGAGAGGTCAAATAGACCAGGGTTGAGGAAGAGGAACAGGGGTCCATGAATAGGGAGTGTTCCAAGGGGAAGCATTAAGCATTTGTTAAGATTCATGTATGTACTATTTGATCTTAACCCAAGGAGATATGTACTATTTTTTTTAAATACTAACTTATTTATTTGAGAGAGAAAGAGGCAGAGAGAGGATGCACCAGGGCCTCCAGCCACTGTAAACAAACTCCAGATGCATGTGCCACCTTGTGTATCTGGCTTATGTGGGTACTGGGGAATCAAACCTGGGTCCTTAGGTTTTGCAAACAAGTGCCTTAACTGCTGAGCCATCTCTGCAGCCCCAATATGTAACTAAAAGTTATTCCCTTTTTTGTTGTTTTTGGGGGGACTGTTTTAGACATGGTCTTACTCTGTAGCCTAGACTGGCCTGGAACTCACATTGAAGCCTAAGTACTCATGGCAGTCCTCCTTGCCTCAGTCTCCCAAGTGCTAGGATTTTAGGCCTGAGCCACAAAACCAGCTTCATTATTCTCCCATAACAGAGGGGAAGTCGAGGCTCAGAAATGGTGCCCTGCTCAAGGTTATGCAGCTGTCCCTAGAGCCAGCTCCTAACTGTAGGAAAGTTGTCACTGACCCTCTGTGCCTCCACAGGAAATGGGAGGGTGGGGATCCAGGTGTGGCCCACCAGAAGACCCCTACTTGCCTGCTGCTGACCCCAGAGGGTGCCTTTCACAGTTTTGGCTACACCGCCCGTGACTACTACCATGATCTAGACCCTGAGGAGGCGCGGGACTGGCTCTACTTCGAGAAGTTCAAGATGAAGATCCACAGCGCCACTGTGAGCCACTGTGGCTCAGACAGTGGTCTGACCTGGGAGGCAGAGCTTAAAAGGGAAAGGGCAGGTTTAGTGGATAATGGGATACAGCTAAGGGACAGGAGGATGGGCCAAGAGAGAGTAGGTCAAAGGGAGCAGAAACTGGCTGGGTGGGGTTCAGACACCGGGGACAGAGCTAACATGCTTGGGACTCCAGGATGGAGGATGGGCTAGAGAGCCAGCAGCTGGACTAAGAATGGCTGGGGGCAGAGCAAATTTAAAAAAGAGAGGAAGCTCCAGGAAATTGGGTGGTTTTAACAGTCATCAAGAAATGGGGCAGAACTGTGGCTCCCTGCAGAGTGGCCCCATGTGTGTCCCTGCTAGGATCTCACATTGAAGACCCAGCTAGAGGCAGTAAATGGAAAGAAGATGCTGGCCCTGGAGGTGTTCGCCCATGCCCTCCGCTTCTTCAAGGAGCATGCCCTGCAGGTTTGCTGCTACTCCCTCCCTAATGACTAGGTTAGGGACCTCACCCCTTATCCTGTTCTCTGCCCAACAAACAGATGGTCACTACTGGTCTCAGGCTATCTTCTCCAGTCCCCCTGTCCTCCTGTCTGAAGAACTTGCACTGGGCCAGCCAGGTGGAAGAAGGACTTCCTGAGGCTGACTTCCTCCCAGCTTCCAAAGAGGGCTAAATATGACCCAAGCAAACTTTTCCCCACTGCCTTCTGATCCAGGAGCTGAGGGAGCAGAGTCCATCACTTCCCGAGAAGGACACTGTGCGTTGGGTGTTGACAGTGCCTGCCATCTGGAAACAGCCAGCCAAGCAGTTCATGCGGGAGGCTGCCTACCTGGTGAGGAGTCAAGCAAGCCCCCCTTTCAGAATGGCCCATACCTCATCTCCTCTGCCACCACAAAAGACCTCCAGCCTCCCCTGCTGGGGACTTTAGAGATTGTCCAGGAAAGGAGCATGTCAGCAGGGACAGATCACAGGCCAGTGTAGACAGTCTCTTTCTTATCAGGATCCCAAGAAGCAGATCCCAAGATAGGGAGCCTCGTGCATGTGGTCTGTTGGAAATGGGGATCTCGGGAGAAAGAGCAGTGAATCAGGACAGGAGAGTGCTGAGCAAGGACATGGTCTCAATAGTCTAGCTTCAGCCTGGTCCCACCCGGAGCTCATAAAGGAGGACTGTGGCACTGAACTAGCCACCACAGTGTGCCAACAGTCCATATTGATCTGCCACTGGTTGATGGTGGCATGGTAGGGGCATGAGTCCAAGGGAAGTGGTTCCCATACAACTGGGGCAAAGCAGCTCTATGCCAATAGCAGCCAACACACCAGCAGAAGGCAGTGGACCAAGAACATTCACTTCAGCCTACATCAATACTTTCAGGCACCCTCACTCCTGCCCCAGCCATTGTAGGTTCTTCACCAGAGGAAAAGGATTTTAACCAGGAAGGGAGGTGATTCTGACCAATATGTGCTGGTCTTCCCGCCACAGAGACACCCAGAGGTCTGGAGTTGTGGGTTTAGACACTAGTCTCTGGTGAAACAGAGGGGTACAAAACTGACTACTTGGCCCTCCCTCGAAGTCCTTGGGGAACAGAGCCTCAAACATCCAAAAAGGATCTCAACCCTTCTTGTATGCCCCCTTGGAGATACCAACACCCCAACATCCATGATCCAGGCATGACCTGAGTGACATGTCTATAGGAGCCTATGCCTGTCCCTGAAAGAAGCTGGCTTTAAGTACAGTGAGCCTCCTCCTCTGCAAGAATCAAGATGTCCCCAACCAGAACACTCTCCCCCATTCTCTCCTGCCCATTTCCCTACCCTGCTTTCTTCTACATCGTTACCTGCTACAAATTTAGAGAGGGCTGGCCTTGATCAGGAAGTCTCCCTCCGTCCCTCCCTTTCTCCTACTCCCCCACCTGGTCAGAATCTGTATAATCCCACAAGTGCTAAAATACTTCCCAAAGGGCTCTCCAGCCGTGTGCTGATCTCCCTCTACTGGCTGGTCCTGGCATCTGGAATTTCAGTTTCCTTCCTGCTATGGCAGATTGTTCTGCAAGTGGAGCAGCTTGTAGTCAGTATCTGACACCAGCCTAGTGGGCCCCAGTGGGCCCCACCATCCCCTCTGGTCTACTACACCAGCACCCCTTTGCTAGAATCCTTGTTTACATCATAGCCAGTGCTAGGATGGCCAGCTCTGCACCTAGGAATGGGAACCTTGCTATAGGTCCTCCATCTCTTACTAGGGAACAGACCCTCTGTTGGCTCCTTGGGCATAGCTATGCTCTTCCCAAAACCTGACCTCAGGGTGGCTGCAAGGCAGCCCCAACTATATGCATCATGAAGGGGCCAAAAGGCTTAACATATGGACAGGGAAGAGGTGTTAACACCTAGACCCTAGAGTGCCATCTTACATGGATGCCCATGGTACTGCCTGGTCCTGCCCACCTCCTATCCCCAGGCTGGCCTGGTGTCTCGAGAAAATGCTGAACAATTGCTCATTGCCCTGGAACCCGAAGCCGCCTCTGTCTACTGTAGAAAACTGCGCTTGCACCAGCTCATGGACCTGAGCTGCCGGACCCCTGGTGGTGGGCGCCTGGGTGAGCGCCGCTCCATTGATTCCAGCTTCCGGCATGGTGAGCTGTCCAAAGTTGCTGTCCAGTGCTGGGCTTGATGACAGTAGCTGATGGAAGGTCAAATGCTCATGGAGCCTGGAGACTTAGCCATGTCCAGAATGAAGGGGAGGGCTTCACTGTCCTAGAAGAACCCAATGGGAAGCAGAAGCATTCCTGATGGAGTTCAATCTGAAAAGGACTGGCCTCAGGAGCCCAGTGTGAGGGAAACATCTCTTTGACCAGGTTCTAGGAAGGGCAGGACTCAGCCCAGCCACAAGAGAAAGGATAAAGACACAGCCTGCATAGGGCATAAATGCTCAGTGGGAATCAACAAGAAGTCAGCCGCCAGCTTCATCATGAGCTTTCCCTTTTAAGCAGCTGTTGTACCAGTTGTCAGCCCACCCCTCAGCAGCCCAAGTTTTTGCTGCCAGACCCAGGCACTGAGGCCAACCACAGTGGTAGTCAACCTTGATCCCTAAATGTCAACCCCTAAATGCCATCTCCTATGATAGAGGCCCAAGTCCTGAGCTTCTTTAGGACACCCTGAACTGTCCCCAAATCCAGCACCTCTAAAACCTAAGCCTGACTGCCATGGCCTGATTCCTCCTGGACAAGAGATGGTCATATGTCCAGAAATATCTCGTCCAGCTGCTTAGGCTGCCACAGGTTTGGGATTAACACTGTCCTGTCCAGTTGGCTATTTGGAGTGGCTAGGGGGTCCTAGGAGCACCTGCTTCTTCAGGGTCCCTGGTCAGCATTGGTGGGAAGCATAGGGGTTGAAAGTAGCTTCTTCAAATCTGTCTCCCAACTCCAGCTCGAGAGCAGCTGAGGAGGTCCCGTCATAGCCGCACATTCCTGGTGGAGTCTGGTGTGGGAGAACTGTGGGCAGAGATGCAAGCAGGTAAGGGTAGTGGGATATTTCATGCTTCTGCTGAGACCCTTCAACTGATGGGTGAAGATTTCATTCTTCAATTCACTGTACCTAACCTTGTTGTCCCATCAGTTGCCTATACCCCCATCCCATTCACAGCCGTGTCCCTAACTCCCACTCCTTCAGGATATTCCTGATCCATTGATGAAGTCAAAGTGTTTTGAACCACCACCCCCCCCCACACACACACAGTCCTTTCTTATTTGGTGATCTGAGGTTGGAGTTTCTGAAGTTCAAGGACTGGGGTAGGGATGGTAGCTAGAGGGCACAGGACTAAGGCGAGAGGCAAATCCTGAGTGTTTACCTATGGTGGCCACCACAGGAGATCGCTACATGGTGGCGGATTGTGGGGGAGGCACTGTGGACCTGACTGTGCACCAGCTAGAGCAGCCCCATGGCACCCTCAAGGAGCTCTACAAGGCATCTGGTGAGTAGACAGCACTACCTCGGCGTGCTTGTCTCGCCATATCCTCCTGGCAGCCGAATGGGCAATGACATCTTCGCCCACTACAGGTGGTCCCTATGGTGCAGTTGGAGTGGACTTGGCCTTTGAACAGCTGCTCTGCCGCATATTCGGGGAGGACTTTATAGCCACCTTCAAAAGACAACGGCCTGCAGCCTGGGTGGACCTGACAATTGCCTTTGAGGCCCGTAAACGCACAGCAGGCCCGCACAGGGCAGGGGCACTGAATATCTCACTTCCCTTCTCATTCATTGACTTCTACCGCAAGCAACGAGGCCACAATGTGGAGACCGCCCTGCGCAGGAGCAGGTGTGCTCAGGGTCTGGGCTCTGGCAGTGTTTGATGATGTGATTGATCCCCATAAGGGAGGAATTGGGCCCCACTGCAGAGGTGCATCTGTCTGGTCCATTATATACATGCCAAGACAGAAGAGGGGAGAGGGTTGTGACCACTGCAGGGGGGTGGGGGAGGCATGGGTCCACTGGGATGAGGAATCTGCAACCCAAAGTGGACAAGAGGGCAGTGCTGGGACCTCACACCTAGGATGGGGGCAGACTAGAGTGGGGTTGAAGAAAGGCAGGTGTCCACCCTTCACACACAATGCAAACAGATGTCACCCTATTGAACATCCCAAAAAGAACTAGGAGGTAAGGCTAAGGAATGAGGACCACAGACTACAAGCTGTGGCAAGCAGCTGGGCTCTGACCCATAGACCTGTGCTCCTTCACTACCTACAGTGTGAACTTCGTAAAGTGGTCCTCACAGGGGATGCTCCGGATGTCTTGTGAGGCCATGAATGAGCTATTTCAGCCCACGGTCAGTGGAATCATCCAGCACATAGGTGAGTGCATGAACCTGGGTTCTCCATCACTAGATGTGGAAGTAATTCCTCTCCTCCATGCCTGGAAGCTACCATGCAGCCTTAAACCAGAATAAGACCCAGAATCATCTGTTAGTACCAGAAGCAGCAGTGTGTGTGGGGGGGTAAAAGAATCCTTAGTCCTGTTTGGTTAAAGAACCTCTGGTGCCTACCTCCATTTCCCCACTTACAAAATAAGATGATAGTACTTGGTTCTGCCAAATGCTACCACAGGGACTAAGTGAGCTGAAGTGTCTACAGTAGGCACACTGTCCTGAATAGTGTCAGTACATGTCCCAATTCCCAACCCTCCAAGGAGTGGGGGAAAGAAAAGGTGGAGGTAGTGTTGGGAGAGGGGGTTGGCAGGGCTGGGGATGGCCAGGACCCTTCAGTGTTGTTTATCAGAGGACTGGTTTTTAGTTGCCTTAGAAATGGAGGTGGAGGAGAGGTGCCAGTTGTACTGAAATGGAGGCCTCAGTGAATCTTTTCCCTCCTCTCCACTCCCTGTCCAACCTTGTCCTTGTTCGGTGCAGAGGCGCTGCTAGCACAGCCCGAGGTGCAGGGTGTGAAGCTGCTGTTCCTGGTGGGTGGCTTTGCCGAGTCAGCTGTGCTACAGCACGCTGTGCAGACAGCACTGGGCACCGGTGGCCTGCGTGTTGTGGTCCCCCACGACGTGGGACTTACCATCCTCAAGGGAGCAGTGCTCTTTGGCCAGGCACCAGGTGTGGTACGAGTGCGCCGCTCACCACTCACCTATGGTGTGGGTGTGCTCAACCGCTTTGTGGCTGGCCGTCACCCACCTGACAAGCTGCTGGTTCGCGATGGACGCCGCTGGTGCACTGATGTCTTTGAGCGCTTCGTGGCAGCTGAGCAGTCGGTGGCTCTGGGTGAGGAGGTGCGGCGCAGCTATTGCCCTGCGCGCCCTGGACAGCGGCGTGTGCTCATCAACCTGTACTGCTGTGCAGCCGAGGATGCGTGCTTCATCACCGACCCTGGCGTACGCAAGTGTGGTGCACTCAGTCTTGAGCTCGAGCCCACTGAAGACTGTCCCGATGGTGTGTCCCCCAGCCGCCGGGAGATCCGTGCTGCCATGCAGTTTGGCGACACTGAAATCAAGGTCACTGCCATCGATGTCAGCACCAATCGCTCAGTGCGAGCTGCAATTGACTTTCTTTCCAACTGAGGGTGTGTCTGCGGTCCCAACCCAGGACCAAGGAATGTTAGCTCCCATGACAACGCCCCTTCACCAGCCTTCCCACCCCTGAGGAAGGGTGGAGCACAGGAAGATGATAGGGACACTGGAGACTCACTTTAAGATTGGGACACTGACTGGAAATCTAAAGAACCACTTTTTTTCCGGAGGTTTTCTTGGGGGAGCCCAGCCTGACAGGGGTGTATGACCAATAGAATATAGCACAGGACCAAACATTAGCCTGAACTTAAGGGTTGGGGAAAGAGGCCAAGCAAAAGTGGGCTGAGGAGCCACAGGGCAAGGGTCAGAATTTACCCATTGTTGAACTATGGCAACAGCGACTGGGCAGAGCAACCCTCTGCAGCAGGAAAATGACAACTGAACATTGGAGGGGCACCCTCCTAGATGTGGAGCTGACCACCCAAGTGCAACTCTTAACTGAGGGAAAAGCAGTAGGTGACTGCTGGGGATGGTACATTGTCACAGTGAAGGCAGTTCTGAGGGGAGCAGTGTGTTGGGGTCAAGAGCAGCCTACGAATGACTCATCTGCCCACAATCCCAACCATGGAAGGACAGCTAGAGAGGAGAGAGGACAGGGAGACTGGGAGGAGGGCCCCAGCACTGACAGAGTGTGCCATTAGGACATGCCCTGATCAACATGGGTCTCAGAGTCTCCAAGTATGAAATGTCAGACACTTCATACCAACCATGGCATGCAACAGCTCTACCTGTCTGAGAAGGCTCCCTAAGATGTCAATAAAGCATTTACACTGAAGGAAAGCCACTGCCTTTTAGTACTACTAGAGTGGGGACCCCATACTGGGAGCAGTGTAGGAGGCCTGAGTGCTAGAGAGAGAAGGGAAAAAGGTTTCAGCTACACAGATGGAAAGCACCTGGCAAAAAGGGACTACTGCTTTATCCCTGACCAGCCTCCCAAATAGACCTCCTTAAGGCTGCTCTATGGCCTGGGTAGGAAGCCTATCCCCAGCCAAAGTCAATGAGCAACAAGTCCGAGGCCTAAAATGGCCCCCTTTCTAGGGTTAGGATCTGTAATATCATGCAATACCCCTTGTCTCTTGAAAGAATGAGTTTACCCAAGTCCTTCCTTGCCTTGGCCCATCTGTGGAGAGGACTGAGCAGTCTCCAGACCCCAGACAAGAAAAATTCATTCTGACCTCTGGTATCCACTGGAGGTTTTATTTCTTAAGGATTCCATCCCAATCAGTCATTTAAAAACCAAGTATCACAAACCTGAGGGAAGGGGCTGGGAACTCTGTCTCCTTCACACTCACATGAACAGCAATAGAGAAGGAAGGACAGGAGAGGTGGCTGAGGTGAGACAACAGCAGCAACAATAATGGGGTACCAACATCAAAGCCACTCCATCCTCCCCAGACCCTGACTGAAGCCCTATGGCTTGGGTTGGAGAGTGGGTAGATCCGTCCCAGGCTCTCCCTTCCTCTCAAATAGCCTCCTTGGGAGCTCAACCCATTTCTTCGGTCAGGAGACTGAGGCACATAGAGAGGAGGGAGTGGGAAAAACACAGGAGAGGCAGGGTGGTGGCATGAATGAAGGCAGAGATGAGAGGCAGGGATAAGGCCCAACCCTGCCACGTTGGGGAAGAGTGAGGAAGCCACATCATCAGGCAGCGTGTCTGGAGACAGGCCAAGTTTAAGGCTAAGGGGCCCAAGACAGGCAAGCAGGGCCACAGGCCTCAGTCGAAACCATGCCAGTCGCTGTGCTCCGAGTCGTACTCCAGCTCAGCGCCCACACACTTGACACCATCTAGCAGCATGGGTGTGCCGTGGTGCCGGTCTGCAAGGAAAGTACCACAAGTTGGGTGTGTCCACTGTGCCCAGGCCCCACATATGGCTTACTCCACTGGGACTTCTTCCTGAAGTTGGTTGCCAAGGGAGTTGGAAGTGCCCACACAGCTTCAAGGATCCCTTGAGGACAGTCTCACACCTCCCTCCAGCCAGATCCCACCTCACATTCTCACTCACCCATGACACGAGCCTGTACTGTCACGCGTACCCAGGTGCCGGTACCACCCTCACAGGCCAGTAGCATCTCCTCTTTGAGGACACCTTCTTTGTGTGCTGAGTACTCACATTTGATGCTGTAACCTGCCATGGGACAGGAATGGGTAGGCAATCAGTACCTCCATGGCTTCCACATACTGGTCCCAGCACTTGCATCTCCCTATCCAGTAAGGCATGCTGAGCCTCTGCCAGAGAGGGATAAGGATGATTCTTCCACTACTGAGACATTCATCTCCACAAGGCTAGCACAAATAGCTAGGAAACTTCCCATTCTTCAATCAAGTGAACATGCCTCTGGCCTGGGAGCTCAGCATGTCTCCAAAGGTGAGGCAGGCTCCAACTCATGCTTCCAAGAGACAGGTCCATGGTTCCACACAAAAGAAAGTGGAGAGAAAGGGATGATGGAGAACAAGTGGAAGCAGGCAGGATAGACTTTTGAAAGGCTTTGAAGGCCTTTCTTAGTGCCAAGAAGGGCAAGGTTATAAAGAGGTTGTTGTAGGGAAACGAAAATGAAGCTGGGGCTCAGCAAAACACTGTGAAACTGATATCCTAGTATTTACCAGGCCAGAGGTTAGGGATGCAGCAGAGCCTAAAGCTAGCAGGAGAAGCAGCCTGAAACCCAAGGCCACTAATGGGTTCTAGGTGTCAGCCATGCCATGTTCCTGTAGCTCCAGCCTTTGCCTCTACATACCCTCAGGCAGGGTCTCTATCCCTGCTGACCTGGAACTCACCCGGTAGCCCCAGGCTGACCTCAAACTCAAGGCAATCCTCCTATCTCAGTCTCTCAAATGCTGGGATTAAAGATGTGTGCCATACCTGGTAGCTCCTGCCTTTTTATCCAGAGAGATAGGAGGGAAGGCTGAAGGCCTACAGCCAGTTGTTCAGTGGTCCCCACCTCAGTAACCACCCCAACTGAAGGTACCAAGAGCAAGCTTGTAGTGTGAGTTCATAAACGTCTGTCCAAGAAAAGAAGCCTAAGAACGCAGAACTGCCATACTACCACATGGCAAACTCATAAAGTAGTATCATATCCCTGACTTACTGAGCTGTGGGTTCACCCTAATTTTAGGAGAAGGGGACACCAGACATTCTCAGTTGCACTAACAGCAACCCTGAGGGATGAGGACAAGCCTCTAACAACCCACGAGAACCTACCTTCAGGGATGGGCAAGACACTGAGAAGCTTGAGGTGCAGGCTGTGGACAGGTGCCTCACGTATGTCCTTGCTCAGCCTGTGCACTGGGGGCAGAGTGAAGGTAATCTCATATCTGTGCAAAATCTTCAGGAAGCCAACCTGATGCAAGAGAGGTGAGGGAGAGGCATCCCTTGTTATTTCCCTCAGGGCCCATCCAGGATATAGCACCTATGATCCTGGTTGACCCCAGTATCTGCTTTCCCACTGTTCTCCAGCTATTCCACAGCCTAGCTTGATGGCTCCAGATACTTTGACAGAACCCCTTCTCCGGAGAGCCAGCACAATCCTTAACATCTGTCTCAGAGCTCCCACAGGCTTCACTAGCCAAATTTATAGATAAGAGCATGGAAAATAAATAGGCAAGCATATGGAAGCCAGAAATGAGGAGTGGCAGGCCACACTATGCCTAAGGAAAAATTCTTCCTAGACTTCTTGATCATTCCTGTCATGTGTAAAGCACACAGTAAAGCACCACCCAGCATCCATAAACGGAAACTCAAAGTAACATGACAGGACACCTACCTTTCTCCCATCACTTCTAGCACCTGCCCAGAGCCAGTAGCCTGGAGCCAAGGATGCCCGGTTCTCAAGTCACGCATAGACACTAGGCAACTTGACAGCATGAGATGAGGGATGGGATGAAATTAGACAAGTAGACACTGGGGGGTTGGGGTGTACCACAGTGGTAACAGTGTGTACTTAGTATATGTGAGGCCCTGGGTCCAATTCCCAGGACCAAAAAATTACAAAACCACACTAGCCTAGCTGTGAAAGTCCACAGGGGGCCCACAGGCTAGGCATCAATCACTAAACCTGGATGCCTGCCTACCCATTCAAAGGTTCAGTGTGCCCAATAGCCTCTGCTCATGGCCCAAGCAATTTCTGTTGTCCATATACACTGCTTGGCAACCAACACTGTCACTCTGGGACAAATGCCATCCTTTTAACTCTAATAATGTGAAGGGTCACAAGCTGAGATAGCTGCTGAGGAGAGTGGCTGAAGGGAAGGCCATTCCAGTAGGCACAGGGCAGCATGCCATACCCCAAGCTTGGGTGGGCAAAGGTACTGCTGCTGTTATAGGAGCTAAAGAGCCCAGCAATAATAACCTAGTAATAGGTTAGGAATGGCTACATGGAAAGATCATCCTGCTGTTGGAGGTCACCTCTCAAGGCAGTTTTCTGGACCTGGAGTGGTAGCTCACACCTATCCCAACACTCAGGAGACAGAGGCAGGAGGATCAGGAGTTTGTTCAAAATGAAAAGGAAAGGGCTGGAGAGATGGCTTAGTGGTTAAGGTACTTGCCTGCAAAGCCAAAGGACCCAGGTTTGATCTTCCAGGACCCATGTAAGCCAGATGCACAAGGTGGTGTATGTGTCTGGAGTTCATTTGCAGCAGCTGGATGCCCCGGCAAGCCCATATTCTCTCTCTTTCTCTGTGTGTGTGTGTCTCTCTCTCTCAAATAAATAAATTAATTAATTTTTAAGAAAAGAGGGCTGGAGAGATGGCTCAGCAGTTAAGGTACATGCCTGTGAAGCCTAAGGACTGAGGTTCAATTCCCAAGTACCTATGTAAGCCAGATGCACAAGGTGGCACATGTGTCTGGAGTTTGTTAGTGACTAGAGGCTCTAGTATGCCCATTCTCTCTCTCTGTTTGCCTCTCCCCCACTCAAATAAATAAATAAAAATTAAGGGGGCTGGAGAGATGGCTTAGTGGTTCAGGTATTTGCCTGTAAAGCCAAAAGATCCTGGTTCGACTCTCCAGGCCCCATATAAGCCAGATGCATAAGGGGGTGCATGCATCTGGAGTTCATTTGCAGTGGCTGAAGGCACTGGCATGCCCATATACTCTCTCTCTCTGGCATGCCTCTCTCTCTCCCTCTCTCTCCTAAATAAATAAATAAATAAATAAATAAATAAATAAAAATAAAATAAAATAAAATAAAATAAAAAAAATATTTTTAAAAAATGAACAAGGGGCTGGAGAGATGGCTTAGTAGTTAAGGTGTTTGCCTACAAAGACAAAAAAATCCCGGTTCAATTCTCCAGGACCCATGTAAGCCAGATGCACAAGGGGGTGCATGCATCTGGAGTTCATTTGCAGTGGCTGAAGGCACTGGCATGCCCATATACTCTCTCTCTCAAATAAATAAATAAAATATATTTTAAAAAATAAAAATAAAGAAAAAAGAAATTGAAAGAAAAAAAAGAGGCTTTCTGGCTATGCCTAAAATTTGCTACAGAAATACTCAGCAATGTGTAAAACAATACTCATTAGTACCCTATTTATAACAGAAAGAACTGTTAACACTCAGAACACAGAAGCAGCCAAATCAATGATACACACATTGGCAGGTATAAAACCTCATGGAAAATTATTTTCTAACTCATCAGGAAACATACAAACAGAAGTAAACAAAAAGACAGCATGTCTACTGTGATACCAGCTTTTGGGGGGTTTTTTGTTGTTTTGTTTTGTTTTGTTTTTAAAAAAAAAAAAAAAAAAAAGGAAATTGGGGTTAGGGAGATGGCTCAGTGAATAAAACACTGGCTGAAGTACCAGAGTTCAACCCCTAAGTCCCACATAACAAGATAAAAGCCTCAATGGGCTTTGGTTATCCAACACAATGGCAGAGATCTGGGAGAGAGAGGAGGAGATTTTCCCAGAAGCTCATGGCAAGCACAGCAAAGAACAGCAGCAGAGTGAGAAAGTGAGAAATCCTACTTCAAACAAGATAGTAAGGCAAGGACCTGCTGGAAAATTATCATCTCACCTGACCTCCACACATGCACCATGGCACACAAGCATCTACATACACATACATACATGAACATGCATGCATATACACACACACAAAAAAAAAATTAAGGCTAGAATGGGGCTAGGAGTTTGCTCGGTGGTTAAAGATATTTGCCTGCAAAGCCTGCCAGCACAGGTTCAATTCCCAAGTCACCCATGTAAGCCAGATATGAATGGTGGCACAAGCACCTGGCATTCACCTACACAGGCAAGAAGCCCTAGCATGCCCATACACACATACATATGTACACATGCACACAAAAATAATTTTTTTAATTTAGTTTTGTTTATTTGAGACGGAGATAGAGGCACAGAGAGAGAGAGAGAATGGGTGCGCCAGGGCCTCCAGCTGCTGCAGACTCCAGATGCTTGTGCCACGTTGTACTTTTGGCTTACATGGGTAATGAGGAATCAAACTGGGTTCTTTGGCTTTGCAGGCAAGTGCCTTAACCACTAAGCCATCTCTCCAGCCCCAAAAAATAATTTTTAAATTTTTTAAAAATTTATTTGAAAGGGAGAGAGACAGAGAATGGGTGTACATGGACCTCCAGCTGCTACAAATGAACTCCAGATTCATGTGTCACCTTGTGCCTTACCTGCTAAACCATCTCTCTAGCCCCCCATAAAATAAGTTTTAAATGCTAGAATGGCACACATTAAAATATTGACCATGTTTATTTCTGGGTCGTATAACTGTGTGACTGGTTACTTTTAATCTTTTTACCTTTTTATAAATAGGGTACTGATGAGTATTTTGAGGGAAGTTTTGTGGCTGTAAGGATAGAACCCAGGGCCTCCTTACATACTGGGCAGGCACTCTACAAGTAAGCTGACTTTTCAGCTCCTTTGTATTTTTCTTTATCTTCCAAATATTTTCTAGCAGACATAAATAGATTTTTGGAATAAGGGAGGAAACTATTTTTTAAAGTTTTGGTCCATCCTATTTATTGACCTGGGGAAAACTGTCAGCAGTAAGAGAGAGAATGAAGACTTTTCAGAGTTGGACAGAAACGAATTCAAACCTGGGCCCCCTCTAAGCAGGGTAGGAAGCCTCTTCAAGTGGTCTTACGGACTAGTCTTCTGTCACTGATGGCACTGTCACAGGGCACTCCCACTCAACTCTGCATCTCTAGCTTACTGATTAACCGAAGGCCTCAAACTCCTTTTCCCAATCCAAACCTCCAACAACTCTTTCCTGTCCCTTCCAAGTGAATGTGGAACTCAACAGTGCCATAGCAATTGGAGAAGCCATGCTGATAGGTGTATGAGGTATGGCTGTGAGAAGGGAATTTTCTACCAAGTAGACAACACAAGGGTAAAAGGTTGACTTAAGCCAGGCATGGTGGTGCACACCTTTAATCCCAGCACTCGGGAGACAGAGGTAGGAGGATTGCCATGAGTTCAAGGCCACCCTGAGACTACAGAGTGAATTCCAAGTCAGCCTGAGCGAGAGTGAGACCCTACCTCGAAAAGAGGCTGATGTAGCTCAATGGTGGAGTGTGTGCTTAGCATGCTCAAGGCCCTGGATTCAATTACTAATGCCAAAAATAAATGTGAGTTGATCAATACTTCTACAAAGAACCTAAACCATCCAGAGATTAGCAAAAAATAAAAAGTTATTCTTGTTATCACCATAATTAGCTTTACCTCTGCATTTCATACACACATTCCTTCATTCTCATACCAGCTCTGTGGGGTATGAATAATCTCCACTACGGAGGATGAATGGAGGTGAACTCAGGGTACAGAGCCAGAACAGCAGGCCTACTCCTGACTCAGGCTCTAGAACCACGCCTCCACACCAGCCTTCTACTGTTACCATGTGAATGAGGCCAAGGACAATGGCTCTGCTTACCTTGACTCAAACGACTTTCTAATGTCATTCATCTTATTGATCCTCCTACCTCCCATTTTACAGATGAAGAAACCAAGGCTCAGGGAGGGAGAAGATGTGCCTATGAAGCTAGCTGAGGGATGGGGACAGAAAGTCCCAGGAAGCCAGGCAAGGCCAAGGAGAGTGGAGAAGGAGTGAGGCCGATGATAGGGAGGGACATACATACCTTGACCAAATAGCTGCTGTCACTCTCCTTTGTAACCATAACCACTGAGTCATGTAGCTTCTCATCGAAGTGGACATGGCTCTGGGAGCCTTCTGCATCATGGCCTGCCGCAAAGCGGATACTCCGGACTCTGGGCTTATTGCCTAGGAAGAATGAGAGCACGATCCAGAGGTGGTTGGTTTCTCCTACCCCCAGGAAATCACTCCCTCTTGTTCCCTACCCAGATCTGGTCTGCCCCTGACACAACCCAGCATTCACTGGCCAGGTTCATTTCAGGCCTAAGTAAATACTGGTGCTCATGAGTGTTGAGGCTCCCCACTGAGACCTAACTGTTCGGTCCTCCCACAAATATACCCTCCACCTTACATGTAGCAGAAGCTAAGAGGCTGGCTGATATAAGCCCTCCATTGAAGGGGAAGAAGCTGGCATCTGAGAGTACTCTAGACCCTTTCCTACCACCAGGCAGTACAAAATAGGGCTCAGGCTTCTACATACCCCATCCCATGCTCTCCTCCAGAGTTCCAAGCTCGCCATCCCTGGCACCTTTTCTCCCAGGTCTGTCAGGCATGAGGCAGGCCTCTGTATATACCACCTGATGATAAGCTCAACAAACCTGGGGTACAAGGATAGGAATGGATTCTAGGGGACCTACTTTGAGAGTAGGAGGAACAAAGAGGTTAAAAAAAACATATTGGGGGGCTGGAGAGATGGCTTAGTGGTTAAGGCGTTTGCCTGCAAAGCCAAAGGATCCTGATTCGATTCTCCAGGACCCACGTAAGCCAGATGCACAAGGGTACGCATGCATCTGGAGTTCTTTTGCAGTGGCTGGAGGCCCTGCCAGTGCCCAACTTCTCTCTCTCTCTCTCTCTCTCTCTCTCTCACCCTCGCTGCCTCTTTCTCTCTCTCAAATTAATTAATTAATTAAAATAAAAAATTATTTTAAAAAATATATGGCTATCTAGGAAAGGCTACAACTGCCACTAAGGCTTAATGATCATTAGCAGATAAGAAAGAAGAGGCTAGGAAGCCACTCCATGTCTTTTCCTTCTCCATCAAAGTCCTTGGTTGTCACTATAATGGACTGGGGTCTCCAAAGCCAGAAAGAGCAGAGGATTTAGACAGTGGTGGGGAGATCAACCAAGGACTTAGACTAGATGAACACTTAGCCTAAGGGAAGCCAAAGGTATGACCCCAGTACTTTCTAACCCTCCAGAGCAAGGCCTAAGGCCTCTCAGGGTCCTATCCAGTCTTTTTAGTGGGATGGCCTGGGTTAGCCTTGGCCTAGGTTCTTAGATATTCAGAAGAGGCCTCCGGAACCAGCCTGGCATGCCCACAGTGCCTGTTGAGCCCCCACAAATCTGACTCTCAAATCATACCAGGTTGCCTAATACCTTCTAGTGGTCCTCCAGATTACACATTCCTGTTGTGGCCTACCTATCTCTGTAATCTGGTGCTCACCACAACTCTGCATGTCCCCTAAAACCACCCCCTCCAGTAAAAGGGGGCAGACACATGGAGACTCAAGAGCACAAACCTCCACAGAATGTCAAGCCAAGGAGCCAGCAGGAGTATATTGGCATATTCTGAATGACAATTGAGACAGATACAGATACATAAACACTCTGAAGCAGGTCCAACTTGCAATAAGACCCCTTCCCCCAGGGACCATAGGAAGAGTCCTGTGTACTCGCAGACCAGGAAAGCACTCACCTTTATTGGCTGCAGCCATGGACGTTCTCCCTGCCACTGAACAAGATAAGTAGCTCCTGTTGGACACCACCACTGAAGCTCAAAAGCTTCCCATGTTTCAGGGACACCAACAGGAGTCTGGAGGATAAGGGATGAAAAAGGCAGGAGTTAGGACCACTCATGAGCCCATAACTGGTAGGGAGCAGAAGGATCTCTTTATGAAGGATCCAATCCTTGCTGCTTTCAGAAGCCTATAGACAGAGCTTCTGCCTGACCTCTCCAGCCACCACCCACATACATGGAGAATTCTCACCCATGCCTGACACCCTACCAATCTAAGGCCCTACCAGCATGTGCTATGCTTGAGTGCTTCAAAGTTCCAGTATAGTGCTCAAGTGTCCAGCCCACCAGAGACTGGCAGGAAAGACAGCCTAGAAAGAAGGGAAGCTTTATTTATTTCCAATTATATGGTGTCTTCCCAAACTTTTATTAGTATCTTTAGAAGCCATTTTTGGCATTGTGGATACTAAAAGGCAGAGCAGACCCAGGGGCCATATTGTTCAACTTATACACCCAATGCAGTTGTGTGATTACAAGATAGTCAACAGTATTCTTAGAGGTCACCAAGGGCCAGAGAGATGGTTTAGCAGTTAAGGCACTTGCCTACAAAGCCTAGGAACCAGGTTCAATTCCCCAAAACCCACATAAGCCAGATGCACATGGTGGAACATGCATATGGAATTTGTCTGCAGTGGCTAGAGGCCCTGGCACACCATACTCTCATTCTCTCTCTCATAAACAAAAAAATTAAAATATTTAAATATATATATTAAAAATTACTGGGGTCATACCTTTGGCTTCCCTCAGGCTGAGTGTTCATCTATTCTAAGTCCTTGGTCTATCTCCCCACCACTGTCTGAATCATTTGCTCTTTCTGCCTTTGGAGACCCCAGTTCATTATAGTGACAACCAACTAGAGAGATGGCTTAGCAGTTTCCTGTGAAGCCTAAGGACCCATGTTCTACTCTCCAGGTCCCACGTAAGCCAGACACACTAGGTGATGCAAGTCCGCAAGGCTGCACATGCACACTAGGTGGTTCACACATTTGGAGTTCAATTGCAGCGGTGGAAGCTCTGGCACACCAATTTTCTCTTATGCACATGCACACACATTCTCTCTCTCATTAAAAAAAATCCTGGGCCTGGAGGGATGGCTTAGTGGTTAAGCCTGTGAAGCCTAAGGACCCCAGTTCGAGGCTTGATTCCCCAAGACCCATGTAAGCCAGATGCACAAGGTAGCACATGCATCTGGAGTTCGTGTGCAGCGGCTGAGGCCCTGGTGCACCCATTATCTATCTAACTGCCTCTTTCTTTTTCTGTAACTCTCAAATTAAATAAATTTTTTAAAAAACTAAAAAAAAAATTTTTTTTAAGAGGAAAAAAAAGAGCAGGAGACCCATAAGGTAAACATACCTGGCACTAGGTCAGGGCCTTATATAGAACAGAGGCCTAGTGAGGTGGTGTTCCCCCATCTAAGCCTGCCATTCAGACCCTGGCCTGAGTCTCAGGGTAACCTCTGGCTCAACAAAGGGCTATGTCAGTGCCAGGGTAAGTAGTGAGGTACATCTAGGAAGCCTCCAATTGGCTGAGCTGGGTCCATCAGAAAGAATTATGAGTGCAACTGCTAGAAACAGATGGAATACAAAAAAACCAGAGCATGGGAGGCTGAGGAGATGGCTCAGTGGTTAACAGTGCTTGCATGCAAAACCTGCCAGCTCAGATTCAATTCCCCAGCCACTCATGTAAAGCCAGATGGGCATTTGTTTGCAGTGGTAAACGATCCTGATGCACCCATGCACGAACACACATACATACATGCAAATAAATAAATATTTTTTTAAAAAGAAAAGAAAAGCTGGGCATGGTGGCACACGCCTTTAATACCAGCACTCCGGAGGCAGAGGTAGGAGGATTGGCGTGAGTTCGAGGCCACCCTGAAATTACATAGTGAGTTCCAGGTCAGCCTGGGCTAGAGTGAAACCGTACCTCAAAAATAAATAAATAAATAAAAAGAAAGAAAGAAAGAGAAAAGAAAAGAAAACCAAAGCATGCACAAAGATTACAAAAAAGTGAGTGAGCAAAACAAACCCAAACCCTCATGGGTCACTACTGATGGTGGCAGTGCCCTAACTTGGTTCTGGAAGCTAGCAATTAAGAAGTAATTCAGCCCATCTCAGCTTTTCTTGAAAGCAAACTCCCCTGGTGGTTGATGGAAAGCTCTTTTTCACAGTCAATTTCTTGCTAATAACAAATGATCAAATGCTAAGTCATCCTGCATTCCTAAAGAAATGTCACAGTCAAGGGCACTCCGGATGCTGAACCATGAGGGGAAAGGTTGCATATACCCAAGTGAAATTGACAAATGACCTGGTAAGCTTAAGGGAGAGTCATAATAGCCTACAATGGGGGAATGTCACATCTCTGCTGCCACATCCTGGTCCATATCCCCTCACTGGGGACAACCAGAAACACTCATGCTTCCTGATGTGAAGCAGCCCACAGTTATCATCCCTGACAAGGGATTCCTGCCAAACATGCTTAACCTGGATCTAAGTGAGCCTCTAGGATAATGGAACAAATTAAAATAACTGTGAGCAAGAAATGAGACATCCTAGAAGGCAGGATATGCCACAGGACAACTGACCTGGTTCTTTCCTTTTTTAAAAAGTATTTTAGGAGCTGGGCGTGGTGGCACATGCCTTTAATCCCAGCACTCGGGAGGCAGAGGTAGGAGGATCGCCGAGAGTTCGAGGCCACCCTGAGACTACATAGTTAATTCCAGGTCAGCCTGGACCAGTGTGAGACCCTACCTCGCAAAAACCAAAAAAAAAAAAAAAAAAAAAAAAAAAGTATTTTATTTGATGCTGGGTGTGGTGGCGCACATCTTTAATCCCAGCACTTGGGAGGTAGAAGTAGGAGGATTGCAGTGAGTTCGAGGCCACCCGGAGACTACTGAGGGAATTCCAGGTCAGCGTGGGCTAAAGCAAGACCCTAAATCGAATAAAAGAAAAAAAAAAAAAGTATTTTATTTGAGAGATAGAGAGAGGAAGGGAAGGAGACAACGGGCATGCCAGGGTCTCCAGCCATTGCAAATGAACTCCAGATGCATGCACCACCTTAAGCATCTGGCTTATGTGGGTTTTGGGGAATTGAACCCGGGTTCTTAGGCTTTGCAGGCAAGTGCCTTAACTGCTAAGCCATCTCTCCAGCTCCTGACCTGCTTCTTTCAAACTGTAAGGAAAAAAAAATATGGAAGATTGTTCTACATAAGAATTAGCCTGTCGGGCAACTGCCTGCTTTTTGCAAATGAAGTTTTATTGGATCACAATCATTCTTGTTCATTAACAAGTTGTCTGTTACAGCTTTTGCACTGAAACAAAACTACTTTGAGTAGTGACAAAGACCATCTTCCTGCACAGTTTAAAATGTTTATCTAGTCCTTCACAGAAAAGTTTGCCAACCTCTGTTTAAATTAATACTCACTTAAGGGATAAAGAAAGTAGAAAATTCTACCCAAAAAATGGTCCTGGTTTTTTTGGCTTGTTTTTGTCACCTTTCCAACTTCAAGGAAAAGAAATGGTAGAAAGGGTTTCTAATTCCACATTTTAAAAGACATTTGGAAAAAAAAAAAAAAAAATCCACGTGTGGTGGCGCACACCTTTAATCCCAGCACTCGGGAGGCAGAGGTAGGAGGATCACTGAGAGTTTAAGGCCACCCTGAGACTACATAGTAAATTCCAGGTCAGCCTGGGCTAGACTGAGACCCTACCTCGAAAACCAAAAAAAAAAAAAAAAAAAGGGGCTGGAGAGATGGGTCAGCAGTCAAAGGTGCTTGCTTATAAAGCCTGATGGCCTAAATTCAATTCCCCAGTACCCATGAAAATCCAGATGCACAAAGTGCATGCATCTGGAGTTCATTTGCAGTAGCAACAAGCCCTGGCATATCTGTACTCTAAGCTCGCTCTCTCTTCACAAGTAATATTTTATTTTAAAAAAAGGGGGGGGGCTCCAGGACCCACATAAGCTAGATGCACAAGGGGGCACGTGCATCTGGAGTTTGTTTGCAGTGGCTGGAGGCCCTGGTGCGCCCATTCTCTCTCTCTCTCTGCTTCTTTCTCTCTCAAATAAATAAATAAAATATTTTTAAAATATTCAAAAAAAAAAAAAAAACCCAAGCTGGGCATGGTGGTGCACGCCTTTAATCCCAGCAATCCGAAGCAGAGGTAGGAGGATTACCATGAGTTCAAGGCCACCCTGAGACTACATAGTTAAGTCCAGGTCAGCCTGTGCCAGAGTGAGACCCTATCTTGGAAAAAAAAAAAAAGAAAAAATAACGGGGCATGATTGATGACGGCAACAGTGGCTCAGCTTGGGCTCCATGGACAGGCAGACATGGTGACCAACGTGTACCAGGTTGGAGATTATGTCTACACTGAGAATTCCTCCAGCAACCCATACCTAATCAGAAGAATAGAAAAACTTAACAAGACTGCAAGTGGCAATGCAGAAGCAAAAGTATGCTTTTATAGAACGTGAGATATTTCCAACATACTTATTATGCTTACAGCCAAATGTGCTAAAGAAGTTGAGGAAGAGTCTGAAACACCTGTTGAGGCTGGCTTGACTGAGACAAAGAAACATCAGCTGAAACATTGGAGGTTCTTTCTGTCCTGCCAGTATGAATCTCTGCCTGCAACACACATCAGAGGAAAATGCAGTGTTGCCCTACTGAATGAAACAGTCAGTGTTGTCATATCTTGAAAAAGAGGATGCCCTTTTCTATTTATTGGTCTATGAGCCTTCAGTGAAAACATTATTAGCTGACAAAGGTGAAATCAGGGTGGGCCCTAGATATCAAACAGAAATTCCAGAAATGCTCTTAAGAAGGAGAAGCAGATGAGAGGGAGAGTCAAAATTGGAAGTTAAAGTCTGGGATCCCAATAGCTCATTCATGGGTCACCAAAATGACCAATTTTTAGTTGTTCCTCACGCTGTTGGGACATTTGCTTGTGCCCTGGATTGCAGCAGTTCTGTGAGGCAGCCTAGCCTGCATATGAGTGCAGCTGCAGCTTCCCAAGACATCACCTCATTCTGCACTATGGATACACTGTACAGACATAGCTATGACTTAAGCAGTGCCATCAGTGTCTTAGTGCCTCTTGGCATGCCTGTTCTATGCAGAGATGACATGGAAGAATGGTCAGCTTCTGAAGCTAGCTTATTTGAAGAAGCACTGGAAAAGTATGGCAGACTTCAATGATATACACCAAGACTTTCTCCTATGAAAGTCACTGACTGGCATCATTGAATATTACATGTGGAAAACTAATGACAGATATTTTCAGCAGAAACGCCTAAAAGCAGCAGAAGCAGAAAGTAAACTGAAACAAGTATATATCCCAACTTACAAACCAAATCCTAACCAAATATCCACCAACAATGGCAAGCCTGGCACTGTGAATGGAGCTGTGGGGACCATGTTCCAGGCCCAGAATCCCCTCTTGAGAAGAGCCTGTGAGAGCTGCTATGTGACACAGTTTCACCAGTGGTATTCTTGGGGTCCACCTAATATGCAGTATAGATTATATGCAACTTCTTGGCTGTACTAGAAAAAAATACTGAGGTCTTAAAATGCCCACCCAGTCAGAAGAAGAAAAATTATCTCCCAGCCCTACTACAGAGGATCCCTGCGTTAGAAGTCACCTGTCCCAGCAGGCCAAGCAGGGGATGCCAGTCCAGACCACTGGAAGTCCAAAATCTGCAGTGAAGACCCACCAAGCTTTCTTCCTTCATACAACATATTTCACAATGTTTGCTTGTCAGGTCTGCAAAAATATCCTCCAGTTGTGGCAGGCAGCAAGACAGCCATTTGTTGCTATTAATTATGCCGCCATTAGGGCAAAATATAAAACGTTTTTAAATTCTTAACTTTGTATGTTGTGCTTTTTCTGACCATTTTCTCTCTTTCCCTCTCTTTTTGTTTGCAATAAACATAAGTTCTTGTGAACCAAAAAAAAAAGGGGGGGCTGGGGAAATGGCTTAGTTGTTAAGGCATTTGTCTGCAAAGCCTAAGGACTCTGGTTCAATTCCCCAGGTCCCACGTAAGCCAGAAGCACAAGGGGGCACATGCATCTGGAGTTCGTTTGCAGTGGCTAGAGGCCCTGGCATGCCTAGTCTGTCTTTCTCTCTATCTGCTCTTCCTCTCTATGTCTCTCTCTCTCTCTCTCTAATAAATAAATAAAATATTTTAAAAAATTTGAAGGCCTGAGGATAAACTCAGGGGTAGAATGCCTGCCTAGCATATGCAAAGCTCCAACACTGAAGAAAAAAGCAGAGGCATTTGGAGATTTGGCGGATAACTAAGGAATATGGTGGCCTGAATAATAAATGACTAGGAAATGAGGTGGGGGTTGGGGGTGTGACTCAATTTGGTGAAGTACTTACTTAGCATGCACAACCCCCTGGATTTGATCCCTAATTCTGCATGAACCTGGTTTGGTGGTACATGCTTGTAATCCCAGTACTCAGGAGGCAGAGATAGGAAGAAGTTCAAGGTCAAGCAAATCCGAGGCCACATAACTGATTTTGTTAAGTGATATAATGAAATTGTACTATGTATGTCCTCATTTTCAGAAAAAATGAATGATTCATGGGCTGGAGAGATGACTTAGTGGTTAAAGGTACTTGTTTGCAAAGCCTGATAACCCAGGTTCAATTCCCCATTACCACATAAAGCCAGATGCACAAAGTGGACCATGTATCTGGAGTTCATTTGCAATAGCAGGAGGCAGCTCTGGCATGCTTATACTCATTCATTCATATTCATTATCTCTCTCATAAGAACATAAAACTGTTTTTTAAAAAAGAAATGAGAGACCCAATTAATTAACCTTGGCTAGTGAAAGAAATGAAGAGAAACCACAAGGTGGCCTCATAATGGCTGGGCCTGTCCAGGGTATGACCTCAAAGTCACTAGAGTAGGAAGCCCTGGAAATAGAAGTGTCCTTATCTTGCTCCCTACTTCTTGCTGCCAGACAAGTCTACCCAGGACTAAGCCCCACCTATGGTTAATGTTCACAGCTTAAGTCTAGGGAAGACCTGGTACAAAGAGGCCTGGAGACATGCATGGAAGACTAAGACTCTGGCCTCTGGAATGCAGGAGCAGGAACAGACCTCAGTCAACACACCTGCCACTTACTTGGATGGTATTTCCCAGGCCCCAGCATGCAGAGAAATAAACTATGTCCTACTCATTTTTGGCCAGGGTAGCTTGGGGTCAGCTTTCCTCCAGGGAACCTGGTCTTAGAAAATAGTCTGCCCTGATCTCCCCATTACAGCCACTCTGAAGCAGTGGACTCCAGGCATGTCCTCAAAGGAACAGTGGACTCTAGGCATGTGATCGGTGGCTAGGGTACCAGGTCTTTCATTACAGCCACACTTCTGCAGCCATGGGGCAGCTATAGCCAAATGTGCAGAGGATTTCCTCTCCCCAGTACACTACCTAGAAACTCAGGTAAAATTCTTAACCAGCAGGTGGTGAACAAAGGCTTGGCTACATTTGCCCAGGCCATCTGCCAGAAACAAGTCCTTGTCACCAACTCACACCTTAGCTAAGGGCTCAGCCTCAGCCCCAGCATCATGTTTTTAAGGAAGCAACCCTCATACCACTCCAAATACCTGAAAAGGCCTTAAACTGTACATGTATAGCAGCATCTCCATTCTAACTTCTGAATCATTTATTTTCAATTTTCCCTATCTTAAAAGAGCAGTGATTGTGGTTTGCCAAATGTTTCCAACGTCCAGCAAAGAACCAGAGTACTGAATTCAGTTTACATTTGTTGAATGACCACCCCACAGGAAGCCCAACTATGATAGATGTGGTGTGATCAGGAGCAGCAACTCTCTGGAACTCCTCATTCCACTCTCTTAGCCAAGCCCTGCTCTGGAAGGGACCCTCCAACCCTCTTTCCACTCTTCCTCTGTTGGTGTGCCACAACCAGTTGGTTCCCTGCCCATGACCACTTTGAGAGGGACAAGATGCTGAAAGCAGGGCCCACTACAGTGTTCAGAACTTGGGGCAGAGCAATTACTCAGGAACTGTCTGTCACCCTCCATAAGTTAATCATAGAGTGGTAAGGCAAGTGGCTGCAGGGGCCCAAAGAAGCCTGGGAAAAAAAAAAATCAAACTTCTTTCACAGTAGATAACCTGCCAGTGCATGCCCCCTGGGAGCTAGACTCTCAGTCACATGAAAGTCCTTATTAAAAGCAGGAAAAGAGGCCACTTAGCCTCCCCTGCTACAGCTCTATCCAAAGGGAACTGCTAGGCCACCTTACAACCCCTGGCCTGGCCCTGTCTCCAAACCGCACCTATACCAGCCAAGTTTTCACTGTGGCCCAAGCTACACAGAACGCCCCCCACCACCACCAGGGGCAGTAGCCCTCATACTAAATTCAGGCTATGCCCATGCTGGCTGCATGGGCAAGCCATCTCACGTCTATGATAAAGTAGTGGCATCTTATACAGTTTGGTTTAGCTGTGTCTGAAACTATGAAAATGTTACCACCCACCCCAGATCACTGCAAAAACAAAGCCCTGAACACACAGTTTCTAAAGTAATAGCAATTTCACTGGAAGAGGCACTGGAGGACAGCACTTTAGGTCCATCCTGCAGAAGCCAGCAGCGGCCCTCCAAATAGGCCCTAAGGAGTTCAACCTTTCAGAAAACATCTGATGGCCGAAGGAGGGCTCTGTCCCCTAACCTTCTGTTCTTCCACTCACAGGGCAGCTAAGCCCCCCAGGGAGGACAAAGTAAAACTATGCTCTCCCTTCCCTCCCAACTACATGGTCTCAAAAGATATAGATAATGTAATCTTGCCCTGGCAAAGCTATCAACAAATCAGGGGTGAAAATGGGGTGTGGTGGCACAAACCCGTAATCCCAGCACTCAGGAAGTGAAGGCAGGGGGATCAGAAGTTTAAGGTTATCTTGAACTACTTAGTTAAGTATAGGGCCAGTCTGGATTACATGAAACCTTGTCTCAAACCCCCTAGCCCCCACAAAAAAGTCATGGTGAGACCCTGAACAGCTACAGGATGAAAAGGAAGGTACCTACCAAACCACGTGAGACTTGGGACAACTTTGGGAGCTTCTTGGGCTTTCAGGTGCTCTCAGGAAAACTGAGGGAACAGATAGCTGCCTCTTTGGCAGAGGAAGGCTGCTTTGAGTACCTTACCCAGGAACTAGCATGCGGGCAGATAGCTGACAGTTAAAGAGGAACTCAGAATTCTCAGCACCTCCCCACCCCCACCACCACAGAGTGCTAGCCACACACCCAGGCTGCCCATACTAGGTCCCAAGCTCTAAATTGAGAAAGAGCCACACAGTCTATTCATGGCAAAGTGGAGCTTCTGACTCTGACTCTTGCTCTCCCCAGTGCATACCACCTCTCTAACCTAGAGGTGGCCCCTAAGGCCCAAGGCATTACAGGCCAACATGCCAGCTTGACCTGAGCTGTGTGTCTGGAGCATGTACCTAACCTTTCAGAACCTCTGTTCTCAATCCTTCAGTCCTCAGTCTCAATCTAGTAGAGACCTTTCTCTGTATGAGGCCCCACAAACAACCTTCTACTCTTTCTACTTTTCCCCTATTCCCATCCTGGGACCCAGTCCTGATTCAAGCATGCAGCCTGGCAGAAGCACTATCTGATCTCCCATTAAAATTCAAACTTGTGTGGGGCATAGTGGCACATGCCTTTAATCCAGCACTCGGGAGGCAGAAGTAGGAGGACCACTGAGAGTTCCAGGCTAGCCTAAGACTACATAGTGAATTCCAGGTCAGCCTGGCTAGAGTTGAGACCCTACCTTGAAAAAAAACCAAAAAAATTAAAAAATAAAAAGTTCAAACTTGTAGAGCTGGAGAGATGCCTTAGCCGTTAAAGGTACCTGCTTGCAAAGCCTAACAACATGATTTACAATTCCCCAGTACCCACATAAAGCCAGATGCATAAAGGGGTGCATGCACCTGGAGTTTGTTTACAGTGGCTGGAGACCGGGCAGCACCCATATTCATTCATTCATTCATAATCTCTCTCTGCTTCTTTCTTGTAAAACAACACCCACTAAGGCCTTGGGATAGAGCCACACTGACTGGGTGTCTCTCAGAACATGTTACAGGACTGGACACACAGCAGGGTCACACACAGAAAGATAAGACTGAAAGGTCAGATGTGGGAGTAGTGTCCCATCAACTCAGCCTTGACCTGTCTTCATTTCTTCCTCCCTCTAAGAAGCCAAAGGTATAAGGATGGTATGGGTGTTTTCTCTCACAAACAGTGGGTTGGGAGGCCGAACCTCAGAAACAGTCCCACCATGCGTCCTGTTTACAAATAAGCGTTGCCCTCCTGTGTCCAGCATCCTCTTTCCACACTCCCCCTGCCCTCGGCCAGAAGATTGCTTGGATTCCTTTAGCCTCCAGATTGCCTGCCCCACCCAAGAAGCAAAGGCCAGTCTGGTTTCAGGGGATGACAGCTGCCCCTGACTTTCCTCAACTACCTGGAGCAGAGTAATGCCCTATCCCCACTTCCCACTGCCAAAATTCAAACGGAAAGGCAAAGTGAGGCTCCCTTTTCAGTCCAACGGAGCCTTGCTCATGAACAGAAGCACTGGCCCAGAACCTAAATCAAATTCCTCCTGCGTGACACCGGGAAGGTTCCAGCCAGGTCTCCACAGACATCTTTTGCTGTCGCCATCCCAGTGGGTGTGGCACCCTCATTCCCATCTCACTCTAGTCTTCGGGGAGGACAAAAGCTACTGCTCTTGCCCCTGTCGTACCCATCCCGAGCAGCAAGGTGGCGGCTCTGTTCTTCCAAGAAAATCCCCCTAAGCTCTTTTAGCTCACCTTAGCTGACGCAGGGGTGTTCAGAGCGCGCACTCCCAACCCCACGGCCCTCCTCCCGGGTGCACCCAGGCCCTGGAGGCGCAGAGGCAATTCTTCCAAGGTCATACGAAGAAGCAGGAACGAGGCGGGAGGACGACGACAACCCCATCACGCCCCCGCCCTGTGTCACTCGTGCCCAGGGACAATCCCACTGCTCCACCAGACAACGGTCAGCGGCGACCCCCGAGATGCTCCACCCGCCCCCAGGTCCAGACTGAGGGCCTCCCACCAGTCCTCCACTCCATCCAGTCCACCACAGCAGGTGGGGTCCCAGGCACCCACCGCCTCGGGCGCACAGGGGCAGGGCGGGAAGCGGAGTCTCGGTGACCTGTGCGCAAGCCGGAAGCGTTGAGAGAAGGGGCCGTCTCACCTGGCACGCGTAGCCCGAGGCCGGGCCGGCTACGAACGACCGCGGAAGGAACGGCAGGGCCAGCGGCAGCAGCTGCGGCGGCGACAACAGCCCAGACTAACCCTGAGGCAGCACGAGGAAGACAGCCCCGCGCCGCAGCCACCCGCCTCACCCACGCCCCCGCCTCCGCTCATTGGTCGATCGGAGAGGGGCGGAGCAAAAGCCAGTTCCAACCAATGAGCTGACTCTAGAGAACCGCCAAAGGGCCACGAGCTACCTTCATCACGTGCGGGGGCGGGGGCGGGGGCGGGGAGCGCGGAGGCTGCGCCCTGCCGTCTCGCGTGTGCCCGAGCGGCGAGTTCTCGCGATGAAGCTGCCAGCCGCCCCGAGCGAGCGTCTAGAAGGCGACCCGAGGGAGAGGGCAGCGCGCCTCGGCGAGGCTCCGCCACGTCTTGCCCTGTGCTGGGCTTGGCGCCCCGAGCCTCGGCTTCAGTTTGGGGGGGCCTCCCCTGGGCCTTGCCCCTTTGGGCGGCCCAAAGGCGGGACTTAGTGTCAGCTGGAGTGCATGGAAATAGCGTTCTCCCTGGGCTTCCTCGGCCGCCTCGTCAGTGGGTACGAGCCTCCCTGTACTGTGCAACAGCTGGGCGACCATCCTTTCCACCCGTTTGACTGGGTGTCGGCTTCCTCCTCTCCCACCCCATTCCCGTCCCTCTGCCTCGGAGGAAGCGCACGCGAGCGGATGGCCTCTAGACGCTTCCGACAGGCCCGGCCCAGGTCAGATAAGCATCAGGACAAAGGCCCTCGGGATGGGCAGTGGAAGAGCCTGAGTGTCCCCGGGGACTGGAGGCTCTGCTCCGGGTCTCCGTGGAGGCGGTTGCCATGGCAGCGGGATGCGCCTCTCTCGGCTCTGAGCGGAGGAGCGAGAGGCGTGGCCCCGAGTCTTGGGGTGGGGGGAGTACTTGCCACAGCCCCGCCCGCCGATGCCTGAACACACGTACCGTTATTTCAGCTGACCCGGTCAGGATCCAGAAGTGCTGAGCCGTACAGCGCGCACACGTTCTCCTTCCAACTTTACTGGTGGTGAAGGGGCTTAAGCTGAGAGCCAGCTTTCTTTCCGAAGGGACGGGGTGGCTGCTTGTCTTCTAAGTGGTCCATTCTCACTGGATCCCTGTAGCCCCTAACCTGCCTCCTGGTCTTCAGTGTGCATACTGTTGACGTTCTTTCTAAGTATTGTTTTCACAGTGTCATTTCCCTAGTTCTAGAGTGCTTCGCGACCGCCAAGCAGAACTTCTCAAACTTTATTAGCATTTTGGGCGATTCGTGCGCTCTCTGGTGTTTGAGAAGATTCTGTTCTCCAGAGCAGACTTTGGGAACTTGCCACATTCTGATGCCGGCCCACCCATTCCTATGCAGTCACCACCCACTCCCACCATTACATGCACTCTGCCATGTATTCTTCATCTATTCCAAGTCAGAAGACAGTGGGCCAAAAGTAGCGTTGTGTGTTATGTTTAGCCTGCATGAGCCTTTAAAAACAATTCTTCTTGGGCGAGAGAGTGGTTAAGGCCTTTGCCTGCAAACCCAAAGGATCCTGGTTCGATTCTCCAGGACCCACGTAAGCCAGATGCACGGGGTGGGGGGCGCATGCATCTGGAGTTATTTTGCAGTTGCTGGAGGCCCTAACGTGCCTATTTTTCTCTCTCTTTTTTTCTCTCAAATAAAATAAATAAAATATTTTTAGAGCTGGGTGTGGTGGCACATGCCTTTAATCCCAACACTCGGGAGGCAGAGGTAGGAGGATCGCCATGAGTTGGAGGCCACCCTGAGAATAAAGAGTGAATTCCAGGTCAGCCTGGGTTAGTGAGACTCTGCCTCAAAAAACTATATATATATATTCTGAAGGAAAAATTTCTTCCTCCTCCTCCATCTTCATTCTTCACAAAGGAATCTGATTTGCAGGCTTCTCTCTTTTGAAATATCAGATCTCTTCTTCAGCCATACCACCTTGAATACGCCCAGTCTCATCTGAAATATCAGATCTCACAACATAGACTCACTTTCCAGCCAGGCACCAAAGGCTGGCTACACTTAGTGGTCACTGCCTCTTTAAGAGCACATCATTTAACCAGAGTCCTCACTCATCCTTTTGTTGATGTTGGTTGTTGTTGTTTGGTTTGGTTTTTTTGTTTTGAAGTAGGGTCTTTCTGTAGCCAAGGCTGACCTGGAAATCACTCTGTAGTCCTAGGCTGGCCTCAAAACCACAGGGAACTTCCTAACTCTGCCTCCTGAGACTGGGATTGAAGGCATGCATCACCATACTCTGTTCTCACACATCCTTATTTCTCATGTTTGTTTTACTGTCAAGGTCTATGTTGACAGTTGGTCCCATGACACCTTCCCCATCATGCTTCTTCTCACCTTGAAATCCATCTCTGGTATGGGCTTTCTTAAACACAGTCTAGCTGCTAACAGTCCACGGTCTGTGTCCATTTTGTAACTATCAACTTCTTTTAATATTTACTTAAATAAAATAAATATTTAAATATTTATTGAACATATATGATGGGCAAATTACTGTGCTAGGCTCTGTAGAATGGAAGGCACTTCATGAGGGAAGGATACCACACTAAAAGAACTGTGGTTTCCTATTCCTGCCAACACTCCTCACACTTCCAGACCCTAGACAGCCTGACTAACTGGGGAAACCTGAAATACAGAGCTGCTGTATGATACTACATTCTGGGGTAACTACAGACTCCCAAGGAGGGCCACAAGTGATCTGGAACACCTGGAGAAAACACAACTGGTGTCAGGATAGAAGTTACATGTCTGAGCTGGGCGTGGTGGTGCATGCCTTTAATCACAGCACTTGGGAGGCAGAGGTAGGAGGATCGCTGTGAGTTCAAGGCCACCCTGAGACTACAGAGTGAGTTCCAAGTCAGCCTGGGCTAAACTAAGACCCTACCTCGAAAAACCAAAAATTAAAAGGAAAAAAAGAAAAAGAAAAGAAAAGAGCTTGGGAGTATCTAATAAAATAGATAGATGCTAATCTTTTTTCATAATAATTTCTCTCTTAATTATGCACAATAAGACATATACAAGGGCTGAGGCAATAGCTCAGTCAGTAAAGTGCTTGCTGTGCACACATTTGTAATCCCAGCCCTGAGGAGGTGGAGACAAACAGACCCTTAGGTTTCATTGGCAAGCTCCAGGCCATGAGAGCCGCTTATCTCAATAAAAAACAAAAAAAGCCCTGTGTGGCTCCACACGCCCTTAATCCCAGCACTCAGGAGGCAGAGGTAGGAGGATCACCATGAGTTTGAGGCCAGCCTGAGACTACATAGTGAATTCCAGGTCAGTCTGGGCTACAGTGAAACCCCACCTCCAAACACCAAAAAAAAAAAAAAAAAAAAAAAAAAAATAGACAAGGGCTGGGGATATAGCTCAGTAGGCAAAGCACTTGACTCACAAACTTGAGAATCTGAATTTGATCCTCAGTACCTATATGTAAAAAAAAAAAAAAACCAAGCTTGTGGGGCATGGTGGCACATGCCTTTAATCCAGCACTTGGGAGGCAGAGGTAAGAGGATCACTGTGGCCAGGTGTGGTGGTGCATGCCATTAATCCCAGCAGGCAGGAGGCAGAGGTAGAAGGATCGCTGTGAATTTGAGGCCACCCTGAGACTACAGAGTGAATTCCAGGTCAGCCTGAGCTAGAGTGAGACCCTACCTCAAAAAAACAAAATAAACAAAAAAAGGATCACTGTGAATTCAGTTTACCCTTATTGGTGAGCTCCAGACCCATGAGAGTCCCTGCCTCAAAAAGAGGCAGCTGGCATCTTGAGGATAACACCCAAGGTTGTCCTTTGGCCTCTATACATGAATCCCCATAGACATACATAAGCATAAAAAAGGTTAGCATTCCTAAGGAATGACACTTGAGATTATCCTCTGGCCTCTACATGCACACAAATGTACACATAAGAACATACAGGGCTGGTCTGGGGAGATGGCTTAGCTGTTAAGGTGCCTGCCTGCTAAGCCTAGGAACACCAGTTCTAATCTCCAGGTCCCACATATAGCCAGACACAAGTGACACAAGGCCGCAATACCGCACTTGCCCACAGGGGGCGCACGCGTCTGGAGTTCATTCACAGCAGCTGAGAGGCCACTGGTGCGCCCATTCTCTGTCTTTCAAAAACAAAAATACAGGGCTGGAAAGATGGCATAGCAGTTGAGACCTAGGTTCAATTCCCTAGTACCCACGAAACCAGATGCACAGGGTGCCTCATGCTGGAGTTCATTTGCAGTGGCTGGAGGCCCTGATGTATCCATTCTGTATCTCTGCAATAAATAAATAAACAAGGGCTAGAAAGATTGCTTAGTGGTTAAGGCACTTGCCTTCAAAGCCAAAGGACCCAGGTTCAATTCCCCAGTACCCACATAAAGCCAGTTGTATAAAATGGCACATTCATCTAGAGTTCATTTGCAGTTGCTAGAGGCCCTGGCCCACTCATTCTCTCTTTCTAATAAATAAATAAAGAAAGAAGGGGCTGAAGAGATGGCTTAGTGGTTAAGGCACCAGCCTGTGAAGCCTAAGAATGCTTGTTCAAATCTCCAGGTCCCTGCACTGAGCCAGACGCAAAAATGCAAGCACGCAATGTCGCACATGCGCACAAGTGGGTACACGGGTCTGGAATTCGTTCACAGCAGCTGAGAGGCCCTGATGCACCTATTCTCTCTCTGCCTCTTCCTCTGTGCCTCTCTCTCAAATAAAAAAAAAAAAGAAAGAAAGAAAAATAAACAAACAAAAGCATACAACTATCTGTAGTAGCATTTGTAATAGGCTCAAATAAAACCTCAGAAAAAGGCAAGTGTGGTGGCACACGCCCTTAATCCCAGGGAGGCAGAGGTAGGAAGATCACCATGAGTTCAAGGCCACACTGAGACTACATAGTAAATTCCAAGTCAGCCTGGGCTAGAGTGAAACCCTACCTCAAAAAAAAAAAAAAAAAAATGCCTTTAGTCCCAGCACTCAGGAGGCAGAGGTAGGAGGATTGTTGTGAGTTTGAGGTCACCCTGAGAATACATAGTGAATTCCAGATCAGCCTAGGCCAGCCAGGCATGGTGGTGCACACCTTTAATCCCAGCACTTGGGAGACAGAGATAGGAGGATCATAGACAGAGATAGGAGGATCACCATGAGTTCAAGGCCACCCTGACACTACATAGTAAATTCCAGGTCAGCCTGAGCTAGAGTGAAACCCTACCTCAAAAAACAAACAAACAAAACCCTCAAATGTACATCAACAATAAGAAAAATAAGCCACACTATTTTTACAATGCTATCAGTGACAATATAAAATATATGTAACAACATGAACGATTTTCACAGATATTGAGCAAAAGAGGACATACACAAAAACAATATGCTTTTGTATTCTACAATGTTTTTTTTCTACTAAACATAAGTATTTCTCATCAGTACATATTTAGGAATTGGTAGTACATAGCCATGGTGGCTGTGTTGAGTCACTTAGCATAAACTACATTTTCCAAATTTCCTTTCATGTATGTTTCCAGTTAAGGTGGGCCATAGTAGACATTTTTGCAGGAGGTTTGAAAAGTAGAAGAAAAGTAGCAACAATACAAGATTTGACATTTACAAGCTCCAAAGAGAAGATTTGTAGCTCTGGCACATTGTTGCTGATCTTCCAGGCTTGAAAGGACTCTGTTTTTCCCTTTATTCTCCTTCACTTCTCTGACTCTTGGGTCACAGTCAAAGGCCACAGCTGCTTCTGCAATTCATTCACATCATGAAGACTGAGGCAGAAAGGGCTGACACGAGTTCCAGTTTGTCCTCAAAACTTGTAGCTTATGTTCCTGGATTTCAGTTTGTTCTCTCTGTCCACATCTATGTTCATATTCCCTTCAAATTTACATGTGAATTTTTTTTGAGTTAGGGGTCTTGCTCTAGCCCAAGCTGACATGGAATTCACTCTGTAGTCTCAGGGTGGGCTTGAACTCACAACAATCCTTTTACCTCTGCCTCCTGAGTACTAGGATTAAAGGCATGCACCACCATGCCTGGCTAAGATTCTTTTTTCTTACATGTGAACTTTAAGGTCCAACATTAGATGGGCCTGGTGATAATGGCCTATATTCCTCACTCCCACTGCTTGGGAGGCTAAGGCAGAAGGATTGGCAAGTTCTAGGTTTGCCTGGGCTAGAGTGAGTTCAAGGCCAGGATGGGCAACTTAGTGAATTTTGTTGCAAAATAAAAAGTAAAACCGAGCTATGGATATAGCTAAGTGGTAAAGTGCTTTCCAAGTATGCATAAATCCCTGAGTACCACCAAAACAACCAGAAAAACCACATGCTGTTTTACCACCTCCCAAAAAAGTATCTTCATTTTATCTCTGTAAATTTCCTTTGCTTTCTCTTACTGCAGCCTAGCCTATAGAATCAACTGTGTAAAAGAAACTGCCAAGCTGTGATCTGAGGTGTGCTTATACCTATTTGAACTCCCATTAACTGAATAAGAGGGTTTCCAGTTGCTTCACGTCCTCATCAGTATAAAAATTAGCAGTCCAAGAAAGCCTCACCAACAGAGTAGACCACATGGAGGACAAATTTCAGAACTCGAGAACAAAACAGAATAATCAGATTCAGGACTCCAAAAATATTGTCAAATTCAAACAAATGTGAAACCAGAACATGAGGGAACTTTGGGACACCTTAAAACAGCCAAATAGGGTTGGAAAGATAGCTCAGTGGTTAAGGCATTTGCCTGCAAAGACTAATGACCCGGGTTCAATTTTCCAGTACCCACATAAAGCCAGATGTACAAAGTGGTCATGCATCTGGAGTTTGTAGTGGCTAGAAGCCCTAGCATGCCCATTCTCCCGCTCTTGCTTTTTCTCTCCCTCTCTCCCTCTCTCTCTGTCCTTGAAAATTAAGTAAATAAACATTTTTTTTTTTTTTGGTTTTGTGAGGTAGGGTCTCTCCCAGGCTTGGAATTAACTCTCAGGGTGGCCTCTCTTGGCTCCTCCTACCTCTGCCTTGAAAATTAAGTAAATAAACATTTTTTAAAAAGACCAAATAGGGGCTGGAGAGGTGGCTTAGTGGTTAAGCCAAAGGACCCCAGTTCAGTTCTCCAGGATCCACATAAGCTAGATGCACAAGGGGGTGCATGTGTCTGGAGTTCCTTTGCAGTGGCTGGAGGCCCTGGTGTGCCCATTTGCTCTCTTCTCTCTCTCTCTCTCTCTCTCTCTCTCTCTCAAATAAATCAATAAATAAATGACCAAATATTCAGATCATAGGCATATAGGAAGGGAAAGAAAAAAAGGCCATGGGCATAGAGAATATCTTCAACAAAATTATTGAAGAAAAATTTCCCAGTCTTACAAAAGAGAGTCTGATCCAGGTACAGAAGGTACACAGAACACCAGTCAGGGCCAGAGATGAGACACCCCATGTCATATAACACAAACAATACTGAAAGCTATAAGAGAAAGACAGCAGAGAAAATGGAAGAGAACCAAGATCCATCAATAAGACAAGAAAATAGCTGAGCTGACAGAAAGCTGGAAAAAGCTAAGATCCATCAATAAGACAAGAAAATAGCTGAGTTGACAGAAAGCTGGAAAAAGCTACACTGCATGCAGTTCAATGGGAGAGAGAAGATACTCAACAGTGAATACTGCAAGCTTTAAATTTGGCCAGCCAGGCCAAACGAGCCAATGGGTGCAATAGTGGCAAGTCTGTTATGGTAGAAACCAACCACTCTCTAATTGGGCTGGAGGCCCACTCCATGGGAGGGAATACATGCCTGATAATGAAAACCTACAACAGGGGTAGTCATGAGCCCCAGGGGTGTAACCTCTGCTGGTGTCTGCCTAAATGTATATACTATGCTCACCAAACTGCCCAGTAAGGTCTTCTCTTAATGTCCACACACATATATTAATGCTACTATCACTTTTGGTTAGAGAAGCTTCTCTTTTCAGATGGTGGTGACCTTGGAATGTCTCAGAAGGCACCATGGTGCTGAGAAGAAAGGACAGAGAAGTGCTCAACACTGAAATATCTCTATCACACCTTCCAAAGCTCAGAGTCCATTGCAGAAGAGGCGGCAGAAAGAATATAAGAGCCAAAGGAAGGGTAGGACTCCTTACAACGTGCTCCTCCAGACACAAAATGGCCTGGATATCCATGACCTCACAGTGCCAAACACTACCTACACAAGACCATCATAATAGGAGGAAAAGATGATGACATCAAAATGAAAAGAGAGACTGACTGAGGGGGGAGGGGATATGATGGAGAGTGGAGTTTCAAAGTGGAAAGTGGGGGGAGGGAGGGAAGTGCCAATGGATATTGTCTACAATTAAGAAAGTTGTTAATTAAAAAAAAAGTAACTAAAAAAAAAGAAAGTAGCTGACTGCCAACCACAAGACATGCCACCTCTATCACATCTGCCAGGGTCCAGGAGAATTGCAGAGCAAGTGGTGACATGGTGACTGCTCTTAATGCTAGCCTGACAACCAGCTCCAGGGTGATGGGGATAGATACAGTGATCACTCAAAACCTATCAAAGCAGAAATCCACAGAGAAATCTACAGAGAGCACAACACTAAATCAGACTGACAACAGGCCTGTCATGGCTCAGGGAACATTGTGGAAGAGGAGGCAGAAAGATTGTAAGAGCCACGGAGTGAGTAGGAATATCCAGAGGTACAGTCTTCCTCTACCACACAGACAGACTGAGGCCTCCATGACTCCACAGTGAATACCATAACTCCACTGAGGAGGGCCCCCAGAGTAACTGGAGCTGGGAAGAGGGGATAAAAGAGTATAACCTGTTCTATAAAATAAAAAAATTCAACAAAAAATAGCAGTTAATTTGTGAAGACATTATGTTGTGCAAACCAAACAAGCCAAAGCAAAAGGCCACCAGTCTTCAGCTTCTGCTATGAGCCATGCCCTTGTATAGAAAATTTTCTTTTCTTCCTTTTTTTTTTTTTTTTAAATTCTTTTGGTGTTTTCAAGGCAAGGTCTCACTTTAGCCCAGGCTGACCTGGAACTCACTCTGTAGTCCAGGCTGGCCTTGAACTCACAGTGATCCTCCTACCTCAGCCTCCCCTGAGTGCTGGGATTAAAGGTGTATGCCACCATGCCCAGGTGAAGAAACTTTTTTTTTTTTTTTTGAAACAAGCTCACACTCTGGTCCATAGTGACATGGAACTCACTTTGTAGTCCCCAAGTCAAATCTCAGCTTCCCAAGTACTGGGATTGAAGATGTGTGGCAATAATTATTAGTATTATTTTTGTTTTATCAAGGTAGGGTCCCACTCTAGCTCAGGCTGACCTGGAATTCACTATGTAGTCTCAGCGTGACCTCAAACTCATAGTAATCCTCCTTCCTCTGCCTCCTGAGTGCTGGGATCAAAAGTGTGCACCACCATGCCCAGCTTGATACCAAATTATTAATGTGGCTATACATTGTTACATTGCTATTATTTTTTTGTTCGAGGTAGGGTCTCACTCTATCCCAGGCTGACTTGGAATTCACTATGTAGTCTCAGGGTCATCTTGAACTCAAAGCGATCCTCTTACCTCTGCTTCCTGAGTGTTGGGATTATAGGCGTGTGCCACCATGCCTGGCTACTTTCTTTTTTTAATAATAGCAACATAATAAATAAATAAAATAAATTTTAAAAATCTTAAAAATAGGTCTGGAGAGATGGCTTAGCGGTTAAGGCGCCTGCCTGCTAAGCCTAAGAACGCTGGTTCCAATCTCCAGGTCCCAAGTTTAGTCAGATGCAAAGTGACACAAGGGTACAATGCTGCACTTGCCCATGAGGGGGCGCACACATCTGGAGTTCATTCACAGAGGCTGAGAAGCTGCTGGCGGTCCCATTCTCTATATGCCTCTGTGTGTGTGTGTCTCCAAAAATAAAAAGGAAAAGAAAAAAATCTTTAAAATAAAATTTAAAAAAAACAGCCAGGCATGGTGGTGCACACCTTTAATCCCAGCACTTGGGAGGCAGAGGTAGGAGGACCAACCATGAGACTACATAGTGAATTCCAGGGCTGCCTGGACTAGAGTGAGACCCTACCTCAAAAATCAAAATAATAAAAATAATAAAAAGGAAGTGAATATCTAGTAGATTGCTTAAATAAATCTGGTACAGACCATAGAATTTCATGGGGCTAAAAGAAAACAGAGGAAGTTTTCAACGTGTCAATATGGAAAAATCTTATATTAGTCATGGTTCTCCAGAGCAGCAGAACCAATTTTAGTATATGTGCTGCTGAAACCAGCACAGAAACAGAACCAAAAGAAAGCAATTGAGAGACTGATTTTGTATAAGGAGTTGGCTCACAATTATGGTAGTTGGCAAATCCTATGATCTGTAGAGTGACTTGGCAAGCTGGAGACACGGAAAGGCCAGTACAAGTTCAAAGGCTTGAAGAGCTAATGGGATAGTTCTAGTCCAAAGGCCATCAAGCTGACGTTCAAGTAAGAGTCAGTGTTTCTGTTTGAATCTGAAGACAGGAAAAAGCTGAGATGCCACAGCCAAGGCCATCAGGCCTCTATACTGGGGAAGGTCAGGCTTTTGATTCTACTCAGGCCTTCAATTGATTGGACGAGGCCCACTCACTTGAGAGTGGACAACACGCTTTACTCATGTGCTGTTGTAAATGCTAATTCCATCTCAGAATATTCTCACAGAAATATTAGAATAATGTTTAACTAACTATCTGGATACCTTGTGGCCAAGTCTAGTTGGTTCATAAAATTAATCATCACAGGGCTGGCTCTGTGAGTAAAAGCATTTACACAAGCATAACAACCTGAGTTAAAATACCCCAGAACTCACATAATGGTAGTACAAGCTTCTGTAATTCCAATATGCCATCAGCAAGATGAGAAGTAGAGACACAATCCCCCAAAGCTCGTGGGCCAGATACACTGACATATGCAGCAGTGAACAAGAGACCCTGCCTCTTAAGCAAGGTGAAAGATGAGGACTAACACCTAAAATTGTCCTTTAACTTGCATTTGTGCACTATGACACACCCATGCCTGCACTCACATGTGAACACACATACATATATGAATTATACATACGCAAAAGTTTAAAAAAATTATTTTTATTTTTTTAAATATTTTATTATTTATTTATTTATTTGAGAGAGAGAGACAGACAGAAATAGGCAGGTAGAGAGAGAAAGAGAATGAGAAGGGGCGCGCCAGGGCCTCCAGCCACTGCAAACGAACTCCAGATGTGTGTGCCCCTTTGTGCATCTGGCTTACGTGGGTCCAGGAGAATCGAGCCTCAAACCAGAGTCCTTAGGCTTCACAGGCAAGCATTTAACCACTAAGCCATCTCTCCAGCCAAAAGTTTAAAAATTTTAATCACCATAGATTTATAAGAGATACAAAACAGAATATATAATATGCTGTACTTTATATGCAAAGAAAAAAGTAAGAAGAATAAATGTGCCTGTTGCATAAAAACACTCTGATCCACACATGCCTATAATTCCACCCCTCAGGAAACAAAGGCAGGGATATTGCAAGTTTAAGACCAGCCTAGATTACATAAAGAGGCCCTGTCACAATAAAAACACTCTCTGGATGGATTTATAAGCATCCTGTTCATTTTCAAGACCAAGTGGACTTTTCATTTTTTGTTGTTATTTTTTGTGTGTGTTTTTAAATATTCATGTGTATGTTTAATCTATCAAAACATTAAACAAAGGCTGGGTGTGGTGGCACATGCACTTAATCCCAGTACTTGGGAGGCAAAAATAGAAGGATCACTGTGAGTCTGAGGCCATCCTGGGACTATAGAGTGAACTCCAGTTCAGCCTGGGGTAGAATGAGACCCACCTCAAAACAACGATAAAAATATATATATATGCTAGGAAGATGGCTCAGCAGCATACACTGAGTAAATGCCTAGGAATCGAATTACAGGAGCTCGGGATTTGCAAATGTTCACCATCATTGGCGGTCAGCAATTGGTCAGAATGAGGTTATATCATGGTCAGTCAGGGTTACAAGTGATACTTGGTTTCAGTCCATAGAACTGAGATCAGTGGTAATCTTATAGGAGGCTAAGTTAAGTGTTAGTCCATGAGTAGGAGTGAGGGCACTCGTGCAGTCACAGTTCAGAGAAAATGAAGCCTGAGTTTGGGGTTAGGCAAGGTTGGAAGACACTGTGAAAGTGGATGTAGGGGTCAAACTAAGTTAGGGCTAGAAGTCAGGGTTGTCATAGTTCACCAAGACTGCACCCTGGGGATTTCATCAATCTATTAAGCAGTGGGTACGTAGGACTTACCATCCACAAGATGAGAATCATTTTGGGTCCAAAGGCTCTTTTATTTAAGAAGGTAGAGGAATGAAGGACTAGGGGGCAGGAACTTGCCTTCAGAGAATGATCCAGGCAGGAAGAGAAAGCAGCCACAGGAAAAGAAAGCTCAACACCACCTTTAATGGGGGCGGCTCTGTTCCGGATTCCCCTGCACTCCCAACAGTACTCCAGGAGGGAAGGGCAACACCACAGCCAGGTGTCTCCCTTATTCCTCGCTAGTCCCACACTTTACCCCCTCCTCTTCAGCTGCTGAGGTTTCCAGCCCATAGATGGATCCCAGATGAACACCTACGAGGAGCAAGGGAATCCCTCGGTTTCCAGGGATACCTTCCCTCGAGGTCCAGGCCATGCAGAGCGTGGATGAAGGCACTGCTGTCCTCTGAGCAGGGCAGGGACCGGTTCTGGGGATGTGGGACGGCCCAGAGGACGGCTTCCCCAGGCCCATCGCTGGGAACTCCAAGGTGGACACAGTTTTGGGGGGTCACACCGAGTTTCCATACATGGCTTCTGGGTTCTGAAAAGCGGTCCATCCTCCTGGCCCAGATGGAGTGTAAGGAAACGGCTCAGTCCTGGGCCTCGGTTTTGAGGACGTCTATCCTAGTGCCCCCAGCTCACTCCCATGCCCTGGCAGGGAGGCGCTCCAAGAGGAGGAGGTACGTGCGAGCAGCTGGCTCCACTCTGCCCGTCCAATCGTGCTGGTGGGTAGGTGGGCCACCGCGTCTGGGCTCTGGCGGGTACCGGGAGCCCCCGCAGCATAGGCCGCCTCTCACCGCTGCTTGCGTTCAGCCTGCTGCAGTCGCCGGGAGAGGTCTTCGATACGCACGTTCTTGAGTTGGAGCAGGTGTTCCAGACGCCTCACCTTCATCTGCAGAACCTGGGCCACAGCACGCAGAGGTTAAGCTCTGCAGCCCACTGCCCAGCCCCTTTAATGTCCCCAAGCTGCCCCGCCCCTACTCCCGGCCTTCTTCCCAGGGAGCCCTCACCTGCACTGTCTCTTGAGAGGCCAACAACTCCTGCTCCTTTTCGGCGATCTGGAGTACGAAGCTTGTACCGCCCCGCTGTGCTTCATTATACCCCGGAGGTCGGGGCGCCAGTGGCCGCCCGCCCCTGCAGTGGGTAGCAGCGCAGCAGAGGCTTGGACCTCAGACTCCAACGCCCGCCCCCACCAGTGCCCAGCCAGGCCTTCTTTCTTCCCCCTTCCCCCAAGCCTTTTCCCGCCTCCTGTCCTTCACACTTCCCAGGCGCAGCCTGCACCCCTAGTTTGTGCGAGGAAATTACCAAACCTAGTGAGATCAAAACTCCGGACTTCTTTACCTGAGTTGTCCTCCCTGGAGGTCTGGGGCACCTTCCCCTTGGTTCTTCTGGAACAAACCTAAGACAAGGCAAGTGGAGAAGTGACCTTGCTGGGGTCTACTGTTCTGTCTCCTCCCCATCACTCCAAAAGCAGTAGAAAGGGGGTAGCTTCTTCTAGAAGGGAGGATGGGGAAAGACCATCTTACCCATATCCATGTAGCCACTGCCATCCTGAGGAGCCAGATCCTGAAAGAACCCCGTGGTCTACTGTGAGCCTGTGCTCTCACATTCCCAAGGAACCTAGGGTCCCTTCCTCAGCCCCCCACAGCTAGGATCTCTCCAGACACCCCTTCCACAGAGCAGCGGGCTGGACAGTGGCACCTGTAAGGAGCCGCCACCCTGCTTTCTGCGTCTCTGCCGCTCCTCCAGGCGCTGCCTCAGCGGGATGAGGACCAGTTCCACCACGCCAGGCGCACACTGCGCAATCTTACGCATTACATCGTCCGGTACGGAGAAGTTCAGCTTGTTCAGCACCCTCCTATAAGAAAGACATGGGCAGATTGGACTGGGACCTTCGCGGAACGAAGAAAGCACAATGTCCAAGAAGGGAGGGGACATAATCCTGGGGTGAATGGAAGGGAAGGCATCTGAACCCCACAGTTTGGGTGTCCCCGGTTTCTTTGTTCTCATTCCAATAAGAGTTCCGTAATTTTGTTACTAGAGGGATTCAGCCCACCCCACCCTCCCACCAGCACAGTCCGGGCATGGACATTAAGACCATAGGAGGTTAGGTTATTGTTTTACATTGATGAGTATGAACCCAGGGCCTTGCACATGCTAGGCATGTGTTCTACCACTTAGCCACATCTCTGTAGCCAAGACGTTAGTAAGATGAGAGAGATGGAGGTTCCTGGGAATCTGGCTACTTCTGGCTATTCTACTACCTGTTCAGGTGACCCCAGTTGCTTAGCTTCTGCTGGAGTGAGTTGGCAGGAACATAATTGTGCATCTCCACCATCTTGGGGAAGTAAAACTTGATGACCTCTGCAACCAGGACTGAGGAAGTAGGAGGGAGAGGCGGGGGAAAAGGTAAGGGAAAAGGGTAAGGGAAAAGGGATGGGAGAAGAGAAGGGCAGGGTGGAGAAACAGCAGAATGGTGGAACCAGGTACAGAGGTGAAGATACAGAAAAGGGATAGATGATAGGAAGTGAGACAAAGCCAGATCTTCAATCAGATCAAGATCCATTATACCATAGAGAAGTAGTATCCCTTCTCCATTAACTGAGTCTCTGGGAGAACCTTTGTGGCCCCATGCTAGGAATTCACGCATGTACACACATACGCACACACACATACCAGGAGAGCCACAAATTCATACAAAGACAGAGGATGGGATCTTTCTGCAGGGCGGAGGGTATAGCACATTCTGTAACATGTATGAAGTCCTGTATATGCTCTCTAGCAACACAGGGCATGGTAGTTGTGGTAGTTTGAATGGATGCTCCCAACAGATCCATTTTGTTAAAGCTTCTTGGATTTCCAACTACCTGGCTAAAGGAGGTATCACTGGGTGGATCCTGGCATCCAGCCCTAAGGTTTTGTTACTAGAATTCAGATCTGAATTCCAGCCTAAGATATGCAGAGTGCTTGAGTTTTTTAATTTTTATTTATTTATTTGAGAGAGAGAGAGAAAGAGAAAGGAGCAAAGATGGAGAAAGAGAGAGAGCGCCAGGGCCTTCAACCACTGCAAATGAACTCCAGATGCATGTCCCCCCTTGTGCATCTGGCTTATATGGAATTCCTGGGGAATCGAACTGGGGTCCTTTGGCTTTGCAGGCAAATGCCTTAACTGCTAAGCCATCTCTCCAGCCCCCAGAATGCTTGAGTTCTGCTGGGGCTCCTGGAGTGTGCTTGCTTATGATGCTGCTGGTGGTATATCTCTCTGCATGGACCTGTGAAAGCAGCCAACTTCTTCCATTATGGAACATCTCCTGGATCTGTAAATTCCCTTCCTCTCATAACTGTGTCTGATCTGGAGGTTCATCCCAGCAACGTGAAGCAGTGTGCACCTGTAATCTCAGAACTCAAGGAAGTAGAGGCAAGAGGATCAGAAGTTTAAGGTCCTCCTGAGCTATATAATGAGTTTGAGGCCAGTCTGGGACACATGAATGAAACCCAATCTTGGAAAGAAAAGAAAAGAAAGAAAAAGAAAAAAGAAAATCCCACGGGGATGGAGAGATGGTTTAGGGGCTAAATGCACTTGCTTGCAAAGCCTGACAAGCCAGGTTTGATTCCCCAGGAACGACATAAAGCCAGATGTACAAAGTGCCGCATGCATCTGGAATTCATTTGTAGTGACAGGAGACCCTGGTATACTTATTATCTCTCCCCCTGCCTTTCCCTCTCTCAAATAAGTAAGTCAATACTCCCTCTACAGGAATACACATAGGAGAATGTGTAGGCATGCAGGGCAAACATAGTCCTAACCCACAGAGGTCCACATATAGAGCAAACAAATGTAAAAGTCACATGCATACTCTACTCAATTATACATATATAGAAATGAAATTTTGCCTACAGACATACATACTTTGTGTTGAAATCCCAGGAGACTTTCCTGAAACACAGATATACAATCACAAAGAAACATATATGCACACAAGACTCACCCAAATACATCCAGGACAGAACATTTTGACATACACGAACAGTTCTACAAGACAGACATCTATTTACAACCCTTTTTTTTTTTTTTTTTTTTTTTTTTTTTTTTGGTTTTTCGAGGTAGGGTCTCACTCTAGTCCAGGCCGACCTGGAATTCACTATGTAGTCGTAGGGTGGCCTCAAACTCTCCACGATCCTCCGGAGTGCTGGGATTAAAGGCGTGTGCCACCACGCCCGGCTTAAGACAGACATATATAACAGCCATGTGAGAAAGCAAAAAGTTTCACAAGCACACACACACACACACACGACAGAACAAGTAGATATGCACATGGACATACACTGTTCACACACACACAAATAGAAAAACACACACGCATACACTTCCATAACTGAAGACCCAGGAGACAGATCGCACCACTCCTCACACTTTACACACACGAAACAAAAATGATAGTATACACACAAACTCCTTACACATATATACAGTACAGAACATGTTTAAACACATAGGAGAGCACACCTCCATCACTGAAGTCCCGGGAGAGGTTTCTTTTGGGTCGGGACAAAGGGATGTTGTCTATCCATAAGTATAGCTGGTGCAGCGCCTCTTCATCCACGCTGCTCGCCATTGGCTCCTTGGGCAGGGCCAGAATCGTTCCAGCCAGACCGAATCCAACCCCAGCCTCAGGAACCCTCAAGCGCCTTGTCTCTCGGCGTTGCGGGCGTTCAGATCTTCGTTTACTTTTCTAACCCCGCAGACTTACGTCCCGACTGGCAGTAGCCATATTGTTTTCCGAAACCATGGCAACTATCACCTACTCGCCTGGGAGCAGAGACTTCTGGGAGCTGTAGTGTTTTCCGCGTTACTTCCCCTTGAATCCCAGCTTTGATTCCTTCTCTCCAAGAAGGCATCGCTTGTGTGCCCACACCACTTGCTGACCAGCCACCTGACCTCACTTCGGGCTTTGCCAAAGCCAACCAGGCCTCTAGAACCCTGGCACCAGCATACCTCTAAACTATTTAATTGCCAGCTTTATCTGGGGGTCCGCTATTAATGTTACCCATCCAGCCTCTGATATGATAATCTGTATGACAATGTTTTCTTGTTGGCTCCCTCCTTAAAGCTCTGTAGTCCCAGGGTCACTGTCATTTCCCCATTCTAACAGTATGTCCTAGTGGGGCATTCAATATGTAACTCAGACTTACAAGAACAAGAGTTTAAGGTCAGTACCTCAACCTATTTCCTCCTACATAAAATGGAAACAGTCCTTATCTACTTGTCCCAACGGGATACTGGGAAAGAAATTCAAAAAATGAAAAATTTTAGTGAAAGAGCTTGTGTATGTATGGGAACTAGAGGAAATGGGAGTTATAGGCATGAAAGAGCTTCTATAGTCACTTCAGCACCCCTCATGCCCTCCAAAGAGATATTTTACCATGGATTAGAAGTGGATTTCAGAGCTTTACCCTCTCTGCCTTCTCATGGGCAGGAGCTCTTCATACCCCTTCCTCTTTCCTTCCTTCTCTTAATCTAATAACGTCTCTCTAAACAAACAAAAAGGATTTCAATAACAAAGCCTATTTCAAAGTAGCACTGCCCTTAGGAGGATTGGGAATGTGGGTCTCTATTTAGTGAAAGCACAGCAAGTACCTAATAGGGTATTTCTAGTCAGCCTGGAAAAAAAAAAGCTCACTTCCAATGTAGGCTAATATTGTGGCTTTGGGCACAATACTGAACCTCTCTGCCTGTTTGTCATAGCCCTTCCCACATCATAAGAACTTTGTGAACCCCTAAAGTGTTTAGTGCCTGTCACACAGAAAGGGCCTTATTCCCATCAGCTGTTTTCAATGAGTTCATCTTAGTTCCAGCAAGAGGTATTTTTGTTTTCATTCTAGCACAGGCTGACCTGGAACTCACTCTGTAGTCCCAGGCTGGCCTCAAACTCAGCGATCCTCCTAGCAAGAGGTATTCTTGTTAGCAGGAGGCAGATAGAAATGATTTGCCTTGGCACTTGAGGTAAGTACATGGGTTGGCCAGAGGCACCTAGTAGGAAGGCCACCACTCCCTCCTTACTCCAGAATAGGCCTGGGGTGTTGGGTAGGCTGGGCTTTCTGGTCCCCTCTTCCAGAACTTCAGTTAGGGAAAGAGATGGTGACAAGTAGAATCCTAACTCCTTTTCTTGACACTATTTCAGAATCTTCAGAGCATGGAGAGCTCTCTAGAAATATCTTCTTGTTTTAAAGTCATCCAGTGGCCTTCTCTTTCTGGAAGGAACCACACGATAATCCTTCACCCCCTAACATTCCGGGGATGGGAGAGGAAGTTGATGGCTGGAGGGGGGGTATGTTGGGAAGAAATCATAGGTAATAGCCAGCCCCAGACAGGATGGAGGAAACCAGTTTGAGGCTCAGAGCTGCCTGCCTTGCTCAGGCCTTCCTGGGCTGGAACTGGCCTGAGGGCCTCAGTGAGAAAGGGTATTGGAGGAAGGGCCTGGGCCCTGAAAGGAAAAGGGGAGGGTCAGCAAAGGATGTGTCTTGTCATCACCTTTGGACTTGAGGGCTAGAAGGCTCTGGAGGGTACAGCACAGGGAGCTACCAATTCAATCTTGTGCAGCCTCTTGGGGATACAGTCACCTTCCGTCAAAGGCCTCAAGGTTTCTTCAAGGCACTAAAGGTAAACCAGGGGTCCCTGAATTTTCTTTCAACTTCAACCTGGCCCATAGCTGACCCAACACCCTTTCTGTCCATGCTGCATTCTTGGAAGGACTGTCTTTAACCAGCTTTGGTGGGCTCAGTCCTCAAGTGGGTATTAATTACTCTGGCCCAATAAGACTGCTCTTTCTACTGCCTCAGGCATGTGACCCAAACTTTTCTCTAATCCCAAAGCAGTGAAGGCTAGGGTTCCTCAAATCTACCCCTGGACCCTCCCAAGTTTCCACATTTAGATGTTGGTGTCTCCTTCTGCCCCTCACCCCAGACAGGGCCACACTCCCGCCCCTTGCTTCCATGTTCCACCAGAGTAAGCACCAAAGGGAACCCAGAAAGGACATATCCCCCAAGACAGACGCAAGCCCAGACCATGAAGGATGCATCCTTGGCTGTTAAAATGTTCACTCCCACAAAAGGGGAGTGGACAGATTTATTGAATTCAAACTGGGAAAGGAGCAGCTGGATGGCTGGACTCTGTGCCCAGCCCCAGGCCCCTCTGCCCAGGAAGGGGCCCTACCAGAGAGGGATGAGAGGCATGAGGCCTGCAGCTGCCCATAACGGAGGTACCCACTGTCACTCCCCTGGAGGGCCTCTTGGAAACCTCCTTCTATCTGGAAAGAATACCAAGGGCCAAAGTCACACAGACTGGGCCAGAGAAAGGAATAGGGAGGTGGAAAGCAGGCAGAAGCAGGCTCAGAAACCTGCCCTAAGTTAACTGTGCTTCTCAAGGTAGCCCAGGGATGTGGGAGCGGTGCTGCCAGTCTTGTGAGGCCCTAGGCTGGACCTTTTTCTCTGGAGCCCTTCCCAGAATGGCTTTGGGGTCCCCCCGACCAAAGACTTGGTTGGATGGCAGGGGGAGAGGCACTCTCCGGCTGGGAGTTTCCAGGGCCCATCCCTGGCTGCTGCTGTGGTCTAGTCCACTGATGGCATGGTGTGGTAGCACCGGACAGCTCCCCATCCACCCAGTGCCCTGAGCCCAGGACTAATGGGGAGGAAAGAGGATTCTGAGAAAGAGGCAATAGCAGGCAGTGAGGCAGCCCTCAGCTCCTGGGCCTGTCTCAGGGCCAGGGGAAGCATTATTACTAAAGGCCCTGGGGCCCTCTCCTTGGTCTCCAGCAGCTGCCCAGAGTTCTACACCCTGGGCTGGTGCTGCCCATCTGGATTGGGGCACAACTTTGCCCAGTGGCTCAACTTTGATGTCCAAGACCCCGGACTCCAGCCTGTCTGGCATGGTTCTTCCTAGTCACGTGGACCAGATCATGCTCTAAGTGGAGGATGTGGCTCTGCACCCTGTCGTCAATGGGGAAGGAGGTGAGGTACCTCTTCACCATAGCAAAGTAGGCCATGGCCTCCCCAAAGCTGGGTACAGGCACCTCATCACTATCATCATCATCATCATCATCATCTTCATCATCATCGTCCTCATCCTCATCTTCCTCCTCTTCATCACTGTCTGAGTCAGAGTCCTCCCCACCTTCCAGGAAATGGAGGGTAGGGCACTGGGCCTCCTCCTGGGCACTGTAACCCCTAAAACTGCCACTGGCCTCCACTACTCCCTGGGCCCAGTCCTCAGCCTCTAGACCCTCAGAGGAGCTCTCTTCCTCCTCCTCTTCATCACTGTCATCAACATCACCCTCCTCCTCTACCTCCTCTTCTTCTCCCAGCTCATCTCCTTCCCCTCCTTCCTCCTCCTCCCCTTCTTCTTCCTCTTCCTCTTCTTCCCCTTCACCCTCCTCTTCTTCTTCCTCCTCTTCCTCTTCTTCTTCCTCCTCCTCTCCCTCACTCTTGAGAGAAGTGGTGATGGTGGCATTAGGGCCACCCCCAAAACCAGCCTCGCGAAAGCAGGTAGCTATGTCAGAAGGCTCCACTGCCTGCCAGGCTGCAGCCACAAAGTGCAGGGCCTCTACGAGGCCCAGCTGCAGGCCCGAGCGATCCTGGCCCTCCAGTGCAGCCATGGCCTTGAGCAGCATAGCCTGGCGGTAGTGGCCCTTCACCTGCTGGACCACTCCTCGCTCCAATGGATGCACAGTGCCCGGAGGAAAGAAGGCTAGCTGTACATGCCGTAGACCTGAGGTGTCCAGGGACTGAGCAGCCAAGCGGCCGGCCAGGAGCAGGACCCGACGAGATTCTGCAGCCATTCGGGTGTCCAGGGCCTTCAAGTACTTGGCCAGAGCCTGGCTGGTGACACCACCTTTGGAGTTGGCTGTGTAGTCACAGGGCAGGCCTCCTTGGCCCGCGCGGGGCTTGGCTGACTTGCCTGCCACCAGCGGGGGCAGTTTCTCGCTGCCGTCGGCATTGGCGCACAGCAGGACGCTTAGGCGCTGGGTGGCTTGGCGCGCCCTGCCATCACCTCCACACAGCCCCGCGGCCTGGTCGGGCAGAAAGTCGTACCACAGACTGGTCTCGGTGGCGCTGAACACGTCCTGGGAGGCGTAGCCCTCAGCCACCGACGGCGGCTGCTCCTCCAGCCCTCGCCAGCCCGGAGTGCTCCCAGCGCTGCCCTCGGAGGGCATGGCGGCCGGGCTGGCAGGGGCGGCCGGGGCCCGGGGAGCAGCGCTGCGGCCCCGGGAGCGGGCCACGCCGCTGCAGGACACCACCCCGTGGCGCCGGCGGAAGCGATCGAGCCAGCCGTTGGAAGCAGTGAAGTCGTCCATGCCCAGCTCCTCGGCGATTCGCAGCGCCTTCTCTTTGAGGATGATGCCCTTGACCGGCAGGCCGGCGGCGCGGATCTGCTGGAACCATGCGATGAGCAGCCCCTCGAGCTTGTCGTAGGGGGACAGCTTGTTGGTCTTGCGGCAGGTGGAGGCCACGCCGTACTTGCGCTCCGACGCCAGGATGGCGCGCTTGTTCTTCAGGATGGTGCTCAGCGTGGACGGCGGGATGTTGAAGCGCCGCGCGATCTCGCCCTTGCGCAGGTCCGGGTTCTCCTCCACCTCTTGGATGATCCGCGACTTCTCCCGGAACGTCAGCTGCCGCCGCTTGGGGCCCATCCCGGCGCGCCCCCCGCCCCGGGGCCCGGCACCACCGCCGCCACTCCGGGGCGGGGGGCCCGGGCCCGCGGCGGGGGGGGCACCTGGCGGCCTCTCCCGCGCGCCCCGCCCGAGACAAAGCAGCCCGCGGGGCGGAGGGACGGGCGGCGACCCGGCCGGACCGGGGGAGGGGAACCTCCCCGGGCGGCGCCGGTCGGCGGGCAGCGGACGGCGGACGCGGGAGAGGGCGGGCGGCGCGGGCGCGGGCGGCAGGAAGTGCCGCGGCGCGGGGAGCTGGGATCGCGGCGAGTGGGGCGGAGCGGGCGGAGCGGGATCTCGCGGGAAGCGCGGGGACGCCCGGCACCGCCTCCCGGTCCTCGGTGCCCAGCCCCTTCCCGCTGCAGCGGACCTGCCACGGGGGGCGCTGCGGCCCGCGGGACCTGCCGGTGTCCGGTGACCCGCGGGACCCGCGCAGGCCCGGCCGCGGTGCGCTGCCATCGCGCCGGCGGACGGCGACTTGCTGCCTAAAAAGAGTAACAACCTACAACAACCTCTCCCTCCCCTTTAAGGTATAAATAAGCCAGAATTGCCTTTTACACCAGCAGCTGGAGAAATGCACAGGTAACAGTTTGATATCTTTGCTTCTATTCTTGCCTCTACACGCAATCAGTTGCTTTCAAATACGTTAAATTGCCATCACGCTGTAGAGATTGAAATCTGGCATCCCCTGCCGTTTTAATGGACTGGCATCAAAGTAATGAGAATTTTGTCCTATCTGTAAATATAACTGCCTACATGCTTTTTAATCGTTGTGTATTGTTCCAAGTGTGGACGAAAGCCAGTCTATGTAATCTGTAGTTACACATTTTAGGGCTCTTTGTATAGACAACATATTTAAATCTACCTGATAGTGTTAATGACATGATGATGTCTGTGTGTCACTGGGCTTTTCCATGCATGTAGCTACAGAAATAGCATCATTTATGTGCATACACATATATCCAAATAAATACCAAGCATTTTCTTTTAGTACCAAACACATTAAAATGATCATCTCGGATGGTCAAGACGCTTAATGACTGGAGTTCGATTCCCTAGTACCCATGTAAAGCCAGATGCACAGAGCAGTGCTTGTGTCTGGAGTTCATTTGTAGCGGCTAGAGGTCCTGGCATGCCCATTCTTTCTATCTTCTCTCTCTGCTTGCAAATAATAAATAAAAAAATAAACATTTTTAAATGACCAGCTTTTTTAAAAAATGTGTGCACTGTAGTGTTTTAAAGGGTTTCGAGGAGTAGGAACCCAGGAAAACTGGCTGAGGAGCTGGGGCTGGATGAAACTTGGAGTGCATGTAGACTAAGAAGAGCCAGGCATGATGGATGGCAAATGCCTTTAATTTCAGCACTTCGGAGGCGGAGGTAGAAGGATCACCTTGAGTCTGAGGCCAGCCTGGGCTACAAAGTAAGCTTCAGGTCAGCTTGGACCAGAGTGAGACCCTGCTTCAAAAAAATAAAATAGCCGGGCACGGTGGTGCATACCTTTAATCCCAGCGCTCAGGAGGCAGAGGTAGAAGGATCACAGTGAGTTCAAGACCAGCCTGAGACTACATAGTGAATTCCAGGATAGCCTGGGCTAGAGCAAGACCCTACCTTGAAAAACCAAAAACAAAGAAAAGAAAAAATAAATAAAATAGGGGATGGAGAGATGGCTCAGTGGATAAGGTGCTTGCCTGCAACACCTAATGGCTTGGGTTCAATTTCCCAGTACCCACATAAAGCAAGATGCACAAGTGCCGCATGCATCTGGAGTTCTTCTGCAGCAGCTGGAAGCCCTGGTGTGCCCACTCTCTCTGTCTGTCTCTCTTCTTTCAGCTTACAAATAAATAAATAAAAATTAAAAATAAATAAACAAAATAAGAGGAAGACAAAAGGAGAGAGGACCAAGGACAGCACCCTGGGAGCTTCTTGGTTAAAGGCACTAAAAGGATCAACAAGGAAGTGCTGAAGACATAAGGGGAAAGCCAGGCCACTGTGGTGTTCTGCAATCTTTTCTTATGTATGCCATTTGAATCCTGCGATTTTCAGCCTTTGCCCATGCTTCTCTCATTTGTGTTAAGTATCAAACCAAGGCCTCATACATGCTAATCACATACTCTATCACCAAGTCCTAGCGCTCAACCATCTTTTTCTTGATGTTTATAAACTCTTCACATACTCTGAACATAAAATCTTCAGTTAGCCGGCATAGTGACTCACAACTTTAATCCAGCACTGAGGAGGCTAAGTCAGAAAGATCACCATGAGTTTGAAGCCAGCCCAGGCTACAGAGTGAGTTCTAGGTCTGTGGGCTAGAGGGAGACCCTGCAAAAAGTCTGCTGTGTTGGTGCATACCTTTAACCCCAGCACTTGGGAGGCTGAGGTAGGAGGAGTGCTGTAAATTCAAGGCCACCCTGAGAATACATAGTGAATTCCAGGTCAGTCTGGGCTAGAGCAAGACCCTATCTCAACAACAACAAAAACAAAACAAAAAGTAAGTATTTCCTTCTTATTTACCATTTGTCCTTTGGCTTAGAAAATCATTTAAATATAAGAGATTCACAGTCTTCAGGTAGGTGGCTCTGCCCATGTTTACTTCATTGCTTCTGGTTATGCGTCTTACTTAGAGGTCTTCTCCTACCCCTGAGGTATAAAAAGTATTCTAATCTCGATGTTCAGAAGCAAACAAGAAACTTCTTTCCCATAGGGGCCAGGTGAGTGCTTGGCCCAAGGTGGGTACATGGTCACTATGCCAAGGTAAATGTAGAGCCACCTGGCTAAGCCCCCCCCCCCATGTATCTTTAAAACCATGCCTTTTGTATCTATGCCTCCCCTCGCCTCACTCATGTGGATTTACAATCTATGAGTGTTTGGGTAAATGAACTGGATGGACCTCTTCTCTTACTTGGTTGAATTTTTCAAGTTTGTCCTCCCTCTCTCCCTTCTTCCTTCTGTCCCTTTCTTCCCTTCCTTTCTTCCATATTGGGGGTTGAATCCAGGGTCTCACACATGCTAGGCACCACTAAACCACATACTTCCTCTACTTTTTTATTTTAAATTTTTTCAAGGCAGAGTCTCACTCTAGCTGAGGCTGACCTGGAATTTACTATGTAGTCTCAGGGTGGCCTTGAACTCATGGCAGTTCTCCTACCACTGTCTCCCAAGTGTTTGGATTAAAGGCCTATGCCCCAACTACTGGCTCTTCTCAGAGCTATTTTGAGACAAGGTCTTCCTAAATTGTACAGGTTGTCCTTGAACTTGTTATCCTCCTGCCCCAGCCTCTAGAGTAGATGGGATTGCAGATATATACACCATGTCCACATTTTCTTTGATAAGAATTACTATAGTAGCTGGGTGTGGTGGCACATGCCTTTAATCCCAGCTCTTGGGAGGCAGAGGTAGGAGGATCGCTGTGAGTTCAAGGCCACCCTGGGACTACATAGTGAATTCCAGGTCAGCCTGGGCTAGTGTGAAACCCTACCTTGAAAAAAATTTTTTTGTTTTAATTTTTTAAAAAAGTACTACAGGCCAGGCATGGTGACACACGCCTTTAATCCCAGCACTCAGGAGGCAGAGGTAGGAGGATCCTCATGAGTTCGAGGCCACCCTGAGAATACAGAATGAATTCCAGGTGAGTCTGGGTTAGAATGAGACCCTACCTTGAAAAACAAACAATTTTTTAATAAAGTACTACAGGTCATTTAAAATGAAAAATACCAGCTGGGCATGGTGGCGCATGTCTTTAATCCCAGCATTCAAGAGGCAGAGGTAGGAGGATCCTCATGAGTTCAAGGCCACCCTGAGACTACATAGTGAATTCCAGGTCAGCCTGGGCTAGAGTGAGACCCTACCTAGAAAAACCAAAAAATAAAAATAAAAAAATGAAATAAAAAAAATAGCTGAAGAGATGGCTTAGCAGTTAAGGCACTTGCTTAGAAGTCTCAGGACCCAGGTTCAGTTCCCCAGTACTCATGTAAAGCCAGATGTACATGATGGCACATGCATCTGGAGTTTGTTTGCAGTGGCTGTAGGCCCTGGGGCTCCCTTTCTTTCTCTCTAATAAATAAATAAAATAAAATATATAAAAATGAGAGCAAGGGCTGGAGAGATGGTTTAGTGGTTAAAGATACTTGCCTGCAAAGCCTAATGACCCACATTCCTCAGTACCCACGAAAAGCCAGATGCAGTGGCCCATGCATCTGAAGTTTGTTTACAGTGACTGGAGGCCCTTTCTTCTCTTTCTCCTTACAAATGTGTGTGTGTGTGTGTGTGTGTGTGTGTGTGTGTGTGTGTGTTTGGGGCGGGGGTTTGAAGTAGGGGTCTTACTCTACCTCAGGCTGACCGGAATTCACTGTGTACTCTCAGGGTGGCCTCAAACTCATGGTGATCCTCCTACCTCTGCCTCCCGAGTGCTGGGATTACAGGCGTGTGCCACCTTGCCCAGCCTACATAAAATATTTTTTTAAATGCCAGGCCTGGTGGTACATGCCTTTAATCCCATCTGAGGTAGGAGGATAACTGTGAGTTCTATGCCAGGCTGAGACTAATTCCAGGTCAGCCTGGGCTAAAGCAAGACCGTACCTTGAAAAACCAAAAAAAAAGAAAGAAAGAAAGAAAGAAAGAAAGAAAGAAAGAAAGAAAGAAAGAAAGAAAGAAAGAAAGAAAGAAAGAAAGAAAAGAGGGAGGGAGGGAGGGAGGGAGAAAGAAAGAGGAAAGGAAAGGAAAGGAAAGGAAAGGAAAGGAAAGGAAAGGAAAGGAAAGGAAAGGAAAGGAAGAAAAAGAGAGCCAAGGATACTAGTACATGCTTGTAATCCTAACTTGGGAGGCAGGAGGATCAGGAGTTCAAGAGCTTCAACTACATAGTAAGTTTGAGGCCAGCCTAGGCTTGTCTCAATAACAATAACTGAAAGAAAAAGAATGGAAAATTTGCTGATGGGCATGGGGTGGGTTACAATGGGTATGAAGTCTAGTGAGCAGTTCTGGGTAGCCCAAGCCAAAATAATAATAATAATAATAATAATAATAATAATAATAATAAAGACAGTATATTGTGGGTTTTGCTAACAGTCCTAACACAGGAAGGAAGGGACTTATAGAAGGGAGGTGGGAGATCCCAGGGCCTCACATAGATGGTAGGAAAAATGGATCCTGTGCAGTGTTATAGAAAACAGGTAGACCAGATGTCTGGAAATACCTATGTCAGCAATATATGTATATGATTTATTTTTTGTTTTAGTAGTGGCTATATATGACTGCCCTGTGTGTGGCTCCAGGGAGGAGCTGTGGATATATGGTGGTTTGGGCAGATGATGTTAGCAGGATGGAGGAAAATCCAGCCTTCAAGAGCATCCCTAAAGTTTCCAAAGTATCCCAGAACTAAAAGTCCTAAGAGAAATATTTCATCTCTGTACCAAGTCTCCAGACAACACACTCTTAACAAAAAGCTTCATAATATATTTCACATGCTATAGGGTTCATCCACATGAAGTATACAGTTTACACGTATGTGTAACCATCAGGCCAAGTTAATTTTAGGACAGTTAGAAAGAAACCCTAAAGCCTTTAACTATCATCCCCCTGTCATGACACCAGTACTACCAGCCCTAAGGAACCATTAACTGACTTTCTGTTTCTCCATTCAGAACATTACATATGAATGCAATCATAATTTGTGCACTTTATGACAGGTTTCTTTTTCTTCACATCATGTTTTCAGGGCTTATCCATGATGTAAATGGTATCAGTACCTCTTTATTTTTATGGCCAAATAATATTTCAGGGGCTGAGGAGATGACTCAATCACTAAAGTGCCTGCTGTGAAAAATATGAAGACCTGAGTTTGCCGGTTGTGGTGGTGTACACCTTTAATCTCAGCACTCAGGAGGCAGAGGTGGGAGGATTTCCATGAGTTTGAGGCCACTCTGAGACTACATAGTGAATTCCAGGTCAACCTGGGCTAGAGCGAGACCCTACTTCAAAAAGCCAAAAAAAAAAAAAAAAAAGAAGAAGAAGGAAGAAGGAAGAAGGAGACGACCTGAGTTTGTATCCCAGAACCTATGTAAAACCTGGGCACCAAGGTGTGTGCATGTAAATCCAGTGCTAGGAAGGCAGAGATAGGAGGATCCCTAGGGCTTGCTAGCTAGTTTAGCCAAGTTGGAAAGACCCTGTCTCAAAAAATAAAGGGAGAGGCTGGGGAGATGGCTCAGTAGTTAAAGGCACTTGCTTGCAAAACCTGCCACTCATATAAAGCCAAATGACAACAGTGGTACAAGGTTCTGGCATTCCACTTGCAGTAGCAAGAGACTGGTGCACCCATACACACATGTGCATGTGCACAAAAAAAAGAAATTTAAGGGGCTGGGAAGATGGCTCAGAGGTTAAAGGCACTTACATACAAAACCTGCCAGCCTGTGTTCAATTCCCAAGCCACCCTTGTAATCCAGATGAAAAAAATAAAGAAAAAAAAAGTGGTGCAAGGGTCTGGCATTCATTTGCAACAAGAGGCCCTGGCATGCCCATACACACTTATATGAATGCAAATAAATTAAAAAATGAAACAATATATTAATTTTTTCAAAACATTTTTATTGCTTATTTAGTTGTTAGAGAGAGAGAGAGGGGCAGGTAGACAGAATGAGAGAGAGGGAATGGGCATGCCAGGACCTTCAGCCACTGCAAACAAAATCCAGATATATGTGCAACCTTGTGCATCTGGCTTACGTGAGTACTGGGAAATAGAACCTGGGTCCTTTGGCTTTGCAGACAAGTGCCTTAACTGCTAAGCCATCTCTCCAGTCCCAATTTTTTTCTTTAAATAATGTGGAAAGTAATTGAGGAAGACACATGATGTTGACCTTGGACCTCTACACACACATACACACAATGAAATAGTACTCTCTTGTATAGCTATATGACATTTTGTTTGTTGAATTTTTCAGTTGATACTTGGGTTTTCTCCCATATGTTTTAATTTTTTTTTTTTTGAGGTAGGGTCTTCACTTTAACCCAGGCTGACCTGGAATTCACTATGTAGTCTCAGGATGGCCTTGAACTCATGGAGATCCTCCTACCTCTGCCTCCCAAGTGCTGGGATTAAAGGCATGTGCCACCACGCCCAGCAAATTTTATTTATTTATTTGAGAGAGGCAGATAGAGAGAATGGGTGCGCCAAGGCCTCCAACCACTGCAAAGGAACTCCTGATGTATATGCCATCTTGTGTATCTGGCTTACGTGGGTCATAGAGAATCTAACCTGGGTCCTTTGGGTTTGCAGTCAAGTGCTTTAATGGCTAAGCCATCTCTACAGCCCTCCATATATATTAAATATTTTATTTATTTATTTATTTGAGAGCGAGGGAGAGGAAGAGGCAGAGAGAAAGAGAGAATGGGTGTGCTAGGGCCTCCAGCCACTGCAAACAAACTCCAGACGCAGGTGCCCTCTTGTGCATCTGGCTTATGTGGGTATTGGAGAATGAAATGTGGGTCCTTAAGCTTCACAGGCAAGCACTATAACCATTAAGCCATCTTTTCCAGCTGTTTCCATATTTTGGCTGTATGATTAGTGCTGCTGTAAACATTTGTTAACAAAGTTTTTGGTGACCATATGTTTCCACTGTTCTTGGGTATATGCCTAATGTAGGATTGCTGGGATTAAAGGTATGTGCCACCACACCTGGCAAGTCAATCTTTTATTTATTTTTCTTTTTGTTTTTTTCAAGGTAGGTCTCACTCTAGCCCAGTTTGACCTGGATGCCACTTACTCTGTAGTCCTAGGCTGGCCTCAAACTCATTGAGATCCTCCTACCTCTGTTTCCCAAGTGCTAGGATTAAAGGCATATGTCACCACACCCTATTTTTAAAAAATATTTATATATTTATTTATTTATTTTGAGAGTGAGAAAGAGGCAGAAAGAGAGAATGGGTGTGCCAGGGCCTTTAGCCACTGCAAACTACAGATGCATGCTTCACGTTGTACATCTGGCTTACTTGGGTCTTGGGGATTCAAACCTGGGTCCTTTGGCTTTGCAGACAAGCACCTTAACTACTAAGCCACCTCTCAATCCCCTTATAGCCCCTTTCTAGCTTCCTGATTTCTATTACTGACTTTTATTCCAACTCACATACAAATCTAAACATTTGTAGCTAGGATCCACATATGAGAGAGGACATGCATCATTTGAATTTCTGGGTCTGGGTTACCTTATTTATATAATCATTTTCAAAGCCATCCATTTCCCTGAAAATTTCATATTTAATTTTTCTTTTCTTTTTAAAAACATTTTTATTTATTAGAGAATGAGGCAGTGAAAGAGAGAGAGTCGGGCATGGTGGTGCACGCCTTTAATCCCAGCACTCAGGAGGCAAAGATAGGAGACTACTTTTGGCCCATACCTGTGTTTAATCTTCCTGCATACCTTTTACTGGTGTACAGCTTTATGAGATAGGCTAGGATAGCTGTCTTTCATATTAACTAGCTTTGAAAAAATCCACATGTGGAGCTCGGCTTGGTTGCACACACTTTTAATTCCAGCACTTGGGAGGCAGAGGTAGGAGGATCTCTGTGAGTTCAAGTCCACCCTGAGACTACATAGTGAATTCCAGGCCGGCCTGAGCTAGAGCAAGACCCTACCTTGAAAAACCAGGAGAGAGAGAGAGAGAGAGAAAATAGGTGCACCAGCCCTTGCAAATGAACTCCAGATGTATGTACCACCTCTCTCTCCCCGCTTCTTTCTCTCTCTGTCTGTTGTTCTCAAATAAATAAATACATTTTTTAATTTAAAAATTGGCATACAGACATATGCTTATAAACATACACCTGTGCTGTTCGTGATGATAGTCAGTAGCCCTATGCCACATTGAGCCCTTGAATTGTGATAAGTGCAAACTGAACTGTGCTATAAGTATAAAATACACATTTGAGGGCTGGAGAGATGGCTTGGTTATTAAAGGCACTTGCTTTTAAAGCCTGACAGCCCTCAGTACCCACATAAAGGCAGATGCACAGAGTGGTACAGGTATCTGGAGTTTATTTGCAGTGCAGGAGGCCCTGGTGCACGCACCCATACTCTCTCTACTCCTGCTCCTTCTTTCTTTTTGTCTTTCTTTCTGTCTTTCCTTTTTTATTGTGTTTTTTTTTTTTTCGAGGTAGGGTCTCACTCTCACTCTGGCTGACCTGGAATTCACTATGTAGTCTCAGGATGGCTTTGAACTCACAGCAATACTCCCACCTCTGCCTCCCATGTGCTGGGATTAAAGGCATGCACAACCATGCCTGGTTAGTCCTTCTTTTTTATGTCTCTGTCTCTCTCTTTCTCTCAAATAAATATTTTTTGTTTATTTTTATTTGAGAGAGAGCAAGAGAGAGAGAGAGAGAGAGGGAGAGAGAATTGGCATGCCAGAGCCTCAGTTACTATAATTGAACTCCAGATGCTTGTGCCACCTAGTAGGCATGTGGGACCTTGCGCTTGCCTCACCTTTGTGCATCTGGCTTACATGGGGTCTGGAAAGTTGAACATGGGTAACCTCAGGCTTTGCAGGCAAGCATCTTAACCATTAAGCCATCTCTCCAGTCCCTATTTTTATTTTTTAAAATAATTTTATTTGAGACAGAGTAGTCAAGAGGCAGCCCAGACTGGCCTAGGATTCAAGATGATCCTTTTGCCTCAGCCTCCCAAGTCGTGGGATTAAAGGGCCTGACAATTATTTTTGAGATAGTCTCATGTAGCCCAGGTAGGCCTCAAACTTGCTATGTAGCCCAGTGTTGCATTCAGGTTCACACTGCCACCAGAAAATACTTGGTCAAGAACAGCTTGTGGGGAAAAAGGGGTTTATTTTGGCTTACAGACTCAAGGGGAAGCTCCATGATGGCAGGGGAAAACAAAGGCATGAGCAGAGGGTTGGACACCATCTCCTCACCAACATCAGGTGGACAACAGTGAGAGGAGAGTATACCAACCACTGGCAAGGGGAAACTGGCTATAATACCCATAAGCCCGCCCCCAACAATACACTGCCTCCAAGAGGCATTAATTCCCAAATCTCCATCAGCTGGGAACCTAGCATTTGGAATACCTAAGTTTATGGGGGACACCTGAATCAAACCACTCCCCCAAGAGGGCTTTGAACTCCTGATCTTGCTCCACCTCCAGAATATTGGGACTTTAGCTACCACGCCCAGTTTTGTTTTTGTTTGTTTATTTGTTTTGTCTTTAAGACAGTCTTGCTGGGCTGGGGAAATGAATCAATTGGATAAAGCACTTGCATCTCAAGCTGGAGTATCTGAATTTGATTCCCAAAAGCCAGAAGTTGGGGCTGGAGGGATGACTTAGCAGTTAAAACGCTTGCCTGCAAACCTGGCAACCTGAGTTTGATATCAAGTTCCCATATAAAGCCAGATGCACAAAGTGGCACATGCATCATTTGCAGTGGTTGGAGGCCTTGGAGCATCTATTCTCTATTTCTCTTCTCTCTCTGATTGCAAATAAATAAATAAAAACAAAATAATTTTGTTAATTTTATTTTTATTTAATTGACAGTGACAGACAGAAAGAGGCTGAGAGACAGAGAGACAGAGAGAGTGAATGGGTGCATCAGGGCCTCCAGCCACTGCAAACTAACTCCAGATGCATGTGCCACCTTGTGCATCTGGCTTACATGGGGACTGGAGAGTCAAGCCTCAAACCAGGGACCTTAGGCTTCACAGGCAAGCGCTTAACTGCTAAGCCATCTCTCCAGCCACCCCCAAAAACAAAAAGCCAGAAGTCACTGGGTGTGGTGGCACACACCTTTAATCCCAACACTCAGGAGGCAAAAGTAGAAGGATCACTGTGAGTTCAAGGCCACCCTGAGACTACATAGTGACTGCCAGGTCAGCCTGGGCTAGAACGAGACCCTACCTTCAAAAACAAACCCACCAGATGTTGTGGTGGGCTTCTGTCATCTCAGTACACTGACTGCAAGATAAGGAGTGGAGACAGGAGAATTGCCCAGAAACTTGGAGAGTGCAGCTAAAAACAGCTGTCCAGGAATCCAGAGTGAGAAACCCTGCCTCAAATGAGGTAAACAGGTAAGAACCAGTCTGAAGCCTGGTATGGCAGCACATGCTTTTAATCCCTGCACTCTGGAGGTGGAGGCAGAGGTAGTAGGATTTATGTGAGTTTGAGGCCAGCCTGGGACTACAGAGTGTGTTTCTGGTCAGCTACAATGAGATCCTGCCTGGAGAGGGGAGCGGGGAGGGTAAGGAGGCGGGGAGCCAGGAATGGTAGTGCACACCTTTAGTCCCAGCATTGGGGAGGCAGAAGCATGAGAATCTCTGTGAGTCTAAAGCCATCCTGATACTACATAGTGAATCCTAGGTTGGCCTCGGCTAGAGTGAGAACCCTACCTTGAAAAACACAAAATCAGGCCTGCAGAGATGGCTTTAGCAGTTAAGGCATTTGTCTGCAAAGCCAAAGGATCCTAGTTCAATTCTCCAGGACCTACATAAGCCAGATGCACAAGGGGGTGCATGCATCTGGAGTTCGTTTGTAGTGGCTAGAGGCCCTGGTGCACCCATTCTTTCTCTCTCTCTCTCTGCCTCTTTCTCTCAAATAATAAAATATTAAAAAATAAAAGAAAAACACAAAATCAAACAAACAAACAAAAAACCCTGAAAGTTGTCCTCTGACTTACACACACACACACACACACAGAGAGAGAGAGAGAGAGAGAGAGAGAGAGAGAAATCTGGAGTTCATTGCAGCGGCTGGAGGCCCTGGTATACCCATTCTCTCACTCTTTCTCTCTTTCTCTGCTTGCAAATAAATAAAAAAAATTTGGTTCCATTTAAAAACCGTTTGTTGTTTCTTTTTTAAATATATTTTTATTTTTTTAATTTTTTAAGACTTTATTTTTATGTATGTATGTATGTATTGATTTATTAGACACAGAGGGAAAGAGAGAGGGAAAGTAAGAATGGGCATGCCAGGGCCTCTGGCCACTTCAAGGGAACTCCAGATGCGTGTACCTTCTTGAGCATCTGGCTTACGTGGGACCTGGACAATCAAACCGGGTCCTTAGGCTTCACAGGCATGTGCCTTAACCACTAAGCTATCTCTCCAGCCCCCCTTTTTTTTTTTTGAGGTAGGCTTGTTGTTTCTTTTAAAAAATATTTTAAATATTTTATTTAGTTGGGCATGGTGGCACACACCTTTAATCCCAGCACTCAGGAAGCAGAGGTAGGAGGATCTTCATGTGTTCAAGGCCACTCTGAGACTACAGAGTGAATTCCAGGTCAGCCTGGGCTAGAGTGAGATCCTATCTTGAAAAACTAAAAATATATATATATATATATATGAGAGAGGGAAAGGGAGGAAGAGAGGGAGGGAGGCAGAGAGAGAGAGAATGGGTACACCAGGGCCTCCAGCCACTGCAAACGAACTCCAGACGCATGTGCCATCTTGTGTATCTGGCTTATGTAGGTCCTGGGGAATTGAACCTGGGTCCTTAGGCTTTGCAGGCTTGCCTTAACTGCTAAGCCATCTCTCCAGCCCTCTTATTTTATTTTATTTTATTTATTTTTTTTTTTTTTTATTTTTCAAGGTAGGGTCTCACTCTAGCCCAGACTGACCTGGAATTCACAACGGAGTCTCAGCGTGGCCTTGAACTCACAATGATCCTCCTACCTCTGCCTCCCTAACACTGGGATTAAAGGCGTGCCCACCATGCCTGGCTCTCTTTTTCTTTTTTTAATATTTATTTGCATGTATTTGCAAATGAATGCCACAAACATGCTCTACTTTTTGGGGTGTCAGGGGAATGGAATCCAGGCCAGTAGACTTTGTAAACAAGTGCCTTTAACCACTGAGCCATCTCTCCAGATCCCCCTCCCTCTGTTCTTTTCTTTGTTTTGTTTTGTTTTGGAGGTAGGGTTTCACTCTAGCCCGGGCTGACCTGGAACTCACTATGTAGTCTCAGGGTGGCCTCGAACTCATGGCAATCCTCCTACCTCTGCCTCCCAAGTGCTGGGATTAAAGGAGTGACCCACCACGCCTGGCCTCTGCTCTTTTATATATATATATTTTATTATTGACAACTTCCATAATTATAGACAATAGACCATGATAACTCCCTACCCACTCACCTTCCCCTTCACAACTCCACTCTCTATCATATCCCCTCCCCCTGTCAATTAGTCTTTTTAAAAATTTTATTTTTATTTTATTTTTTGGTTTTTTGAGGTAGGGGCTCACTCTAGCCCAGGCTGACCTGGAATTCACTTTGTAGTCTCAGGGTGGCCTTGAACTCATGGCCATCTGCCTACCTCTGCCTCTCAAGTGTTGGGATTAAAGGCATGAGCTATGGGCTGGAGAGATGGCTTAGCCGTTAAAGCATTTGCCTGAAAAGCCAAAGGATCCGGGTTCTACTCCTCAGGACACACATAAGCCAGCTGCACAAGGGGATGTATGCGTCTGGAGTTCGTTTGCAGCAGCTGGAGGCCCTGGCACGCTCATTCTCCCTCTCTCTCTCTCTCTACCTGCCTATTTCTGTATCTCTCTCTGTCTCTCAAATAAATAAAAATAAAATAAAAAATTTTTAAAAAGACATGAGCCACCATGCCAGGCATTTTGTGCTTTCCTAACCAGGAACCTGGGTCACTCCAGACAGCCTTGAATGGGCCTTGAGCTTGCTCCAGGTTGTTTGCTTTAATGGGAAGATGGCGCCTTCTGCAGCCACAAGTGTGGCCAGGCTGGTATGGGAGTAACTGGCCCTATGCTAGTTACAAATATTTTAACTTGTGGTCACTTGCACCTGTGATCCCAGTTCTTGGAAGACTGAGACAGTAGGATTTCTGTGAGTTTGAGACCAGCATGCTGTATATATAAGCCAGTTCCAGGCAGAAAATGTAAACATTTTAACCTAACTTAGGGACTAGTTTATTTATTTTTATTTTATTTTTTATTTTATTTTATTTTTTTGGTTTTTCGAGGTAGGGTTTCACTCTAGTCCAGGCTGACCTGGAATTCACTCTGTATTCTCAGGGTGGCCTCGAATTCATGGGTGGCAGGCCCTGGGCTGGACACTGGAGGTGGCAGAAGGGGAGATTGCAAATACTGGCAAGCCACTGCTTACTTGCAGTCCTAATCTCCTAGTCTAGGAAGTCATACTCCGAGGCACAATCCCAGTGTATTTCCAACTGGCTCCCTCCAATCTGCCCCCTTCCTGGAGAATGTGGATCTCAGGGTGCGTTAACGTGCTGGGCTAGGGACATAGCTCAATGGTAAAGTGCTTGCCTAGAATGTACAGGCCCTAGGTAGATTGGTCTCCAGCACCTCAAACACTTGCATTTGCACACACCCACACCATTTACAAAATGCACTTTTCAAGAAATGCCTTTCATTCCTCTCCTTCCTTCCTTCCTTCCTTCCTTCCTTCCTTCCTTCCTTCCTTCCTTCCTTCCTTCCTTCCTTCCTCTCTCCCTCCCTCCCTCTCTCTCTCTCTCCCTCCCTCTCTCTTTCTCTCCCTCCCCTTCCTTTCTTTCTTTCTTTCTTTCTTTCTTTCTTTCTTTCTTTCTTTCTTTCTTTCTTTCTTTCTTTCTTTCTTTCTTTCTTTCTTTCTTTCTGTTTTTTCAAGGTAGGGTCTCACTCCAGCCTAGGCTGACCTGGAATTCACTATGTAGTCTCAGGGTGGCCTTGAACTCTTGGCAATCCTCCTACCTCTGCTTCCCAAGTGCTGGGATTAAAGGCGTGCGCCACCACGCCCGGCTTTTAAAATATTTTTTTTTATTTTTAGTTATTTATTTGAGAGAGAGAAAGAGAGAAAAAGAGGCAGATAGAGAATGGGCGCTCAGGGCCTCCAGCCACTGCAAACGAACTCCAGACACATGCGCCCCCTTGTGCATTTGGCTTACTTAGGTCCTGGGAAGTTGAACCTTGGTCCTTTAGCTTTCCAGGCAAACGTCTTAAAGACTAAGCCATCTCTCCAGCCCTGATTTGTTTTGTTTTAATTGAGCACATATTCTATATAACCATTTGACAAAAGGAGATTACAGACACACAGAGAAATAATGTGAGGTGCTCTGGGAAAGGCCCCTCCCTCTCTGGGATCTTGCTCTCCTGCTCGCCACTGAGTCAGAGGCAACCTCCAGCCGTGATATTTCAAAGGATTCAGGGGTTTTCAAACTAACACAGCAAGGTTCGCCCTTACCATGCAGTCACCATGTGTTGCGGTGGGGGAGTACCTGCTGTATTGGTTTAGAAAATGCAACCCTTAGGGTAGGTCCTTGTTTCCCTCCCCCTTCTGGCACTAAGGACAGCCACTTCAGGTAAGGGCCTGGCGGTCTAGAGCTTGACCTCTGACCTGAACAAGAAAAGAGTCCCACCCTGTCTGGCAGTATAGCACCTGGCACAACACAGGAACTGGGCAAAATGTTGAGAAGGAAAAGGTCGCAGCTCCCACCGTGGTCACTCCTCTCTAGTGGGGGCTAGGGTCTTCCTTTACTCTCCAAGCACCAATACCCCCTTACTAAGGCCTCCTTTTTGCCTCCCCCAACTAGTTTGCCTATGGCGGATGGTTGAGACCGGAGAGGACAGTGTGCAAGGTTCCTTGCCTTTCTGAGCTGCACCCCTTCTTCCATTATCAGCTTAGGATAGAGACAGCTTCAAGGTGCTCACTAGCTCTTTCCCAGTCTCATTCCAGGAAAACAGGCTAGGTAGAAGGTGAAGATAATTAGTTTATGCTCATAGTCAACTAATGACAAATTCAGCTTCACCATCAAAGAAACACCATTTAAACAATATGGCGCTATTGACATCAAATTAGTGAAGCCACCAGTGGGTGGGAGGTACTTCCATAACTGAGTTCTCTAGTGGTTAATCCACCAAACTGCCCGCAGCAGAAATCCATGCCTCAGTCCAACCGTTAGAGCCTTTCTTGGGGACTGCGTGAGGCAGCTGGGCCCCGTGGGGTCCCGTGGAGGCTGGGATCCCCGGAAGCCGGACAGTTCCGCACGGGGCCTGCGCGCTCACGCGCGCGCGCGCTCGCGGCGCTTACTCTTTGCAGCTGCTCTGCGCTCCCTCGTCGTGGCGGGAGGGGCTGCGGGGTCGGACGCTCTCGGAAGGCAGCTTAGCCAGGCTCCGCCACTTAACCAAATGCGTGACCCTAAGTGAGTTAATGACTTTCTCTACGCCTCGATGCCCTCGTCCCGTAACATGGGACGAGACTCAGACCTCAGCACGCTTGGCCAACTTCTCGGAGGCAGAAGGCGCGTCCCACGGTCCTTTACTGGTGACCGCGCGCAGGTTAAAGAGCGACCCTAGGGGGTCGTTGCTTCCTCTGAGGGTGAGTAGCTCCAAACCGGGTCCCGAGAGATGGAATTTTGGAGACCGGGATCCTCGGGCCCAAGGGCAGGGAGGACGATGTGCGCGGGTCCGGGATGAACGCCAATTTCTGTATCCCACCCAAAGCTTGCGAACGCGGCGGGCAGAGCTCGTCCAGCCCCGGCGCCGCCAGCTCCACGGGTCCCGCCCTCGATCCCGCCCTCCCTGAACCCGCGCCCCCATTGGGCGGCGTCTGGCAGCGCGGCCGCTGTTATTTTTCGAATATATAAGGAGGTGCTGGTGGCAGCTGCAACCTAGACGCTCCGGAGCAGCTGCCCAGCCCCGGGTCCCTTCCCCCTCCTCTCCCCTCCTCCCCGCGTCCCTCTCGGGTCGGGCTCCCGGCCCGCGGCTCTTCTTCCCTTCCTCCCTCCCTCCCCCTCGCCCCAGCGCTCCCTCCCCGGGCCCCGCATCTGTCGGCCGTCGCGGCGCTCCGCCCCGCTGCAGCCTCTGCCCCGCGCCCCGCCGCGATGGAGGTGCCGCAGCCGGCGTCCGGCTCCGCTGTCGGTGGGGCCCAGTGCCCGCGCCACCTCCCGGGCCTCGGCTTGGAGTCTGATGGCCTTCTTGGGTCCCCGGAGCGCACAGCCTCTTACTCCCCGGTCAGCACCCTCACCCAGACCATGCATAACCTCGCTGGGCTCGGCAGGTAGGATTCCTCTAGGAGGCTGGATGTGGTGGGATGGGAGGCCCAGACCAGACCCTTGAGGGACGAGGCACCCGAGCCGAATCCGTGCAGTGCGGAGCAGAGACGCCCGGACCCTTGCTTCAAGGGGCCCGGAAAAAGGGTGCTTGTGTGACTTACACCCTCCAGGTAACCTGCCGAGGATACTCTCCCTTCTCCTCCTCCCTCATGGTGTCTCCCCCACGCTGCCTGTCTAATCTCTGCCCCAAGCCACCATTTTGCCCCAGGTAGAGGATCCCTCCCATGCCTGGTGATCAGCAGTGAGGTTTGGCAGAACAGTAGTTCTCACCAGCCCTTGCCCCTGCTCTCTCTGCACCTTGCATCCCCCAATCTACTGCCAGTGTTAAACTGATGAAAGACTGTTCCTGCTCCCTAAGCAAGCTTCTGGGGGTGCTGGTTGGGTTGTCTAGCTGCAATAGAGACCCAGGTCTTGACTCTGCTTTAGGAAAGCCTGTGATTAGGTGGGGATGTGAAGAGCAAGGGAAAACTCTTCAGAGCTCCTCTGCTGCCCCCTGCCTAATCTCCTTGCTCTTGCCCCTGGCTCATTCCTCCCAGTATGCAACTGGAAGGATCTTTCCTAAACCACTCAGCCTAGAGAAAACATTTTTAAGGCCTTAGTGGAATGAGGAGCTTTGACCTGAGAAAGAGGGTAGTTCCATGTGACCACCTGGTATGGTGTTGGGTGGGTAGGGAGCCCTTCACAGATAAGCCAATCCTTGAGCCCTATGTTTATTTTCCTTTCTCCTTTTCTGGGTCTCTTCCCAGGGAGACCCCAAAGAGTCTGGTAGGGAGCCTGCCCTTCCGGAACCGGCTGGGACACCTATCCCTGTCCAGGCGCTCATCTGAATCCTCCCTTTCGTCTGAGTCCTCGGAATCTTCTGATGTAGGTGAGGCCTGGGGTCCCTGGGTAGGCCCCTAAGTGACAGGAAGAGTTTGGGGAACTTCCTGGACTGCTTGACTTTCTTCCCATCAAATTAAATCCTTCCCACAACCTGGTGGGGCCAGGAGCCTGCTCTGCCTGCCCACAAAGCTGAGAGGAAGACAAACCTCTTGTGGGTCCCACCACACCCAATTCAGACTGGGGAGCCTAGGAGGGTGTGGCCCTTATTTGGAGGTGACACCTTACCTTTTCAAAACGTTGTGGCAAAGTCACTAAACCATAGCTCCACCCTGAAAGCACTTAGCACTAAAATTTGTTCTTTGTGGAACATTCTCTTTGTCTGTAGCTTCCTTAGTTAGAAAGCCATCGTCTCTTACAAATTATTTTAAATCAGCTTAAGAAAAATGCTTAGAAACGTTGTGGTTTTAAGAACTATGTGTAGAGAAGTTTCCTTAGTAAACAGAGAGTGGAGCCCTGTGTGTGCCCTTTGAGAACCATAGGTAGGTTTTGTTTACTTTTTTTATTTTCTATTTTTTAGTGTATGTAGATCTCATCAAATAGAAACAGGTTTCTTTTTCCCTTCTTGGGAAGCCAAGACTTTTTGTTGTCATTCCCCCCTCAAGGTCTCTGCATGGATACCCCCAGTCCTATGGACCCACAGATGGCTGAGCACATGTGAGTAAAAAGGGGAGAATGCCTATTACTGAGGAGTTGGCACCGGCCCTTGGGTGTCCTATTTTTTAAACCATAAACTCACAGGGGAGATTAGGAAAGTAGACACATCCTTCAGAATCCCCAGGTGGGGGGCTAGTTGATCTTCTCAGACCTTGAGTATCTCCTTATTTTAGAGAAGGGTCTGCTCTCACAGGAGCCAGATGAGAGTAGACTCAGGACCAGAGGTGGAGGGGTAGTGGCCAATTGGATACTTAACCCCAGCTAGCCTTGTCTTTCAGAAAAGTAATATCCTGGGGGGTGGGAGAGATGGCTTAGCAGTTAAAAGCACTTGCTCGCAAAGCCTACCAGCCCAAGTTCGATTCCTCAGGACCCACATAAAGCCAGATGCACAAAGTGGTTCATGTGTCTGAAGTTCATTTGCAGAGTGAGATTTTATCTCTAAAAAATCAAATAAAAATAAGAAACATAATATTCTATGTCCTATTTTTCTCTTTTGCTAGACAAATGTTTTGCATGTGAAATGTTTTCCAATTTAATGTGGTCCTGCTCTCCTGGGTGTGGTGGCCCACACCAGTAATCCCAGCACTCAAGGATTTAAGACAGGAGGATTGGAGCTGGGTGTGGTGGCACACCTTTAATCCCAGCAGCAGAGGTGGGGGGATTGCTGTGAGTTCAAGGCCAGCCTGGGACTACAGAGTAAGACCCATCTCAAAAAAAGAGGATATGGAGTTAAGGCCATCTTGGACTAAAAAAACTGGGAGCCGGGTGTGGTGGCGCATGTTTTTAATCCCAGCACTCAGGTGGCAGAGGTAGGAGGATCACCATGAATTTGAGACCAGCCTGAGACTACATAGTGAATTCCAGGCCAGCCTGAACTACGGTGAAATCCTACCCCCCACACACCAAAATAAATAAATACATATATATATAAATAACCTGGGCCAAACAAAATAATCACTTGCAGACTACTGATTTGGTCCTTGGCCCATCAGCAACCCTTTGCTTTAATGTTTTTTTGGGGGGTAGGGGGGTAACACTTGGACCAGGCCCTTTGCAAAAAACAAAACAAAAACCTGGTGGGCTCTGCTCTTGGAAGACTCTTCCCCCTCCTATGTGGTTGTTCTATTCAAAGCACACCTGTTCCCATCCAGCTGCTGAAGCAGCTGCCAGTTATCAGTAGGGACAGCTGGGAATTGACAACTTGGGCTAGGAGATGGTGGCTTTGGGTTTAGGGCAGTGACTGTATTTCCTCCTGTTGCCTTTGATCAGATTTAGGTAGGCAGGCCCAAGGTTTATTCACAAACAGGAAAGAGAACTAGGTGGAGATGGGAGGACTGTGGCTTGGTTTTTAGTGGCAACACAGATCCCTTACCCCTAAAGCCCAGTTGCAGATTGGAAACCAAGTCAATTAAATTGTTTGTGCCTGATGGCAGGTTGATGGGGTACAGCTCCCTCCAGGAGAACCACCCGTGACACTTTGGTACTGAGTGCCTCCTCCCTCCCACCTCCGCACCTGCTTTTGACAGTTATAGAGTTTCTCAAAGAAGCTAGGGTATGTGGGTGGTGTGTATATCTCAAAAGCTCTATGTAGCAGATGGTCTCCAGTAACATTGCTGGTGGGCGGGGCCTATATACAGAAGCTTATGCCTCAGCCTCAAAAGGAACATCTGTTGGAATTCCTTGCCTGCTGGCCTTTTCTATAGCAGAAGGAGGGGGTGGAACAGAGGTTGGGTCTTGGAAAATTCCATAGGAGGGAGGAGAAGATGTGAGCCTGCACATTTGTTACTATTGGGTTTACTGAGCGATTCAAGGGACTGCTAAAGCAAGCCTCTGTTCTAGAGGGAGGCTAGCCAGCTCCTCTCAGAGGAAAGAGAAACCCAGCTTTGCTAGCTAGCATCCACTTTTGGAGTCACCCGCATTGCTGGGTGTCTGTGGCCTGTCATCATGGGATGGATGGATGCCTTTCCTGGTGGCCATATGGCCCCACTAAGGTGATTTGCATATAGGTGGAAGGTCTGTGTTGACTGGTGCTAGCAAGCTGGCAAGACTGTTGCCTTGGTGATGTCTCAGTGACCTTGCAACCTGCCCCATCTGTCTCCGTGGCTGCTATTCTCTGGGCCCTCTACCATTCAGGGACGCCTTTAAAATCCCAGGCTGCCTCTCATCCTCAATACCTGGTCCACCAACAGTGAGCTTCTTCCTACACTTCTCATCCCCTAGCCTGAGTCTTGGCCCTTGCTTGTAACCTCATGCATGTCCACTGGTCCTTATAATCTGGTACATGAGGTGGTCAGTAGGCTACAGTGATGTTCTATATAGCATAGGACTGTGGCCTAACAGCCTTACCTAGGGAAGATACTCTTTTCTTCTAGGTTTGAACAGGCTATTGAGGCAGCCAGTCGGGTCATTCAAAAGTAAGTACTACTCTCACCATCTACCCACCTCACACTGTCTCCTGCTATGTAGAGGACTTGAGGCTCAAGGACATCTGCCTGCTCTCATTCTCTGTCCCCAAATCTCCTAATCCTGACTGGTCCCTCTTTCTTTTGCAGTGAGCAGTTTCCAATAAGACGCTTCCAGTCCTTGCCAGTGAGTGACCTCTGAGGTTCCACAGGGAGCTTGGGCATTCTCACTGGGCCATAGGGGCACCTCCCAGAGGGTGTGCATTAAGCAGCCTAGTGTCCTTTTGCTGGCTGGGGAAGATAGGGGTTCACAGGTGGCTGGCTGGCCTGAGGGACTTGGAGCAGAGTGAGAGAAGGTTGGGATTGAGTGGTGGCAGAGGAATACACCATTCAGTACTTGTTGCCCTGCCTGGTTCCCTAGGTAAGACTGCTGGGCCACAGCCCTGTGCTACAGAATGTTACCAACTCGCAAGCACTAAACAGCTGGAGGAAGAACGAGGTGCACAGCAGAATTGTCAGCAGTCCTGGGGAAGACAAAGAGAATGTGTGTTTCCACAGGCCAGGATGGAAGGGAGAGAAAGGGGTGCACTGGTGTGGTCCTCTAGCGTCTTCTGATGCCTCCTCTCACATCTTAACTACAGGACAGATTTGTTTTCAAGATGCCATGGAAGCCTACTCACTCCAGCCCTGGCCAAGCTCTGGCAGAATGGGCCAGCCGCAGGGAGGCTTTTACCCAGAGGCCAAACTCAGCCCCTAACTTGATGGTACATAAGGAGACCCAAACATTCTGTAGGAGGGAGGAGATGAATGTGACCTTGCACATTTGTCACTAGGGGTTTTCTGGGCTGATCCAGGGACCACTAAAGCAGGCTTGTGTCCAGGAGGGAGTCAGGTCAGCTCCTCCCAGAGGGAGGGAAGCCCAGCCTCCAGGGCCCTCAAAAAAAAAAGTTAGAGGAAGAAAAGGATGGTCCAGAGTGCTCATGTATTGGGAAGCTAGCCTCAGAAAAGATGTCAGTCTGCACTTGTGGGTATATTGTGCCTGTTGTCACTCCAACAGTGTGTCTCTGCTGAGCAGAAGATGGAAGTAGAGGAGGTGAGCCCTGCATCCCAGTCGTGCTTTTCCCTGACCCCTGCTGGGGGCTGCTGAGGAAGATGATGGATTTGTTGACATCCTGGAAAGTGACTTAAAGGTAAACAGGCCTGGGCCACCAGACACTTCCCTCTCCCTGGGATAGAGCAGAAGAGAGCTCTGAGCATCTGTCACAACACTATGACCTCACCCAATGTCAGAAGAATTTGAGGTAACTGAATCACAGCCTGATCTCAGGCCAATCAGAAAAGAGCACCTGGCTGGTGCTACAATGGAGTGGAGTCTGGCCAGGGTAGAGCGGCCTCGTGTGGTTCAGGGCAAGCCCCAGCAGCAAGTGGGTCATAGCTTTGGAGACAGGCTGCTATGGGAGAAGGAGCCAGCAGGGCTGAGGAGGACTTGGGACCTGAGAAATTGACCCTGTGCGGATGGTTGTGATCGTGTTTTGCTGATTTGACCTCAGGAGGATGATGTGGTCTCCCCGAGCATGGAGAACCTCATTAGTGCTCCACTGGTCAAGACTCTGGATAAGGAGGAGGAACAGGTGGGCCTCAGGGTGTCTCCCTCAGATCTTGGCGGATTGGGGGTTGGGGACCTGGGCATTCTGACCCTTGACCTGCTGGCCCCTGCCAGGATCTCATCATGTTCAGCAAGTGCCAGCGGCTCTTCCGCTCTCCGTCAATGCCCTGCAGTGTGATCCGGCCAATCCTCAAGAGGCTAGAGAGGCCCCAGGACAGGGATGTGCCTGTCCAGAGCAAGCGGAGGAGGAGTGTGACCCCCCTGGATGAGCAACAGCAGCAGGAGGAGCCTGTGAGTGTTTGTCTCCTGGGGCTAGGCTGTCACTGCCCACCTGGGGATGTGCCTGGGTGTCAGATGTTCTGGGCAGCACTCTTGGCTAGGTATGTGGCAGAGAGTAGTGTGCAGGGTCCTAGCTCGACAGGGTACTGCAGGGCAACTTCACCTCTCACACCTTCATCTGCTTCATGTTCCAGAAAGCCCGCATTCTCCGCTCCAAGTCCCTGTGTCATGAAGAGATTGAGAGCATCCTGGATAGTGACCACCGTGGACTGATTGGGGATTACTCCAAGGTACCAGTGCAAGGCCCCCAAGGTGCCTGGCCACTCACTACCCCTAGCCCAGGAGCTACTTTGGCTCCCTCTTTCCCCCATGGCTCCCTTTTCTTTTCCTGCCTTTTCATTTTTGTTCTCATGCAGACTCCCTCTGGCTCTCCTTCCTGATTTGACCTCAAATCTGTTCAGTCATCTGCTAGACCTCAACCTTGGAAAATATTTCCAAACTAATGTCTAGTGTGGAGCCTCCTCCTTCCTCACCTCTAACAAATAGCCTAAGGGACAGGAAGCAGGTTCATGTCTTCCCCTGCCATACCTTTTTTTGGTTAGTTTATTTTAAAAATGGTGCTTCAAGTTTGTTTGTTTTTCTTTAGTATCGTTTAAAATTGAGAGCAGGGACTTTACCCCACTCCTGCCTTCTTATGGCGTGGAGCTCTCTTTTCTCTTTCCTTCTCTTAAGCACTTTAAGTTCTATCTAGAACCTAACAAAAGGTCTCTAAACCTTAACCCCTCCCTCCCCAATAAAATAAAAGATTATCTGTTTTTCTAGTGAGTTTAATTAGTGTTGCTTGCATGGGTGGGCTTTTTTTTTTTTTTTTTTTTTTTTTTTTGATTGGAGTGTGGGCAACATTTGAAGAAAATGTCTCTCCCAGTAGCTATTAACTGCCAGTAACTCTTTAGGAAAGGCTAGGGTCCTCATGAGACCCTCCACCAACCATGATTCAATGTCGACAGGCCAATCTTGTGCAGGCAACAACAGCCAGTGTGAGTTCATGAGTGCAATGGTCACGTCATGTGTGGAAGACAGCATTCTCTAGCACTTCTATTCTCCTATTCTCTGGCTTTTACATTCTCCCTGACCCTCTTCCACAATGTGCCCTGAGCCTTGGAGGAAGTGATATAGTTGTTCTGTTTAGCTCTGTATACTTAGTAATTACTCTCAGCGCTTGGACTTTTAAGTTTCCCCAATAATTACTGACCACAAAGAGTCCTCTCTGACCAAAGCTGAGAGCAGCACTAACCTACAATCAGAAACATAAATATTTAGAGGGTATCTTTTCTTCATTTTGGAGAAGGTTATTCCTTGGGTATCAACCCCAGGAGGTTCCTCTCGGTTGCTGTGGGAGCCCTGAGCTGAATTTGCAGGTCAAAACAGGTGTTACCTCTGGGTTTGTGAACGAAGCTCTGCTCTTTCCAGGCTTCTTGTCTCTCAAGTTCTTTATTGGCCTGTCTGTTTTCCCTTCAGGCTTTCCTCCTGCAGACTGTGGATGGCAAACACCAAGACCTTAAGTACATCTCACCAGAAACTGTAAGCAGGGTTGAGCCACTTTGCAGGTGCATGGGGGGTTGATTGCTGTTTGGCTGTTAAATTCTGTCAGGATGGTTTGCATGTGTAAGCCTGTGGAAGGGTAAGGGCCAGCTCCCAGTTGCCGACAACCAAACCTCATCACCCCTGTAGATGGTGGCCCTGTTGATGGGCAAGTTCAGCAACATCGTGGAAAAGTTTGTGATTGTGGACTGCAGATACCCCTATGAGTATGAAGGTGGACACATCAAGGTGAGACAGGTGCTGGGTGAGGTCCCCTATTCAGATCTCCTGCTGAGAGACTCACTAACCTGCATGGTGTAACTTCTCATGGTATACATGCTCAGTGAGAGGTGGGGTTACCTATTTAGTGACTGCAAAGGGAAGCTCTACAGGCAAGCTATGGTCTGACATCTCCCCCGCCCCTGCTCCTTTGACAGACTGCTGTGAACTTGCCTCTGGAACGGGATGCTGAGACTTTCCTGTTGCAGACCCCTATCACAACCTGTAGTCTAGACAAGAGAATCATCCTCATTTTCCACTGTGAATTCTCATCTGAGCGTGGACCCCGCATGTAAGTTCCAGTCTGCCCCTGACCATCATGTGTCCACCCTTGGCCTTCTTTGCTCAGGCTTGTGGATGCTAGAACCTGGGCTTCTTGCCTTATCTGATGGCTTCGAGCTGGTCCCACATACATCCTCTTCCCCATTCTTCTGTTTCTGTCCACCTGGTCAAACCCCCTCACTCATTGCTGCCATGTCCACAAAAGCCTGGTAGTCCTATCCTTACCCCATCCTTAGTGATAGCCATACTTCCAGTGTTTGGTGATGTTAAGGCTCCACTAGAATACTGCTCCCTTGCTTTCCACAACCTGGACCTCAGTCTTCCTTTACTTGCCTCTCCTGTTTGTTTTCTGCTCTGGCTATTTCCTCGCCCTGCCTCCTTTCTCAGGGTTACCACCAACTCTATCTAACTATTAGTGACCTCACAGTGGACTTGGCTCCAGCTTCCCTGGGCAGGGACCTCATCCCTGCTTGCTCCCCCCTCCTCTGAAGTTCCAGCACATGACTAGGCTTCACTCTTGGTTCTTTCACCCCCTTTTACCTACCTTGGGTACTCTACCAAGTCTGATCCAGGAGGTTTTTTTTTTTTGGGGGGGGCGGGGTAGGGTCTCACGCTAGCTTAGGCTGACCTGGAATTCACTATGTAGTCTCAGGGTGGCCTCAAATTCACAGCGATCCTCCTACCTCTGCCTCCTGAGTGCTGAAATTAAAGGCGTGCGCCACCACGCCTGGCTGAGCCTAGATATTTTTTGTCACACTGGTGACAGAACCCTGTGACCTCATCCATGCTAGACAAGCACTCTATATCCCCGGGCTGCTTTTAACTTTTTTGGGTTTTTTTTTTGAGATAGGTCTCCTAGCCCAGGCTGACTTGTAATTCACTATGTAGTCTCAGGTTGGCCTTGAACTCAGCAATTCTACCTCTGCCTCCTAAGTGCTGGGATTAAAGGTGTGTGCCACCATGCCCGGCTTTCAACTTTTTAAGACAGGATCTCACTAAAGTTGTCAAGCCTGGCCTTGAGCTCACTCTGCAGCCCAGACAGGACTTGAATTTGTGACCCTTCTGCCTGAACTCCCAAGTAATTAGAATTATAGGCTTGTGTCACCAGGCCCAAGTCTGTGTGTATCTCTTTTCTTAATTTTATTTTTTACTTTTTTTAGAGAGAGAATTAATGTGCCAGGGCCTCAGCCACAGCAATCGAACTCCAGATGTTTGCATAACCTAGTGGGCACGTGCAACCTTGCACTTACCTCACCTTTGTGTGCCTGGCTTACATGGAATCTGGAGAGTTGAACATGGGTCCATAGGCTTCACAGGCAAGCACCTTAACTGCTAAGCTACCTCTCCAGCCCTCTTTTATTTTTTTAAATATTTTGTTTATTTACTTGAGAGAGAATAGGCATGTCAATGCCTGTGGCCACTGCAAATGAACTCCAGATGCATGTGACACCTTATGCATCTGGTTTACATGGGCCCTGGAGAATCAAACCTGGGTTCTTAGGCTTTACAGGCAAGCACTTTAACCACTAAGCCATCTCTCCAGCCCCTGAGTATATCTCTACTTGTATCTCTCCTATTTCCTCTTTCTTGGTCAAGACCTGAGATTTCTCTAATAAAGGTTTTACAAGTACATTCTAGAAAGAGTGCCTCCCTTCTATCCCCTTCTATCCTTGGATTTATTTCCTCATAATGTTACCTCAACATCTTCTACCCAATAGCCAGCTGACTGCTGTGCCCAGAAGTCATCTGTGCTCCTGAAGACCCTCTGAGGAGTGTGTATAGGGAACAGGTCCTCTGATGGCCCTCCCAGGAAAGTGTGAAAAACAGGTTCCCCCTAAACATAACCAGCTCTGACAGACTCCTACTATGCTGCTCTAGGTGCCGGTTCATCAGAGAACGAGACCGTGCAGCTAACGACTATCCTAGCCTGTACTACCCTGAGATGTATATCCTCAAAGGCGGCTACAAGGAGTTCTTCCCACAGCACCCGGTACTATGTCTGGGTGTGGCTACAGCTCTCATGTAACATGGACTATAGGGACAGGGTTTTAGGCCAAACAAAAGGGAGGTTTTCCCTCCCAAAGTTACCCTTTCCCTCATGTTGATGGACTTCTCCCATCCTTTCCTAGAGCTTCTGTGAGCCCCAGGACTACCGGCCCATGAACCACGAGGCCTTCAAGGATGAGCTGAGGACCTTCCGCCTCAAGACACGTAGCTGGGCTGGAGAGCGGAGTCGGAGGGAACTCTGTAGTCGGCTGCAAGACCAGTGAGGGCCAGCCTCAGTCCTGCCACTTTCTTTCCTCATGGGACCTGGACGTCCCAAGGGTCTGTGGTGCCAAGGGCCTGCTAGAGACTCCAGGTGCTATCAACGGGGGTATTGATGGTGTGGGTGTCACATCTGTTTGCCCCTTTCCCCAGTTCTTTTGTCTCACTCCACTTATTTTCCATGTTCTGGTGCCACTCCCAGTGTTGAAGACTCCAACCTGATGGGTGAATAGTAGCCCAGAAGAAATGTTTTGTGTTCAGTGGGAGCCTTTTTGCTGTCCTTCCTTATTGGTGTTAACTCTGTCTTCCTGTGTTCAGAAAAGTGCCTTTGTACATGTCAGCTGAGCATGAACACAGAGCTCCTTGGTGGCCTTGCAGGCAGCACCCTCCCTCTGCACTCTGCTGGAACACCAGGCTGTGCCTGCTCTTCTGTTTTCCACATACTCACCTCAGTGGTGACATAAGCTCCCAAACTCTCCTATTGTCTTACTTGCAGACTTGATATTTGTTTGTTTGACTTACACTGTCTCCAGACACACTCACAACGGAGTAGGCTCCCCTATACAGCTGGGGTTAAAGATTCAAAAGACCCTGACTTTTGTTACCCCAGGAAAGGATATTCTCCTTGCCCACCTCCACCCCAGGTCAAGAGCAAAAGCCTGAATTAGGAGCCCCTGCTGTGAACCCGAGCCTAACTGGTCAAAACTTGCTGCTGCCCTGTTGTGGGTGGGTAGGTGGAAGGATGTGCAAAGACTGAGTTTGAAGCATTTTGGTGAACATGGTGGCCACAGCAGGACAAAAATCTTTATCCTAATGTTTGGAAATGTTCAGGAGGCAATGTCATGGAAGCAGCTAAACCAAGCAACCTCTGGATTCAGAATCTCTACGTGTAGGAAGGGCTATGCTGGAAGGTCCCAAGGAGTCATCTGTTAGGGCCTTCGTTTAATAAAGCACTTAGCAAATTAAGTAATGAATAACCAGTTGTGTCATATGGAACCCTTGACAAGACCATATCAGACCTGATAGTAGGACTGGGGTGGAAGACTTCTGGGAGAAGAGATGTCATGCTATCTTCTGAAATCACTTTTTAATCTTTATTTTTGTTTTCTGAGGTAGGGTCTCACTCTAGCCCAGGCTGACTTGGAATTCACTGTGTATGTTCTCATAGTGGCCTCGAACTCATGGCGATCCTCCAACCTCTGCCTCTTGAGTGCTGGGCTTAAAGCCATGTGCTACCATGTCCGGCCAAGAAATCCCTTTGAATGCCATTGCAGATTACTTCCCCAATGTGAACTTTGTGATGTAGGGGTTCTTGCTTGATAGAAAATGCACACATGGGCTGGGGTGTGACTCAGTGATACACCACTGCTTGGCATGCAGAAGGCCTTGGGGCTGATTCTCAGTACTTGCGAGGTAGGGGGAATCCAGGGTGCACAAACATCAGGTGTGTTTCCCACTTTTGTAGGAGTTTGTTCTAAAGCAGGTGCTACAGTTATCCTGCCTCATCTTGAGTTCACTCTGTCTAGAGTCCTTTGAAAAACAAAGCAAATGGGGAATGATGGGATGAGCCTTTGATGATGAAGGGAGGGTCTGGAATGCTTCAGCAGTTTATAACGAGCATCTATTTGGGTGAGAAGACTGCCCAGAAGAGAGGTACACAGTTGCAGAACTGCAAGAAAGGATTGGAGGCAGAGGCGTAAAATAACACCATCCTGCTGAAAGTGGTCTGTGCCACTCTGAGAGCCCAGGTGGTTTGGTGTCACAGGAAGGCATTCTGGGTGATCACACAGTACACTCACTTTGCCCAGAAACATAGAGCAAACATTCCAGCCTGCCTGGACTTGAACCAGTCACCACCCACCTAGATCTGAGCAGCCAAGGACAGGCTGCCTAGCTTCTGGTGTCTTCTTGCTCTGTCCAGATTGGGTCACCTGGGCAGGAAGGAGCAGACTGTCTGCAATGTTTAGGCTTCACACTGATGTCTGACCCCATTGTCTCCATCTAAGCCCCAGTCTCAAGAGCAGATGTAGGGTACTTAGCAAGCTGTAGACATTCCATCCCCAACAATGGGACATTCAGCTCACTTTCGCTCACAAGATAAGAAGTGGGAGAGTGGAGAAGATACAGAGGACACTGGGTGAAACCTAGAGACCGATGTCCTTTCCCACGTGAAGTGTGGGTACTGGCATCCACCCTGGGAAGACAGGTCTAGGCCTGGGCACAGTGGCACCACATGTTTGCCTCAGCTTCCTCCTCAGCCCACCATGCTCTCTGCTCCTGGAAAGTTGAGGTAGGGCAGAGGTGCTCTCCTGTAGAGAGCCTTCAATTTTCCTCTTAAAAGGAAGTGGCCAGGCCAAGAGGTAATTTCAAATCTTGGGCTGCCAGCCAATTTTGAAGGTTTAGCTGAGACCAGGGTAGTCTGAAGTTCAAGCCTGAGGGAAGCCTGGGAGTAGCCACATGTTCTGGAGTGGGGCACAAGCATAGGAGCCTCCCATGGTAACTTTAAGGTCTGGAGGTGATGATGGGGTAAACCTTATCCACTTCATGGACCAACTACCCAGTAACTTACAATAACGTGTTCATTTTTATTTATTTGCAAGCAGAGAGAATGGGCACACCAGCACCTCCAATCACTAGAAATGAACTCCAGAGGCATCTGTCACTTTGTGCAACTGGCTTTACATGGATACTGGGTAATCGAACCCTGGTCATTAGGCTTTGTAGGCAAGTGCCTTAACCGCTGAGCCATCTCTCCTGCCCGGGCTGATCTGGAATTCACTATGTAGTCTCGGGATGGCCTTGAACTCATGGCGATCCTCCTCCTTCTGCCTCCTGGGTGCTGTGATTAAAGGCATGTGCAACCACACCTGATTTAGAACCTTTTTAAAAAAAAAACTGGGGGGGGGGGTTGAGGTAGGGTCTTGCTCTAGCCCAGGCTGACTTGGAATTCACTATGTAGTCTCAGGGTGGCCTTGAAGTTATGACAATGCTCCTAACTCTGCCTCCTGAGTGCTGGGATTAAAGGTGTGCGCCTCCACACCCGGTGCCCTTTTTTTTTTTTTTTTTTTTTTTTTTTTTTTTTTTTTTTGCGGGGGGCGGGTTGCAAGGTAGGGTCTCACTCCAGCTCAGGCTGACCTGGAATTCACTATGTAGTCTCAGGGTGGCCTTGAACTCATGGCAATCCTCCTACCTCTGCCTCCCAAGTGCTGGGATTAAAGGCGTGCACCGCCATGCCCGACTTTTTTTTTTTTTTTAATGTGTGAGAGAGAGGGATACAGGGGAAAAGAGTGAGAGAGAATTGGCACACCAGGGCCTCCAGCCACTGCAATTGAACTCCAGACATGTGCACCCCTTGTGCACATATGCGACTTTGTGTGTTTGCATCACTTTGTGTGTCTGGTTTGTGTGGGACCTGGAGAGTCAAACATGAGTCAGGTTTCACAAGCAAGTTCCTTAACCACTAAGCCATCTCTTCAGCCCCCTCAAATATTTTTATTATTTATTTATTTTATTTGAGAGAGAGAGAGAAAGAAAGAGGCAGATAGTGACTGGGCATGCCAGGGCCTCTAGCCACTGCAAATGAACTCCAGATGCATAGACCACCTTGTGCATCTGGCTTATGTGGGTACTGGGGTGTTGAGCTTTTGGTCCTTAGGCTTCGCAGACAAGTGCCTTAATTGATAAGCCATCTCTCCAGTCCTAGAACCTTTGTTTGTTTGAGGTGGGGTCTCACTCTAGTCCAGGCTGATCTGCAATTCACTATGTAGTCTCAGGATGGCCTTGAACTCACAGTGATCCTCCTAACTCTGCCTCCCAAGTGCTGGGATTAAAGGTGTGCACCATCATGCCCGGCTGAACCTTTCATTATTTTTTTTTAATTTCTCTTGGGGGTTGTTCTGAGGTAGGGTCTTGCTCTATCCCAGGCTGATCTGGAATTCACCATGTAGTCTCAGGATGTCCTCGAACTCATGGCAATCCTCCTACCTCTGCCTCCCGAGTGCTGGGATTAAAGGTGTGCACCACCACGCCCAGCTTTTTAAAACTTTTTTATTGAAAACTTCCATAATTATAGACAATAAATCATGATAATATCTCCCTCTCCCACTTTCCCTTTCACAAATCCACTCTCCATCATATCCCTTCCCTCTCCCAATTACTCTCTCTTTTATTTTGAAGTCATCATCTTTTCCTCCTATAATAAGGGTCTTGTGAAGGTAGTACGAGGCACTGCAAGATCATGGATATCAAGGCCAATTTGTGTCTGAACAATTGCATTGTAAGGAGTCCTAACCTTCCTTTGGCTCTTACATTCTTTCTGCCACCTCTTCCACAATGGACCCTGAGTCTTGGAAGGTGTGATAGAGATGTTTCAGTGCTGAGTACTCCTCTGTTACCACCATCTGAAAAGATTGCTGGGAGGCAGAGGTAGGAGGATCACCGTGAGTTCAAGGCCACCCTGAGACTACATAGTTAATTCCAGGTCAGCCTGAGCCAGAGTGAGACCCTACCTCAAAAAAAAGAAAGAAAGAAAGAAAAGAAAGAAAGAAAGAAAGAAAGAAAGAAAGAAAGAAAGGAAGAAAGAGAAGCTTCTCTAACCAAAAACGAGGGTAGCATTGATATATGGGTATGAACATTAAAAAAAGTGCTTATAGCCAGGCGTGGTGGCATACGCCTTTAATCCTAGCACTCGGGAGGCAGAGGTAGGAGGATCGCAGAGAGTTCGAGGCCACCCTGAGACTACATAGTGAATTCCAGGTCAGCCTGAGCCAGAGTGAGACCCTACCTCAAAAAACCAAAAAAAAAAAGTGCTTACAGGGCAGTTTGGTGAGCATAACATGCATTTAGCCAGACAAGAGCAGGTGTTACACTCCTAGGGCTCATGAGCTTCATAGGTTTTTCACTAGGTTTTCAATACCAGGCATGTATTCCCTCCGGTGGAGTGGATCTTCAGTCCAATTAGGGAGTGATTGGATCCCCCATAACAGACATGCCACTATTGCACCCATTGGGTCATTTGGCCTGGCTGGACAAACTTAAGGCTTGCAGTGTCCACTATTATCACTGCTGATGACTTCTGTCTCCTATAGGGCTGCAGGCAGCATAGCTTTTTCCAGCTTTCTGTCAGCTGGTCTATAGGGAGGAGGTTTTCAGCTCAGTTCCAGCTTGATTGCTCAGTGACCTGCAGTCACAGCATGTGGAGTCTTCAGCAATAGGGTCTTACCATCTATTTCTGGTGGGAAATCGAGAGCCTTGACAATGGTCTGTAATGTTTGGGGGGCATCAGAGACCTCCCTAGCCAACAACTCACTGGGAGGTATCCATCCCTGGCAGTGAAATTTTTCTAGTAACAGCCTATGACTTCTGGGTGTGCCATATCCATTAAAGGTTTCCATATGACTTATTCAAAACATCTTCAAGTTTGATTAACCCTCCCCTGACCTTGCTCTTACTCAGTCTTTTCCCCTGACCTCACTTAGGCCTTTCACCCCCAGTATTCTGTTTATCTACTTACATATATACAATACCATCTCCTTAAGTCTTCCCCTTTCTAGCTTACTGGTCTCTGCTACCAATGTTTACTCCAACTTACATATAAGTCTACTCAGGAGGCAGAGGCTCATGGAGGATCACTGTGAGTACGAGATCAGCCTGAGACTACATACTGAATTCCAGGTCAGCCTGAGCTAGAATGAGATCCTACCATAAAAATAAATAAATAAAAATAAATAATAAAATAAATAAATAAAAGCTAAAAAAAAAAAACCCTCTAAACATTTGTAGCTAGGATCCACATATGAGAGAAATGTGGCGTTTCTGGGCCTGGGTTACCTCACTTAGTAGAATCCTCTCCAGATCCATCCATTTCCCTGCAAATTTCATAATTGCATCTTTCTTCACCACTGAATAGAACTCCATTGTATAAATGTACCACATCTTCATTATCCATTCATCAGTTGAGGGACATCTTTGCTGGTTCTATTTCCTAGCCATTGTAAATAGAGCAGCACTAAACATGGATGTGCCAGTATCTCTAAGGTAATGAGAAGAGTCATTAGGATATATGCCTAGGAGTGGTATAGCTGGGTCATATGGTAAATCTATTGTTAGCTGTCTCAAGAACCTCCACACTGATTTCCACAATGGCCATACCAGAAGGGGCCCTCTTTTTCTGCATTCTTGCCAGTATTTATTGTCATTTGTTTTCTTTCTTTTCTTTTCTTTTTGCTTTTTGTTTTTTGAGGTAAGGTCTTACTCCAGCCCAGGCTGACCTGGAATTCACTCTGTAGTCTCAGGGTGGCCTCGAATTCATGGCGATCCTCCTACTTCTGCCTCCCGAGTGCTGGGATTAAAGGCATGCACCACCATGCCTGGCATTATTTGTTTTCTTGATGATAGCCATTCTAGCAGGAATTAGATGGACTCTCAAAGTAGTTTTAATTTGAATTTCTCTGATGTCTAAGGATGTAGAATATTTTTTAGATGTTTATATGCCATCTGTATCTCTTCTTTTGAGAACTCTATTTAGTTCCATAGCCTGTCTTTCTTTTTCTTTTTTCTTATTTTCTTTTTTTTTAGTCTCAGGGTGACTTTGAACTCATGGTAATCCTTCTACCTCTGCCTCCTGAGTGCTGGGATTAAAGGTGTGTACCACCATGCCTGGCTCTTTAAAAAATTTTTTTATTTATATATTTGAAAGCAGAGAGACAGAGAGAAAAAGTGTGCTATGGCCTCTAGCCACTGCAAACAACTTCAGATGTATGTGCCACTTTGTGTATATGGCTTTATGTGGGTCCTGGGATATTGAACCCCAGTTGTTAGGCTTTGAAGGCAAGGGCCTTAGTGGCTGAGCCATATCTCCAGCCCCTCCTGTCTTTTGTAAAAAATATTCCTTAAGGGTTTGGAAAGATGGCTTTGTGGTTAAGGCACTTGCCTGCAAAGCCAAAGGACCTAGGTTCACTCCCCCAATATCTACGTAAGCCAGATGCACAGGTGGCACATGTGTCTGGAGTTCATTTACAGTGGCTGGAGGTCCTGCCATGCCTATTCTCTATCTGCATATCTCTCTGATTCTTTCTCTCTCAAATAAATAAATAAAATATTTTTAAAATATTTTCTTTTTTTATGAGAGACAGAGTGAGAGAGAGAGAAGTGGTGTGACAAGGCCTCCAGCCACTGCAATTGAACTCCAGATTCATGTACCATCTTGTATGCATGTGCAACTTTGTGTTCTTGTGTCACCTTGTGCATCTGGCTTATGTGGGATCTGGAGAGTCAAACATAGGTCCTTAGGCTTCGCAGGAAAGCACCTTAACTGCTAAGTCATCTCTCTAGATCTAAAATATGATTCATTTATTTATTTGCAAGGAGAGAGTGAGAGAGAGAAAGAATGGCCATGCCAGGGCTTCTAACCACTGCAAACAAACTCCAGATGAATGTATCACTTTGTGCATCTGACTTCATGTGGGTACTATGGCAGGCAAATGCCTTAGCCACTGAGCTATCTCTCCAGCCTCAAGACCCTGTCTTTTAAAAACTTGAGAGTAGAACTGGGCATAGTGGTGCATACCTTTAAGTTCAGCACTCGGGAGGCAGAGGTAGGAGGATCACTGTGAGTTTGAGGCCACCCTGAGACTACATAGTGAATTCCAGTTCAGCCTGGGCTAGAGTGAGACCCTACCTCAATAAATAAATAAATAAATAAATAAATAAATAAATAAATAAATAAATAAATAAATAAAGTTGAGAAAAGCCAGGTTTGATGGCACATGCCCTTTTTTTTTCAAGGTAGGGTCTCACTCTAGCCCAGGCTGACCTGGAATTTACTCTGTAGTCTCAGGGTGGCCTCAAACTCACAGAGATCCTCCTGTCTCTGCCTCCCGAGTGCTGGGATTAAAGGCGTGTGCCACCACGCCCTGCTCAGTACATGCCTTTTATCTCAGCACTGGAAAGGCAGAGGCATGAGGATCCGTGTGAGTTCAAGGTCAGCCTGGGACTTCAGAGTGAATTCCAGGTCAGCTTGGGCTACAATGAGACTCTATCTTGAAAAAAAAAAAAAAAAAAAAGCAAAACAAAACAAAGAAAGAAAGAAAAACTATAGCTGAGCGAAGGTCCACATCTATAATCCTAGCAATGAAGAGACTGAGCTAAAATGGTTGCTAATTTGAGACTAGCTTATACTCCCAGGTAATATGGCAACAAAGTAGCCATGCCAAAGCAGCCTAGGTTGGGAAATAAGCAGAAACAGCAAAACACACTCTTCTACTGAAAAGTGAAGGTGTATAAGTTATATCAACCCAGCAGAGAAGCAGGAGAGACTAAGATCTTCCAGAAGGGAGGAAACTGGACAGAATCCCACCAAGTGCCAGCAGCCCCAGTCCATGTGCAACCTGCAGAGCTGCAGGAGCAAAAACCAGGTGGAGGGATTGTCCACTCACATCAGTTTGCCTTGGCATGTGACATGATTTTTCTCTCTAACTGCTTTCAGTATGGGTTTGTGTATTTTGTAGTTTAATTGTAATATGATGGTGAGAGGTTCTTTCCTGATTTCATCTGTTTGGCATGCTAAAGGCTTCCTGTATCTGCACTGGCATCACTTTCCCTCCCTGGGGGAAGTTCTCTTCTATGATTTGTGGAAAATATTTGCTATGTTTTTAGAGTGAAATTCTTCTCCTTTTACTATGCCCTGAATTCTTGAATTCTTATATTTGATCTCTTCATAATGTCCCAAATGTCTTGAAATTCCCATTCATGCCTTCCTATTAGTTTGTATTTCTTGCAAAGGCAAGCTTATCAGGATAACAGCAAATTATTCAACACAAAATTTAAAAGCCACAAGGGCCTGGAATCATGTATTCCAAGTTCCAAAAGATAACAGCTGTCAACCAAGATTATTTTATTCTGCAAAGCTATCCATCCAAATAGATGGAGAAATAAGGACATTCCACAACAAAAACAGACTAAAGAAATATATGAATCCTAAATCAGCTCTACAGAAAATACTTGAAAGGATCCTCCATGCAGAAGAGAAAGAAAAGCACACCCATAAGGAACTAGAAAAAAAAAAAAAAACATGCTCAAATAATAGTTAACACAAGAGAGTAGCTGAAGAGATGGCTTAACAGTTAAGGCCCTTGACTATCAAACCTAAGGACTCACATTCAACTCTCCAGGTCACATGTAAGCCAGAGCAACAAGATCAAGATCGTACATGCACACAAGAGGGCGCACACGTCTGGAGTTCAACTGCAGTGTTTGGAGGCCCTGGTATGCTAATTCTCTCTCTCTCTCTGTCGCTCTCTTGTTCTCTCACAGCGAAAAAAAAAAAAAAAAAAGCCAGTCTGTTGGGCTGGCCTTAAAAAAAGTAATAAAAAAAACAAGAGAAGCTGGGCATGGTGGTGCACACCTTTAATCCCAACACTTGGGGGGCAAAGGTAGGAGGATTGCCATGAGTTCAAGGCCACTCTGAGACTACATAGTGAATTCTAGGTCAGCCTGAGCTAGAGTGAGACCCTACCTCAAAAAAAAAATGCAAGAGAGTAAAGGAAAAACTGGAAGAACTACAAAACAAGAATAACGGCAAGAATAAACACACAGCTTTCAATAATAACACTTAATATCAATGGGTTCAATGCCCTAACCAAAAGACACAGGTTTGCAGACTGGGTTAAAAGCAGGATCCTTCTATTTGTTTCTCTAAGAAACCCATCTTTCCATATCTTAGGGTGGAAGGTTGGAAAACGGTGTTTCAAGCAAATGGGCCTAGAAAACAAGCAGGTGTCACTATCCTAATATCTGACAGGGTAGACTTCAGACCAACATTAGTTAGGAAAGATAAGGAAGGTCGCTTTATATTGATTAAAGGAACACTCCAACAGGAGGACATTACACTCTTTTTTTTTTTTTTTGGTTTTTCGAGGTAGGGTTTCGCTCTCTCATCGATCCTCCTACCTCTGCCTCCCGAGTGCTGGGATTAAAGGCATGCGCCACCACGCCTGGTGACATTACACTCTTAAACATATGTGCACCTAACATGGGGGTTCCCAATTTGATCAAACAAACACTATTAGAATGAAGGTCACAGATAACACTAAATATAGTTGTGGGTGACTTTAACACCCCATTTTCATCAATTGACAGGTCATCCCGGCAAAAAATAGAGAAGCATCTGGACTAGTAAGGTCATAGAACAAATGGACCTAACAGATAACTACAGGACCTTGTTTCAAAAGGCTGACAAGAGCTGGAGAGATGACTTAGTGGTTAAGGTGCTTGCCTGCGAAGCCTAAGGACTCATGTTTGACTCCAGATCCCAAAGGTGAGGCAAATGCAAGGTTGCACATGCCCAGTAGGTGGCACAAATATCTGGAGTTCGATTGCAGTGGCTGAGACCCTGGCATGCCAGTTCTCTCTCCCTCTCTCTCTTACAGTCTCTCTCTAAGAAAAAAAAAAAAAAAACATGGTGGACAATGCTTGAAGAACAACACAACATCTGAAGTTCTCTGGCCTCTAGTTCATGCACACATGTTGACTTTGGAATTAGTAAGCTTGAAGCCTTGTGTTGATAATAGCCCACAGGCATCTAGAAAACATGATTTCTAAGAAGCCTTCATTCCTTCAACTGTACATATGAAAACAGCATATTTAGGTGGGTGTTGTGGTGCACATCTTTAATCCCAGTACTCAGGAGGCAGAGGTAGGAGGATTGCCATGAGTTCGAGGCCACCCTGAGACTACATAGTGAATTCTTTTCACAGGCAAAACTGTTGGTGGGGGCTGGAGAGATTGCTCAATGATTAAGGTGCTTGCTTGCAAAGCCTAAAGACCCAGGTTCGATTCTCCAGTACCCAAGTAAAGCCAGATGCACAAGGTTTTGCAGTGGCTGGAGGCCCTAGTGTGTCTATTTTCTCTGTTTCTCTTTTATCTCTCTGTGCTTGAAAATAAATTTAAAAATTAAAAAAAAAAAAAACTGTTGAAAGCCAGGCATGGTGGCGCATGCCTTTAATCCCAGCACTCGGGAGGCAGAGGTAGGAGGATCGCCTTGAGTTCAAGGCCACCCTGAGACTACATAGTGAATTCCAGGTCAGCCTGGGCTAGAGCGAGACCCTGCGAGACCCTGCCTTTAAAAAAAGAGGTAGGAGGATTGTTGGAGGCCACTCTTAGCATGGGGTCAGCCTGGGCTATGAAACCTTTAAAAAGCCAAACCAGCCGGGCGTGGTGGTGCACACCTTTAATCCGAGCACTCCGAAGGCAGAGGTAGGAGGATCACCCTGAGTTCAAGGCCACTCTTAGATTACATAGTGAACTCCAGGTCAGCCTGGGCTAGAATAAAACCCTACCTCAAAAAGCCAAACCAAAACAAAACAAAAACAAACAACAACAAACTGTTGGTTGCCAAGCATGGTGGGGCACACCTTTAATCCCAGCACTTGGGAGGCAGAGATAGGAGGATCACTGTGAGTTCGAGGTCACCCTGAGACTACATAGTGAATTCCAGGTCAGCCTGGGCCAGAGTGAGACCCTACCTCAAAAAACAAACAAACAGGGCTGGAGAGATGGCTTAGCAATTAAGACACCTGCCTCCTAAGCCTAAGAATGCTGGTTCCAATCTCCAGATCCCACGTTCAGCCAGATGCAAAATGACAGAAGGGCGCAATGCCACACTTGACCACAAGGGGGCGCGTGCATCTGGACTTCGTTCGCAGGGGCTGAGAGGCTGCTGGTGCGCCCATTTCTACCTGTCTTCCTCTCCCTCTCTCTCTATCTCTCTCCAAAAAAAAAAAAAAAAAAAAAGGAAAAAAAATCTGTTGGTAGACCAGGTGTCCACCAGCACTTGGCAGCCAGAGGCAGGAGGACTGACACAAGACAAGCTAACCGAGTGTACATGATTTCTAGGCCAGCCAAGACTACATAGTGAGACTCTATTCTACAGAATCCCTCACCACCCTCTCCCCACAAAACCTAACCAGCCAACCAAAAACATAGTAACAACAAACGTATTGGTGCAGAAAGGTTTGGATAAGACTGTCTATGGGTACGTGGAATCTGGAACAAGCAAGAGAGGTAGCTGAGTAATGGAGAAACTGCTTCTCGCAGCTAACAACCCTACAGGAGAGAATGCTCCATGGTATGAGAGTATTCACAATTTCTGGTTCAAAGAAGATAGATGGGGGCTGGAGAGATGGCTTAGGGGTTAAGGCATTTGCCTGCAAAGCCAAAGGACCTTGGTTCGATTCCCCAGGACCCACGTAAGCCAGATGCACAAGGGGGTGCATGCATCTGGAGTTCTTTGCAGTGGCTGGAAGCCCTGGCATGCCCATTCTCTCAATCTCACTCTGCCTCTTTCCTTCTCGTAAATAAATAAATAAAAATTTAAAAAATATTTTTTAAAAAAAGAAGAAGATAGGTGGGGGCTGGAGAGATGGCTCAGCAGTTGTTAAGGGCACTTACTTAAAAAACTTTACAGCCCAGGTTTGATTGCCCAGTACCCACGTAAAGCCAAATGTACAAAGTAGTGCATGTGTCTGGTGTTTGCAGTGGTAAGAGGCCCTGGCACACCCATTCTCATTCATTCATTCATTCATTCATTCATTCTCTCTCTCTCTTACTGCTTGTAAATAAATTAAAAAAATTTTTTTAAGATAGGTAGTAAGGTTGGGCATGGTGGCATATGGGACGGAAGGTAAGAAGCATTCCCACCCTCTCCACACAGGAGTCTTGTGGCTGCTCAAAGAGCCCAGGGGAGGTGCCCTGGACCTCACCCAACCCACATTGGCATGCACAGCCCAGGTGTGGAGTGTGATGACAGCCGCCAGGCTGTGAGTCAGCAGGCCTGGGTTAGAAGGGGAAATGGCTTCACGTGGCTGGATCTAGGCTGCCTCGTGTAGCCACTTGGCTTGTAGCCCTTAAGGAAGTGCAGCTATTTGAAAGAACAAATCATATAAGCCCTATCTTCCTCAGGCTCAGCCAAGGCCACTTCCCTAAAGGGGGGGGGGCTGTGGGTTGGATCCTGGGGTAGGCCTGGGAGTACTGGCTGGAGAAATGGTTTAGCAGTTAAGGCTCCTGCTGGCAAAGCCAAAGGACTCAGGTTTGATTTCCCAATAGCCATGGAAAGCCAGGTACACAAGGTAGCACATGTGTCTGGAGTTCATTTATAGAGGCAAGAACACAGCTCCCAGGTTGGGTTGTAGAGGGTAACCATGGGCGGGGCTGGGGAAAACTCATATAAGGGAAAGGAAGGCAGAGCCATTCCCTGGGGAGGAGAAACTCAAGGGGAGTGAGGGGACAGACTGAAATCTACTAGCATGTACATAACCAGTGACACATGTAATCAGCACAATTACTTCCATCTCATTGGGTCTCTATTTCCTCATCAGCAAAATGGAGATAAGAAAGCCCCTACTTCCAAGGGCTGATGATTAACTTCAAGGAGTAAGTGAGGCTCTGGATCAAAGAATGTCAACATGTAATGAGTTCCTGAATCACTACTGGGTGCCAGGCTCCACCCTACCCACTTTTTTTTTGTTTGTTTGTTTTTTTGTTTTTGCGAGGTAGGGTCTCACTCTGGTCCAGGCTGACCTGGAATTAACTATGTAGTCTCAGGGTGGCCTTGAACTCTCAGCGATCCTCCTACCTCTGCCTCCCGAGTGCTGGGATTAAAGGCATGCGCCACCACGCCCGGCTCCTACCCACTTTTGAAGGTGCATCAGCCAGGGGTGCATTCATTTGCCCTATGTTACAGAAGGCCTTTGGTGGCTTCATCACATAAGCACTTGTGCTGCTTGCTTGACAAGAAAACTATGCAGCACCTCCAAGGCCCCCACTCCTTCCTGCCTGTGTCCTCAGCACCTGTATTTTGACCTCAAGGGGCCACATGATGGATGAGGACAACAAAAGGTCAAAGTATGGTACCATATGTCCCACTTATCTGAAAATTTTTTTCTTAGACAGGGTTTCACTCTAGCCCAGCCCAGGCTGACCTTGAACTTATGGCAATTCCTCTACCCAGGCTGGGCCTAAAGATATGAGCCACCACACTCAGCTCAGGATCAATTCTTGAATTTATGCCATTCTTAAATCTGTTTGAATCTCTTTTTTTTTTTTTTTTTTTTTTTTTGACTACTATCTGTTGTGACTATTGCACTTGTCTGCATAAAACCTTCTGGAAGAAAACTCTTAAGAGCCCAGAGGATGGGCCTATCAGAATGAGCCAATGAAGGGATAATGTATTTTATTGGCTTTTTGTTTTTTTTGGTTTTTCGAGGTAGGGTCTTGCTCTAGTCCAGGCTGACCTGGAATTCACTATGTAGTCCCAGGGTGGCCTCGAACTCACAGTCATCCTCCTACCTCTGCCTCCCGAGTGCTGGGATTAAAGGTGTGCGCCATCACGCTTGGCCCTTTTTTTTTGAAATCAGGTATTATGTGGCTAAGGATGGTCTTGACCTTGATCCTCCTCCTCTACTTCCCAAGGGCTGTGATTACATGTGTATACCACCACACCAGGCTCTGTGTTCTCCTTCAGATCATGTCCATTCTTCATCAACCATCTTGTTCAAATTTTCTCCTCTTCACTTCATAATGGCTGAAACGGAAGCAGAGTCGTGCCTCGAATGCTCTCCACTCAACACTGTTGTGTGTGACACTGACCACCATCGGGGAACATCTCTGAGCCCACCTGACCATCTGTTAAAGGAGAGGCTGTGATCAAAGTTATAAATCTCAGCCATGCCTAAAACTCAAACTTTCCATCCTTTTAGTGCAAGGGAAGAATTCTATTATATTCTTTTTTTTTTTAAGTTTTTATTTTATTTATTTTACTTTTTTTTTGTTTTGTTTTTCAAGGTAGGGTCTCACTCTAGCCTAGGATGACCTGGAATTCACTATGTACTCTCAGGGTGGCCTCATGGAGATCCTCCTACCTCTGCCTCCCAAGTGCTGGAATTAAAGGCCTGTGCCACCACACCGGGCTCCTTATTTTTTTTATTTTTTTTTTTTTTTTTCGGTTTTTTGAGGTAGGGTCTCACTCTGGCCCAGGCTGACCTGGAATTCACTATGTAATCTCAGGGTGGCCTTGAACTCATGGCGATCCTCCTACCTCTGCCTCCCGAGTGCTGGGATTAAAGGCGTGCGCCACCACGCCCAGCTCCGGCTCCTTATTTTTATTTATTTACTTATTAGAGACAAAGAAAGAAAAGAGAGAGAGAATGGGCATGCCAGGGCGTCTAGCCACTGCAAACGAACTCCATATACATGTGCCACATGTGCATCTGGCTTATGTGACAGAATGGGCGCACCAGCAGCCTCTCAGCTGCTGCGAACAAACTCCAGACACGTGCACTCCCTTGTGGGCAAGTGCAGAATTGTTGCCTTGCGTCACTTTGCATCTGGCTAAACGTGGGACCTGGAGATTGGAACCAGCGTTCTTAGGCTTAGCAGGCAGGCACCTTACCCGCTAAACCATTTATCCAGCCCTATTTTAACCTTTTTTTGTTTGTTTGTTTTTTTTGTTTTGTTTTTCAAGGTGGAGTCTTGCTCTAGTCCAGGCTGACCTGGAATTCACTCTGTAGTCTCAGGGTGGCCTTGAGCTCAAGGTGATCCTCCTACCTCTGCTTCCAAGTGCAGGAATTAAAGGTGTGCGCCACCATGCTTGGCCCTATTTTAACCTTTTGTTGACAAATTCTGCTCTGTACATATAGACAATATATTATGATTATATTATATCCCACCACCCTCATTTTCCCTCTCCTCTGTTTCCATTGAATCTTTTCTTCTTTCTTCCTTTTTTTTTTTTTTTCCGAGGTGAGGGTCTCACTCTGGCCCAGGCTGACCTGGAATTAACTATGTAGTCTCAGGGTGGCCTTGAACTCACGGATATCCTCCTACCTCTGCCTCCCAAGTGCTGGGATTAAAGGCATGTGCTCTACACCCGGCTCTTTCTTCTTTTATTATTATTATTACTATTTTTTAAATGAACTTAAGACACATTTGCCACCTTATGCATCTGGCTTATGTGGGTTCTGGAGAATCAAACCTGGGTCCCTAGGCTTCGCAGGCAAGCACCTTAACTGCTAAGCCATCCCTCCAGCCCCCTCCAGTAGTCTCTCTTCTATTTTGATGTCATCATTTTCCTCTTCTATTATGCATGTCTTGTGCAGGGAGCACCAGCCATTATGAGCTCTTGAGTGCCTATTAACATTATTTTTAAAAAATATATAGTTATTTGAGAGAGGCAGATAGAGAGAGAGAGAGAGAATGAGCATGCCAGTGTCTCTAGCCACTGCAAATGAACTCCAGTCGCATGTGCCACCTTGTGCATCTGGCTTATGTGGGTACTGGGGAATAGAACCTGGGTCATTGGTCTTCACAGGCAAGTGTCTTAACAGCTGTTCCTATATTACCTTTTTAACTCAATTTAAAACCAAACTTCAGAGCCTGGTGTGGTGGTGCACGCCTTTAATCCCAGCACTCAGAAGGCAGAGGTAGGAGGATCACAGAAAGTTCCAGGCCACCCTGAGACTACATAGTGAATTCTAGGTCAGCCTGGGCTAAAGCAAGACCCTACCTTGAAAAAAGAAAAAAGGTTTACTTCGAAGTAAAGTAAATAATTATTTTAGAATTGCTGAGTCAGGACTGGGGAGATGGCTCAGTGTTTAGTTACAGACCCTTGCTTACAAGTCTGCTGGTCTGGGTTCCATTCCCCAGTACTCATGTAAAGCCAGATGCACAAAGTGGCACATGCATGTGTAGTTTGTTCACTTTGGCAGGAGGCCCTGGTGCACCTATTCTCTCTCTCTCTCTCTGTTCACACATAAATAGGTAAATTTTGTTGTTGTTTGTAACAGACAGCTTCAGGTTCGCTGAGATGAACTTCCAGACCAGGCACAGTTATGGAGGAAGGGATATTATTTATTGAAGCTTACAGATCCAGGGGAAGTTCAATAATGGCAGAAGAAGCTGGCCTGCCTTCACAGGGCCAAGCAGAGAGAGAAACCAACCAGCCACACAGCACACAGAGCAAAACTACAGCCAAAAGCCCAGCACACTTCTGGAACTCCTGCTAGGCACACTTTGCATATCTTTACAATGGAATTTCAAACCCACCACCAACACCTTAAGACCAGCCCCCAGTGACATTGCCTCTAGCGAGGCGATTGCAGATGCAAACTATAACTAATAAAATACTGAATATATTGGGGGACATATGTTCAAACTACCACATTGTTGTTGGTTTTTCAGGTAGGGTCTCACTCTAGCTCAGGCTGACCTGGAATTCCCTCAGTAGTCTCAGAGTGGCCTTGAACTCAAGGCGATCTTCCTACCTCTGCCTCCTGAGTGCTGGGATTAAAGGATTGCTGTGAGGCCATCCTGGAGCTACAGAGTGAGTTCCAGGTGGGCCTGAGCTAAAAGTGACACCCTAACTTGAAAACAAACAAACAGAAAGAAATGCTGGTTCACTAAACAGTGTGGCTAGCATAGGCAGGCACAGCAGGGCTGGCTGCTTTTGACATGACTGAGGTGAGGTGCCATACATGGATGTTCCCAAGGGACCCAACAGATTTTTTTAAAAATTTATTTTTTATTTATTTATTTGAAAGTGACAGAGAGAATGGGTGCACTAGGTCCTGCAGCCACTGCAAACGAACTCCAAATGCATGCGCCACCTTGTGCATTTGGCTTACATGGGTACTGGGGAATCAAGCCTTGAAGCCAGGGTCCTTAGGCTTCACAGGGCTTAACTGCTAAGCCATCTCCTAGCCCAAGATTTTTTAAATATATTTTTAAAATTTTATTTATTTATTTGCAAGCAGAGAGAGAGAGAGATAGAGAGAGAGATTGAGAGGAGAGACACAGAGGGAGAATGGGCATACCAGGCCTCTAGCCACTACAAACGAACTCCAGATGCATGTGCCCCTTGTACATCTGGCTTACATGGGTCCTGGGGAATTGAACCTGGGTCCTCTGGCTTCACAGGCAAATGCCTTAACTGCTAAGCCATTTCTCCAGCCCCCAGGTTTTTTTATTTTTATTTTTAGTATTTATTTATCTTAAGAGAGAGAGAGAGAAAGAATGAGTATGCCAAGGCCTCTAGCTATTGCAAATGAACTCCAGGAGTATGCTCTCCCTTGTGCATCCTGGCTTACATGGATCCTTGGTAATTAAACCTGGGTCCTTTGGCTTTGCCAATAAGCGCCTTAACCGCCAAGCCATCTACCTCCCCAGCCCAGGACTCCATAGATTCTTGAGTGTGGGTTGGAACTAGAAGAAGAATGGTCAGAGACAGGCTTACCCAGTGCACACTCACAGCAGCCCTCAGAAAAACCATATTGTGAGACCTCCACTCCTCTTGACCCACCAGACTGAGGAACCTTTTGTGAATCCACCTCCATCTGTTTTCCACTGCCCTCCAGGGTAGTGGTCAAGGTAGTAGATCACTGCAGTCTGCACCATACACCAGGTCTGTCCTCCAGATCTGGACCTGGTGTGGACTCTGCCTGAGTAGACAGAGGCTAGGATAACACGTTCCCAGGGCTGTGCGGATTCAGCAGCCAGAGCCCTCTGTCAGTTCTCTGCTGTAATCAGCTCAGACATGAGGCCTGTCTGAGAATGATAGGGATTGGGAACCAGAAGTGAAGCCAACATAACTCCCCAGCTTTGTGGTTGAGGCTCCACACTGTTTCTGGGCCCGTCTCTCTACCTACATACTTATGTATGAGGCACCTCAGGTCAAATGAGCAAGTCTTGGCCAATACTCTCTAGTTCTTATGGCCGGAGGAACCCAGAAATGCACTTGGGGGGGTTGCCACTCTGCTCTTTTATTTCCTGTCACCAGTGAGTGTTCAGGCTGTGGTAGTCCTGCCTCAGGGACTCACAGCACAGGTGTGATTACACAGGTGGAAGCAAAATTTTGGCTGGAGTCATTCGGAAAGGCAAAAGAAGGGAAAAGGGATTCCAATCTGAAGGAAGAGCCCATGTATGTGTGTGTGTGGGGGGGGGAGCAGGTCCTCTGAGCCGCAGAACACTGGGACATACTGGAGAAGAACTCAGGGGTTCACATGCCCGGAGGTAAAGGAGTGTGTCCTTTGAGCGTCCAGGGCAGTCCTTGTGGGGCACCAAACAGGGCACCTTTGGGCCACACCTCCAAGTTGGATCTTGACCTAGACTGCTGTTGCTGAGCACGTCCTAGTTCTTTTTTTTTTTTTTTTAAATTTCATTTATTTATTTGCAAGCAGAAACAGACAGAGAATGGGTACGCCAGGGCTTCTAGCCACTGCAAATAAGTTCCAGATGCATGTGCCCCTTGTGCATCTGGTTTACGTGGGTCCTTTGGATTCACAGGCATGCCTTAACCGCTAAGCCATTTCTCCAGTCCCCTAGTTCCAATTTGTGATAAATCCTTTCACTGTACCTTTAGTGCCCGCCCTTCAAGGAGTCATGCAGGGGTCTTGGGAGCCAAAAAGAGCCTAAACACTTGCCCAGGTTGTCACTCTGTGGGGTTTCACTGGGCTCCAGCAAAGTTGACTGACCTATGTCACAGACACACAGCTGTAACAGGGGTGGGACCAGAGTTGGAATCCTATGTCAAACCCAGGTCAAGCTTTATCCTGCTGAAGAAATGCAGCTGAACAATTCAAAAACTACACAAGACTGCCTTCATAGGCATAGTCTTCATTTCCAGAGGTAAAGGTCATGAATGCGCATTTTTAGCAGGCGGGCTGGTGCGGCTCGTGCTCTGTGATTAGTCTGCGCCCCCTCGTAGCTGCTCCACCCGAGAGGAGCCTGCCAGGATCTTGGCAGGAGAGGCGGAGAGTCTGAACCCTGCACTCTTGCGACACTCAGCCAAGGGCCCCTTCCGGAACGTTCTGCGCAGGTTGGCGTCGGCCGCTGTGCCCCCTGGCGGCCGCCCGCGTGCACACAGACCTCGGGCGCCGCGGCTCGGAGCAGGGCCTCGCGGGGCTTGCCGTGCAGCTCGCCTGCGTCCGGCGCCGCGCGTGGGGAGAAACCGCACGCCGCGAGATCCCGGATAACCGCGCGAGACTCCGCCCGCCGCCATTGCTCTTCCGCAGCCGAGTGAGCCGGCAGTGGTGGAAGCTGCGAGAGGGAGACAAGGCGAGTGCGACGCCCGGAGGACGGCTGCCGGTGGGCTCACAGTGGGCTCACGGAACCGCGTACTCGTTACGCCTGGCTGACCGGCATCAGGAACTACAACTCCCAGAGTTCATTGCGCCGCGGAGCTGTGTTAGGCAGTGACGTAAGACGCGCTGGCCCCTACCATTTTTCTAGCGGGGAGTGGACGAGCTGCCAGGGCTTTTGATGAGCTTTGTTGGTGGCGGAAGGGTCACAGGAGACCAGTTCCTGTTCTCCAGGGTTATGTTCTCCCAGCGCCTTTGCGAACCTTCCTGTTGTATAACTTTGAATTCACGCTCTGTTGACCTTTAACCATGGCTACCTGCTGACTGAGTACAGAACCTTTAAACTCGCAGCCGCTACTCAGCCAGCCAGATACCACTAGAAGCAGAGAATCGGGGAGAGAGGAGGGGCGCCCCAGGGCAGACGAACTCCTGATCCTGCTGGGTCCTCGGGAATCGAACCTGCGTTCGCAGGCAAGCGCCTTAACCGCTTCCAGCACCCTGTTCTTGTCTTTTTTTGTTTGTTTTGAGATAGGGTTTTGCTCTAGTCCAGGCTGATGACCATCCTCCTACCTCTGCTTCCCTTCCCGAGTGCTGGTATTAAAGGTGTGCGCCAACACAACCGGCTTTTTTTTTTTTTTTTTTGGTTTTTCAAGGTAAGGTCTTGCTCTAGCCCACCCACCTCTGCCTCCCGAGTGCTGGGATTAAAGGCGTGCGCCGGTCTGTTTTTGTCTTTTGACATACGGTCTCGTGTAGCCCAGGCTGGCCCTCTACTTCACCTCTCATATGCTGGGATTATGGGTATGTGCACTTCCATATTCAGCTTATCTTTATTTTGAAATAATTTCAGTCAACTCTTAGATCCCTTTCGATAACTTTCATCAGCTAACATCTTTTGCCCCATTTGATTTATCATCTCACTTCTCTACCCCCCACACACTATTAGTATCAGTTGCAGATAAGTATTCCCTTGCCTCTATATTTAGAGATGTATCATTGTGTATTTTCCAAGACACTTTTCTACATTCAAATTCAAGTAACATTGATCAAGATCTTTCTGTCCCACAATCCGTATTTGAACTTCTCCAGTTGTTCTAATGATGACCTGAATGGAGACTTTTTCTCTGTCCAGGAGAAGGCCTTGTGTTCAGCCTTGGTTTTTAGTTTCCTTCAGGCTGGAATGTCTCAGTCTTTCCTTCACTTTCATGACAATGACACTTTTGGACATTTCTGGCCAGTTGTTTTGCAGAACTAAGTTTATGCTGAACCTTGTTTGTCATGAAGACCAGCCACTAGGAATCTAGGTGGATGGGAGGACCAGTGTAGCCACAGACAGCCTCTGGACATACTGTCAGACCCTTACCTAGACCACACCCTTCCTGTGGGTTCCTCTTGCTGGGTGTTTCACTCTCTTCCCTCTGGGTCTCTTGCTTCCCTGTAGCAGCGTCTTGGAGCCATGGTCCATGCCTTTCTCATCCATACCTTGAAGCCCCCAAATTTGGAGGATGCAGGCCCTTGCCGAGTGCTCTACTCCTGTGTCTTTGGCACTGAGAAGTCACCGGATGATCCACGGCCACATGGTGCAGAGAGGGACAGGCTCCTTCGCAAGGAACAGATGTTGGCAGTAGCCAGGTAAACACACAGCCAGCCCTATGCTTTGTCAGACACAGGGCTGATTATGATGGGCATTGGAGTTGGACAGGGAAGCAGAACTTATGATAGTTATTATAGTTGGTATTTATTGGGCTTGTGAGTATGTTTTGGGCATTTCATGTATGTGAATTTACTTAATCCTCACACAATCTTTTGAGGTAGCTACAGTTATTATTCTCGTGTTATGGATGAGTAAAGTGAGGCACAGAGTGTTTAAGAAACTTAATCTGCCCAAGGCTATGTAACTAGAAAATGGCATAAGTGAGAGTTGAGTGTAAGAACAGATCAAACATGCTTTACATTGCAGGACTTCTTTGGGCCTTTTGTATGCATCTCTAAGGAAGAGTAAGAATGTGGCGTGTGGGAACTATTTACATTCAGCACTTTGGGAATGCCTGAGACTCAGAGCAGTTTACAGCTGTATAATGCCAGATGTGGTGGTGCACTCCTTTAATCCCAGCACTTGGGAGGCAGAGGTAGGAGTACTTAGTGAATTCCAGGTCACCCTGGGCTAGAGCGAGAACCTACCTTATAAAACCAAAATAAATAATGAAACAACTAGAAAATACTGTATAAAAATGAGGTGGTAACCTGGTACTTTTCTAACACAGACTCAAACAGAATGAGTAGATACCAGAGTTTCCTAGTCCTCTTTTCACTCACCCTGGGTGGGGAATTACTTCAGGCAGCTCTTTGCCAGCTCCTGTCATCCCATTGTTCTTGACTTTTCCCTTTCCTGAAGCATAGAAAACCAAACCAAACAAAACAAAACAAAAGCTTTTTTTGTTTGTTTGTTTAGTTTTTCGAGGTAGGGTCTCACTCTAGCCCAGGCTGACCTGGAATTCACTATGTAGTCTCAGGGTGGCCTCAAACTTCTTGGCCTTCCTCCTACCTCTGCCTCCCAAGTGCTGGGATTAAAGGCATGCACCACCACACCCAGTTAAAATGTAAGTTTTTGTCAGGGTTTTGTGAGTAGAAGTTCCTCATTCTACATTTTACCCTTTCTTTTTTTTTTTTTTTTTTTTTTTTTTTTCAAGGTAGGGTCTCACTCTGGCTCAGGCTGACCTGGAATTCACTCTGTAGTCTCAGGATGGCCTCGAACTCTCAGTGATCCTCCTACCTCTGCCTCCCGAGTGCTGGGATTGAAGGCGTGCGCCACCATACCCGGCTCCCTTTCTTTTTTTTAAGTATTTTTATTTTTATTTATTTATTTACTTATTTATTTATTTATTTTGGTTTTTCAAGGTAGGATCTCTCTCTGGCCCAGGCTGACCTGAAATTAACTATGTAGTCTCAGGGTGGCCTCGAACTCTCGGCGATCCTCCTACCTCTGCCTCCCGAGTGCTGGGATTAAAGGCGTGCGCCACCATGCCCGGCTAGTATTTTTATTTTTTATTTATTCATTTGAGAGAGGGAAAGAGGCAGAGTGAGAGAGAGAGAATGAATGGGTGTGCCAGGGCCTCCAGCCACTGCAAATGAACTCCAGACTCATGTGCCCCCTTATGCATCTGGCTTATGTGGGTACTGGGTAATGGAATGGAGGTCCTTTGGCTTTGCAGACAAATGCCTTAACTGCCCAGCCAAAATATTTTTAAATTTATTCATTTGTTTGTAAGCAGAGAGAGAGAGAGGAGATAGAGAGAGAATGGATGTGCCAGGGCCTCTAGCCACTGCAAATGAACTCTAGATGCATGTGCCCCCTTGTTCATCTGGCTTATGTGGGTACTGGGGAATTGAACCTGGGTCCTTTGGCTTTGCAGGCAAGCCTTAACTGCTAAGCCATCCCTCCACCACCACCCCCCCTTTTTGGTTTTTCAAGGCAGGATCTCACTCCAGCTCAGGCTGACCTGGAATTCAGCATGTATTCACAGGATGGCCTCGAACAGCAATCCTCCTACCTCTGCCTCCTGAGTGCTGGGATTAAAGTTGTGCGTCACCATGCCCGGCAAGTAAAATATTTTTAAAGTTCGGTGTGGTGGTATATACCTTTAATCACAGCACTTGGGAGACTGTGGTAGAGGATTGCCATGAACTTGTAGTCACCCTAAGACTATGTAGTGAATTCCAGATCAGCCTGGGATAGAGCAAGACCCTACCTCAAAAAAAAAAAAAAAAAAAAAGCCGGGCGTGGTGGCGCACGCCTTTAATCCCAGCACTCGGGAGGCAGAGGTAGGAGGATCTCCAAGAGTTCAAGGCCACCCTGAGACTACATAGTTAATTCCAGGTCAGCCTGAGTGAGACCCTACCTTGCAAAACCAAAAAAAAAAAAAAAAAAAAAAAAAAAAAAAGTGGTTGCTGTACAAGCTTAATGACCTGAGTTCAGAACCCATTAAAGCATAGTACTAAGCATCTGATAGCCTGGCCAGGACTGTCAGCTGCTAACCTGACCTGCGTCTTCTTTCAGACAGGTGGAGTCCCTGTGTCAGCTACAGCAGCAAGCATCTGGCCAGCCCCCTGTGGACCTGCAGTCCCAGTCTTCAGATGAGCCTGTGCCTCTGCATGAGGCTCCACATGGGGCCTTCTGCCTGGCTGCCGGAGACCCTTTCCAGGAGCCTCGGACAGTGGTGTGGCTGGGCGCACTCTCACTTGGCTTTGCCCTGGTGCTAGATGCCCACGAGAACTTGCTGCTGGCTGAGAGCACACTCCGGCTATTGGCCCACCTCCTCCTGGACCACCTCCGGCTGCTGATGCCGGGCGCTAACCTCCTGTTGCGGGCTGACCGCATCGAGGGCATCCTTGCCCGCTTCCTGCCCCATGGTCAGCTGCTGTTCCTCAATGATCAGTTCATCCAGGGTCTGGAGAAGGAGTTCAGTGCTGCCTGGCCCCGCTGACCCCCACTGGAATGGACTTCCAGAGAGGACAAGAAGGGAGGGTAGAAGTTGCACACTGCCAGGAGAAGCATGGCATCTGCCTCCTGCCCAGCCTACTCCCCACTTTTTTGTTGTTGTTTTGCTTTTTGTTTTTCCTTTTTTTCCTTTTCTTTTTTTGTTTTTTTGAGGTAGGGTCTCACTCTAGCCCAGGCTGACCTGAAATTCACTCTGTATTCTCAGGGTGGCCTTCTCATGGTGATCCTCCTACCTCAGCCTCCTGAGTGTTGGGATTAAAGGCGTGCACTACTACTCCCAGCTATGCTCCCCACTTTGATGTGCTGCCACACTTAAGACAAATAGGTAGGACAAGCTGACAGGAAGGGCACTGGGTAGAGGGGGTGCCTGTTCTCAGGTCAGTGGAATTGCTGAACATCCTGAGCCTAGAGCTGGCATGTGACCTCATACACTGCTGTACCCTATCGGCCATGCTTGCCCTTGGCCCTACCTTTTTAAAGTCCCTACCAGCTGCCAGTGTTGGAGCAGTGTGGAGGGTGTGCCAGGGCTTTAACTCACCTCAGTCCAAAGCCCCTGTTATGTTTACAATGTCTCTTGAGACTCCCTGCACGGTGGGGGAGCCCTGGTCCCTGCCTTTGCATGACATCACCAAGGATTTTGTCAGCAAGGTCCACTCTGCAAGCAGCTCCACTGGAGTTGAGATACCATGCAGCAGGGGGTTTCTGTAGTTCCTCGGGTGCCCTGCCAGTGTGCGTACCAGCCAGGCTGAGATAAGATAACCAGGTCTTCCTTCATCTGCTGTTTTGTGAAAACAAGAGGTCTGCTCCAGATGACTTTGTCTTTCTCATTTTGAATTAAAAATGCTGGCCATGTGTCTTTTGCCTCTCTTTGTGTGAGTTTGATGAACACAGTCTGCCCCTGTGATGCAGAGTGCCTGTTTGAACACCCCCCTCTCCAAGCTGGATATCCCTGCTGTTCAGAGATCCTCCTTGCAAGGCCTTCCTTCCTCCTCCTCCAAGTGTTTCCTTGTGAGCTGCTTCTGGATAGTGGCGCTTGCATCCTCTACTAAAGTGTGTATGTCCCTGAGAAGCAGAGTTTGAGGCAAGGATTAGATGCAAGTGGCTTATGTGAGAGGAGTATCCAGGAAGTAGGGAGGGGAGGCAGCTCATACTGGTGTGTTGTCAAGCCCATTGTGACAAGGAGGGGAGTTCAGTATTTAGTGTAGGGACCAATGCGCAAATGAATTGCCTCAACTGAGAGGCGAGGGACTGTGGGTGCTTGCCCATTCTCTTCAGTCTCTGGTTGCCATCCCAGGATGCATACATTCCTGGATTTTTCTGCCTCTAGAAAAAACCCTCAGGCTCTCTAATAAATAAATAAAAATCAAATATTTTTAAGAAAAAAAGGCTGAGTGTGGTGGAGCACACCTTTAATACCAGTACTCAGGAGGCAGAGGTAGGAGGATTGCAGTGAGTTTGAAGCCACCCTGAAATTACATAGTGAATACTAGGTTAGCCTGGGCTAAAGTGAGACCCTACTGCAAAAGAAACTAAAAATAAATAAGTAAATAAATAAAATGGCTGGAAAAATGGCTTAGCAGTTAAGGTTCTTGCCTGCAAAGCCTAAGGACCCAGGTTCAATTCCCCAGGACCCACATAAGCCAGATGCACAAGATGGCACATGTGTCTGGAGTTTTTTTACAGTGGCTGGAGGCCCTGGCATGCCCATACTCTCTCGGGCTCTCCTTTCCTTCCCCCTCAAATTAAGTAAATAAATAATATATTTTTTAAAAACCCTCAGGCAATGGAGCTGGGCCTATCTATACCATACTAAGGCAAGATAGCATGTGAATAGTACACCAAATACCAGTCTAATCAGCTATTTCCTATGATGAATTAAAATTAGTGAAAAAAACTTGTTTACATTAATTTTCATGATTTGTCTGCTACAGCTACTCCCATAGGTGAAGCTTTCTCTGCAGGCTGCAGATGTTGGCCTCATTGCATGACTGTCATGGATCATTTGCTATTAAACACCAAAGACAGACTTCCACATCCACTTGGGAGGCAGCAAGACCAGCCCTTCTATGTCTGCAGTCAAGGCCCCAGCCATGTTTGTTCTGCCACCAAGTGGTAATAGTGGTGGAGTCACAGTATTCTCAATAGATAGGCCCTTGGCTTCAGTGGAAGAGCCCAAACTTGTCCGGTATGAATTCTTTCTGCCTCTTTCAAACTGAACTTGAGGAGTTTGAGTCCATGGTCTCCTGCGAGTTGTGGGTAGGCGTGATTGGTGGCCTTAGTTCCCATCAGAAGAAACAAACTGACACAGAGAGAATGGGTCCCTGCTTGTGCCATGCAGGCTGCAGAGATGCCCCCAGATCCAGGCAAGATGGAGTGAGACCAGGTGGCTGTCCATCAGTGGGGTTCAAGCACTCAACTGATGCTGGAAAGTGCTTTAGATTTGAAAGCTGGGTGTGGTGGGTGTATGTGTGTGTCTGTAATCCCAGCACTTGTGAGGCAGAGGCAGGAGTTTAAGGTTAGATACCAAATGTTATATACCTGTCTCAAAAAAAAAAATTCTCTACAGAAACATTTGCTTCTACTTTGATGACTTTCCCAGGGACCTTGACCAAGCCCCCACCCCTTGGGTTTCCTAGAACTGGAAGAGTTGAGCAGCTGCTACTAAAACTCACTTCCTGAATGAATGCCGATGTACGATGATAGGTGAAGGGTTAATAGCTTTGAACTAAAGAGTTAATAGCTATCCCTAAAGCTTGCAATAAAGAAGTTTGGCATCCTTTTCTTTTTTTTCTTTTCTTTTCTTTTCTTTTCTTTTCTTTTCTTTTCTTTTCTCTTCTTTTCTTTCTTTCTTTTTTTTTTTTTTTTTTGTTTTCTGAGTTAGGGTCTCACTCTAGCTCAGGCTGACCTGGAATTCACTATGTAGTCTCAGGATGGCCTCGAACTCTCGGTGATCCTCCTGCCTCTGCCTCCTGAGTGCGAGTGCTGGGATTAAAGGCATGCGCTACCTTGCCCGGCATCCCCTTTCCTGATTGATGTACTCCCCTTAGCCTATATGGCCTTGAAGGACCAGAGACCATCTGAGTACCCTCTGTTACACATTCCTGGCAGAAGAAACCTATTCTGAACAAGGACATAAATAGCTACAATTTCCTTATCAACTGGTCCAGTCTATTTTTCTTAGGATTCTCCTTTATAAACTTATACCCTAGCCTGGCTCAGTGCTTCAGCCTTCATCCTGCAGGAAAGCAGGCCCCTCGCTGTTTCTCTCAATAAACAGTCTTGTCTGTAGAGATCAAATCCCGGTGATTTCCTTGGCTTTTCTCTTACACTTTCCTTACAATAGGAAGGGAGGTGGTCCACTCCCCCAAGGACAAAGGCCTCACCTAGAGGGAGGAAGAAGTCACAGGTTTTGGGCCCAGGCACTGATGTCTCTAAATGGTATGTGTCCCTGGACATGTGGAAAGTCCTGGGACATAAGCGTAGGTCATCATTCCTTCAGGGCAGTTTTTAATTTTAGTCCTGTGGTACACAGCTATCCACCATCCCCTGGGGCTCAGTCATTTCCTTTAGACAATTATTCATTTTATTGTAAACACAATTTACAAATGTTTGTTGGATGGAGCATCAAAGCTCTGTATGTTTGTGAATTAAAGTGGCCTTGGGGGCTGGAGAGATGGTTTAGCGGTTAAAGTGCTTACCTTTTTTTTTTTTTTTTTTGGTTTTTCGAGGTAGGGTCTCACTCTGGTCCAGGCTGACCTGGAATTCACTATGTGGTCTCAGGGTGGCCTCGAACTCTCAGCAATCCTCCTACCTCTGCCTCCCGAGTGCTGGGATTAAAGGCATGCGCCACCACGCCCAGCTCAAAGTGCTTACCTTTGAAGCCTTATCACCCAGGTTTGAGTCCATAGTACCCATGTAGGCCAGATGCACAAGGTGGTGCATGCATCCGGAGTTCTTTGCAGTGACTAGAGACCCTTGCACACCCATTCTCTCTCTCTGTCTGTCTCTTTCTCTCACTCAAATAAATAAAATATTTTTTAAGTAGCCATGACTTTTTATATTTTTAAAATTTCTAAAAACAAATAATTTGCATGTGCATATGTGTGTAGTGTATGTCTGTGGTGTGTATCCATGTGTCTATGAATGTTCAAATGTCTGGGCACACATGTAGGCAGGGGAGATTCTCCCAACTGCCTTTCACCTTATTTAGTGAAATAGTCTTTGACCAAATCCAGAGCTCACTGATTCAGCTAGTCTAGCTAGCCAGCTTGCCCTGCTGTGAATCTACCTGTTTCCACCTCCCTAGCACTGGGATTACAGGCCACACCATATCAGGCATTTACATGAGTGCTGGGGTTCCAAGCTTAGGTCTTCATGCTTGTGTGGCAAGGACTTTACCTTCTGAGCCATCTGCCTCTTTCCTACCTTCTTCTTCTTCTTCTTCTTCTTTTTTTTGGTAAGGTCTCTAGCCCAGGCTCTGACCTGGAACTCACTATGTAGTCGTAGGGTGGCCTCAAACTCACAGTGATCCTCCTACCTCTGCCTGCTGAGTGCTGGGATTAAAGATGTGCTCCACTACGCCCGGCCCCACCACTGCTTCTTGCAAGCTTCTGGATCCCCCAGTTTCATCTCCCACTGTCATAGGTACCTTGTGGTCACCTATACATGTGCTACTTTGCATCTGACTGTGTGTGGGTGCTGAGAAGATCAAACTTGGGTGGTCAGGCTTATAAGCAAGGGCTTTTAACCACTGAGCCATCTCCCAACTCCCATCTTTTTTGAGAGAGAGTCTTTCTATTATAGCCTGGGCTGCCTGAAACTCACTGCTTGAACTTGGAATCCTGGTTTTCTTACTCTGTGTGTGTTACTGGGGGTTGAGCCTAGGGCCTTACACATGCTAGACATGTTTCTGGCCACTGATTTATATCCCCAGGTCTCTCTCTCTTTTTTTAAATTTGTTTCTTTATTAGAGAGAGAAAGAGGGAATGGAGAATGAGCATGCCAGGGCCTCTAGCCACTGAAAATGAACTCTAAATACATGTACCAACTTGTGTATCTGGCTCTACGTGGGTACTGGGGAATCAAACCTGGGTCCTTTGGCTTTGCCAACAAGCACCTTAACCACTAAGCCATTGAAGGTGTTTAGATACAGAGGCACAGAAGAAGAAACAGACATAGATGAGTTGGTGCAGAGGATCTGAAAGTCCTGAGCAGTCAGATGCTCTATGCTTCCCAGAGTTTGCTTTTATTCACTTTACAAGATCATATCGGAACAATCATACTGTGTCACAAATACAATTGTAAGACAATATGCTTTGATTAGTTAGCCTATTTAAACAAAGAACACTACACACGAGTACTAACAGAGTGATTGCTGTCAGAGTGACCTCACTTCCAGCAAGATGTTCTCAAGAATGAACAAGAACAGGTTTCCCAGGAGGTTTGCCTTCTGGTTACACTGTGTGCATTGCTTCTTCTGTGCCTTATTTTCTCAGTTAAACTCAAGCTTGAAGGCTGAGAGCCACATATCATTTATTGACTGGCTACAAGCCATTTCTCTCCAGCCCCTGAGGTCTCTATATTCTTACTTTGAGACAGGGAGGGTCTCACTAGGTTGCCTAGGCTGGATTTAAACTCACTCTGTAACTCAGGCCTTGGAACCAATCCATAATACCCCCAAAAATCTTTTATTTTCATTTATTTATTTATTTATTTATTTATTTATTTATTTTATGGGGAACATAATGGCACACACCTGTAATCCTAGCAATGGAAGCTGGGTTAGGAGAATCACAAGTTCAAGGCTAGTCTGGGCTACACAATGATTTCTAGGCTAGCCTGAGCCTCCTAACCAGACCCTATCTTTATTTTTTTAGTTTTAGTTTTTCAAGGTAGAGTCTCACTCTTACTCAGGCTGACCTGGAATTCACTATGTAATCTCAGGGTGGCCTCAAACTCACGGCGATCCTCCTGTCTCTGCCTCCTGAGGACCCTGTCTTAAAAGCGGGGGGGTGCCTGGGGAAATGGCTTAGTGGTTAAGGCATTTGCCTGTGAAGCAAGGATCCCAGTTCTATTCCCCATGGACCCACATAAGCCAGATGCACAAAGGAGCACATGCGTCTGGAGTTCATTTGCAGTGGCTAGAGGCCCTGACGTGCCCATTCTCTCTTTCTCTTTATCTGCTTCTTTTTCTCTCTCTCTCCTAAATAAATAAAATATTTTTTTAAAAAGGACTTTTTTTTTTGGTGGCGCACGCCATTAATCCCAGCACTTGGGAGGCAGAGGTAGGAGGATTGCCGAGAGTTTGAGGCCACCCTGAGACTACATAGTTAATTCCAGGTCAGCCTGGACCAGCGTGAGACCCTACCTCGAAAAACGAAAAACCAAAAAAAAAAAAAGAATCAAGCCCATGGCTTCATGAATGCCAGGCAAGTGTTCTATCACTGAGCTTACATCCCCAGCCCCATGTTTTAAGAAACTTTTGGGGGGCTGGTAAGAAGGCTCAGCAGTTAAAGATGCTTTTCCAAAGACTGCTGCCCAGGTTCTATTCCCCAGCACCCACATAAAGCCAGATATAAATAATGTGGTACAAGCATCTGTTGTTCTTTGAAGAAGCAAGAGACCCTGTCATAGCCAGACAATAGGGTGGCTGGTTCCCCTTCATCTCCCTGCTCTGAAAGGAAGAAACTAAATTCAATGTTAAGTCAAGTTTCTGTCTAGTCTTAAAACTGGATTGATCTGGTTTAATTATAACTGGACAGCATGTGTCATGTGATCAGACCTTTAACTCCAAGGCCTTCAGGACACTGATGGTGGGAAATGGATGTATATCTTTGGAGAAAAACTGGAAATATCAGTAAGGCATTTTTAGGTAAAGCTTCTTACAGCAGTAGAATTTTCAGTACAGATATTTGTCCTTACTATTGGTGCCAGTCAGCCAAACAGTATTACGACTCTAAAGTAAGTCTGAGCCTGCTCGCCCAGGCCCAGTGCTCTTTGGCAGATCCATAGTGTTTTTTTCCCTTGTGTTTTCTTGCACTAAGGATTGTTAGTAACTGTTTTACAGTCACATGTTGAATTTGTAAACTTTACGGCTGACACGCTGTTGTTTTCTGAATGAGATGTATTACAGGTAAAAAGAGCTGAAGGTGAGACACAGTGACAATATCCTGCTGTCATAACCTCACAGATGCAGAGAAGAAACTTCACGGGTAACCTGAATAAACCCAGCTGAAATGGCAACAGTCTGCTTCTGTGGTGAACACCTTACACCAGAGTGTTAAAAGTGCCTTCTGTCTTAAATTTCAGACCAAATAATTTTGTGTATTGAACTTGGGCAGAAGTGTCCTTCCTTCCCCTCTTACCATGAAGTAGAAAACTGGTATTCTATAGAAAGGTTCTGTGGTCATTTTGTCCCTTAGATTGAGAAGCAGCAATGTTTTTGCTTCCAATTTGATTAATCATTGTGTTAAAAAGATAGTCAATGAGATGGGTGGCTTTTCAGAGCTTTTGCCATTTTTAAAGGGAGGGAGCAGGCTCTGCTCTGTAAACCAAAATGTGTGTTCAGCATTGTTAAGTAGTTTACAACAGTTGGACAGAATGCAGTAATTCTGGCCTAAGGTAGGTATGAAAATCTGAGTTGTAATGACCTTTTAATAGGTTTAACCAGTTTCCTAAAAGACAGCTTACTTCAGATTCCATCGAGGGTTGTGTTTTCCCATGAATGTGAATATTTCAGTGCCTGTCTTCTGATGTATGTATTGTTCTTGTATTCCAAAGTAGTTAAAGAACTCTAGAAAGAAAAAAAAAAAAGAGAGAGAGAGAGAGAGACCCTATCATGCCCATTCTCTCTCTCTCTCTCACACACACACAAATAAAAATTTTAAAGCTGAGAACAATTCCATTAAAAAAAAAAAAGCCAGACGTGGTGGCACACACCTTTAATCCCAGTACTCAGGAGGTGGAGGGATCACTGAGAGTTCAAGGCCACCCTGAGAGTACATAGTGAATTCAGGTCAGCCTGGGCTGGAGAGACCCAACCTCGAGGGGCGGGGTGTGGGCAGGAAGCCAAGACTGTACTTTCAGAGATCATTTCTATAGCTCATTACTAGAGAAGTTTCTCTGACTGTGTACAGCACTTGGAACCACTGAATGTGAAGCCAGCTCTTGGTGTTGCTTTGCTGCAAATGCCACTTACTGTTGATGATCATTCCTGCTCTCCTTTGGGACGGCTAGTGGGAGAGGACATAGTCTGAGTGGCAAGAAGAAAAAATAAATAAAAAATTTTAGGGGAGGGGAGGGAAATATGTGTTTTTTTGTATGTAAGTATAGAAGTTGTCAATAAAAAAAATGAACAAAAAATTTTTTTAAGCTGGCTGGAGAGATGGCTCAGCATTTAAGGTGCTTGCCTGAGAAGCCTTAAGGACCCAGGTTTGATTCCCCAGTACCCACATAAGCCAGATGCACAAAGTGGCACATGCATCTGGAGTTCATTTTCGGTGGCTGGAGGCCCTGGTGCACGTATTCTATCTGCCTCTTTCTCTCTCTCAAATAAATAAATGAATAAATAAATACATTTTTTGAGACACACACACACACACACACACACACAGAGGTAGATATAGAGAATGGATGCACCAGCGGCCTCTCAGCCCCTGTGAACTAATTCCAGACATGTGTGCCCCATTGTGGGCAAGTGTGGCATTGCGCCCTTGCATCACTTTACATCTGGCTAAATGTGGGACCTGTAGAATTGAGTGGGCATTCTTAGGCTTGGCAGGTGGGTGCTTTAACCGCTAAGTCATCTCTCCAGCCCTAAATATTTTTTAAAAATGGAAATTTTATACTTAGGCAATAATCACCCACATTTCTCCCTTTACTCTCTAATCCCAAGGACGCTCATTTCAGACCAGACTATTAGACCTTCCTTCCATGTTGATTCCAGAGCCATCATTTGGTACCATGCCCACTAAAAAAGAGAAAGAAAGACTGCTCTGGGCCTCCCATTAGCAGCTTAAAACACACTTTGAAGTGTGCTTTGAAATTACAAATCCCCATGGAATGTGGTTAAAAGTCAAAAGTCAGGCAAGACATCCTTCCTGGCTGCTGAGGAGATGGTAGAAAGATGATTCCTTCCAGAGATGGATTCTGTATCTTCCTGAAGAAGCAAGCTACCATACTCACTTTCCCTTTTTGCATGTGCTTATTTGAGTGTTGTTTAGGTTAACATTTCTTTTTTCATCAGGTTATAATCGCCTAGAGAGTGCAAATTATATCCTCGTTTGTTTTCTACATTATATATCCAACACCGGACACACACCAGACACCTAATATATATTGAACAAATGAATGAATAACTTTGAAATCACCATATAATAACTTTTGTTCTTTATTTAATGGGATGATGAAACCCAGGGCCTTGTTTATTTGTGCTATGCAAGCTCTCTACCAGTAAGCTATATCCCAACCCCATGTAGCTGCTTTGCCTTTCTCCTGTGATACAGGTAGAAACAATAGGCTCTCTTATCTCTCCTGGATGGAACTCCCAGGAGTGCAAGTTTCTTTCACAAAAGATAAGCCCAAGTTATAGCAAAGGAGATGATATGTACTTACCCTGTACCCTAATGTGAGTGTTCCTCTGTCAGAAGCTACATTGGCTTGCTTTCTGCAGGCTCCTAATGAAGAGGTCCATCATTGTTTTGAATGAGGTCAGAGCTATAATTGGGTTTTGCAACAGTCTCATGAACTGTGCCCTGCAGGAAGGCAGGTAAAAAAGTGGCCAGAAAATTCCTCCCCCCTCAGAAATAGTCACCTGATTTAGCATGGCAAGGTCAGAGCGACACTTTCTGTGTTCACCCCAATTATAACCTGGCCTTGCCAGTTTTGAGGTCTGCAAGTGTTTAAAGCAACATAGACTCCACCTTCATCTGGAGAATGGGGGCAGAGTGTGTCAGGGTATTGCTTGGGGTTGATATGTGGTGGGCAATAAAAGGACACTAAAGCCCTTTGGCAGGTCTCTGTATTGTGTGGTTCTGGAATGTTCATGTAATGAAAACAAAGTAAGTCCTGGCCAACAGAGCAAACTTCTCAGACTCAGAGAGGCCTAAGACAGGGGGTTGATAGCAAAGGGGTTAGTAACAATGAACAATTTCCTATGTCCAAGTGAGTAAATAGAATGAAGGGAAAGATCCCAACTAGGATAAAGACCAAAATATAAATATCTAGAAGGCTGGGGAGATGTGTCTGTTGGCAATGTGCAGGCTTATGCAAGCATGAGGACCTGCGTTCAGGTCACCAGCACCCATGTCAATGCCAAGCACAGCAGCATGCCTATAATCTCAGTACAAGGGCGGCAGACAGAGAGAGAGAGAGAGAGAGAGAGAGATAGTATGGGTGTATCAGGGCCTCCTGCCTCTGCAAACAAACTCCAGATGCATGCACCACTTTGTGCATCTGGCTTCATGGGGGTACTAGGGAATCAAACACAGACTGTCAGGTTTTGTAAGCAAGAGCCTTTAACTGTTGAGCCATCTCTCTAGCCCCTGTATCTCTCTCTCTCTCTTTAGGGTCTTACTATAGAGCCCCGTTGACCTTGAACTTGAGATCTTCCTGCCTCAGCCTCCCATGTGCTAGAATTAAAGACCTAGGCCACCACACCCAGGTATACAGTATGCTTTATTATACTAATTTCTTTCCCTTTCCTCCTTTGTCTTCCCCTCCCTTTTCTTCTTTTCTTTGCAATCTTGGGAATTGAATTCAGCACATTGTGCACAGTAGGGTCTACCAATGAGCCTCAGCTCTTAGCACCTCTTGATATCTCCCTTTGAAGACATACCCTGCCTATGTGTTCATTTCCTTGCTTCCCCTGTAAATCTCCAGTAATCCCCTGTTTTCAGGTAGCATATGCCAGTGCTTCTCAAGAAGGAAAGGTGGAGTGGCAGACCTAGGCCATTAGGCCACCACCAGCACAAGGCTTTGAGGTTGGATGAGGAGTCCAGGCTGACCATAGGAGCCAGCTGCCTACTGTGGGAATTCACTTGGGAGTGGATGACACCGCTGAGAAGTAAGGAAGGTTCCTTCCATTTCTGCTAGCTTGAAGGTTCTTCAGCAAACATTTCTATTTTTTCCACATCAACTACATAAAGCACATGGGTACAATTGCACGCGCACATGCGTGTGCGCACACACACAGGCTGTGGGAGTGCCTTAGTGGTAGAGCACTTGCTGGTGTATGATACCATAGGATCTGCCCCTAATACTACAAAATTAATTAAATACTTAACAAATAAACCTGGGCTCGGTGGCACATGCCTTTAATCCCAGCACTCAGGAGGCAGAGGTAGGAGGATCACCTTGAATTTGAGGCCACATAATGAATTCCAAGTCAGCCTGAGCTAGGGTGAGACCCCCCACCTCAAAAAACAAACAACAACAAAACAAAACAAAAAAACAACAACAAAAAAATCAAAACAAAACAAAAACAAAAAACCTTAACAAATAAATACATCCATTTGAAACATTATTTGGAATGATGTTATAGAGGCAGACATTTTTATGTTTCAGTCTGGAGAAGTTCCCTGAAGGACTCAGCCATGAGAGCATGGTTCTTTTTGAGGCCCACTGCCACTATCTTTGGGCCTGACCTCTGCTCTCTGGGGAGAAACACGAGCTGGTTGGTGATTGTTGAGTCACCATGGTGGTCACAGCCTCTGGAGTCCTGGTCTGGAGACACAGGGGTAAGCTTTACTGGGGAGATTATACCCTAAGTCCCACAGAGGGGCAGCCTGTGGCATAGATCACTCTTTCCACTAATAAATAGGCAACAATCAATGGATTATATCCATGAAATAAAATGGAATGCAATAAACAATAAAAGATAAACTAGAGCAGGGTGTGGTGATGCACACCTTTAAATTTTAGCACTTGGGAGGCAGAGGTGGGAGGATCACTGTGAGTTCAAGGCCAGTGTGGGATACATAGTGAGTTCCAGGCCAGCTTGGCATAGAACAAGACCCTACCTCAAAAAAAAAAAAAAAAAAAAAAAAAGATAAAGTAATATAAATAGCCAGATATAAGTCAAATTTTTTTTTCTTAATAGTTTTGAAATAATGTGATTTACAACATAGTTGCAAAAATAATACAAATGCATCTTATTTAATTGCCATCAAAACAGAACAGAAGCCAGGCAAGGTAGCATATGACTTTAATCCCAGTACTCAAGAGGCTGAGGTAGGAGGATCACCATGAGTTTGAGGCCAGCCTGAGCTACTCAGTTAGTTCCAGGACAGTCTGGGCAGAATGACCAGACCCAGCAGTAACTGGTCACCATTTTAATTGCTTTCAGAAATAACTAGAACATCACATAGCGTGTAAGGAAAGCAAGAGAATACTGGATTTGATCTCTATAGACAAGACTGTTTATTGAGAGAAACAGCAAGGGGCCTCAGCTTTCCCCCGGATGAAGGCTGAAGCACTGAGTCAGGCTAGGGTGTAAGTTTATAAGGAGAATCCTAAGAAAAACAGACTGGACCAGATGCAGTTGATAAGAAAATTGTAGCTGTTTGTGTCCTGGTTCTGAATAGGCTTTTTCAGCCAGGAATGTCTAAGGGAGGATTCTCAGATGGTCTCTGGTCCTTCAAGGCCATCTAGGATAAGGGGAGTACATCCATCAGGGAAGGATGCCAAACTTCTTTATTGCCTGCAAGCTTTAGGGATAGCTATTAACTCTTTAGTTCCCTTTAGTTTTCAGGGAAGGCTATTAACCCTTTTTTTTTTTTTTTTTTTTTTGGTTTTGCGAACACTCTGTAGGCTGACCTGAACTGTTAAACATTTCTCCAAATATTTTCATGTCTTTTGAAAACAGCAAGAATAAACCTACTTTAAACATTTCTCCAAATATTTTCATGTCTTTTGAAAACAGCAAAAACCTACTTTGACTACTCTGACAGAATTGAATGGGCCCTGAAGTGTAAATAGCTAAGACCTGTCCTTGGAACACAGTGGGTACTGGAAGGGTCTTCTCAGAGGACCGACTGTTTATGGCAAGCACTGTGGAGGTACCTGCCCCAGCCCCGTGGACAGAAAAGATACGCACACAGCAAAGGCCTACCCTCCGAGAACCCGTAGGCTAACCTAGGTGTCCTTGTCCTGCCCCACCCATCCTCAACCTCCCACCCCAGTCCTGCTCCATCCGCCCAGCGCGCGTCGCTCAGCAGGGCACTAGCGCCCATGACTTTTGCAGGGCACCAATGTTTACGGGCCAGGCCCTGGGGATGCAGGAGGACCCTCTCTGCTCCAAATGCCTGGTTGGGGGAAAGGCTGCTTCCTTTGGGGACCACAAACAAGGAATTCCAAGTCCGCCAGGACAATCACTCGGGGGAGGGACGCTCGTGGAGGTTTTGGACTTTCCCTGGAAGTCATTCAAGAGCAAAAAGGAAGAAAATAGTTTCCAGGAGGGCCCAGCTGGAAACTAAGACAGGCCAGCCTACGAATTACCGAGGCCCCGCCCCCCCGGCCGGCCAATGGCCGCGCGGGCTCGGCCGGCCCCGCCCCGTCGCTGCGGGGCTGGGCGCCCGCGACTCAGTCCGCTGTCTCCCGGACGTGGCGCCTCTAGGTAAGCTCGCGTCCGGCGCTCGGTCCCGGGCTCAGCCCGCACCGACGCCCTTCGAGGAGGTGGGCTGCAGCCGGAGCCGAGCAGAGCGCGGGGCCCGGGAGGGAACAGAGCGCGGGGCTAGGGACTGGGGACCCCAAGAGCTCCGCCGCCGCCTCCTACACCCTCAGTGCAGGTGGGTGACATAGGTCTTCTGTCTGCCGTGGCCTGGGGAGAAGTTTGGGCCGGAAGGAGAACCACTAGGCTCTTCCGGCTTCTTGCAGGCCCAGGGTGACCCTCAGGGAAAGCGGAGCCCTAGTGCGCCAACCTGTGGCTGTCGCGCCTGGTAGTGGACGGCCGGCTGCGGCCTGACTCTGGGTCTGGGCGGTTCTCGGCAGACACCTGCTTGGAACAGCCTCTCCGCCCTCGTGGGACCTTGGTCCCGCCCAGGAATCCTGTCTGAGGCTGTGGGTCCTGCCCTTCGGGAGGGTGGACATTTCTTTCCGTCACGCAATCAGAAGCTCTGTGGCAGTCAGATCGGAAACTTTGCCACCTCCGGGACACCCTGCCACCCCCCCTTTCTCTGAGATTGGAAAGGACTGCCAGGATAGGATAGAACCGAAACAAGCAAGCATGATGTTCTCTGGATACCACGAAGCTCCAAAAACATGTTGGAAGACAGTCAGCGACCCGGGAACACAGGCTGATGTTAATGAGAGCAGAATTAATGTCCTCAACTGTGTTTTGAGATTTCCATTTCTGCCAAGAGCCTAAATGTTGCTGCCTCCTCGCCATCCTGGGGCAGTGACTTTGGTCTCTTCCCGGGCTTGAAAACCGGGCTGTATGACTCTTCTGCTGTACAGGCCTTTATATTGGTCAGGGTGGATAGCCAGCTGCAATAACGCAGCAATCTTGGGTTCAAATCCTACCTAGCCTGCTGGCCGGTTGTGTAAATTGGTGTCACTTCTCTCTTGGGATTGTGTCAGCGTTTAAGTAAGTGTGTCTTCGAATGTCTTTGTCTACAGTGCACCCTCAATAAATGTGAACAAATGTGGGCTTCCTTTGCTCTTTTGGGGCACCATCAACACCTGGCCTCAATCTTGTATTAAGGCTCAGGCTGGGATTCAGAAAAGTGTTCACTTGACTCCTTCCTCACACCTTTCTAGGTGCTGTGGGAAGGGAAGTGTGGTGCTTTGAATCATAAACTCATGTGTTTTGAATGCTTGGTTCCTAGCCAGTTTGGGGGGGTGGAGCCTTACTAGAGTTGGTGGTTGTTGGTGGTGGCCTTATGGATGTGATGGCCAGCTTCCTCTCATTCTCATGCTGGGGTGTTCTACCTGCTGTGGCAGAGGTGATGTCCAGCCTCTTCTCATGCCATCTTTTCCCTGCCACCGTGGAACTTCCCCTCCACCCTATAAGCCAAAATACTTTTTCTTTCCATCACCTGCTTTGGGTCGGGTGCTTTGTTCCAGCAATGAGAAGGTAACTACAACATGAAGGGTGCATCAGCTTTGACACAGATGTTCTTTTTCATCTCCTGAAGGTTTAGAAGCCCCCCCCCAACCTCTCCTCTGTGATTGCCTGACCTTCCATCACTAGCTCCCCATCTGGAATGTGGCACTTGGCACTGCAAGTGAATCAGCATGGGGTTGCGAGGCCACCAGACAGGGTTGCTGGCTCATTTCTCAATGTGGCAAAGCCTGGTTCCCAAAGCAGCATTGGGTGTTCTCCACTCTGAAGAATGTCTCAGAACTCTTAAGTACCATGACACCCACTTGGTCCCCTCTTCTCTACTTCTCTTCCCAATAGTGCTCTCAGAATCCAACAGCATCTTAACTTTCTCTTGTTCAGAATAGTTTTGGAGCTTCCTTCCTTGCTAGAGTTCCTTCCCAGCTTTCCTAGCCTGGTAAATGGCACCTTCTTTTCCCAGCACCCAAAGAGTCGGGCTTGACTCTTCACTCCCTCTCATGTCCTACTTCTAGGAAGCACTTGGAATGCAGCCACTCCTTGTCACTGTACACTTACTATTCTGGGTCACATGCATCATTTCTCCCCTGCTGTGGCCTCTTGACTTCTCATCCTTTTTCCATCCTGGCCCTCCAAAGGCCTCACAACCACCAGAGTTCTTGGGCGCAGTGAAAGCCTCTCTCTCCTTTCTTTCCAGTGATTCCCTGTTTGATGCTAAGTAAAATCCAGAGCCCTTCCCATAACACCCTACCTGAGTGGCCTTGTCAAACTCTTTGACCTTGATCTCTGTTCTTCCCTCTGGCTTTCTAGACCACCTCATTGCCTGCTTTCTCCTCCAAAATGCCAAGCTCCTTCCCATCGTATCTGTTGTGCCCTCTGCCCAAGACCTCTTCTTGCTACTGAGAACAGCTTAGCTCAAATGTCATCAGATCAGAAGGGCTTCCTTAGCCACCCCAGGGTCCTGTCTCATTGCCTGTTTTTTTTTTTAAACATGTATTTTTGGGCTTTTTATCTAGGTATGTGTTCACTGATCTATACCTGTCCCACCCTAATAAATTGGATGCTGGAATAGACCCTGTCTCTCTTAATTCTTTCAGCATAGTACTCTTGGATGTGGGAGGCTGTTGAAGTTATCATTGTGTTGCTGGAACAAAACACCCAACCAAAAGCAGCTGATGGGAGGAAAGATTTTTTTTTTTAAATTTTATTTCTTTGAGAGAGAGAAAGAAGAAGGAGGAGAGAGAGAGAGAGAGAGAGAGAGAGAGAGAGAGAGAGAGAGAGAGAATGGGCATGCAAGGGCCTCCAGTCACCACAAATGAACTCCAGATGCATGTGCCACCTTGTGCATCTGGCTTACATGGGTCCTGGGGAATCAAACTTAGGTCCTTTGGCTTTGCAGGCAATGCCTTAACTGCTAAGCCATCTCTCCAGCCTGAGAGGAAAGATTTTGTTCTGGTTTATAGTCTCAAGGGGAAGCTTCCTGATGGCAGAGGAGTGCATGGCATGAACAGAGGCTGGACATCATTTTTAACACAGCAGATAAAAAACAGCAGCAAGAAAGTAAGAAGAGCTCTGGCAAGGAGAAGCTGGTTATAACACCCCAAAGCCTGCTTCTAGTAGCGTACTTCCTTCAGTAAGGCTTTTTCTTCTCAAATTGGCCACCAGTTGGGGACCAAATATTCAAACCACGTGAGTTTATGGGGGACAGGGGCAATAAGAGATAAGCAACAAACACATCTATAATTGCAAATTGTGGTAAGTACTATATAAATAATGCTTACTTGCATTTAAAGCACTTAAAACTATTAAGCTTATATGTTTCAACTGTGGTATTATCAAAACCAGCTGTGAGCCATTTTGCATGGATACACCTGGAAAGGGCTGAACAGTTGCCCCAAGTCATATAATGACTTCAGTGTAGTGGAACTTGGTCTTCTACTGTAGGAACATATGTGTGTGTGTGTGTGTGTGTGTGTGTGTGTGTGTGTGTATGTATGTATAGTAAACTTTAATGGTGAGCCTACAGGCATATGCAGAAACAACCTGATCCTGAAGACTTCAGTTCTTCACTCTTCTGGTAACTAGTAAACCTCTTCTTCTTCTTCTTTTTTTTTTTTTTTTTTTTGGCGTTATATTTTCTCCATCTTTGCAATAAGATGATCCCATCATTATGTTGACCTTCCTTCCTTCCTTTCTTTTTTTCCTTGCTTTTTTTTTTAATTGACATCTTCTATACTTACATACCTTACCTTGAAAAAGAAAAAAAAAGGAAAAATAAAAATAAATAATCTGTTTCAGTAAGCAGATTGTAAAAGTTGAGAGAAATTGCTGTTGCAGTCAGGTTCATATTGCTGGCATAAATCACCTGACCAAGAGCAGCTTGTGGGAAAAAGGGTTTATTTTGGCTTACAGACTCGAGGGAAGCTCCATGATGGCAGGGAAAATGATGGCATGACAAGAGGGTGGACATCACTACCTGGCCAACATCAGGTGGACAATAGCAACAGGAGAGGGCCAAACACTGGCAAGGGAAGCTGGCCCCCATAAGCCCACCCCAACAATACACTGCCTTCAGGAAGCTTTAATTTCCAATTGTCATCAGTTGGGGGAACCTAGCATTTAGAACACCTAAGTTTATGGGGACGCCTGAATCAAACCACCACATTGCCTTCATCCAACCTCACTCCCAACCCTGTCGCCCCATGTGATCTCTTCCAGTACATCTCTCTTCAGGTCATCCACCTTCCCAGGGCCAGAGCGCTCTCCAGCCATGACATTTGCTGAGGAGAAGACCTATAAGTATATCTACCGCAATCACAGCAGATTTTGCCGTGTTAATGTTCTGGAGATTCTGCCTCTCCTGCCCTGCCTCACATTCAGTGACCAGGTGAGCCAGGAAAGAGACTACTGGACACTACTGCACTCCCACCATTTCACCCAGGCCAGGGCCAGCTCCTTCCTTCTCTCCTGCCCTTGGCCTCTTGTCCTGCTTTTCTAACTTTAGATGGAATGTGGTTCACTGAGGCCCTTTTGACCTTGCCAAGTGCCCTCTTGTGATGTTCTGTGCTAAAAAGGCCTGCCACCTGCCAATTTCCTGGCTCTGCTCTCCTACTGTTTTGAACCTTCTCTTTGTCTTTCTGGTTCTGCTCAGGTTTTCTTTTCTTTTCTTTTCTTTTCTTTTCTTTTCTTTTCTTTTCTTTTCTTTTCTTTCTTTCTTTCTTTTTTTTTTTTTTTTGTGTAGCCCAGGCTGGCCTCGAACTCCTGATCCTCCTGCCTCCGCCTCTTCAGCAATATCCTACCGGCGTGCGCCACCACAACCGGCTTCTTTTCTTTTCTTTTCTTTTATTAGTTATGTACATACTCAGTGTGTAAACAGCATATGTTGGTACCATCCTTAGCTCCCTTCCTGTCCTCCCCCTCGTTGGGGATGCCAGTTATTCCCAGGTGGATTGTGGATCCTGATGGCAGAGGAGTGCATGGCATGAACAGAGGCTGGACATCATTTTTAACACAGCAGATAAAAACAGCAGCAAGAAAGTAAGAAGAGCTCTGGCAAGGAGAAGCTGGTTATAACACCCCAAAGCCTGCTTCTAGTAGCGTACTTCCTTCAGTAAGGCTTTTTCTTCTCAAATTGGCCACCAGTTGGGGACCAAATATTCAAACCACGTGAGTTTATGGGGACAGGGGCAATAAGAGATAAGCAACAAACACATCTATAATTGCAAATTGTGGTAAGTACTATATAAATAATGCTTACTTGCATTTAAAGCACTTAAAACTATTAAGCTTATATGTTTCAACTGTGGTATTATCAAAACCAGCTGTGAGCCATTTTGCATGGATACACCTGGAAAGGGCTGAACAGTTGCCCCAAGTCATATAATGACTTCAGTGTAGTGGAACTTGGTCTTCTACTGTAGGAACATATGTGTGTGTGTGTGTGTGTGTGTGTGTGTGTGTATGTATGTATAGTAAACTTTAATGGTGAGCCTACAGGCATATGCAGAAACAACCTGATCCTGAAGACTTCAGTTCTTCACTCTTCTGGTAACTAGTAAACCTCTTCTTCTTCTTCTTTTTTTTTTTTTTTTTTGGCGTTATATTTTCTCCATCTTTGCAATAAGATGATCCCATCATTATGTTGACCTTCCTTCCTTCCTTTCTTTTTTTCCTTGCTTTTTTTTTTAATTGACATCTTCTATACTTACATACCTTACCTTGAAAAAGAAAAAAAAAGGAAAAATAAAAATAAATAATCTGTTTCAGTAAGCAGATTGTAAAAGTTGAGAGAGAATTGCTGTTGCAGTCAGGTTCATATTGCTGGCATAAATCACCTGACCAAGAGCAGCTTGTGGGAAAAAGGGTTTATTTTGGCTTACAGACTCGAGGGGAAGCTCCATGATGGCAGGGGAAAATGATGGCATGACAAGAGGGTGGACATCACTACCTGGCCAACATCAGGTGGACAATAGCAACAGGAGAGGGCCAAACACTGGCAAGGGGAAGCTGGCCCCCATAAGCCCACCCCCAACAATACACTGCCTTCAGGAAGCTTTAATTTCCAATTGTCATCAGTTGGGGAACCTAGCATTTAGAACACCTAAGTTTATGGGGGACGCCTGAATCAAACCACCACATTGCCTTCATCCAACCTCACTCCCAACCCTGTCGCCCCATGTGATCTCTTCCAGTACATCTCTCTTCAGGTCATCCACCTTCCCAGGGCCAGAGCGCTCTCCAGCCATGACATTTGCTGAGGAGAAGACCTATAAGTATATCTACCGCAATCACAGCAGATTTTGCCGTGTTAATGTTCTGGAGATTCTGCCTCTCCTGCCCTGCCTCACATTCAGTGACCAGGTGAGCCAGGAAAGAGACTACTGGACACTACTGCACTCCCACCATTTCACCCAGGCCAGGGCCAGCTCCTTCCTTCTCTCCTGCCCTTGGCCTCTTGTCCTGCTTTTCTAACTTTAGATGGAATGTGGTTCACTGAGGCCCTTTGACCTTGCCAAGTGCCCTCTTGTGATGTTCTGTGCTAAAAGGCCTGCCACCTGCCAATTTCCTGGCTCTGCTCTCCTACTGTTTTGAACCTTCTCTTTGTCTTTCTGGTTCTGCTCAGGTTTTCTTTTCTTTTCTTTTCTTTTCTTTTCTTTTCTTTTCTTTTCTTTTCTTTTCTTTCTTTCTTTCTTTTTTTTTTTTTTTTTTTTGTGTAGCCCAGGCTGGCCTCGAACTCCTGATCCTCCTGCCTCCGCCTCTTCAGCAATATCCTACCGGCGTGCGCCACCACAACCGGCTTCTTTTCTTTTCTTTTCTTTTATTAGTTATGTACATACTCAGTGTGTAAACAGCATATGTTGGTACCATCCTTAGCTCCCTTCCTGTCCTCCCCCCTCGTTGGGGATGCCAGTTATTCCCAGGTGGATTGTGGATGGTTCATAGTGGGGGTATCGATCAGTCATGGGGAAGAGGCAATGTCTCTGTGCATAGTGTCCCAACTTGTGGCTCTAACAATCTTTCTGTCCCCTCTTCCATGAATTTCCCTGTGCTCAGTTTTTTGTTGTTGTTGTTGTTGCTGTTGTTTTGTTTATTTATTTGGGAGAGAGAGAGAGACAGAAAGAAAAATGGGCGCCCCAGGGTCTCTAGCCACTGCAAATGAACTTCAGATGCACACGCCACCTTGTGCATCTGGCTTATGTGGGTACTGGGGAATCAAACCTGGGTCCTTAGACTTCATAGGCAAGCACCTTTACCACTATGCAATCTCTCCAGCCCCAAATATTTTTTAAATACAGTCTTAAAATATTCAATTAATTTATTTGAGAGAGAAAGAAGCAGATATAGAGAGAAAGAATGGGCATGCCAGGGCCTCTAGCCACAGCAAACAAATTCCAGATGCATATGCCACCTTATGATTGTGGCTTTACATGGGCACAGAGGAATTAAACCTGGGTCCTTAGGTTTTGCAGGCAAGCACTTTTTCTTTTTTTCAAACAAGGTCTTTGCAGCCTGCTTTGGCCTCACTCACTATCCTGTCTCAGCTTCTCTAGTCCTGGGATTACAAAATTATTGCTTGTTTTAGTGGGAACTTGGTTGAGGTAAAAACCGCAGCTGCTCTCATCTTCCATGACTCGCCCCAGTACTTTCACCCCCATTATTTCTCATCCCAGCCCCTCCCTATTCCTCTTTCACCCCCTTTACCTTATTGTTGCTGGACTCCTTTTCCTTCTGTGCTCACCCAAACTGCTCTCTCTTCTGGGGCTGTGTAGTCTAAGGCTTTGGATTCTCGTTCCATTGCAGTAGGACCTCTGTTGCTTGGTTTCTGTTGAGCCTCTCCATTTCCTCGTCTGTAAAGAAGGGATGATCTAACATTAAATGAGATTCTTCCTACAAGCCTTAACAAAGAACCTTGGACAGAGTCATAGCCTTTCCTGACAGCTCTCTTACTGCTTTGTTGCTAATTGCTTTCTTTAAAATTAATTAATCTATTTATGTGTGTGGGGAGGTGGGGTAGCATTCCAGGGTCTCTTGCCTTTTGCAAACCAGTGCTTATCCTGCTTTATGTGTACGGCTAGGGAATTGAACTTGGGCTGTCAGGTTTGTAACAAACTGCTTTAACTGCTGAGCCATCTTTCCAGCCCCATTAATTGCTTTCCTTCACTCCATACTTGGTCTTTACCTTTTCCTTGCCCTGGACTCTCACCTAGTTTGGGCTGGTGGTCTCCTTCTTTGTGGCCTTCTTTGCAGTAGCCTTCTGGGTGGCCTCTAAGAGACTACACCGCCTATCTTGAGAGAGTGGCTCTGCTGTCTTCCAGGACCGACTGCGGGCATCCTACACACAGCAGGGGAACCAGGACACACTCTGGGAACTCTTCAACAGACTCCAGCGTCGGACCGGTTGGGTGGTACCCTTCATTAGAGCCCTGAGGACATGTGAGCTGCTTGACCTTGCTGAGGAAGTGGCTCAAGTCTACCAGAGCTACCTGCCTCCTGGTGAGCATCCTGCCTGGGCCCCTTCCCACTTCCTTGGCCTGCATTCTCCCTCTTGCCTTTCTTCTTCCTTCACTCTCTAGCCAAGGACACACCAGGGTGTAGATCTGACTGAGCCACTGACTAGTGATGTCCCTTGGGACAAGTCTCTTAATTTCCTTGAGCCTCAGTCTTCTCTGCACAGTGGAGCAAATGGAGCACCATGTCTGTTGTGAAGGGCTGCAGTGGATAGATATTGCAGAATGACGCCTATTGAGAGCTTAGCTGGAGTTTGGCACCTGTTATGTGCCTAGCACAGGAGAACTACTTTCAAGTTTGTGGATCTGCTATTTGTCCCCTGACTTATCTTCATGCCCTCTCTTGTCTCTTCTCCCCCACCAGTTGCTAACCCCCTCTTTCCATTTCCCTTTTCTTCTTCCAAATTTCCCTGAGAACATTCTGGTTTCCATTCCCAACTTCAGCTACCCTTAATTCTTCTCCTTCATTCTTTTCAATGTCTCTGCCAAGTTATATGAACAGAGGGGATTTAGTGGGAGGAGACCCAGGAAGAAAAATCAAGCCAGGTCTGTTTAGTTCAAACCAGAGTCATCCTTAAGATCTCTGTCGATTTACAGTCTCTTTTTTAAAAAAATATTTATTTATTTATTTATTTATTTATTTGTTTGTTTGTTTATTTATTTATTTACTTATTAGAGGCAGAGAGAGGGGGAGAGAGAAAGACAATGGACATGCCAGGGCCTCTAGCCACTACAAATGAACTCCAGACGCTTGCACCACCATGTGCATCTGGCTTATGTGGGACCTGGAGAATCGAACCTGGGTCCTTAGGCTTCACAGGCATGTGCCTTAACTGCTAAGCCATCTCTCCAGCCCAGATTAACAGTCTTGAAACACACCATGCTTGATTTTGTTTCTTTTAATATTATTTATTTGTGCATGTGTGTATTTGTGTGTATGAGTATGTCTGGTTCTCATGGCATTGCAAACAAACACTAGACTCATGCACCACTTTTGGATCTGACTTTACATGAATGCTGGGGGAGTTAAACCCAGGCTGACAATCTTTGCAATTGGGTGCCTTTAACTTAGAGCCATCTCCCAGCCCATGTGTTTTTAAAAAATATTTTATTATTTATTTATTTGAGCGAAAGGGGGGTGCAAATAGATAGAGAGAATGGGCACACTAGGGTCTCCAGCCTCTGCAAATAAACTCCAGATGCATGTGTCACCTTGTGCATCAGGCTTTATGTGGGTCCTGGGGACTCCAACGTAGGTCCTTTGGCTTTGCAGGCAAGCACCTTAACTGCTAAGCCATCTCTCCAGCCCCCATGTTTCTTTTCCTTTTCTTCTTCCATCTTTTCTTTTTCTAACTAGTCTCTTCATTTGTTAAGGTCATCAGTGATCTCTTGGATAGAAATGGCTATAATAGGGCCAGTTGTGGCAGGGTCAGCTGAGGGTGACAGCTATGAGGAGGAAAAAGCCTGGGGACAGAGAAAGGTTGACTACTGAAATAGCCTGGGTGGTATGAGGCTTATGAGACCCCTCCATTCTCTCCTTCCCCCTTTCTACCTCTCCCTTCCACTCAATCCTGCTCCCCAGTGATGCTTGTTGCCTTTGAGGAGTGCATGCTACATCAGGTCAGCTTTTGGAGCCATGGTCTCTCCTCTCACAAGAACATCCCTGATTCTTTCTTGACATAACTCTATCTTTGTCCTACAGGGACCCCACCCTTCTCTCTAGTCCCACTGGAGGTGCCAACAGTTCCTCCCAAGGTTTCAGGAACCTCTGCATCTGCTCTAGACCACAAAATCCCCCACAATGGCTACCAAGAGGTGCCAAGTTATCCTATGCCAGTCCAGGACACCCAGCCACCAAAGTCCCCAGGAGAGGTAGGTCCTTACAGTCTACCTCAGGTTGCCTGCTCTTTTGGTTTCTCACTGCCCATTTCTGCTCACTCAGCCTTCCAGAAGTCTTTTCTTGCCCCCTACAAATCATTCCTAATCTCTGCTAAGAACCCCAGGGCTCCCTGGGGACTAGCCCAGCCCAGCTCCCCTACTGCTCATCAGGCCTGTGGCAACCCTAGCATTCTATTGTCATGCAGCTGGGAGGCCACAGTTTTGAGATCTTTACAATGGTCATGTGAGATGTTGAGCCAGATGAAGTGACCTGAGGGTGCCTAGATTTGAGGATGTGAAGGAGCAGTGGATCAGAGGTGGATGGTGGGGGTTTTAATTGTCAGCAGTAAAAGTAAGTATGGGAGAAGGTGACTAGTTTTTCTGAGGTGTGCTAAGTGGGTCATAGGGTGTCTCCGAGACACCCAACTATGGACCTAAAGTCATAGGGTCTAGGCAGGAACTGCTGAAGAAAGGGCTCTATGCGGTAAATGCAGAGGAGACTTTCCCACAAGGCTGAACAGATGAATAAGGGAACTGTTTGTTTTGTTTTTGGTGGTCTCAGGGCTTTGAGCAAGGGTTCTACCACTCCATCTGGTAATTGTGCAACAACTCCATCTGGTAATTGTTAGGAGGCTGATACAGCTCAGTCAGCCTTGCCAATCCTGGATGAAGTCCTGGGTTTAATCCGCATCAACCAGGCGTGGTGGCACAACACCTGTAATCTCAGCATTCAGGAGGCGGAGGATCAGAACTTCAAGGTCATCCTCAGCTACATAGTTAGTTTGAAGCCAGCCTGGGATACATGAAATTGTCTCTAAATAAATAAATAAAAAGCTGGTATGACAGCACTTGGGACTTGGGAGGCTGAGGTAGGAGGATGGTTATGAGTTAGAGGTCAGGTTTTCCTGGGGCTACAGAGTGAGTGCCAAGTCAGCCTGGGATAGAGTGAAACTCTGCTTTGAAAATAATAATAATGATAATAAAAAGTGGCCGGGCGTGGTGGCACACGCCTTTAATCCCAGCACTCAGGAGGCAGAGGTAGGAAGATCGCTGAGAGTTTGAGGCCACCCTGAAACTACATAGTGAATTCCAGGTCAGCCTGAGCCAGAGTGAGACCCTACCTCGAAAAAGAAAAAAAAAAAGTGTAGGGGGTTTGGCCAGCTGGGATTCCAAGTTCTCTGCCATCAGTGTCAGGCTACTTCTCCCTGGTGATCTCCGGGCCCCGCCCACACTCCTGGAGCTGGGAGGGCGGAGCCTGCTGAGGGACTTGGCCATCTCAGCTCTGGAGGACCTGCCTGGGGACCTCTTCCCACCACTGTTCAAGGAGGCCTTCACCAGCAGACAGAGTAACACCCTGAGGGTGATGGTGGCAGCCTGGCCCTTCCCCTGCCTCCCTCTGGGGTCCCTAATGAAGACAGAAGATCTGGAGACCTTACAGGCTGTGATGCACAGACTTGACAACCTACTCACAATGCAGGTTCACCGCAGGAGGTAGAAACTTACAAGTGCTGGATTTGCAGAAAGTACACCAGAATTTCTTTGGGAACATCTGGGCTGAAACCTAGGATGGTGGCAGTTCCCCACAGGTCATGAGTAAGAAGCAAACCATGGCGAACTGTCCAGAACCTGGGCTGAAGCGGTCCTTGAATGTATTAACTGATCTTTGCCTTAAGGCAACAATTTGGGAGAACCCCAAGCACACCTGCTGCAGCAGGCCCAGCAGAGAAAAAGCTCTGTACAGCTGTGCTGTAGGAAGATGAAGGTTTAGCCATTACCTTTCTACACGCCTCTGGATTTTCTGGATGTTGGCAAGCAATACTCTACCCAGGAGTTGGAACTTAACTTATGGTGGAAAAAGAGAAACCTGGACTGGCATGCATCTTACCTATGTTGATGAGATGTTTTCACAAATGCATGTGTGATGAAATCTACAAGTCTTTGTATTGGCTTAAAGGTCATTTCTCAGAGTGGGGTGCATGTGTTGGCATGTTCATTTCTCAGTTCTCCAAATTCAACTGCCTCTGGCATTTCTATATGAAAGATGTGCATTTCCACTGTGACTGCCTGAAGCAGGTGCTCAGGGGCCTGAAGTCTCCGTTGTAGACCCTTATAATCACAGATTGTCTCCTTTCACAAAGCAGCTTGAACTATCTGTCTCAGTGCCCAAGTGTTGGTCAGCTAAAACAGCTGAACTTGAGTAGTGTCAGATTTTTCTTTTACCTTGTGAGTCCCTTCAAGTTCTGTTAAATAAAGTTACAACCACTTTGCAGACCCTGGATTACAGGGCTATAGGATAGAGGACCCCCAGTTCAGTGCCCTTCTGCCTTCCCTATGCTGTTGTTCCCAACTCACCAGGGTCAATTTTTTTTCTCAAGATTAAAAAAAAAATTTATATTTATTTATTTATTTGACAGAGAAAGAGGAAGGGAAAGAGAGAGAGAGAATGGGTGCACCAGGCCCTCCAGCCACAAATGAACTCCAGACGCCCCCTGTGCATCTGGCTAACATGGGTCCTGGGGAATCGAACCTGAGTCCTTTGGCTTTGCAAGCAAACCCCTTAATCGCTAAGCCATCCCTTCAGCCCAAGATTTTAAAATTATTATTAATTAATTTATTTGAGAGAGCAGGAGGAGAGAGAAGCAGAGAATCGGCACACCAGGCCCTTCAGCTGCTGCTAACAAACTCCAGACACATGTGCCACCTTGTGCATCTGGCTTACGTGGTTCCTGGGGAATCAAACCTAGGTCCTTTGGCTTTGCAGGCAAGTGCCTTAACCACTAAGCCATCTCTTTAGCCCCAGGGTCAATTTCTATGAGAAATACATCTCTATGCCCCTCCTGAAGGACCTGCTGCACCACACTGGCAGTGTGAGGCAGCTGACTCTGGAGCTGAGCCCTGCCCCTTGAGAGTGCCACATTCATTATCATTTACACAGGGCGAGATTTGTCAAAATTGCTGATGGCCATAAAGCAGCATAGTATGCTTTGCCACCGCTGAATAACCTGATGGTAAGAAGCGCTGTGTTTATAATCTGGAGAACAGCCTGATCTTTGCTGGGTATAATAGGTTACCTCTGGGTGCTAAGAAATCACTGGGCAAGGAGATACAGCACATGGCTTCAGACCCTTTTTAGTCATCATGAAGGAAAGATGAGGTAGTTTAGAGAGAGTAAAGTTAATATGGGGGACCATGGGAGCATGGAGACAAATGTCTTGGGAGTCAGAAATAAAATTCTGAACATTTAAATGTGGTCTTGGGCAGGATGATGAATGATGGCATTGCCCCGAATGGTCTACCGTTTGAGAGTAATGGTCAGATCCTGGGAAGCTGGATGCTCACCCTCTGTGCTCCTTGGTGATGAACTTAGTTTCCAGTATAAGGGGAGAGTCCTGTGAGTATAGGGAAGAAAAGAAACTGCATTATTTGATCAGTGACCTTGAAAGCCATGAATTTTTGGTGTCAAAATAAATTGGAGGGCTGGAGAGATGGCTTAGTGGTTAAGGTGCCTGCCTGCTAAGTCTAAGAACCCAGTTCCAATCTCCAGGTCCCACGTTTATCCAGATGCAAAGTGACGCAAGGGTGCAATGCCGCGCTTGCCCACAAGGGGGGCGCATGCATCTGTATTTCATTCACAGCAGCTGAGAGACTGCTGGCGTGCCCATTCTCTGTCTCCCTCTCCCTCTCTCTCTGTCTGTCTCTCTGTCTGTCTCTCTCCAAAAATAAAAAAAAAATTAAAAATTAAAAAAAAATAAATTGGAAACATTTTGATTAAAAAACTACGGGGGATGGAACCTAGAACCTAGGACCTCATGAATGCTAGGCCAGTTCTCTACCTCTGAGCTACAGCCATGGTGTGTGAAAGTCACCTGTGACCAGAGTGAAGATAAGGGCTCTGTGGGATCCTGGATTCTAAGACAAGGGCTGTGTTCCCTAGAAGATACCCCATGAACATAGCTACCCTTTGCCAACTCTTGGGAGAATCAAGTGCCTTATTCCCATTTTTCCCTGTTGCAGAGTTTGGAGCAGGTGCCACAGGCACTCAGCTCCAGAGCTGTCTTGAGGATGTCTGGTGGCTCCTTGGAGCCCTCATCTAACCTGACAGCCCCCAGCCCTCTGACCTTTGGTGGGCATGATAAGCAGGACTCAGAACTGGGCAGTATGCACTCAAGAGGTACGTATAGAATGCGGTAGGGTTTTTGTTGTTGTTGTTGTTGTTTGTTTGTTTTGAGACAAGGTCTCACTCTAGCCCAGGCTGACCTTGAACTCACAGTGATCTTCTTACCTCAGCCTCCCAAGTGCTGGGATTAAAGGTGTGAGCAACTTCTTGGCTATAATATATAGAATATGTAGAATAATAGAGCCTCTTTGGTCTTCCAAGTGAGGGTTAGGATTAGAGTTACCTCATGACCTTCCTTGGACAGGAGGTAAGGTGGGAATAAATGGTCTTCACTCTCAGGAGCAAAACAATTCCTTAATGAGCATACCAGTTAGCATTTGCTGTGTAACAGTCAATCAAAAATACATTTAAGGGGCTGGAGAGATGGCTTAGCATTTAAGGCACTTGCCTGCAAAGCCAAAGGACCCAGGTTCGACTCCCCAGGACCCACTTAAGCCAAATGCACAAGGGGGCACATGCATCTGGAGGCCCTGGCACGCCCATTCTCTCTCTACCTGCCTATTTCTGTATCACTCTCTCTTTCTCAAATAAATAATTTTTTTTTTTAAAGGGCCAGTCTGTTGGGCTTGCCCTTTTTGTTTTTTGAGGCAGAGTCTTTCTCTAGCACAGGCTGGCCTGGAACTCAAAATTATTCTCCCACCTCAGCCTCCCAAGTGCTGGGATTGAAGGCATGCCCCACCATACCTGGTTTAGGCTGAATTCCTCTTGTGTATTCACTGCTTTGCTTTTGTCCATTGGCTGGGCACCTTCATCCTCTCCCACGTGGTCTCTCATCCTCTAGCTCCATCTAGTGGCAGCTGGGCAGGGCTCTGAGTGAAAGAGAGGGCTTTGGAGGCAGAATCTCAAAACTGGTGTCCCCTGGTGCTCCATTCTGTGGACCAAAGCAAGTTATAGGGCCATCCCAGATTCCAGGAGTGGGGAAGAGCCATATTGCAGAGTAGAGTTGCCATGTATGTTGCTGTGGATGTGGGGGGGGGAGGGGTGGAATTAGGGCCATTTCTGCACTCTGATGAAAGAACCCAGAACCTTGTAGGGGTCAGCCAAGGCCTGAGGAGAGGGAAGGACATTATAGGGCTGGCTTGACTGTTGTCAGGGAAACCCTTATGTACTACTCTGCCTCAAAGGAGTTTCTAGTTCCCAGCAAGTCACTAATAAATTATCTCAACCCTACAGGTATTTGTTAGGGGCCTGGGCCCCACACAGGCTTGGAGCTCTCCCTTAGCCACGTACTATCCACCTGGGCTGATCCTCACAAGACTTGGTGCTCCCCCTTAGGGACATATACTGTCCCCTGGGGCCTGATCCCCACAGAGACTTGGTGCTCCCCTTTAGGGATACACTGTCCACCTTGGCTTCCCAGGCTGGCATGTTTCTCCTCCACTTCCCCAACTGTTTTATATGGCGTTAGCATCTGGGCAGCTGTCAGTGCCCTGGGATAGCAGTGTGAATAGGTAAGGGTTGGGGGAAGTCATCCTAGTGCCGCCTACTTCTGCTTTCAGCCCCAGACAGCCTCAAGCAGCTTATTGTACTTTTCAATGTCAGCTTATCTTTCAGCAGTATCTCTTTTACAATTTTTAATTAATTAATTTGAGAGGGAGAGAGAGAGAGAGAGAGAGAAAATGAGCATGCCAGGGATTCCTGTTGCTGCAAATGAACTCCAGACACATGTGTCACTTTGTGCATCTGGCTTTATATGGATATTGGAGAATTGAACTCAGACTGGCAGAGTTTGCAAGCAAGTGCCTTTAATTGCTGGGCCATCTTCCCAGCCCCAGCAGTATCTTCTAGAAGGTACTAGTGTGGATCATAGAGGAAAAGGGTGCTTTGTGAACACAGGTGCCATGAGATTCTGTTAGTTTTAGGGGAGGAGATATCAGACATCACTCTGATCTTTATCAGCCTTGGGCCTGGCATGTGTATCCTCAGAGTTCCATGGAGAATACAGGTGTCAACACCTTTATATGCTTACTACCTGCTACTCCCTGCTTCCCCTAGGTCAAGCTTCCTTCACAGGTATACTAGGTCCTTATCCCTGGGGACATAAGCTTCTGGTTCCAGTTGACTAGTATTAGTGGTTCTATTGAGCCATCCTACTGCCCATTCCCGTGTTCAGGATTGTTCCTGTTAGGGGTGTAGCAGAGGACAGCATTGAGGGGAGTGTCTAGGATTCCACCATGCTTGGCACAAGGTTGAAAAGGCATAAGTGAGAGAAGAGGGAAGTGTCCTGGATGGGAGAAGAAAAAATAAAGAGAATAATTAGGAATTATCTGCAGGCTCTTGGGTGTGGATAGAGGTGGAGACCAATTTTCTTTTGTGATAGGACAGACTTGGGTTATAAGTCAAGGGCTGAGGGCAGCTATTATTGTATTTTCAGGCCTGAGATCAATGACCAAAGACTATGGAGTCTTTTCCATGGATAGGAGGCTGGGGAACCTGTATGCAGTGAGGACAGTGGGACCTGGTGCAGGTGGACTCTTCTCTAGCCCTTGGGGTAAAATGGTCCTTAGTGGTTGTGTTTCTGCTTTTGTTTCCTCCACCACCTGTAGGTGCTGCTTCCAGTCCCACATCACCCTGTGGACCTTTGTCTCCATCTGTCTCTTTCCAGCCCTTGGCCCGTCCCACCTCCAGGGCAAGACATTCGCCTGGGCTCACCATGTCAGTTCCACCTCCTGAAACTTCCTTCTCTTCCTCCTCTACTGGCTTGACTTTTGCAAAGGGAACTTGTGACGAGGCTAAGGCTGCCATTTGCTCCAAGGATGCAGTGGTACCCACCAGCTCTGTGACTTCTCCCACAAACTTGATACCTGTGAACACCATGTCTTCCAAAGTGCCTGCCAATCCAGCACTCGTCAGCACCATGCCATCTAAGTTGTCCACCGTCTCAAAGCCTCCTGGAGCAGTGTCCTCTAATGTGCTCACCAGTCCAGCACCCTCCAAATCACTCATCAACTTAACACATGCTGACACAGTACCATCCAATGTGCCTACTGGCACGGTGTCTACTGTCAACTCGGTGCCCTCCAGGAGCAGCAGCAAAGCCAAGGTGAGTCCATATTCCCTTGTAACATTGACTCAGACCCTTCCCCAGGACAGCTGGTCCTGTAGGCCCTACCCTCAGACTTTCTGAGTCCCTCTGCTATCTCTAGCCAGAGCAAGTCCAAGAGTGCTCCTAGCACATGCAGTTGAGAAGCAGCCCCTGTGCTTTATGATGAGAGCTTCTGAGAGTGGACCCTCACTCAGGAGGGTCAGGCATGGGGCCAACCCCTGCTTGCACATGTGTTACATTACTTGGAACACAAAGCCTCAGTTATGCTTAGCAGTGCTGTTTTGCAGATGAAGAAGCAGTGAGTTCTTCACTCACCACCAGGATGTTTGGCTGTCCCTCTATGACTAGGCTTTATAGACAGCAGTCTCAAATCCAGCTAAGGAGCAGCCTACCTGACCCTGTGGCTGCTCTGTGGCCTCAGGCCCAGGTAGGATGGGTCCCACCCTAGCAAGGGCTCTGTAGCAGTGGTGAGCTTACTGACAAACCAGGGTGGGAGAGAGCTGCTCTGGAAGAGGCTCCAGTCATGCACTCTAGGGTCTTAGATCTCTTCCCCAGCTGCATCTGTACCATTTATGGGTTGAGTCCCCAAGAGGGAATGGCCTTGGACATTATGGGCTGGGAACTGAGTTGTTAAGCTGCTAACTCATATTCTGGCCAGGGAATGGGGCCACCCATCCTAGTTGTCTCCAGTTGCAGTCAGGTTCGCATTACTGGTAGAAATCACCCAACCAAGAGCAGCTTTTGGGGAAAAAAAAAAAGGTTTATTTTTGTTTACAGGCTCAAGGGGGAAGCTCCATGATGGCAGGGAAAATGAAGGCATGAGCAGATGGTGGACATCATCCCCTGGTCAGCAGTAGGTGGACAACAGGAACAGGAGAATGTGCCAAACACTAGTATGGGGAAGATGGCTATAATACCCATAAGCCTGCCCCCAACAGTATACCGCCTCCAGGAGGCTTTAATTTCCAATTGCCATCAGCTGGTGAACCTAGCATCCATAACACCTAAGTTTATGGGGGACATCTGAATCAAACCACCACATTCTACCCCTGGCCCCCATAAACTGCTAACCATACATGATGTAAAATGCAATGCATTCATCCAACTTTAAAAGTCCCCATAGTTTTTATCAATTCCAATGATGTTTATACATCCCTATAGTCCAAGATCTTTTAACTGAGCCATAATATCAAAAAATCCTCAAAAAAACCAGAATGGCACAGAATAAACATTCATACTACAAAAGATGGCATTGGGCATAGCAAAGAAATGCTCAACCAATACAAGATTTAAAACAACCAGGGAAAACATCAAACTTTGTAACTTCAAGTCCAACAACTCTAGTCAGTGACAAATCTCCAAGTCCGATAATTCTAACCAGCAACAAGTCTCTGGTATTCCAATTCTGCCCCTCCAGCTAGGCTACTCACAGTCCTGGAAAACTTCATCCGGGGCTAGCAGCTCTCCTTGGCAGCCATCTCGTGGTCCTGGCATCTCCACTGGGTCTCCACTGCAAGCCACGGTTCATCCTCATGGCTTCATCGGGTCTCCATGCAGGCATCCAGCAAACCTGCTTCACATTTTGGCCATTTCCAAAACACAAGACCACGTTGCAAACTCAATGTCCCTCTCTTTCCTGCATTTCTTATACTCCACAATACCAGGTAGGGTGCCAATTTGTTAATCCAGGGGGGAATAAAGCAGACTTTGAAGAACAGAACACTCATTAAGCACTCAGGCCCCTTCAAAAGAGTCTAATTCTTCCTGTTGCCCCAGTTCAGGTCAGCTGGCCCAGTCTCAAAGGTTGTAATCTCCCAATTGCAGCTGAATGGGCAGCAGTTCACCCAAATATTTCATTTTTTTCTGTGCCATATCCCTTTTCTCACATTTGTCCATTTTTACACAATGCAGCCCAGCACAACTTCTCAGGACACAGCCATAACAGCAAGCCTCTCACACAAACTGCTTCTAGCCAGTACAGGGAAAGCTCTTTCTCACCCTCACAAACCAAACCTCACAGTCCATAGTTCTTACTGCATTCAAGTCTTTCAACTCTGACCAGAATAGTCCAACAAGCTGTACTTACAACACTGCAAGGCATCTCTTAGGTTAAGGTTTCAAATCCTTCCACATTCCTCCAGAAAATTAGCTCCAAAAGGCCAAAGCCACACAGTTGGGTGTCTAGCAGCAACCCCACTCTCGGTACCAATATTACTGTTGCAGTCAGGTTCACATTACTGGTAGAAATCACCTGACCAAGAGCAGCTTGTGGGGAAGAAAAGAGGTTTATTTTGGCTTACAGGCTTGAGGAGGACGCTCCATGAGGGCAGGGAAAATAACGGCATGAGCAGAGGGTAGACATCACCCCCTGGCCAACATCAGGTGGGCAACAGGAACAGGAGAGTGTGCCAAACACTGGTATGGGGAAGATGGCTATAACACCCATAAGCCCGCCTCCAACAGTACACTGCCTCCAGGAGGCTTTAATTTCCAATTGTCATCAGCTGGGGAACCTAGCATTCAGAACACCTAAGTTTATGGGGACACCTGAATCAAACCACCACATCTCCCCACCACCCTGAACCCTTTCCTGTGCTCTCTCTCTTTTCCCAGGAGATGCAGGAGGTTCCAGCAGCTACAGTCACCACTGGAGGCAGCCTACCTGGACCAGACAGCAGTTCCAGAAACTTGCACTCAGAACCAGAGTTGAGCAAGCCAGGCATACTCCTATCCCGGGAGGATAGTCAGCTGTTCTCAGGCTGCTCTGACGACCTTGCCATTAGCCCAAGCAACTCCTTCAGCTCAGAGCCCAGACCTGGCCCAGAGGAGAATGAGTATGTGTCCATTAGGGTACAGGTGGGTGAAAGCTCCAGCACTGACCTTATGGTAGGAAACCCTGGGCTGCCAGCTACCCAGCAGCCCCCAGAGGAGGAAATAGTCACTAATAAGCCACTGTTCTGGACCCAGTGGCTCGGGGCAGCTAGTTCACTCTTGGCTGTGCTCTTGGCAGTGATGTTGTATCGTAGGCACCTGGCCAAGTGAAGCCTTACTTGTGTGCCACTCCCTCGCTCAGTTCTACCGTGCACTTTTCTCTGGGCTGGGACTGGTGGGGTCTGCCAGTGGAGTTCAGGGACCAGGGTAGCCTGGGAGAAGGATGTATAGGATTCCACCAACTCTTGGGGGATAGCATTTTCATCCTAGCTCACAAGCTCACACTCACACTCTCTGCTTGTCCCTTACCATTATCAGGTTTTTTTTTTTTTTTTTTTTTTGGTTTTTTGAGGTACAATCTCACTGTAGCCCAGGCTGACCTGGAATTCACTATGTAGCCTCAGAGTGGCTTGGAATTCATGGCGATCCTCCTACCTCTGCCTCCCGAGTGCTGGGATTAAAGGTGTGCACCATCATACGGAGCCCATTATCAGCTTTTTAAGGCTCTCTGGTTAACCCCCATTGTTTGAGATCTGCCCACCTGGACACGTAGTTTGCCATGCTGTATGCTCTTGAGGTGTCCCTACCAACCTCATCCTTGTGTACCCAAGCCTATAGGTCAGGAAGTACTCAAGGGCACTCCAGGTTGGCAGTAGTCATCCTCCACTGCCAGGCAACCCTGGGGAGTGGTCTAGAGGTTCACTGTGTACTCCAAGGAATCCAGAAGCAGCTGCTAGGCCTGGAATACCCTAGGAACCCCCTTCAACCACCTCTTTCCCTCCTTGCTGGTCTCCATTCTTTTTGGCTTCTTAGAGCAGTTCATTTGAGGAAGGAACACCTATTGGGCCAAGCTCAACCCAGGCCTGAATTTCAGCTCCACCTTTGCCAAGCTGTATGGCCTTGGCAGATGCTCAGCATATCTAGTCTTGTTTCCCCATATGAACAGAGGATAGTCCATCCAATAGGGTGCCACCACTGAGTGCTGCTGCAGGCTCCCTCCTGCCCAAAGAGGAGGTGACACATAAGCAGCTAACTTCCTGGAGACCAGCCATCCTACTGCTTCCCCAGCTCCAGTGCCAAAGCCTCAGGGTGGGCTGCTGGGGGTGAGCTTGAGGTTTTATGAGACTCCCTCCTCCAATATACTTGCTTCTGAGTCTCAAGAGACCCAGACAAGATGAGGGGCATGGCCAACATAGAGTGCTCTGGTTGAGCTGAGGGCACATGGTGTTAAGGGCTCACTGTGAAGGAGAGCAGCCTTGGCCTGTGTCCTGCCTGTGCCTCTCACGGGCTCTGTGATCTCAAGCAAGGTATAAACCTCTATGTGCCTCTCTTTTCTCTCCTGTCAAATTAAATGGGAATGAATTGTATATATATTTTTCTTTTTTGTCATGAGAATTAAATGAGTTTATCTGTATAAATCTTAGAATGAGTTCTGCATTTCCTTAGGATTAGATGCATGCTATCATTATTAAGTGAGGAAGTGCTGGAGCCCTTGGCAAGACCTTTAGAAATATACCCAGAATCTACTGCCTCCAGCCCTTATTTGCCCCTTCCACTTCCTGTGTCTTTGGGAAATTGTTGAGGGTGGAGGCCTGTCCACTGGGTAGCAGTGCAGGATGGTCACTCATGTGGTCTTGCTACCTCCATAGGAAGACTAGCTACATTTCCATCAGAGACACAGTGTTGACGGTATTCTCATGGGTTTTTTTCAAGTGCCCTCTGCTGCTATCTAGACTCTAAGGAACACTCCTGGAGACATCAGTAGTGTGACTGGGTATGGCTCGCCCCTTAGTTGTCAGCTCTAAGGAAGCTTTCTGGAGAACCTCCCCAGGGGACTTCAGCAGCCTAGTGACTCTTACTTCTGAACTTCAACCCACACTCCAAACCCAGGGACCCCAACCTGTCTGTACCACTTCTATCAACCTATGGACACCTCTTCTCTCGAGGTGCCATGCTGGCCATGCTATTGCATGGGTACTAATTTTAATGTGTTACCCTCCCAAGGTAGCTTTGGGGAAAAAAAAAAAAAAAAAGATTCTCCATAATACAATGTGTAGCCCCACAGAATGTAATCCAGATGGTGAGATGTCACAACTCTGTAACTGGCCACTAGGTGATACCTTAGCTCAGGTGTGTGTTTGTGTGTAGGAAGTGTCAAAGGGCCTTCCTCTCCTGCACTTCTCAAATTCTGACTTGGCCTGCATGTAACAATATCTCTATCTCAGCTGGTATCAACTTGAAGGTCTTTTAGATGCTATTCTCAAGATGTGTGTATGTGCTGGGAAGATGACTTAGTGGTTAAAGGCACTTGCTTGCAAAGCCTGTTTGCCCAGATGCACAAAGTGGTGCATGCATCTGGAGTGCGTCTGTAGTGTCAAGAGGCCTTGGTGTGTCATGCTTTCTTTCTTTCACACACTCTTGCACACTCTCTCTCCTCACAAATAAATAATATTTTTAAAAAAGAGATGTGTATTAGTACCTTCTTGTAGGGACAAACTGCCTGTTAAAAATCAGTTTAAGGGGGCTAGAGACATGGCTTAGCAGTTAAGGCATTTGCCTGCGAAGCCAAAGGATCCAGGTTCAATTCCCCAGAACCCACATAAGCCAGATGCACAAGGGGCATATGCATCTGGAGTTCGTTTGCAATGGCTGGAGGCCCTGGCACACACATTCTCTCTGTCTCTCGTCTCTCTCTCTCTCTCTCTGCTTGCAAATAAATAAATAAAATTTTTTAAAAAATCAGTTTAAGGGCTTGAGAGATGGCTTAGCAGTTAGGGAGTTTGCCTGCCAAGCCTAAGGTCTCATGTTCTACTTTCCAGGTCCCACATAAGCCAGACGCACAATGATGCAAGTACGCAAGGTTGCACATGCACACAAGGGGGCGCACAATCTGGAGTTCAACTGCAGTGGCTGGAGGCCCTGGCATGCCAATTCCCTCCTTCTGTTTCTCTCTTGCTCATAAAAAAGTAAGGCCAGTGTGTTGGGCTTGCCTCAAGAAGAAAAAATTCAGTTTAAGGGAAAAAGGGTTTATTTCCGCCTACAGTTCCAGGTTATAGTCCATCATGGTGAGGAAGGCATGGTGGCAGGAGCTTGAAGCTGCTGGTCACGTTTAGTCCACAGTGAGAAGCAGAGCAAAGCCATGAATGCTGCTGCTCAGCCAGCTGCCTCCTTTCATGTAGTCCAGACTCCACCACAGTTAAGATGGGTCCTCCCACCTCAACTAACCTAACTTCCTTGGTGTGCACAGTCAACCTCTGGATCTCCCCCAGGGTGAGAGATTATCTTGATTAGGTTAGATTCTGGGTTTATCAAGTTGAGACCATCACAAGGTGGGTTTAGTCAGTGTTAGGTCTCAGGAATCCTAGGTTCATATGTGCTTTTCAGCTGCAGTAGTTTTTTTTTTTTTTTTTTTTTCTAAGGTAGGGTCTCACTCTGGTCCAGGCTGACCTGGTATTAACTAAGTAGTCTCAGGGTGGCCTCAAACGCATGGTGATCCTCCTACCTCTGCCTCCCGAGTGCTGGGATTAAAGGTATGCCCCACCACGCCTGGCATTTAAAAACAATTTTGTACATGTAAGTGTGGGCATGTGCCATGGAGCTCATGTGGAGGTCAGAGGACAATTTTCGGGTGTTGATCCTCATCTTCCACCTCTGAGGCAGGGTTCTACATCATTCACTGCTGCCTTTTCACCAGCAGGTTAGGCCGTGAGCTTCTGGTGGATTCTCCTGTCTCTGCCTCCCTTTTTGCCCAGATGTGTGACTGGGATTACAGATGTCTGCCATGGTGTTGGTTTTTTGTGTAGGTGCTGGGTTCTGAACTCGGGTACTCATGTTATACAGTAAGCTCTTCAACCACTGAGTCATCTCTCCAGCCCCTGCAGGAGGATTTTAGCTGCATAGCAGCAGAGCCCAGGCAGTTCACCCTCACAGTTATGGCCTGGACAAGGTAGAGTCCAGGACCCATAAGAGAGGGACCACCTCTATGAGGGGTCTGGCTACATGTATTTAGGGACTTGAGAGAAAAAGAAACCACAACCTTATCCTCCAGCTGGGTGGGCTAGAGTACCCAGTGTCTTTTTTTTTTTTTTTTTTTGGTTTTCCGAGGTAGGGTCTCACTCTGGCCCAGGCTGACCTAGAATTCACTATGCAGTCTCAGGATGGCCTCAAACTCACAGTGATCCTCCTACCTCAGCAGACTTTGTAAGCAAGCACCTTTAAGCATTTAAACATCTTCCCAGCCCCTACCTCCATTTCTTTCAAAGTTAATACCAGTCCCCATTCTAACTCACCTTATACTCCTCCCACTTCTAAGTAACCAAAACCCTACCATACTTCATACCAGTCTTGGTCATTTATCTGCCAGCAATTACTGAAGAAAAAAAAAATTGCTGTTATTTGCTACTAGGACATTCACATAGCAGACATATCTACCAGCTTGGATCACTCCTGCCATTACTCTGGGAGTAATATAGAGGCCACCTCTGGCACCATGAGCTCCTACCCTGAAGATATAACTTCTGATCCACATGTGTAAGAAATACAGCTGATAAACAGAAAACTCAAGCAATGAAATAACCTGAGATATGAAAATCTAAATGCAGTAATATAAGAAACACAGAAGGTGAAGACAACATAATTCCTCCAAAAGTTATAAAACGAACAGTAATAACCTCCAGGGAGACTGAATTAGATGAAATTCCAGACAGAGAAAAGTATGTACAAAGAAATCAAAGAAATAAAAGAAGAAAACAAACTCCTGAAGGGATCCCAAGAGAATACAGGAAATCAATTAAATGAAATAAGGGCATCAATACAAGATAAGAGTAAGGAAATATCAATACTGAAAGAAAAAGAACACCAATCTGAAATACGGGAAATAAAATAACAGTAATTCAATTAAAAGACTGTAGAAAGTCTCACTGGGAATTTCAGGTAAGTTGATGGACAGTAGCCACACAAGGCAGCTTAGGGAGGGAAAAAAAGCAGAAAAACAGCAAAATATACTTTTCTACCAAAACCTGAAGGTGTATAAGTTATTATCAACCATAGCAGAGAAGCAGGAGAGACTCAGATCTTCTATAAAGGAGGAAACTGGCCAGAATCCTGCCAAGGCACCTGTGGCCTTGGTCTGCATGCCTGTGCGCCTGGCCTGTGCAGAGCTGCAGGAGCAGAAACCAAGTGGAGGGATTTTCCACCAGCCTCCTTGCAAAGTCAAGAAACCTGAAGGAGAAGACAGCAGAGACCAGCTGAGCAGGTGCTGAAGGAGAAACATACAGGACCAGCTGAGCAGCTCTAGTAATGGGGCCTACTTACACAAAGGCAGGTACATATGCTTACAATGGAAGTGCTAATCTCACTTTCCATATCAGGGCAGATTATGTGTTACATATTTTTGATTGGCTTTACCATTCTCAAATAAGCTGTATTTTGGTGTTGACTATTGTTGCCTTAGATGCTTCCTGATTTATAGGGCCTTGGTCTTTTTCTATTGTCATTGTTGGGGGTGGGGTCTGACTCCATACCAGACTGACCTGGAACCTATTTCAGACCAGAAATCTCAACCTCCCAATTGACAGAATTTAGGGTGTGGGACAATACACACCCTAAGGGACTTTGGCTTTATTAGATTATCTGTTTGTTTTAATTCCCACAAATGTATAAACATTTTGTGCTGGTTTTGATTGATGGGTATATTGCTCAGTTAAATTTTAGAATTTCCTGGTAATTTGCTCTACCCAGTCTACTAGAATACTTGAATAGCAGGCAAACTCAATACCTAGGGTCACTTCTGCTGCTTCTCTTGGAGTATAAGAGCTACACTTGGCACCTTAAACTCCTACCATGAAGATACATAAAGTTGGATTTAACGGCTAAGAGCAGTGCAGATAATTAGAAAACCCAAGCCTCAAATTAACTCAAGATGCAAAAATCTCTACATTAGCCAGGCATGGTGGCACACACCTTTAATCCCAGCACTTGGGAGGCAGAGGTAGGAGGATTGCCATGAGTTCGAGGCTACTCTGAGACTACATAGTGAATTCAAGGTCAGCCTGGGCTAGAGTGAGACACTACCTTGAAAAAAAAAAACAAAGTCTCTACATTAAAGCCGGGCGTGGTGGCACACACCTTTAATCCCAGCACTCGGGAGGCAGAGGTAGGAGGATCGCTGAGAGTTCGAGGCCACCCTGAGAGTACATAGTTAATTCCAGGTCAGCCTGGACCAGAGTGAAACCCTACCTCGCAAAAACCAAAAAAAAAAAAAAAAAAAAATCTCTACATTATAATATAAGAAACACACACAAAATATCTAGACAATACAATCCCACCAAAAATTATAAATCTATCAGAAATGACCTCCACTAAAACTGTTTTAAATAAAATGGCTGACAAATATTTTTAAAAAAGAATTATATGTATGCTCAAAGAAATCTAAGAAGAAATCAAAGGAATCAAAGAAGAAAACAAACTCCTGAAGGAGAACACAGGAAACCAACTTAATTAAATAAGGACGTCAATACACTACATGAGTAAGGAAACAGAAATAATGAGAAAATAACAATCAGAAATACTAGAAATAAAAACAGAGTAAGACAAATACAAAACTCTGTAGCAACTTTCACCAGTATATCAAGGAGAGGACACAATAGCTCAACTAAGTCCAACAATAGTCCAACAAAGAGAAAGACAAACTAATAGGAAGGGATGAATGGGAATTTCAAGACATTTGGGACACTGTGAAGAGATCAAACATGAATTCAGGGCATAGTAGAAGGAGAAGAATTTCATTCCAAAGGCATACCAGGCATTTTCACAAAATCATAGAAGAAAACTTCCCCCAAACAGGGAAAGTGATGCCAATACAGATACAGGAAGCCAACAGAATGCCAAACAAACAAAATCAGGAAAGAACCTCTCACCGTCATATTATAATTAAACCACATAACACCCAAGCCAAAGATAATATACTGAAAGCAGTTAGAGAAAAAAGTCAAGTCACATGCAAAGGCAAGCCCATCAGGGTAACAGCAGGTTACTCAACACAAACTTTAAATTTTTTTAAAATATTTTATTATTTATTTATTTATTTGAGAGAGAGAGAGAGAGAGATACAGAAATAGGCAGGGGGAGAGAGAGAGAGAGAGAGAGAGAGAATGGGTGCACCAGGGCCTCCAGCCACTGCAAACGAACTCCAGATGCATGCACCCCCTTGTGCATCTGGCTTACGTGGGTCCTGGAGAAGCGAGCCTCGAACCGGGGTTCTTAGGCTTCATAGGCAAGCATTTAACCGCTAAGCCATCTCTCCAGTCCTCAACACAAACTTTAAATGCCAGAAGGGCTTGGAATGATGTACTCCAAGTTCTGAAAGGTAACAACTGTCAACCAAGGTTACTTTATCCAGCAAAGCTATCCATCCAAATAGATGGTGAAATAAGGACATTTCACAACAAAAATAGGCTAAAGGAATATTTGAACACTAAACCAGATCTATAGAAAATACTTGAGGGCTGGAGAGATGGCTTAGTGGTTGAGGCGCCTGCCTGTGAAGCCTAAGACCACCTGTTCGATCTCCATGTCCTATGGTTAGTCAGATGCAAGTGACACAAGCATGCAATGCCGCGCTTGCCCACAAGGGGGCTCACACATCTGGAGTTCATTCACAGTGGCTGAGAGGCTGCTGGCATGCCCATTCTCTGCCTCCTCCTCTCTGTCTCTGTCTCTTTCTCTTTGTCTCTCAAATAATAAAAAAAGAAAAGAAAAGAAAAAGAAAATACTTGAAAAGATCCTCCATGCTGAAGAGAAAGAAATGGTCACACATAAGGAACCAGAATAAAGGAAAAACCAGAAGAACTACAAACAAGAATAATGGCAAGAATAAATACACACCTTCCAGTAACTCTTAATATCAATGGTTTCAATGACCCAACCAAAAGACACAAGTTTGCAGACTGGGTTAAAAAGTAGAATCCTTCAGCTGGGCATAGTGGCGCATGCCTTTAATCCCAGCACTCGGGAGGCAGAGGTAGGAGGATCGCCGTGAGTTCAAGGCCACCCTGAAACTACATAGTTAATTCCAGGTCAGCCTGGGCCAGAGTGAGACCCTACCTCAAAAAAACCAAAAAAAAAAAAAAAAAAAAAGTAGAATCCTTCTATTTGTTGCCTCCAAGAAACTCATCTTTCCATAAAAGATAGACACTATTTTAGGGTAAAAGGGTGGAAAAAGGTATTTCAAGAATGGGCCTAGAAAAGAAGCAGGTGTCGCTATCCTAATATCCAACAGAGTAGACTTCAACCAACATGCATTAGGAATGATAAAAAAGGTAATTTTATATTCATTAAACCCTTAGAAAATCTGACCAAAAGAAAGAGTGAAGAACACAAATCAATAAAATTAGAGATGAAAAAGTCACCATTACAACAGATACCAAACAAATTCAGAAAGTCATAAGGACATACTTTAAGGACATATACTCCACTAAGTTTGAAAATATGAAAGAAATGGATTGTTTCCTTGATTTAAATGACCTCCCAAATTTAAATCAAGATGAGATTAACCACTTAAATAGACCTATAACAAATATGGACATCCAAGCAGTTATATATATAAAAAAAAATCTCCCAACTAAAGTAAGTCCAGGCCCAGGTGGATTCACTGGTGAATTTTACCAGACCTTCATAGAAGACCTAACACCAATGCTTCTCAAACTAGTTTGAATAGTTGGCCCCCAATATATTCAGTGTTTTATTACAGTTTGGAATTTAGATCTGCAGCCATCTGGCATCAGACCAGGTGAGGTGGCACACACCTTTACTTCCAGGACTATGGAAGCAGAGGTAGGAGGATTGCTGTGAGTTCAAGGCCACCCTGAGACTACATAGTGAATTTCAGGTCAGCCTGGGCTAGAGTGAAACCCTACCTTGAAAAACCAAAAAAAAAAAAAAAAAAAAAAAAAAAAAAAAAAAAAAAACTAGTTCTTCATTGCAATTAATAGGTGAGTGATTTTTTAAAGTACTATTTATTTATGCATGTTTGTGTGTGTGTGTGTGTGTGTGTGTGTGTGTGTGTATATACACGTGTGCACACATGTGAAAGCCAGGGTCTCTTGCTGCAAAGGAATGTGAGATGCATGTGTCACTTTTTGTGTCTGCTTTACACTGGTACTGGGGAATTGAACCAGCCTGGCAGGTTTTGCAAGCAAATGCCTTTAACCACTGAGCCATTTCCCCAGCCTGGCAAGTGATTTTATACTCAGAGAAGAATTTCTCAAAGTGTGTTCTGGGGAATAGTAAGTTCTATGGAAAGAGTTTGGTGGTAAAGTACATTTGGAAGATAGCTATATACACTCAAGCATCCTCTTTCTTCTTTTAAAAAAAAATTTTAATTGATAACTTCTGTAATTGTAGACAATATCCCATGGTAATTCCCTCCCTCCCCCAATTTTCCCTTTGAAACTCCACTCTCCAACATATCCCTTCCCCTCTCAATCAGTCTCTTTTATTTTGATTTCATGATCCTATTATGATGGTCTTGTGTAAGTAGTGTCAGGCACTGTGAGGTCATGGATATCCAGGCCATTTTGCATCTGGAGGAGCACGTTGTTAAGGAGTCCTACCCTTCCTTTGGCTCTTACATTCTTTCTGCCACCTCTTCCACAATGGACCCTGAACCTTGGAAGGAGTGTTAGAGAGATGTTTCAGTGCTGAGCACTCCTCTGTCACTTCTCAGCACTATGGTGCCTTCTGAGTCATCTCAAAGTCACCACCATCTGAAAAGAGAAGCTTCTCTAACCAAATGTGAGAGTAGCATTCATATATGGGTACGAACATTAAGAGAAGTACTTACTGGGCAGTTTGGTGAGCATAGTATATACTTTTAGCCAGACACCAGCAGATGTTACACCACTAGGGCTCATGACTACCCCTGTTGTAGGATTTTTTTGTTGTTGATGTTTTTTTGAGGTAGGGTTTCACTCTAGTCCATACTTGGGCTGCAAGGTCACTGAGAAATCCTGCTGGAGCTGAGCTAAAAGCCTCCTCCATGTAGACCAGCTGACAGAAAGCTAGAAAAAGCTATGCTGCATGCAGTTCAATGGGAGAGAGAGAAATCACCAGTGAAGATACTCAACAGTGGACACTGTAAGCCTTAAATTTGGTCAGCCAGCCATCATAATAGGAGGGAAAGATCATGACATCAAACTCAAAAGAGAGACTGATTGAGAGAGGGAGGGGATATGATGGAGAGTGAAGTTTCAAAGGGGAAAGTGGGGGGAGGAGGGGAAATAACATAGGATATTGTCTACAATTAAAGAAGTTGTCAATAAAAAAATAATAATAATTTTAAAAAATTTGGTCAGCCAAGCCAAATGAGCCAACAGTGCAATAGTGGCATGTCTGTTATGGGGAAAACCAACCACTCTCTAATTGGACTGGAGGCTCACTCCATGTGAGGGAATACATCCCTGATACTGAAAACCTACAACACGAAAAACCAAAAGTAAAAAAAAAGAGTCAGCCGGGCATGGTGGTGCACACCTTTAATCCCAGCACTCAGGAGGCAGAGGTAGGAGGATTGCTATGAGTTCAAGGCCAACCTGAGACTACATAGTGAATTCAAGGTCAGCCTGGGCTAGAGTGAAACCCTAGCTCAAAAAGCCAAAAAAAAAAAAAAAAAAAAAGTTGTACTTTACCTGTATTTCTCAAACTTTTTTTTTTTGTTTGTTTTTATTTTTTGAGGTAGGGTCTTGCTCTAGCCTAGGCTGACCTGGAGTTCACTATGTGGTCTCAGGGTGGCTTGAACTCATGGCAATCGCCCTACCTCTGCTTCCTGAGTCCACCACACTTGGCTCAAACTTATTTTTATTTATTTATTTTGTTTCAAACTAAACTTAAGGACCCAGGTTTGATGCCTCAGATCTCATGGAAGCCAGAAGCACAAGATGGTACATACATCTGAAATTTGTTTGCAATGGCTAGAGGACCTGGTGTACCTATTCTCTCTCTCTCCCCCCTCCCTCTCTAATAAATAAATAAAATTAAATATATTTTATGTATTTGAGAGAGAGAGAATGAGGTAGACAGAGAATGGGTGACAGGACCTCCAGCCACTGTAAACAAACTCCAGATGCATCTACAACCTTGTGCATCTGGCTTTACATGGTACTGGGGAATCAAACCCTGGTGGTTAGGCTTTGCAAGGTAGCACCTTAACCATTAAGCCATCTCTGCAGCCCCTTTTCAAACTTGTTTGAACACAGATTAGTTCTCTTGAGTAACAGCTACAAAAGCACTAGGTTAGAGGTTTATAATTAGTGATATTTAGACAAAGACAGACTTTCTAAAAAACATTTCATTTATTTATTTATTTAAGAGAGGAAGAGGAGAGAGAAAGAGAGAGAGGGAGAGAGAGAGAGAGAGAGAGAGAGAGAGAGAATGGGCATGCCAGGGCCTCCAGCCATTGCAAATAAACTCCAGACACATGCACCACCTTGTGTATCTGGCTTATGTGGGTCCTGGGGTCCTTTGGCTTTGCAGGCAAACACCTTAACTGCTAAGCTATCTCTCCAGCACCCCCCCCAGACAGACTTTTATGGTTCAAACCTTTCAGTGCTCTTCCACATCTAGGAAATTGTAAGTTGTTCTACACACACACACACACACACACACACACACACACTTTGAGGTAGGGTCTCGCTCTAGTCCAAGCTGACCTGTTATTCACTATGTAGCCTCAGGGTGGCCTTGAACTCATGACGATCCTTCTACTTCTGCCTCCAGAGTGCTGGGATTAAAGGTGTGTGCCATAATGCCTGGCTAAACTCATATTTTGAAAAATATTTATTTATTTATTTATTTATTTATTTATTTATTTATTTATTTATTTGAGAGAGAGAGAGAGAGAGAGAGAGAGAGAGAGCCTGGTAGGGACTCCAACCATTGCAAATGAACTCCAGACACATGCATCACCTTGTGCATCTGGCTTACATGGGTGCTGGGGAATTGGACCTGGGTCCTTAGACTTTGCAGGCAAGTATCTTAACTGCTAAACCATCTCTCTAGCCCCTAAACTCATTTTTAATTTTATTTTTATTTATTTATTAGAGAGAGAGAGTGTGTGTGAGAGAGAGAATGGGCATGCCAGGGCCTCTAACCACTGCAAACAAATTCCAGATGCATGTGCCACCATGTTCATCAGGCTTATGTGGGATCTGGAAAATTGAACCTGGGTCCTTAGGCTTTGCTGGCAAGTGCCTTAACCGCTAAGCCAGCTCTCCAGCCCATCTAAACTCATTTTATTTTGAGTTCTGTTCTCCTAAATTGAGACTTTTTTTGTGAAAGCAGTCAAGACTTTAATATTCCTGATACTGTTGCAAGGCTACCTGCACACTGTTGCAAGGCCACCAGAATGTTTGCTCTGAAAAATTTATAACTGTATAGAGAAAACTTCTTGCTACTTTCAGTACACTTTTTAAAAGTCATATATATGCTTACTCATAGGTTTGCTTATACTACTTGCTCAATTATGAATCTTTAATTTCTCTTTTTTATTTTATTTTTATGAGAGAGAGAGAGCAAGAGAGAGAACTGGCACACCAGAACCTGTAGCCACTGAAATTGAACTACATACTCATGCACCATCTTGTGCACATGTGTGATGCATCACTTTGTGCATATGGTTTATGTGGGCTCTGGGGAGTCGAACTTGTGTCCTTAGGCTTTTCAGGCAAGCGCTTTAATCACTAAGCCATCTCTCCAGCCCTAATTTCTCTTTTTAAAAGTCTGTTTTAGCCGGGCGTGGTGGTGCATGCCTTTAATCCCAGCACTCGGGAGGCAGAGGTAGGAAGATCGCCATGAGTTCGAGGCCATCCTGAGACTACATAGTGAATTCCAGGTCAGCCTGAGCTAGAGTGAGACCCTACTTTGGAAAACCAAAAAAAAAAAAATAAATAAATAAAAATCTGTTTTGAGCAGAGTATGGTGGTGCATGCCTTTAATCCCAGCACTTGGGATGCAGAGGTAGAAGGATCGCTATGAGTTCAAGATCACCCTGACATTATGCAGTGAATTTCAGGTCAGCTTGAGCTAGAGTGAGACCCTACCTAGAAAAAAAATGTGTCTTGTTTACCACACACAGACCATTGTACAAGCTATAAATGAAACTTTTGGTGAAATACTATACAGTGAGTACATGTAACCATTACCTGGGTTAAAGAAACATTACCAGTCTTTAGAAGCCTACCTGATTCATTTTTATCACTTCACTCTCTCCTTCCCCTAAGAAACCATGATCTTCATCTCTCATGTCTTCTCCTTTATTTATTTTGATACATGGGCTCACGTAGCCTAGGATAGCCTCAAACTGGATATGGAGCAAAGGATAACCTTGTTCCTGATCCTCTTTCTCTACTTCCCAATTGCTGGGATTACAGGCATGTACCCCATGTTCATTCCTATTGTTGATTTAATATATTTACTAATTTATTTCCGTGATGGGGAATGAACTCCAGGCCTCTAGCATGTTGGGCAAGTACCACTGAGCTACACTTTACCTTTGATCTTAATATAAATAGAATCATGTAGTTTGTATTCTTTTGTGTCTCTTCTTCTTCCTTCCTTCCTTCCTTCCTTTTCCTTTTTTTTTTTTTTTTTTTTTTTTTTTTGGTTTTTTGAGATAGGGTCTCACTCTGGTCCAGGCTGACCTGGAATTAGCTATATAGTCTCAGGGTGGCCTCAAACTCATGGCAGTCCTCCTACCTCTGCCTCCCGAGTGCTGGGATTAAAGGTATGCGCCACCACGCCTGGCTCCTCCTTCCTTTTTTAAGATAGGGTATCACTCTAGCCCTGGCTGACTGGAATTCACTATATAGTCTCAGTATGGCCTTGAACTCATGATGACAGAGTGCTGGGCCATGACAGAGGCGTGAGCCACTAGGCCTGGCTTCTCATTTCTTTTGTTCACTTTATTTGCATTTCTGATTTAGATTTAGAAACATCCTACCTAGTTGTCTTTAAACTCTAATGATAAACATAGACTGCCAACAAGTTCACAAATATAGAGGTAGATGAAGGAGAATTACATGTATTTAAGAGAAGCTGAGAATGGTCGTGTACACACCTGTAATCCCAGCACAGGCTGAGGCAGGAGGATTGAAATTTCAAGGACATCTTGAGCTACAAAGTGAGTCTGAGGCCATTCTAGGCCCTATAGTGAGACCATTTCAAAAAATCAGAGGGTGAGGGATCTTTTCAGTAATTTTTTGTTTTTTCAAGGTTGGGTCTCACTCTAGCCCAGGCTGACTTAGAATTCACTCTGTAGTCTCAGGGTGGCCTCTAACTCACAGAGATCCTCCTGCATCTGCCTCCTGAGTGCTAGAATTAAAGGCATGCACTACCATTTCTGGCTCTTTTCAGTAATTTAATGCAACTTTGCTGAATCTGTATCTTTTTCTCTTTTTCTTTTCTTTCCTTTTCTTTCCTTTTCTCTCTTTCTCCCCTTCCTTCCTCCCTCCCTCCCTCCCTCCTTTCTTTCTTCTTTCTTTCTTTCTTTCTTTCTTTCTTTCTTTCTTTCTTTCTTTCTTTCTTTTTTTTTCTTTCTTTCTTTCTAGTTAAGGTCTTGCTAAATACCCCAGACTGACCTTGAATTTGTGATTCTCTTGAGTACTTGGGATTACAGGCATGAACCACCATGCATAGCTCAAATCTGTGTCTTCTTCTGGTTATTATAAAAGAACGTTGCTGAACTTCACAGGAGTCTAGACTTTTTTTTTGGAATTATTTATTTGCAAGTAGAGAGAGAGAGAAGAGAAGAGAAGAGAAGAGAAGAGAAGAGAAGAGAAGAGAAGAGAAGAGAGAGAGAGAGAGAGAAAGAATGAATGGGCACACTAGGGATTCTAGCCACTGCAAACAGACTCCAGATGCATGTGCCACTTTGTGCATCTGGCTTCACATGGGTACTGAGGAGTTGAACCCAGGCCATTAGGCTTTGCAGGCAAGTACTTTAACCTCAGAGCCATCTCTCCAGCCCCACCTTTTATTGTCACACTGGTGACCGAACCCAAAGGCCTTTGCATGCTTAGCAAGCAAGCATCCTATCACTGAATGATATCCTCAGCTGTTATTTTATTTTTCTAATTTCTTTTTTTATATGTACTTTTATTTATTTGAAAGAGAGAGAGAGAGGGAGAGAATGGGCGCTTCAGGGCATCTAGCCACTGCAAGCAAACTCCAGACACATGCGCCACCTTGTGCCTAAGGCTTACATGGGTCCTGGAGAATTGAACCTGTGTCCTTTGGCTTTGCAGGCAAGTGTCTTAACCACCAAGCCATTTCTCCAGCCCTCATTTTATTTTTTATATTTTATTTATTTATTTTTATTTATGAGGGGGACAGATAGAGAATTGGCATGGCAGGGTCTCTAACCATTATAAATAAACTCCAGATGCATGTGCTACTTTGTGCTTCTGGCTTTATGTGGGTACTGGGATATTGAATCCAGGTCTTTAGCCTTTGCATACAAGCACCTTAACCACAGAGCCATCTCTCAGCCCACAACTGTCATTTTTAAATTTTTTAAAAATTATTTTATTTATTTTTGGAGAGAGACACAGAGAGAGACAGGGAGAGAGAGAGAGGGAGACAGATAGAGATGGGCACGCCAGCAGTCTCTCAGCTGCTGTGGACAAAATCCAGATGTGTGCGCCCCCTTGTGGGCAAGTGCGGCATTGCGGCATTGCGCCCTTGCGTCACTTTGCATCTGGCTAAACGTGGGACCTGGAGATTGGAACCAGGTTCTTAGGCTTAGCAGGCAGGCGCCTTAACCGCTAAGCCATCTCTCTAGCCCACAACTGTCATTTTAAAATTGTGTTTTGGGGGCTGGAGAGATGGCCTTAGCGGTTAAGGTGCCTGCCTGTGAAGCCTAAGAATGCTTGTTGGAATCTCCAGGTCCCACGTATAGCCAGATGCAAAAGATGCAAGCATGCAACATTGCACATGCGCACAAGGGGGAGCATGCATCTGGAGTTTGTTCACAGTGGCTGAAAAGGCCCTGGTGTGCCCATTCCCTCTCTGCCTCTTCCTCTCTCTCTCTGTCTCTCTCAAATTAAAAAAAAATTACAAAATTGTGTTTTGGGGGCTGGAGAGATGGCTTAGCAGTTAAGGCACCTGCCTGCTAAGCCTAAGAACCTGGTTCCAATCTCCAGGTCCCATGTTTAGCCAGATGCAGTGACGTAAGTGCTCAATGCCGCACTTGCCCACAAGGCGGCGCACGCATCTGGATTTTGTTCACAGCAGCTGAGAGACTGCTGGTGCGCCCATCTCTATCTGTCTCCCTCTCCCTCTCTATCTGTCTCTCTCTCTCCAAAAATAAAAAAAATTAAATAAAATTGTGTTTTTGGATAAATCACCTCATCATCAAGTTTTTTAAAAAGAAGTAAGCCTTTATATCCATGTTCCCAAATAAAGCTGGCTGAGTTGTTAGCTTTTTGGTAATCAAAGAGATTGACTGCCATGTCATCCTTGTACTCCCTTCTCTTCCCTGACTTTAACCTTAGCTGTCCTGCCATGGTAGCAGCAGCCACAGGAGCAGCAGTCACAAATGCAGATGGATCAGCCAAGGAGGCCTTGACCTTTTTAGCAAGTGGGAATGTCTGTCCACTCAGTCTCCTTGGAGCCAGGATTCACTTGTGTTCACTGCTGAATGTGGTACCAAGGCAACAACTGGGTAATCCATCTGCAGACAAACACCTTTCTGGAAGTGAAAATGCAATTTCCTATGTGATATGAAGCCTTTCAGGGTTGTGAATACTGCTGTTATAGAACACCTGCTGGACTATCAGCCCAGAGAAGGGGAAAGAGATCCAGCATATTCAGCAGTGTGGTTCATTTAATCTCCAGTCTTAATCCACTGCACATCACTCAGAATTTCAGTGTTACCCCTGGAGATTTGAATGGTGATGCTAGAGCCTGGAAGTGTTTTGGGCTGGTAGAGTGACTTCACAATGGGCAATGGCAAAAAGCATGGGAAACAGCTGGCATTATATTGGCCAGCAGCAGGTCCCTGATCTGTGTCCTCCTTGGTCAACATAAAGCTCACAATCTCCCAAATAGGAGGACCAGTTTCTTAAGATGTGGGTTGTTTTCCATATAACCTTGGATGGCTTTGCACATCATGTTGCTCTTTTTTTGTATGTGGGATGTGTGTACATGTGTTCTTATGTATGGAGTGTGCATACCTGTGTGTATCATGAGGCTGGGTGTCTTCTTCAATGGCTCTGTATTTAAAAATTATTTGTGCATGTGCGTATATGATGTATATATGCTACATGTGTGTGGAGGTCAGAGGACAACTTAGGGGTGTCAGTCTTTACTTTCTACCTTATTTGAGAAAGGGTTTTGCTTTTTGCTGCTGAGATGGCCAGACTAGCTGGCTTATGAGCATAAGTACTTTCATGACTCTGCCATCCACTGCCTTAGGCATGTTGAGATTACAGGTGTATGTCCCACAGTGTCCAGCTTTACATAGGTGCCAGGATCTGACCAATAATACAGGCTTATGGAGCTTTGAACCAGAGTCATCACCTTAGCCTCGTTGTTTGAGACAGGTTTTCTTTTTCTTCTTTTTTTCTTTTTAAAATATTTTTATTTATTTATTTGAGACAGAGAGGGGGGGAGAAAGACAGACAGAGAGAGAGAGAGAGAGAGAGAATGGGCATGCCAGGGCCTCTAGCCACTGCAAAGGAGTTCTAGACGCATGCGCCACCATGTGCATCTAGCTTACGTGGGACCTTAGGCTTTGCAGGCATGTGCCTTAACTGCTAAGCCCTTCTTCTTTTTTTTAATGTTTAAGTTTTTCTTGTGTCCTGGTTTTTTTTTCTTTTTTTTGGTTTTTTGAGGTAGGGTCTCACTCTAGCCCAGGCTGGCCTGGAATTCTCTGCATTCTCAGGGTGGCCTCGAACTCATGGTGATTTGCCTACCTCCTCCTCCTGAGTACTGGGATTAAAGGCATGTGCCACCACGCCAGGCTGTTTTTTTTTTCTTTCTTTCTTTAATTTGCAAGGAGAGGAGGGAGGGAGAGAATGTGCACATGCGCACAAGGGGGAGCATGCATCTAGAGTTTGTTCACAGTGGCTGAAAAGGCCCTGGTGTGCCCATTCCCTCTCTGCCTCTTCCTCTCTCTCTCTGTCTCTCAAATTAAAAAAATTACAAAATTGTGTTTTGGGGGCTGGAGATGGCTTAGCAGTTAAGGCACCTGCCTGCTAAGCCTAAGAACCTGGTTCCAATCTCCAGGTCCCATGTTTAGCCAGATGCAGTGACGTAAGTGCTCAATGCCGCACTTGCCCACAAGGCGGCGCGCGATCTGGATTTTGTTCACAGCAGCTGAGAGACTGCTGGTGCGCCCATCTCTATCTGTCTCCCTCTCCTCTCTATCTGTCTCTCTCTCTCCAAAAATAAAAAAAATTAAATAAAATTGTGTTTTTGGATAAATCACCTCATCATCAAGTTTTTAAAAAAGAAGTAAGCCTTTATATCCATGTTCCCAAATAAAGCTGGCTGAGTTGTTAGCTTTTTGTAATCAAAGAGATTGGCTGCCATGTCATCCTTGTACTCCCCTTCTCTTCCCTGACTTTAACCTTAGCTGTCCTGCCATGGTAGCAGCAGCCACAGGAGCAGCAGCCACAAATGCAGATGGATCAGCCAAGGAGGCCTTGACCTTTTAGCAAGTGGGAATGTCTGTCCACTCAGTCTCCTTGGAGCCAGGATTCACTTGTGTTCACTGCTGAATGTGGTACCAAGGCAACAACTGGGTAATCCATCTGCAGACAAACACCTTTCTGGAAGTGAAAATGCAATTTCCTATGTGATATGAAGCCTTTCAGGGTTGTGAATACTGCTGTTATAGAACACCTGCTGGACTATCAGCCCAGAGAAGGGGAAAGAGATCCAGCATATTCAGCAGTGTGGTTCATTTAATCTCCAGTCTTAATCCACTGCACATCACTCAGAATTTCAGTGTTACCCCTGGAGATTTGAATGGTGATGCTAGAGCCTGGAAGTGTTTTGGGCTGGTAGAGTGACTTCACAATGGGCAATGGCAAAAAGCATGGGAAACAGCTGGCATTATATTGGCCAGCAGCAGGTCCCTGATCTGTGTCCTCCTTGGTCAACATAAAGCTCACAATCTCCCAAATAGGAGGACCAGTTTCTTAAGATGTGGGTTGTTTTCCATATAACCTTGGATGGCTTTGCACATCATGTTGCTCTTTTTTTGTATGTGGGATGTGTGTACATGTGTTCTTATGTATGGAGTGTGCGTACCTGTGTGTATCATGAGGCTGGGTGTCTTCTTCAATGGCTCTGTATTTAAAAATTATTTGTGCATGTGCGTATATGATGTATATATGCTACATGTGTGTGGAGGTCAGAGGACAACTTAGGGGTGTCAGTCTTTACTTTCTACCTTATTTGAGAAAGGGTTTTGCTTTTTGCTGCTGAGATGGCCAGACTAGCTGGCTTATGAGCATAAGTACTTTCATGACTCTGCCATCCACTGCCTTAGGCATGTTGAGATTACAGGTGTATGTCCCACAGTGTCCAGCTTTACATAGGTGCCAGGATCTGACCAATAATACAGGCTTATGGAGCTTTGAACCAGAGTCATCACCTTAGCCTTGTTGTTTGAGACAGGTTTTCTTTTTCTTCTTTTTAAAAGATTTTTATTTATTTATTTGAGACAGAGAGGGGGGGAGAAAGACAGAGAGAGAGAGAGAGAGAGAGAGAGAATGGGCATGCCAGGGCCTCTAGCCACTGCAAAGGAGTTCTAGACGCATGCGCCACCATGTGCATCTAGCTTACGTGGGACCTTAGGCTTTGCAGGCATGTGCCTTAACTGCTAAGCCCTTCTTCTTCTTTTTTTTAATGTTTAAGTTTTTCTTGTGTCCTGGTTTTTTTTCTTTTTTTTGGTTTTTTGAGGTAGGGTCTCACTCTAGCCCAGGCTGACCTGGAATTCTCTGCATTTTCAGGGTGGCCTTGAACTCATGGCGATTTGCCTACCTCCTCCTCCTGAGTACTGGGATTAAAGGCATGTGCCACCACGCCAGGCTGTTTTTTTTTTCTTTCTTTCTTTAATTTGCAAGGAGAGGAGGGAGGGAGAGAATGTGTGCATCAGGGCCCATTGCCACTGCAGGCAAACTCTAGATGCATGTGCCACTTTGTGCATTTGGCTTTATGTGGGTACTGTGGAATTGAACCCAGGCCAGCAGGCTTTGCAAACAAGTGCCTTTAACTGCTGAGCCATCTCATCAGCCCATGTTTAACTTTTGTTTTGTTTTGTTTATTTTTATTTTTTTGTTTTTTGAGGTAGGGTCTCACTTTAGTCCAGGCTGACCTAGAATTTACTATGTAGTTTCAGGCTGGCCTCGAACTCACAGTCATCTTCCTACCTCTGCTTCCTGAGTGCTGGGATTAAAGGTGTGCGCCACCATGCCCAGCCCTGTTTTGTTTTTCTGAGGTAGGGTCTTGCTCTTGCCTAGGCTAACTTGGAATTTATTATGTAGTCTTAGGCTGGTCTTGAACTCATAGTGATCCTCCTACCTCCTCCTCCCAAGTGCTGGGATTAAAGGCAGGCACCATCACACCCAGCCTGTTTAAGTTTTTAAAAATATTTTAATTTATTTATTTGAGAGAGAGAAAGAGAGAGGTAGATAGAGAGAATGGGCTTGCCAGGGCCTCAAGCACCTTAACCGCTAAATCATCTCTCTAGCCCCATGTCTAATTTTTTTTTTTTTTTGAGGTAGGGTCTTGCTCTAGCCTAGGCTGACTTGAAATTCACTATGCAATCTCAGAGTCTCAGGGTGGCCTTGAGCTTATGGTGATCTTCCTACATCTGCTTCTTGAGACCTGGGATTCAATGCGTGTGCTGCCACACCATGTTAATTTTTTTAAATTTAATTTATTGAGAGAGAGAGAAAGAAAATGAGAGTGCTAGGGCCTTTGGCCACTGCAAATGAAGTCCAGATGCATGTGCCACCTTGTGCATCTGGCTTATGTGGGCACTGGGGAATCTAACCTAGGTTCTTAAGCTTCTCAGGCAAGTGCCTTAAGTGCTAAGCCATATCTCTATCTTCCATGTTTAACACTTTTATTGACAATTTTCAATATATACAATGTACAATTATGTGTACATAATTTGATCATATCCTTCCCATTATCTTATCGAACCCCATCCTCCTTCCATTGAACCTCCTATTTTTTCCAAATAAGTCCCTCTTCTATTTTGAGTCTTGTCTTGTCTTGACTTGATTTGACTTGACTTTTCTTTCTGGTCCCTTTACAATGACCATGATGGAATGTTGCCCAATATTGTCATGAATACAATGGCCTCTTCATGTCTGGAAGACAGCATTTCACAGTACACCTTTCCATCCTTTGGCTCTTAGACTCTTCCTATCCCTTCTTCTGCAATGTTCCTTGGACAGCATGCTCAAGATGTCTCATCTAGCACTAAACACTCCAGAATCACTTATTCTCAGCAACAACAAGTTTTGAGTCTCCCAAATAGTCACCACCGTCTGCAAAAAAAGAAGCTTCTCTGACCAAAGGTGAGAGCAGTACTAATCGATGGGAAGCTCATTTTTTGTTAAAGGATGGAGCCAGGCTTGGTGGACATGCCTGTGATGCCAGCACTGAGGCACGAGGATCATATATTCCAGGCCAGACTGGGCAGGGTTTCTTACTGAACCCAGAGCTCCCCAATATGGCTAGACTACTGGTCAGCAAGGCCCAGGGATCATTCTGTCTCTGCCTCTTTTGGATTACACATATGCCATGCCCAGCTTTTTACATGGGTGCTGGGGATCTGAACACAGGTTCTCGTGCTTGTGTGACAAGCACATCGGTTAAAATGGAGCCTTCCCCCCAGATGCCATCATGTCATCATGATGTTCTGCTCATAAGCACAAACACCTTTCCTTGGAGGGACATACAGATCTTCCTGGTGGCTACATTGTCTGCTTCCACAGTGAGGGAGCTACAATTCAGGTTTTCTGCTTGCTTTATCTTCTGTGGGCATTGTGTCAGAGATTGTTGTGCAGGGTTTGAAGTTGATGCCACCCTAATGAAGACACCTGGGGAGAGAAGCCCTCATCTTGCCTCTAGGATTAAGTGAGATGTAAAGGAACTTGGGTATATTGTAACGGCACTTAAACAGACTCCTGGCATTGCTTTGATGTTGGAGTGCTTCTTAGTAGCCATGAGATGATGATGATAATTCTTTGATTGTTCAGGATGATATGTCAAGGCTCACAGATGTGGATGGAAATACCCTCAGGTCAAGAAGAACCATATTTTTGTGGAGCACAGCAGGAAGGCAGGCAATGCTGGGCATTGAAATTTTGCAGAAAAGCCCTAAGTGTTCCTGGTTCTTGTTGGATCCCTGTGGGATGACTTCCTGCAGGAGCTGGAATTTTGAGTTAGGAAATAGGGTTTCCAGTTATACATACATTGAGGGGCATTAGATTGGAGATAGCATGGGAATTCTATTAAAAAAAAAAAAAGCTAAAGGGCTGGAGAGATGGCTCAATGGTTAAGGCACTTGCCTGCAAAGCCTAACGACCTGGGATTGATTCCCCAGTACCCACATAAAGCCAGATGCAGAGTGGTGCCTGCATCTCGAGTTCATTTGCAGCTGCTAGAATCCTTGGTGTGACCATTTTCTGTCTCTCCTCTCTCTCACTGCAAATAAATAAAAATGTGGGGAAAAAAGCTCAAGAGAAGCTCAACTTTCTTGTTTACCCTGCTATCTTTAAGTCATGATGGAATACTTAAAGATGAGAGGTTATCACCCAAGGGACATTACAGGGAAGGTACTTATGAAATCTGAGCAAGATAAGCCTGCAGTCCATTTCAACTATGCCTTTGGGGTACACACCTGGGTGTGATACTCCCAGGCTCGGGCAGCCTCTGGTAGAGGGAGATGTATGGAAGGTCATCTGGCAGATGAGAACTATCAGGGTCTCAGGGCTGTTAGGAACCATTTTCTCTCTCCACTAGGGAAGATGATGAAAAGAAAAAAAAAAAAATCAAGGAAGGTGGCTGCCAAATTCTTCCATGTCCTCCAACATTCTACACAAAAGGGACTCCTGGTCTCCTTCAAAAAGCCAACCCAATTTTGTGGCGCCCATATCCCCTCTTTGACCACAGGAGGTGAATTTATAACCCACCTCCTTCCTACAGTTACCATGGAGACCAACCCTAGTCCTTATATTCCTCCTGGTATCAGAAGCATCTCTTCAGCGCTGGCGGAATCTTTCCACCTTAGCCCAAACGCACTTGAGGAGCCGGTGTGGGTACAAAACAGCTTGGATGGTAAGCGGCCTCGACCGCAGCTGCAGACCCAGGGCGAGGCGCAAAGACTAAGGTCAGTCGGGGTCCAAAGCCCTCCCGTTTGCAAAAAACTGCAAGAAGCTGCTTAGGTGACTCTGCGGAGCCGGAGGAAAGCGCGAGTTAGGAGCTGACCCCACGATGCAACGGAACCGAGCTCGCAGGCGCGTTCTGGGGATCGGGGGCCTGGATTTGGCAGCTTATGGGCTAAGTGGGTAGGGAGGACGGGGCGCAGGCCCCCCACTCACGCCATCACTCTTGGCTCACGGACGTCGCCTCCTCCAGCAGAAACCCGCCCCTCTCCACCCCGCCCTGTCCTGGGAGCCTCTCATTGGATGGAGGTGCGGTCGATCCGTCTCGAGTCAGGAAGTCTATTGGGCAGGAGGCCGCGCGCCCGCTCGGATTGGCTGGCTGTACGTTGGCGCAACGGAAGAGGCGGCCGCCGAGGGCCCGCCTCTGCTCTGGCTGCGGCCGCGGAGGAGGCAAGGAGTCCGGCGCTGGGGGGCTGGCTCGGTCGGCAGCGGGGGCTGCTGCGAATGGGAGCGGACCGGTCCGGCGCGCCCATGGAGCGCCACGGCAGGGCGGCCGCCACCTCAGCCTCGTCGGCCGCGGAGTCGGCGTCGGGGGACTCGGAAGGGCGGCGGCAGGAGCCTCCGCGGTGCCGGGCAAGCAGCGCGTCGGCGCCCGCGGCGGCGGAGGGCGTGAGGCGAGACCGGCCCGGCTCCTACAGCGGCCCCTCCTCGGTCTCCCGCCAGCGGGTCGAAAGCCTCCGGAAAAAGCGGCCGCGTAAGTGCCCGCAGGCGTCGCGGCACCCGCAGCCTCCTTCCGGCCGGGCTGCCGTTTTTTCCCGCGCGCGGACTGTGCTCTCGCCGGGTGGTTCCACGTTGGTGCGTGGTCTTAATACCTGGTTGGAGGTCGCTTTTGGAGTTCGGGTCCCGCGGGATCCTTGTGGCCTTTCGTTTGAGCTATGTAGAACCTGGACCGCTCCTCCCCCTCTTGTAGCTCCTTAGGCTCCCCCCCGCCGTGGATTTTCCTTGAGAAATTATCTCCTCCTTGAGAAAGGTCCTTTTGACTCATTTCCATAGGCTTATCTTCCCTCCTCCCTTCGTATCCCCCACCCCCAAATTGCTTTCATGCGTATTAAATCCTTTCTATCCGGTAATTTCGAGCTTACTGGAAAATGGTTAATTGCCCCCAGAATTGCTCCATGCCTAAAATTCGATTCTGTGCTCTGTGCACCTCTAAGCTTTGGTTGCTTCCCCCCGCCCCGTGAGAATTCAGGTCATCTGGAATCCAGATATTTCCCTCGTTTGTTTTCAGTCTGTGCCTTTCCTTTTGAGAGAATGTTTCTGAATTTTGTATTGGAAGTTGGTTCTTCTCAGAGAATTAGTTTCTCCATTTTGTTGCCCCCCCCCTTTCTGCATTGTGTATTTTCTCTCCTTTAAGTTCTTCATTCAGACTGCTAGTAGCAGCCATAGCTACTGTTGTAAAGTATCAATTGTCTTGATACTGTAATATGAGCTTTACGGTGTACTTGCTTTTTACACTTGGGTAGACTTGGTGGTGGTGGTTGTCAGATTACTATTTTTTTTTTTTTCGCTTTTTCGAGGTAGGGTCTCTCTCTAGCCCAGGCTGACTTGGAATTCATTATGTAGTCTCAGGGTAGCCTCGAACGCGCGGTGATCCTCCTATCTCTGCCTCCCAAGGGCTGGGATTAAAGGCATGCCCCATCACACCCGGCCCAGATTACTATTTGAGGAAGGCAAATGCTTAAATGCACACTGAGAGTGAAGGAAAGTGGCAGGTGTGTATGAGGTCTGTTGAATGGTCTACCCTAAGCTAACCATCCAGTTGCTTCCATCTGTGATTTGAGCCATTAGATGTAACTGTATTTTGCCCTGGAAAGTTTGGGAGAATTCTTAGTTTTGTTCTTTCCCACTGTCTTCAAGAGATTTGGGAGGCAGAGGCAGGATTTTGAGTTCAAGGCCAGCCTAGGTTACATAATAAGATCCTGCCTCAAAAAACAACCCCCTCAGAGCCAGGTGTTGTGGCACACTCCTTTAATCCCAGCACTAGGGAAGCAAAGGTAGGAGGATCACCATGAGTTCTAGGCCACCCTGAGACTACATAGTGAATTCCACATCAGCCTGAGCTACAGTGAAACCCTACCTTGAAAAACATGCCCGGCTCTTTTCTTTATTTCAGAGAGAGAGAGAGGGGGGGGGGAGGGAAAGAATGAGAATATGGGCACACCAGAGCCACAAGCCACTGCAAATGAACTCCAGATGCATATGCCACCCTGTGCATCTGGCTTATGTGGATACTGGGGAATCGAACCTGGGTCCTTAGGCTTTGCAGGCAAGCGCCTTAATTGCTATGTCATCTCTCCAGCCCTTGATTTTTGTTTTATATGAGACAGGAACTTGATACGTAGCTCAGGCTGGTCTCATACTCATAGCAGGATTACAGATGTGCCTGTTTAGGAGTACCTCATCTCCCCCCCTCCCCACCATGGGGATTGAACCAGAGGCCTTGCACATGCTAGGAAAGTGCTCTTCTACTGAGCTATAGCCTCGCCTAAGCATCAGATGTTTGTTTTTGTTTGTGTGAGCAACTCATGCCAGGGTGTGCATGCATATGGAGGTCAAATGATGCAGATGGAGGTCAAATGACAACTCTGGTGTGGATCATCTTCCACCTCTTTTGAGGTAGGGTCTCATTGCTGCTCTGTTCCCTAGACTAGTTGGCCATTGAGCTTCCAGGAAATTCTCCTGTCCTCTTATCTTGCTGAAGGTGTGTGGTATCAGACACCTGCCAGCTTCCAGGTTTTATATGGAGTCTGGGAATTGCGCAGCAGCTTTATCCACTGCGTCATCTCCCCAGAACCTTGTTCTGATATCTTTACACCACTTTTTATTTATTTATGTATATTTTGTTTGTTTTTGTTTTTCAAGGTGGGGTCTAACTATAACACAGGCTGACTTGGAATTCACCATATACTCTCAAGGTGGCCTCAAGCTCATGGAGATCCTCCTACCTCTGCCTCCCAAGTGCTGGGATTAAAGGCGTGCACCACCATGCCCAGCTTATTTTTATATTTTTATTTACATATTTGAGAGAGACAGAGAAAGCATAGGCATGCCAGGGCCTCCTGCCTCTGCATACTCCAGACTCATGTACCACTTTGTGCATCTGGCTTTGTATGGGTACTGGGGAATCAAATCTGGGCCATCAGGTTTTACAAGTGTGCACCTTTAACCCTGAGCTACCTCTTCCTTTTTTTTTTTTTTTAAAAAAGATTTTATTTTTATTTATTTCTTAGAGAATGGGCATGCCAGGGCCTCCAGTCACTGCAAATGAACCCCAGATGCCTCCCCACCCTGGCTTTCCCTATGTAAGCATGCCCTTAACCCATCTCTCCAGCCCCCTTCATACCCTTCCCCCTCCCTCCCCCTTCCTTCCTCCCTCCCCCTTCCTTCCCCTGTCCCCCTCCCTCCTCCCCCTTTTCCCCCTTCCTCCCTCCCTCCCTCCCCCTTCCCCCCTCCCTCCCTCCCTCCTCCCCCTTCCCCCTTCCTCCCTCCCTCCCTCCCTCCCTCCCTCCCTCCCTTCCTTCCTTCTTTTTCCTTCCTTTGAGGCAGGGTCTCACTCTAGCCCAGGCTGACCTGGAATTCACTATGTCTTAGGGTGGCCTTGAACTCATAGTGATCCTCCTACCTCTGCCTCCCTAGTGCTGGGATTAAAGGTGTGCGCCACCATGCCCAGCTCAAAAGTTTTTTTTTTCAATTAATTTTATTTGAGAGAATGGGTGCTCCAGGGCCTTCAGCTGCTGCAAATGAACTCCAAATGCATGTGTCACCTGGTGCCTCTGGTTTATGTGAGTTCTGGGGAACTGAACCTGGGTCCTTTGGCTTTGCAGGCAGGTGCCTTCACTTCACTAAGCCATGTCTCCAGCCCTACACACATTTTTTTCATTTTCAGTTTTAAATTTTTGTTTATTTATTTATTTGAGAGTGAGTGAGAGAGAACAGGCATACCAGGAACACTCCAGTTACTGCAAACAAACTCCAGATGCATGCTCCACCTTGTGCATCTGTCTTATGTGGGCACTGGGGAATTGAGCCTCGAACCAGGGTCCTTAGGCTTCACAGGCAAGTGCTTAACCACTAAGCCATCTCTCCAGCCCCTAGACACATTTTTTTTTTTTTAAATGAACATCTCATTTAGGGCTCACTATTACTCTGTGAAGTAGATATTTTTATTTTTTATTTTATGTTTTGGGTTTATTTATTTATTTGAGAGAGAAAGAGGGAGGGAGGGAGGAGAGAGAGAGAGAGAGAGAGAGAGAGAGAGAGAGAGAGAGAGAGAGAGAGAGAATGAGAATATGGGTATGCTAGGGCCTCCGGTCACTGCAAACGAACTCTAGATGCATGTGCTCTCTTGTGCATCTGGCTTATGTGGGTCCTGGAGAGTCAAACCAGGATCCTTTGGCTTTGCAGGCAAACGCCTTAACTGCTAAGCCATCTTTCCAGCCCTGTTTTGGGTTTTTTGAGGTAGGGTCTCACTGTAGCCCAGGTTGACCTGGAACTCACTTTGTAGTTTCAGGCTGGCCTTAGATCCTCCTACCTGTGCCTCCTGAGTGCTGGGGTTAAGGCATGTGCCACATCTAGTGATGTGTTTATTTTTAAATTTTGTTTTAAAGTGTTCTGTATGTGGTTTGTGTGCAGCTGCACATGTTGCATGTACATATGTCCACAGGAAAGAGGAGACCATCTTGTGTTTTCCTGTATCACCTTATTTCTCTGAGATGGAATTTCTCATTGAACCTGGAGTTGAAAGTTTTGGTCACTGGGATTACACACAGACATGTGTGGCTGTGCCTGGTTTTTTTACATGAATGTTGGGCATCAAACTCAGTTCTCCTACTTGCATAGCAAATGTTCTTTACCTGCTAGAGCCATCTTCTCAGCCTCAAGTTTTTTTTTTTTTAAATATCTACATTTAGTTTAGTTTCTTAAGTCTTTTGTTTGTTTATTTATTTATTTGCAAGCAGAGAGAGATAGAAGAGAGGCAGACACAGAGAGAATGGGGATACCAGGGCCTCTAGCCACTGCAAATGAACTCCAGATGCATGTGCCCCTCGTGCATCTGGCTTATGTGGGTCCTGGAGAATCGAACTGGGATCCTTTGGCTTCGCAGATAAATGCTTTAATGGCTAAGCCATTTCTCTAGCCCTCAAGTGTTTTTATTTATTTATTTATTTATTTATTTATTTATTTATTATTTTTTTAATTTAAATTTTTTTATTGACAACTTCCCTAATTGTAGACAATATCCCATGGTGATTCCCTCCCTTCCCCCACTTTCCTCTTTGAAACTCCCCTCCCCATCATATCCCCTCCCCTCCCCCCCCTCAGTCTCTTTATTTATTTATAGTTTTTTTTTTATTTGACAACTTCCTTAATTGTAGACAATATCCCATGGTACATCCCTCCCTCCCCCCACTTTCCCCTTTGAAACTCCACTCTCCATTATATCCCCTCCCCCTCTCAATCAGTCTCTCTTTTCAGTTTGATGTCATGATCTTTTCCTCCTATTATGATGGTCTTGTGTAGGTAGTGTCAGGCACTGTGAGGTCATGGATATCCAGGCCATTTTGTGTCTGGAGGAGCATGTTGTAAGGAGTCCTACCCTTCCTTTGGCTCTTATATTCTTTCTGCCACCTTTTCCACAATGGACCAAAACCTTGGAAGGTGTGATAGAGATATTTTAGTGCTGAGTGCTCCTCTGTCACTTCTTCAGCACCATGGTGCCTTCTGAGTCATCCCAAGGTCACCACCATCTGAAAAGAGAAGCTTCCCTAACCAAAAGTGATAGTAGCATTAATATGGGTATGGACATTAAGAGAAGTGTTCACTGGGCAGTTTGGTGAGCATAGTATATACATTTAGCCAGATACCAGCAGATGTTACACCCCTAGGGCTCATGACTACCCCTGTTGTAGGTTTTCAGTATCAGGGATGGAGCAGGCCTCCAATTCCAGTAGAGTGGTTGGTTTCCCCCATAACAGACATGCCACTATTGCACCCATTGGCTCATTTGGCCTGGCTGGACAAATTTAAAGCTTTACAGTGTTCACTGTTGAGTATTTTCACTGGTGTTTTTTCTCTCCCATTGAACTGCGGCAGCATAGCTTTTTCCAGCTTTCTGTCAGCTGGTCCACATGGAGGAGGCTTTCAGCTCAGCTCCATCAGGATTTCTCAGTAACCTTGTAGTCCAAGTATGTGGAGTCTTCAGCAATAGGGTCTTACCATCTATTCCTGGTGTGAAACCAGGGGCCTCGGCAATGGCCCGTAATGTTTTGGGGTTATCTGTGACCTCCCTGGCCAATTCAAGTGTTTTTTTTTTTTTTTTTTTTTTTTTTAATTATTAGAGACAGAGAAAAGGGGAGAGATAGAGAGAGGAAGAGAGAGAATGGGCATGCCAGGGCCTCTAGCCACTGCAAATGAATTCTAGATGTGTGCGCCACCATGTGCATCTGGTTTATGTGGTTACTTGGGGAATCGAGCCTTGAACCAGAGTCCTAAAGCTTCACAGGCAAGTGCTTAACCACTAAGCCATCTCTCCAGCCCCAAGTGTTTTTATTTTTATGTCCAGTTTGCAGATGAGGAAATGAGGCTCAGTAAAATTGTTATTGCTCATCTCCCCCCCTTAAAAATTTTTCTTTTTAATTTTCATTTATTTATTTGAGAGAGGGAGAAATAGGCAGGTAGAGAGAGAGAGAGAGAGAGAGAGAATGAATATGGGTATGCCAGGGCCTCTGCTGTAAATGAATTCCAGACACATGCATCCCCTTGTGCATCTGGCTTATGTGGGTTCTGGGGAATTGAACCTGAGTCCTTTGGCTTTGCAGGCATGCACCTTAATTGCTAAGCCATCTCTCCATCCCACATGCTGAGCAAGTGCTCTATCACCTAGCAGTCTACGTCCTCAAGCTTGGGGTTGATTTTAGGTGTCTGACTTCAGGTCTTTGTCTGTGTGTGTGTATGTATATGTGTATATATATATGTATATATATGTTTTTTTTTTTTCAGGTTGGGTCTCATTCTAGCTCAGGCTGACCTGGAATTCAGTGTGATGTCTCAGGGTGGCTTCAAACTCATGGCGATCCTCCTACCTCTGCCTCCTGAGTACTGGGACTAAAGGTGTGCATCACTATACTCGGCCTTTTTATTTTTAAACATTTATTTATTTGTTATTAGAGAGAGTGGGTGCACCAGGGCCTCTAGCCATGCAAACGAACTCCAGATGTATGTGCCACCATGTACCTCTGGCTTATGTGGGTTCTGGGGAGTCGAACCTGGGTCCTATGGCTTTGCAGGCAATTGCCTTAACTGCTAAGCCATCTCTCCAGCCCCCTTTTGTGGTAGGGTTTCACTTTAGGCCAGGCTAACCTGGAATTCTCTATGTAGTCTCAGGCTGGCCTCAGACTCACAGCAGTCCTTCTACTTCTGCTGGAATTAAAAGCATGCACACCATGCCCGGAAAAATTACTATTTTTTAAAAATATTTTTATTTCCATTTATTTGAGAGAGAGAGAGGGAGGGAGGGAGAATATAGGTGTGCAGGGTCTCCAGCCGCTGTAAACAAACTCCAGATGCATGTGCCATCCTGTGCATCTGGCAAACATGGGTTCTGGGAAGTTGAACCTGGGTCCTTTGGCTTTGTAGGCAAGCACCTTAACTACTAAGCCATCTCCAGCCCCAAATTATTATTATTTTAAAACATTTATTTATATTTTATTTATTTATTTGAGAGAGAGAAAAAGGCAGAGAGAGAGAGAGAGAGAGAGAGAGAATGTGAGAGAGAATGAGAATATGGGCACGTCAGGGCCTCCAGCCACTTCAGATGAACTCCAGACACATGAGCTCCCTTGTGCATCTGGCTTATGTGGGTCCTGGAGAGTTGAACCAGGATCTTTTGGCTTTGCAGGCAAATGCCTTAACCACTAAGCCATCTCTCAAGCCCCCAAAATTATTATTTTTAATTATCATTTGTGTGTGTATGGGTACATGTGCCCACTTGTCCTGGTCAGAGAACAATCTCAGGGTAACAGATGTTCTCTCTTGTTTTGTTGCTGGGAAGGTCAGACTACCTGGTGGTGGGCTTACTTTACCTACCTCCTAGTTCATCGGCATATTGGGATTACAGATGCATGTGCCACTGTGTCTAGCATTACATGGGTGCTGGTTATCTAAACTTGGGTTGGCAATCTTTTGGAACAAGCACTTTTAACCCTCCAGGGAAAATTATTTTAGAATTTTTATTGAGGTATAATGGTATACAATAGAACACACACTTAAAAAAATTATCTGCCAGCATGCTGGTGCATGCTTTTAATCTCAGAACTTGGGAGGCAGAAGTAGGAGGATTGCTATGAGTTTGAGGCTACCCTGAGACTACATAGTGAATTCCAGGTCAGCCTAGGCTAGAGCAAGACCCTACCTCGAAAAACAACAACAACAAAAAAACAAACAAACAAAAAAAAACAAAAAAAATTGAGAGAGAGAGATAAAGAAGCAGATAGAGAATATGAATGGACATAGCAGGACCTCCAGCCACTGCAAATGAACTCCAGCTGCATTGTCCCCCTTATGTATTGGCCTTTATTGGGTACTGAGGAATGGAACCTGAGTCCTTAGGCTTTGCAGGCAAGCGCCTTTACCACTAAGTCTCTCCACCTCACAACTGGATTTCTAAGTCATGAAAAATAGTGAAGATGGAGCCCTTTGTAGGAAAAAAAAATACCTTCTACCCCAGATTTGACAGTGTTCAGAAGATTCTGAGGAATGCTAAATTATCCAATATTAAAAAAAGAATGAAGAGCTGGGCATGGTGGCGCATACCATTAATCCCAGCACTTGGGAAGCAGAGGTAGGAGGATCACTGTGAGTTCGTGGGCACCCTGAAACTAACATAGTGAATTCCAGGTCAGCCTGGACTAGAGTGAGACCCTACCTTGGGGGGAGAAAAAAAAGAAAAGAATTAAGAATGAATGAATCCTTCTGGAAAGAACTGTGATAGTGTTATCGTCCACTAGGCAATCTACAAAAGTCCACTATAATAAATAAACACCACTTAGTTCCATAAGGTGCTAGAACTCTACAGGTAGTGCACATTGGTGCCACTTACCATACCCATGTGCAAAAGGAAACAGGGCTAATCCCCATCTTGCTGATCCTTCGTGTGGATGAATGAATACAGGACATCAGATATACAAAAGCTGGATTCAACTATTTGTAAAAATTAGAACAAACTTTGTATAAATATTTTATCTGGTTTCATAAACTCTTTTTTTTTTTTTTTTTTTGGTTTTTCGAGGTAGGGTCTCACTCTGGCCCAGGCTGACCTGGAATTAACTATAGTCTTTTGAACTCTTGGTAAACTGGGATTAGAATGGTTTCATAAACTCTTAACGATAGTTTTTTGGGTAAACAAGAATGAGGAATGGGGCTGGAGAGATGGCTTAGCAGTTAAGACACTTGCCTGCCTTCCTAAGCACTCAGGTAAAGCCAGATGCACATGGTGGCGAGTGTGTCTGAAATTCGTTTGTACAGGATAGAGGCATTAGTATGCCCATACTCACTCATAAATAAATAAATAAATAAATAAATAAATAAATAAATAAATAACATTTAAAAAAGAATGATGGGCTGGAGAGATTGCTTAGTGGTTAAGGCACCTGCCTGCCAAGCCTAAGAACACTGGTTCCAATCTCCAGGTCCCACATTTAACCAGACAGAAAAGTGACACAAGGGCACAATGCTGCACTTTTCAACAAGGGGGCGCATGCGTCTAGAGTTCCTTCATAGCGGCTGAGAGGCCACTGGCATGCTCATTCTCTGTCTCTCTCAAATAAAAAAGAATGAGGAATGTATAGGAAAGGCAATAGATCTATGTTATAGGTATAAAGTCTGTTTTTTTTTTTCCCAAAATATATTTATTTATTTGAGAGAGAGAAGCAGAGAGAGAGAGAGAGAGAGAGAGAGAATGGGTGCACCAGGGCCTCTAGCCACTGCACATGAACTCCCGATGCATGCACCTCCTTGTGCATCTGGCTTACATGTATCCTTGAGAAGAAGCGGGATCCTTTGGCTTTGCAGGCAAACACCTTAACCACTAAGCCATCTCTCCAGCCCTAAAGTCTGGGTTTTTAAAAATAAATATCGTTTCTAAAGTATGAAATATATGGAAGATTATTAATACCAGTAAGGGAGTTAATATTCTTCCCTTCTCCTCTTTAGTCTTTTGTTAATCTTTACTCTTAATTTTGACAGTCTTTGGACAATAGACCCTAAGAAGATAGTACAGTTCTAGATATTTCAAAAAGTGACGAGATGGTGAGTCAACACATGCGTGGGTTTCAAATACCTCTCTACATCTTTTGTAAACTTTCCTGGGATCTTAAATATAATTAAGGGAGTAGCAGAGAAGAGGACAGTAATTCCAGCACAGGACTTAGGAAAAGAGACAAATAATCCTCACTGCTAATCAATAGTTTATGTAGCAGTAGCTCTGGTTTTTACATACAGGTTACCCAAAGGAAACAAACCCATCAAATGAAAAGCACCAGCAATTCCTGTTTTTTTCCTAATTTTCATTCCATAATAGCATAAAATAACCTGCTTTTTCCTGCACAATGAAGACTAAGGTCCAAGTGAGGCAAAGAAGAATACTTCCTTTGCTTCTAAATTAGAAATGATGAACTCCGGTCATAAAATATGCTTGGCCTTCGAAAGAGCCATCAGTGTTTTTTCACGTTACTGTGGCAGCTTGGGCAACAATATTGAAGAAACTGCTAAGTGTTCCATGAACTCCAGCATATCAAATGGTGTCAACAAATACAGCCACCATGACTATGACAGCTCTCTGCAAGGTGCAAATAAAGCAATGATCCTCACAAGAACAACAAAGTGTCAAGCTACAGGAAAATGAATACACAATTTACCAGAACAAAGTAAACTTTGTATGTTTGTCTTATATCCTTATATTGGTAAAGTATAAAATGTCCTAAAAGAGCTAGGCATGGTAGTGCACATCTATAATCCCGGCACTTGGGAGGCTGAAGCAGGATTGTGAGTTCAAGGCAAGCCTAGGCTACACAGCAAAAAAAGAAGCTGGGCGTGGTGGCTCATGCTTTTAATCCCAGCACTTCTAGCACTTCGGAGGCAGAGGTAGGAGGACCACCATGAGTTCAAGGCTACCCTGAGATTACATAGTTAATAGATTACATAGTTAATTCCGGGTCGCCTGGGCCAGAGTGAGACCCTACCACAAACAAACAAAGACACCAAATATTATTCCAGTCAGAAATTTCTGAGCATCTTTGGAATCCCCCGTGTTTGCATACTCAACAATGACTTGTCTTTGGTCAGGATGTTCTTTGGAACAAGCAAGAGATAGTACTGGTCCATATTTCTGACATTCTTCTGTGACATCTACAATATCTTCATTCTCAAGATGATAATCTTAGCACTGGGTGGGGGCGGGAACATCACCATATCTTTAATGAGGGGCAAAGGGAATGCTAAAGAATGGGCTGCTCAGCCCCCCTTTCCATGAGAATGCTTCTTCTTGGTTCATTATGAAGCATGCTTCTGATGAGATCTTGTAGGTGATAAGCTGGAATCGTGGCACTCTCTGCTGCTTTACTGGCAAGTGTATGATCAATAATAGCAGAACTGTTTGCCTTTCATTCCTGAGATGTGATTGTATGTTTCAGTTTAATCCCTGAGAATATTTTCAGTAAAATGATTCTAAGGCTTCACATATCAACAGCTGAGGTGTATTCTGTATCACTCTGCAGGCCAGCTTGGGCCAAGCAGTTTTGCAGTACTGCTTCTGGAGCCCAATACCTGTCTGTCTGAATATACATCCTGATTGTCTTCTTTGAAGTTAAGTCCAAAGTCAGTGAGTTTTAAAACATTCATTCTCTGCATTCCACAATATGTTCCATGGTTTGAGGTCTGCATGCACTTAACCCTCATGAAGGAAAACAAGAACCTCCAGAACATCTCTGGCATAGTGCTGTATCATCCACATGGAACAACCCCGGTGACTGGAATATAAAAGCAATTCCGAAACAGACACTCATGAGTTCAAGCAACAGACAGTGTGATGGCACATTTGGAGAAAAGTGGAGTGTAAAGACTCCTTATAAAGTCCATGTTCCCTGTGACTCTGCAACTGCTCCAACGCTGCCCTCTTTGTGGAAACAATACTCAGTGGTGAGGCAGGGAGAGGCCTGCAGTTGCCTTTCCCTAGACCTCAGGCTGCTATGACACCAGAAACTGTAGGGCCCTGGGCCCTAGAAATCTAAAAATCTTTTTTACTTGAGTGAAAGAGTGGCAGAGAGAGAGAAAATGGGTGTACCAGGGCCTCCTGCCACTGCAAACTCACTCCAGATGTATGTGCCACTTTGTGCATCTGGCTTTACGTGGGTGTTGAGTAATCAAACCTGGGCTGTTAGGCTTTGCAAGCAAATGCCTTTAACCACCGAGCAATCTCTAATATAATTTTTTTTTTTTTTTTTGGTTTTTTGGAGGTAGGGTCTCACTCTGATCCAGGCTGACCTGGAATTAACTATGTAGTCTCAGGGTGGCCTCAAACTCTTGGCGATCCTCCTACCTCTGCCTCCCGAGTGCTGGGATTAAAGGCATGCGCCACCATGCCCGGCTTCTAATATAAATTTTTATAAAAAATATTTGAGGGCTGGGGAAATGGCTTAACCATTAAGGTATTGGCCTGTGAAGCCTAAGGACCCCAGTTCGATTCCCCAAGACCCACAAAAGCCAGATGCACAAGAGGGCGCATGCATCTGGAGTTCGTTTGCAGTGGCTAGAGGCCCTGGCATGCCGATTCTCTTTCTCTCTGCCTCTTCCTCTCTCAAATAAATAAATAAAATATTTAAAAAAATTATTTGAGTGAAAGAAAAAAGTCAGAGAATGGGCATGCCAAGGCCTCTGGCCACTGCAAATGAAATCCATATGCATGTGCCACCTTGTGCATCTGGCTTATGTGGGTCCTGGGGAATCAAACCTGGGTCTTTAGGCTTTGCATGCAAGTGTCTTAAGTGCTAAGCCATCTCTCCAGCCCTAAATTTTTTCTTTTTTGGTTTTCTGAGGTAGGGTCTCACTCTTGCCTTTAATCCCAGCACTTGGGAGGCAAAAGTAGGATGATCACCATGGGTTCCCTGAGACTACATAGTGAATTCCAGGTCAGCCTGGACTTGAGTGAGACCCTACTTCGAAAAAAAATCAAAACAAAACAAAATACTTGGAGGAAGAAGGAGGGGAGGGGGGAAGAGAGAGAATGGGAATGGGTATGTAGGCGCCAGGGCCTTTTCCTGCTGCGAATAAACCTGCATGTGTCACTTGGTACATCTGTCTTTAGGATGTGGGTACTGGAGAATTTAACTTTGGCCAGTACGTTTTGCAAGCAAGCACTGTTAAGTGCTGATCTAGCTCCGCATCCCAAGATGCTTTTTTGGTGTGTGGGGGTTTGTGCATGTGTATGTGCCCGTGTGGTGCCCTATGTGCTCACTTGTGGTTGGAGGGGAATATCAGGTGTCTTTCTGCCTGTTCGTTCTTGAGTGATTGTCTCTTGCTGATCTTGGAGCTTGCCTTTTTTTTTTTTTTTTTTTTTGTGCGTGCGCGTGTGCGCCATTGATTCTTCAGTCACTGCTCCCCAGAGGACTGGGGTTACAGGCGTTTGTGGCCACACACAGTTGTTTATATGGATCTTGGGGGTTGAACACTAGTGTCTCAGGCCTCCTCTGGCTTTCATGCTTGCACAATTTAATTTTTTGTTTATTATGTATTTATTTATTTGAGAGTGATGGGGGGGCAGATAGAGAATGGGCGCGCCAGGGCCTCTAGCCACTGCAAACGAACTCCAGATGCATGTGCCACCTTGTGCATCTGGCTTACATGGGTCCTGGGGAATCGAGCCTCAAACCGGGGTCCTTAGGCTCCACAGGCAAGTGCTTAATCGCTAAGTCATCTCTCCAGGCCCCTATCTTTGCCTGTTGAATACTAGGATGGGAATACTACATGTGTGCCACCATGCCAAACACTTACTAAAAATTTCACTTATCTTTTTGCCTAGGAGTCTTTTCTTCCTTTTTCCAACAAGACAGGCATGTTGTTTGCTTTCACTTCCTTCTCTTTTCTTTTCTCTTTGACTTCCTATGTTGAAATCATGTAAGTATTTTAGTTCCAGACTGCTTATTTTTCTTAAAATCAGCATGTACTTGTTCCTATGCTTATACTTATGGGTGAAGTTTCTTACAACTCTTGGATGTTTTTAAATTATGTTGGCATGCATCTAATTATTTCAGGGAAGGTCTTTGCGCAGAGTCCTTTTGTGTGTGAAATTTGGATTCCTGCTCAAAAGCTGGTTTGGCTAAATAAAAATTTCTAACTTTGTAACTTTGAAGCTTGTGCTGCATTGTTTTCTAACATCTGTACTGCTGATGAGAAGTACTGTTTACAGGATTTATGCATTTCCTTAGAAACTTTTAAAAAATTATTATTTGTGGAAAGAGAATGAGAATATGAGAATGGGCATGCCAGTGCTCCTGCCACTGCAAATGAACTCTAGATGCATGTGCCACTGAGATTATCCTCAGGCTTCCACATGCATGCTCACCCCCACCCCACATGAATACACGTACATATATACACACTAAAATGTTTGTTGAGGTATAATTTGCATATGAAAAACTGCAACCGTTTAAAATGTACATTTTCATACATTTTTACACTCCTGGATATATGTACACAGAATTCTTACCTTCCTAGCAATTAAGATTTGAGTCACCAGTGACTATTTTCTTGCAACTGTGAAGTCTCTCCTTCCTTTCCTCCCTCCCTCCTTTTTTTTTTTTTTTTTTTTTTTTTTTTTTTTTTTTGGTTTTTCGAGGTAGGTTCTCACTCTGGCTCAGGCTGACTTGGAATTAACTGTGTAATCTCAGGGTGGCCTCAAACTCAAGGCAGTCCTCCTACCTCTGCTTCCTGAGTGCTGGGATTAAAGAAGTGTGCCACCATGCCCAGCCCTTTCTTTCTTGATATAGAAGCATATAATTGGTTTTCTTAGATGCAGAAGTGATTAGTTTGTATTTGAGTTTCATACAATATGTAGCCTTGTTTTATTCATTCAGCCTGTTTTGGGGATTTTTGCTTTTCTTTTTTTAAAATATATTTTATTTATTTATTTATTTATTTATTTATTTATTTATTTATTTATTTATTTATTTGTGTGTGTGTGTGTGTGTGTGTGTGTGAGAGAGAGAGAGAGAAAAGGAGAGAGAGAAGGAGAGAGAAAGAGAAAGAGAAAGAATGTGCACACCAGGGCCTCCAGTCACTGCAAACAAACTCCAGGTGCATGCGTTCCCTTGTGCATCTGGCTTATGTGGGTCTTGGAGAGTTGAACTGGGACCCTTTGGCTTTGTAGGCAAATGTCTTAACTGCTAAGCCATCTCTCCAGCCCTGTTTTTGGGATTTTTGGATATTAAGTATATAGTAGCTTGTGCTTTTTGGTGTAGAGATTCAGGTGGTGGTTGATCAAATTAACATGGACAAACTTTATCAGTTTTGTATAAACTTTTGTATTTAGTTCTGTATACTTTTTTTTTTTGGTGACACATACTTTTTTTTTTTTTTTTCTGTTTTTCAAGGTAGGGTCTCACTCTAGCCCAGGCTGACCTTGAATTCACTATATAGTCTCAGGGTAGCTTTGAACTCACAGCAATCCTCCTACCTCTGCCTCCTGAGTGCTGGGATTAAAGGTGTGTGCCACCATGCTGCCATACTGGCTCTTGTAGCTGTACCAACATGGGGAGTCATTTTAGTTTTCAAACATTTATCCATCATCTGTCTGTCTCTCTGCCTATATCTCTCTATCTAATCTATATTGCGTGCATGTGTATGTGTGCGTGTGTGCGTGCAAGCATGTGTGCCACAGCCTACCTGTGAAGGTCAGAGGACAACTTCAAGGTGTATGTGCTCCACCTTCTTTGAGTTAGGGTTCCTTCCTGCTTCAAAGGAAATTTATACTAGCTGGCCCTCTCTCTCAACTTTGGATTCTTCTGGCCCTGCCTCCCATTGTTGGCATGGTGGAATCACAGATGCATGTGCCACTTTACATGGGTGCTGGTGAATTAAACCCTGGCTGGCAGGCGTTGCAAACAAACATCTTTAACCACTTAGCCATCTCCCCAGTAGTCATTATTTATTTATTTTTGGTCTTTCTTTCTTTCTTTCTTTCTTTCTTTCTTTCTTTCTTTTGCTTTTTTTTTTTGAGGTCAGGTCTCACTCTAGCTCAGGCTGATCTGGAATTCACTATGTAGTCTCAGGGTGGCCTTGAACTCACAGTGATCCTCCTATCTCTGCCTCCCGAGTGCTGGGATTAAAGGCTTGTGCCACCATGCTCAGTTTAGTAGTCATTTTTTAAAAAAATATTTTTATTTTTATTTATTTATTTGAGAGAGAGAGAGATACAGAAATAGGCAGGTAGAGAAAGAGAGAATAGGCGCGCCATGGCCTCCAGCCACTGCAAATGAACTCCAGATGTGTGCGCCCCCTTGTGCATTACGTGGGTCCTGGAGAACTGAGCCTCAAACTGGGGTCCTTAGGCTTCACAGGTAAGTGTTTAACTACTAAGCCATCTCTCCAGCCCAGTAGTCATTTTTTTTTAAAATTACTTACTTATTAGAGAGCGAGAAAGAGGCAGATCAAGAGAGAGCATGGGCACACCAGGCTCTCCAAGCCATTGCAAACAGACTTCAGATGCATTCACCACCTTGTGCATCTTACTTACGTGGGTACTGGGGAATTGAATCTGGGTCCTTAGGCTTTGTAGGTAAGTGCTTTAACCACTAAGTCATCTGTCCACCTTCCTGTCGTTTTATTTTGTTTAGTTACATGTTTTCTTATTTGCAATTGTGTTTATGTATATGGACATGCTGGAGTTTGTGCTGCTACAAACTAATGCCTGTCCACCTTTATATGGGTGTCTAGGGAATGAAACCAGGCTAGCAGGCTTTGCAAGCAAGAGTTTAACTTAAGAGCCATCTTCCTGGGCCCTCCCGCTAGTTTTTTCTTTCTTTCTTTCTTTCTTTCTTTCTTTCTTTCTTTCTTTCTTTCTTTCTTTCTTTCTTTCTTTCTTTCTTTTTTCAAGATAGGGTCCCACTCTAGCCTAGGCTGACCTGGAATTCACCATGTAGTCTCAGACTGGCCTCGAAGTCATAGTGATCCTCCTGCCTCAGCCTCCTGTGTGCTGGGATTAAAGGCATGTACTACCACACCTGGCTGTTTTTACTTTTTATTGACAAACTCTGAACATATAGACAATATACCATGATCATAATCTCTTCCCATTACTTCTTTCCCCCTCCCAAATCCCTGCTCCACCAAATCCCTTCTTTGCAACTAACCTCTCTTCTGTTTTGATGTCATCATTTTTTCCCCTCCTGTTATTCTGATCTTGTGAGGTCATGAATACCACAACCCCTTTGTGTCTGGAAGACAGTATTGCAAAACATTCCTTCCCTTCTTTTGGCTTTTACATTCTTTTCGAGACCTCTTCCACAGTGGTCCCTTAGACTTACAGGGTGTGATAGAGATGTCTCAGTGCTGAACACTCCACTGTTATTTTTTCTCAACACTTGGTTGAGTTTTGAGTCTTCTCAGTGGTTATGATCATCTGAAGAGAGAATCTTCTCTAACAAAACTGGGAGTAGCATTAATATATGAGCACAAACATAAATATTTAGAAAGCAGTTTGGAGGACATAGTATATCCATTTAGCCAGACAACAGTAGTAGGTTTTCCCCCTAGGGCTTATCCAAAACCATAGGCTTGGGATAAGATTTCAGTACCAGGCAGGAATATGCTCTTGGGGAGCGGGCCTCAAATTTAATCAGAGAGCATTTGGTTTTCCCTAAGACAGGCATGCCACCATTGCACCAGTCGGTATATTGGCCTTGGCTGCCCAGCTGTAAAATTTTCAGGGTCCACGGCTGGTTAAGACCATTGATGACTTTTCTCCCTCAACAGTCTGCATAGCTCTTTTCCCACATCCTGACATTTAGTCAACAGGGATATATGCCTAGGAGTGCTATAACTGGGTCATATGGTAAATCTGTTTTTAGCTTTCTCAAAAACCTCCACACTGATTTCTACAATGGTTGTACCAGACTACACTCCCACTAACAGTGTAGAAGGGTTCTTCTTTTTCTGCATCCTCACCAACATTTATTGTCATTTGTTTTCTTGATGTTAGCCATTCTGACAGGAGTGAGATGGAATCTCAAAGTAGTTTTAATTTGCATTTCCCTGATGGCTAAGGATGGAGAACATGTTTTTAGATGTTTATATGCCATCTTTATTTCTTCTTTTGAGAACTCTGTATTTAGTCCCATAGCCCATTTTTAATTGGGTTGTTTGATTTTCTTATTGTTTAGAGTTTTGAGTTCTTTGTGTATTCTGGGTATTAATCCTCTGTCAGATATATAGCTAGCAAAGATTTTCTCCCATTCTGTAGGTTGTCTCTTTGCTCTATTCACAGTGTCCTTTGCTGTACAAAAGCTTTGTAATTTCATGAGATCCCAGTGGTTGATTATGGTTTTTATTTCCTGAGCAACTAGGGTTATATTCAGAAAGTCATTTCATATGCTAGTATATTGAAGGGTTTCCCCTTCTATTTCCTCTAGCAGTTTCAGAGTTTCAGGTATGGTATTAAGGTCCCTGATACATTTGGAGTTGATTCTTATGCATGGAGAGAGACAAGGATCTATTTTCATCCTTCTACATACAGATATCCAGTTTTCCCAGCACCACTTGTTGAAGAGGCTATCTTTTCTCCAATAAATATTTTTGGCATTTTTGTCAAAAATTAGATGGCTGTAGCTGCCCGGATTAACATCTGGGTCCTCTATTCTGTTTTATTAATTTACATGTGTTTGTGCCAGTACCGTGCTATTTTTATTTTGGCTTTGTCATATAGCTTAAAATCAGGTATGGTGATACTGCCAGCCTTATTTTTGTTGGCTCAAAATTGTTTTGGCTATTTGAGGGTTTTTGTTTTTTTTTGTTTTTTTGAGGTAGAGAGGTCTCCCTCTATCCCAGACTGGCCTGGAATTCACTCTGTATTCTCAGGGTGGCCTCAAACTCATGGCCTCTCGAGTGCTGGGATTAAAGGTGTGTGCCACCAGGCCCAGCTTATTTGAGGTTTTTTTTTGTTATGCTTTCAAATGAATTTTAGGATGGCCCTTTCTATTTCTGTGAAGAATGCCATTGGAATTTTAATGGGGATTGCATTAAATGTGTAGATTGCTTTTGGTAAGATTGACCTTTTCACAATATTGATTCTTCCAATTCAAGAACATGGGATGTCTTTCCATTTCCTAACGTTTTCTGCAATTTCTCACTTGAAAATTTTCATTGTAGAGATACTTCACTTCCTTGGTTAGGTTTATTCCAAGGTACTTTATTTATTTATTTATTTATTTATTTATTTATTTATTTATTTATTTTGAGGCATTTGTGAATGGGAGTGATTCCCTGATTTCATCTTCAGTATGTTGGTAACATATAGGAAAGCTACTGATTTTTGTGTTTATTTTGTATCCTGCTACATTGGTAAAAGTGTTTATCAGCTCTAACAGTTTGCTGGTAGAGTCTTTAGGGTCCTTTATGTATAGAATCATATCATCTGCAAAAAGATAATTTGATTTCTTCCTTTCCAAATTGTATCCCTTTTATGAGTGTCTCTTTCTTGCCTTATGGCTATAACTAAGACTTCCAGTACTATATTAAACAAAAGTGGGGACAGTGGACAACCCTTGTCTTGTTCCTGAATTTAGTAGAAAAGCTTCAAATTTTTCCCCATTTAGTATTATGTTTGCTGTAGGTTTGTCATAAATAGCCTTTATTATGTTGAGATATGTTCCTCTATTCTAAGTTTCTGTAGGACTGTTGCCATGAAGAGATGTTGGATTTTGTCAGATGCCTTTCTGCATCTGTTGAGATGATCTTGTGATTTTTGTCCTTCAGTCCATTTATATAGTTTATTACATCTATCGATTTGCGTGTATTGAACCATCACTGCATCTCTGGGATAAAAGCCTACTTGGTCGGGCTATATTCTTGTATTCTGTTTGCCAATACTTTGTTGAGAATTTTTGCATCTATGTTCATGAGGTAGATTGGTTTGTAATTTTTTTGTTTGTTCTGTCTTTGTCTGGTTTTGGTATCAGGATGATGGCTTTGTGGAAGGAGATTGGTAGGATTCCTTCCTTTTCTATTTTATGGAAAAGTTTGAGAAGCAGAAGTTAGTTCTGCTTGAAAATCTGGTAAAATTCACCAATGAATCCATCTGGGCCTGGACTTTTTTTCAGTTGGAAGTTTTTTTTTTTTTTTTTTTTTTTTTTTGGTTTTTTGAGGTAGGGTCTTGCTGTAGCTCAGGCTGGCCTGAATTCACTCTGTAGTCTCAGGGTGGCCTTGAACTCAGGGCGATCCTCCCACACTATGCCTCCCGAGTGCTAGGATTAAAGGCATGTGCCACCACGCCCTGGTAGTTGGAAGATTTTTTTTTATAACTGCCTGGATCTATTTAAATGGTTAATCTCATCTTGATTTAATTTTGGTAGGTCATATAAATCTAGGGAAATCATCCATTTCTTTCAGTTTTTTTTTTTTTTTTAACTAAGTAGAGCATATGTTCTTAAAGTATTTCCTTATGATTGATCGCCTCAGTGTAAAACAGCTCGTTATCTTTGGGGCTGGCTTTCTGTCCTACCTATGTTGAGTGTGAAGCTAGTTCCCTCTTTGGTGTACTGTGGGCTTGGCTCTACTTGTTTTTGGTTTGGTTTGGTTTGTACTTTTTCTAAAGCCTTAAGGTATTTATTGATGACCTGTTTCGTTTCATTTTTCTCCCTTCCTCTCCCCTTCCCTCCCCCCCTCCCCTCTCCTCCCCTCTTCTTCTTCCCTTACTCTCTCCTTCCCTTCTCTTTCTTTGCATGGAGAGACAGACAGAATAGGCATGCCAGGGCCTCCAGCTGCTGCAAATGAACTCCAGATGCATGGGCCACTTTGTGCATCTGGCTTTACGTGGGTACTGGGGAATCAAATTCACTAGGCTTTGCAGATAAATGCCTTAACTGCTGAGCCATTTCTCCAGCTGTAATTTTCTGTCCTTTCCCTTTGCCTTTGCCTTTCCCTTCCCCTCCTGCCCTCCTCCTCTCCCCCTCCCCTCCCGTCTCCCCCTTCCCTTCCCTTTCCTTCCCCTTCCTTTCCTTCCCCTTCCCCTTCCTTTCCTTCCCCTTCCTTTTCTTCCCCTTCCCCTTCCTTCCCCTTCCTTTCCTTCCCCTTCCCCTCCTTTTCTTTTGTGTGTGTTTTTCTAGGTAGGGTGTCACTAGCTCATGCTGAACTGGAATTCATTATGCAGTCCCAGGGTGGCCTCAAACTCATGGTAGTCCTACTTTCTGCCTCTTGAGTGCTGGAATTACAGGCATGCGCCACCATGCCTGACTTCTAATTTCTCAATGTAGGCACTTAAAACTATAAATTTTCCTCTAAGAACTGCCTTCATTGTATCCCAAAAGTTTTGGTGTGTTGTATTTTTATTATCATTTGATTGTAGATTTTTTTTTTTTTGAGGCAGGGTCTTAACTGTAGCCCAGGGTGGCCTTGAACTCACATGATCCTCCTACCTTAGCTTTCCTAGTTCTGGGATTAAAGGTGTGTTTCACCATGCCCTGCTTGATTCTGGGAATTTTATTTTCTTCTTGATTTCTTCAGTGACCTATTCATCATTCAGTAGTGTATTGTTTAATTTCCATGAGTTTGTGAATGTTCTATATAATCTTTCTTGCTGTTGATTTGTAGTTTTATCCCATTGTGATCAGAGTACAAGGAATAATTTCAGTTTTCCTGAATTTGTTAAGATTTTCTTTGTGTCCTAATATATGTTCTATTTTAGAGAATATTCTCTGTGCTGCTAAAAAGAATGTGTGTTCTGCAGTTTTTGGATGTAATGTTTGGTTAGATGTCTGTTTGGTTCATTTGTTCTATGAAGTCATTATTTTTATGGATGCTTCTCTGTTTATTTTTTGCCAGATTACCTGTCAACTGGTATGAGTGGGATAGTGAACTCATCCACTACTCTTGTACTTGGGGTTATCTGTGATTTTTAAATCTAGTAGTATTTGTTTAATGAAGTTGGGTACACTTATGCTCAGTACACACATGTTTAAAATTATACTGTTGTTGGATTGTTCCCTTAATCAGTATAAAGTGACCGTCTTTATTATTTGGTGGAATGTGATAGTTTGAATGTATGTCCTCCATAGACTGGGGTGTTTTTTCTTTTTAAAAATTATTTTTGTTGGGCTGGAGAGATGGCTTAGTGGTTAAGGCACCTGCCTGCTAAGCCTAAGAGCCTGGTTCCAATCTCCAGGTCCCACGTTTAGCCAGATGCAGTGATGCAAGGGTGCAATGCCGCACTTGCCCACAAGGGGGCGCACACATCTGGATTTCGTTCACAGCAGCTGAGAGACTGCTGGCGTGCCCATTTTCTATCTGTCTCCCTCTACCCTCTCTCTCTGTCTGTGTCTCTCTGTGTGGTGGTTTTTCTCTCTGCTTGGATTTATGAATAGGAGCTGGCCTCTTCTGCCATATGTGGAACTTCCCCTGGATCTGTAAGCTTAAAATAAATCCCTTCCTCCCATAAACTGTGTCTGGTTTGGATGTTCATCCCAGCATGTTGGTTGGAAGTCTATTCTGTGAGATATTAGAATCCAACACCTGCTTGTTTTCTAGGCTCATTTGCTTGAAATACCATTTTCCATCCTTTCACCTGTAGGTAGTGTCTGTCTTTTATGGAGAGGTGAGTTTCTTGGAGGCAACAAACAGAAGGATCCTGCCTTTTAATCCAGTCTGCAAGTCTGTGTCTTTTGGTTGGAGCATTGAGACCATTGATATTCAGAGTTCAACCATAACCATTCAGTTATGGTAGAAAGGTGTGTATTTATTCCTGTCATTCTTGATTTTTGTAGTGCTTGCTGTGTGTGCATATGCACGAGTGTGTGTAGGTGGGTGTGTGGCATGTGCATGTTATGATACATATGTGGAAGTCAGAGGACAACTTTTGGGTCAGTCCTTGCCTCCCACCTCATTTTGGGGCAGTCCTTGCTGTTTTGTTTGCACTATAAGCTGGAGATTCTCTCATCTGCTTGTTACAGACACACTGGAAGTACAGAAGACTACAACTGCTTCTGGCTTTTACATGGGGTCTGGAGATTTAAACTCAGATACTCAGAGTTGAGCAGCAAACACTTGATCCACTGAGACATCTCTACCTAGCCTTCAACATTTCTTCTTTAAGCCAATAGAAAGAAAAAAAAAATTCAATTTTTGTTTTCAGGGTTGAGACTTATAGTAGAGTTTCCTACCTCTCTCATCCTTCATTTCTTTGCCTCCTCCCCCCCCGTAGGGTTTCACTCTAGCCCAGGCTGACCTGGAATTCATTATGCAGTCTCAGGGTGGCCTTGAACTCATGGCAATCCTCCTACCTCTGCCTCCTGAGTGCTGGGATTAAAGGTATGTGCCATCATTGCTGGCCTCTCTGTTTTTTTCTTTTTCTTTTTCTTTTTCTTTTTCTTTTTCTTTTTCTTTCTCTTTCTCTTTCTCTTTCTCTTTCTCTTTCTCTTTCTCTTTTTCCCCTTTTCCCTTTTTTCCCTTTCCCCTTTCCCCTTTCCCTTTCCCTTTCCCTTTCCCTTTCCCTTTTCCCTTTCCCTTTCCCCTTTCCCCTTTCCCTTTCCCCTTTCCCCTTTCCCCTTTCCCCTTTCCCCTTTCCCCTTTTCTTTTCTTTTCTTTTCTTTTCTTTTCTTTTCTTTTCTTTTCTTTTTTTTCTTTTCTTTTCTTTTCTTTTCTTTTCTTTTCTTTTCTTTTCTTTTCTTTTCTTTTCTTTTGTTTGGTTTTTCAAGGTAGAGTCTCATTCTAGTCCAGGCTAACCTGGAATTCACTGTGTAGTCTTAGGGTATCCTTGAACTCATGGCGATTTCCTCCCTCTGCCTCCCGAGTGCTGGGATTAAAGGTGTGCACCACCACGCCCGTCCTGTTTCTTTTTTAATACATGTGTGTGGAGGCCAGAAGAGAGCCTTGGGTGTTATCTTCAGGAATGCTGTCCACTTTTTTGAGGTAGGGTCTTTCATTGGCCTGGAGCTTGGCAAGGCAGGTGAGACTGGCTGGTCAGCAAGCTTCAGTGATCCTCTGTCTCTCCCTCTCCAGCACTGGGATCAAAAGTATGTGCCACACTATCTGCCATTTTTTGTGGGTAATGGAACTTGAGCTGAAGTCCTTGTGCTTACAAGGCAAGAGGCTAACTGACTGAGCTTTCTCCGCAGGGCCCCCTCTCGCAGGTCTCTCTCTAACCCAGGTTGACTTGGAACATTTTGTTTCTAAAGTGTTTCATAGTTTAGTTTGGGCTTGTCCTTACAGAAAGGGCTGTTAAAAAAAAAACTGGGCTGGAGGGATGGCTTAGCAGTTAAGGTGTTTGTCTGCAAAGCCAAAGGCCCCAGGTTCGAGCCCCCAGAACCCACGCCAGATGCACAAGGGTGTGCACGCGTCTGGAGTTTGTTTGTAGTGGCTGGAGTCCCTGGCGCACCCAATCTTTCTCTCTCTCTCTTTCTCTCGCTCTCCCTTTCTGTCAAATAAATAAATAAATAAATAAATAAATAAATAAATATTTTTAAAAATTATTTTATTTATACACAGAGAGATACAGAAAGAATGGACCACTGCAAATGAACTAGAGATGCATGTGCTACTTTGTGCATCTGGCTTAACATGGGTATTGGAGAATAGAACCAGGGTCATTAGGCTTTGCAGGCAAGTGCCTTAACCAGTGGACCATCTCTCCAGCCCCAGAAAGGACTTTTAAAAATTTTGGTATAATTCCCAGTTTTTCCAAATCAGAGGGAATCACATTTCTCCAAAACCTTTTAGCTTAGAATTATATCACTTGGTGACCACTGTGTGTGAAAATAAGATGCTAGTCTAATAAGCTTAGTTTTTAGAAAAAAAAAATCTGACTTTTTTTTTCTTTCCTATTTAGTTTTTCCATGGTTTGGCTTGGATATTGGTGGAACCTTGGTCAAGCTGGTTTATTTTGAACCCAAAGACATCACTGCTGAAGAAGAAGAGGAGGAAGTGGAGAGTCTTAAAAGTATTCGGAAGTACCTGACCTCCAATGTGGCTTATGGCTCCACAGGAATCCGGGATGTGCACCTGGAGCTGAAGGACCTGACTCTGTGTGGACGCAAAGGCAATCTGCACTTTATACGCTTTCCCACTCATGATATGCCTGCTTTCATTCAAATGGGCAGAGATAAAAACTTCTCAAGTCTCCACAATGTCTTTTGTGCCACTGGAGGTGGAGCATACAAATTTGAGCAGGATTTTCTCACAGTATGCATTTTTTAGCTTATATACAATTTATGGTAATCTGATTGTTGAAAATGATTTCAATTACAAGTGGTAGAATCATTTCCATTTCTAATGGAACTTGAAATTTTCTTGAGTGAAATGAAGATTAAATTTAAGTTAGTGGTAGGAGTTGTTACATAGTTTACTTTTTGTCTAATTGAGATGTGTGGATGAAAATCAGTACTACTTTAAAAAAGTTATTATTTTGTGTGTGTGTGTGTGTGTGTGTCTGTGTGTGTATGCATATGCACCAGGGTCTCTTGATGCAGACAAACTTGCTTCTGGATGGGTGATTGGGGAATTGATCCTGGGCCAGCAGACTTTGCAAGCAAATGCTTTTAACTACTGGGCCATCTCCCCAGCCCCAAGAAGAGAACTTCTAAAAGCACATTTTATTTTGTCATTTCTCTTCCTTCCCTTCCCTTCCCTTCCCTTCCCCTTCCTCTTTTCTTTTCTTTCTTATTTCTTTATTAATGAATCTGTGATAAACAAGAATAAAAAGCTGCCTGTTAGGAAATAACATCATTAATTTTCATTAATGACATTGAAAAGTAAAAATTAAAAATTGGGTTGTAAAATTGTAAATGGTGGGCTGGAGAGATGGCTTAGTGGTTAAGGCATTTGCCTGCAAAGCCCAAGGATCCCGGTTTGACTCTCCAGGACCCATGTAAGCCAAATGCACAAGGAGGCACATGCATCTGGAGTTCATTTGCAGTGGCTGGAGGCCCTGGCGCATGCCCATTCTCTCTCTCTCTGCCTCCTTCTTTCTCTTAAATAAATATAAAATATAAAAAAATGTTAAAAAAATTGTAAATTGTATCCTGTCATGAACTACACAGTTCCTTGTCCCCTCTCAATTGTTGTCTGCCATGTCTACCAGTAAGAAGAGAAGGGACTCTGGTTAAAACCGGCTTTAAGAGAGTTAGAGGTAATCCCAGCCCTTGAGAGGCAGAGGTAGGAAGATCGCCATGAGTGTGAGGCCACCCTGAGATACACAGTGAATTCCAGGTCAGCCTGGGTGGGCTAGAAGTGAAACTCTACCTCAAAAAACTAAAAAGAGTTAGAGCTACACTGAGATCAGGCTGACAGAGCTATCCTTCTCAAAGTAAGCAAAAGGTCTACCATTGAGCTCTGTCCCCATCCCTGAGCTCTACTTGCTTACCACGTCCTCACCATACTGGCCTCTAGGGATGGTACCTCTTGGTACTTGATTTTGCTTGTGTTCTGTGGATACTGAGAAAGGCCTTCAAGGCTAGGTCCTTTGAGGGTTAATAATCGATGTGAGAATTAGCACGTGAGTTGACCAGGACCATAAACCAACCTTCAAGGTGTAATGAAGATTTAAAAATGTCTTTATTGACTGTTTTTCTAAATTGTTTTGAGTTTTTATTTATTTATTTATTTATTTATTATTTTTTATTTATTTGGAGAGAGAGACACAGAGAGATAGAGAGGGAGAGGAAGACAGATAGAGATGGGCGCGCCAGCAGTGTCTCAGCTGCTGTGAACGAAATCCAGATGTGTGCGCCCCCTTGTGGGCAAGTGCGGCATTGCGCCCTTGCGTCACTTTGCATCTGGCTAAACGTGGGACCTGGAGATTGGAACCGCTGGACATTGGAACCAGCATTCTTAGGCTTAGCAGGCAGGCGCCTTAGCCGCTAAGCCATTTCTCCAGCCCTGTTTTGAGTTTTTTGAACCAACGTTTCATTCTAGCTTGGACAGACCGAGTACACACTTTTTATAGCCCAAGCTTGCCTCAAACTCATGTTAAATCTCCTACCTATCCCAAGTGGGAGTAGGATTAAAGGCATGCACCATCACACCCGACTCAGTAGTTTTTTTGTTGCCCAATGAGTTTTAGACCAAAGTAGAATCTGCCTTCATCTGTGTCAAAGCAAAACATAGCATATGAGCCAAATATGCATGACCTTGTCTTGGACATACAGAAGTAAGTTGCTCTTAACGATGTGGACAATGTTACAGAATTTTTAGTCACAAAACAAAAGTAAACCATAAGTCAGTGCATTTCCCAAAGACATTGTTGAAGACATAAGGTAGGCAGGTTATATAGCTAAGTGGAGAAATCTTTATTATAGATTTCAGGTGCTATCTAATGACATTCTTAAGTTTTTGGATTGTTGGAAGCTGGTGATCTGTTAATATAACCCAGAGAGTTTAGCTAAGTCTAAAGGATGTTACATATAGAGGTTGGTATTAAATGGCTGCTAAGGAGACTGGAGATAGCCTCAGGTAATTTTGGCTGCCAATCTGCAACATTTCCATCTCTCCACAGTCATGAACTTATAGTCAATTACTATCAATTTAGAATATTGAACACAGCTGTCTTTTTCAGGAAACTTCAGTTCACACTGTTATTCTGCATTTTGCGCGCGCGCGCACACACACACACCTTTTTTTCTTGCTCCCAGTTTTTGCCTGCAACAAGGTTTTATATCCTGTTCTTGGATTTTTCTTGGTTTCTGTTTTTCATTGGTTTCCTTTCTATTTGAACTCTGGGGAGGTAGCAGGATAGAATGTTCTTATCCTTGTGGGAGCCTCCCAAGGGACTCTAGATCATAATGGATAGATACAGGTAAGAAAGCCTCTCTGTTTCAAGCACCCTTTGCAAACATTCTTGAAAACTATTCAGGCTATTAACTGAGGCTCGCTCAGTGTTGTATAGTAATCCAAGCAGAAGGTGCAAACTGGACTTTGTTATCTTAAGAATTGGTCTTAAGCTATTGAGGTTTTTCCTTTGAATGGTACCAGTGTTATGGTTAAAACTGTATGAAGTCAAGTGCATATTCAATCTTGTTTGTGCATTAAGAATGACTGATCTTTTGGTTGGGGAAATGGCTCAGCAGTTAAGAGTTCTTGCTGCATATGCATGAAGACCTTTCAGTCCAGAGACTGCCCAGTTGATTCCCCACAACTCATGAAAAGCTGGGTGTGGGCACACATGTCTGTAATCCCTTTTGGGGGGTGGAGACTGGAGAATTGCTGGGACTCACAGACAGCAGCTCTAGATTGAGGGGGAGACTCTGTCTCAAGGAAATATAGGGATGAGTGACAAATGTTCTTCTCTAGACTCCACATGCTGCACATGGATCATGTACATCACCATATATCACACCACACCCATACTGTGCACACACAAGGCTAATGAAAAAAAAATGTTTTTTGAAACAGGGTCTTCCTGTATTTCAGGCTGATCTGGAACTCACTGTGTAGCCCCAGGCTGGCCTTGAACTCATAGTGATTCTCCTACCTCAGCCTCCCTAATGCTGGGATTAAAGGCATGTTCTACTATGCCTAGCATTTTATAAAAAATGAGTTTCTATTTTAATGTGAATCAGCTTTTCTTTATGTTGACTTTTCCATCTTAGTCCAGAACTCAAGTTCTGAGTAATTTGGGCTAGTGAAATTAACTGTGTGTTCAGTCATTATGTCAAGTAGTCTGAAATGCATTAGGAATAATAACACAGCAGAAAGTTTTAGAATAACATGAATTATGGGAAAGATAAAAGAAGAAATTAGTTTGATTAAACAGTGTCAAAAACTACGTGGCTTCTAACAGCCCATAATGATATGGCTAAGAAATGAAAATTTTGATATACAGCATTGAATTCATCTTGACATGAGGCTATGGCCAGGTGAAATGACAGTGATAAACACTCCAGGGGGTTGGGAGATGGCTCAGTGAGGAAGAGTGCTTGCTGTATAAGCATGAGGCTCTTAAGTTTGACCCCCAATGTCCACTTAAATAGCAAAACATGTCTGCACATGCCTGTCACCCCAGTGTTAAGGGGAGCAGGGGGCAGGATGTTGCTGGGGCTCACTGGTCATGCAGTCTAACCAAATTAACAGCAGTTCCAGGTTCAGTGAGCATCTGTCTTTGGGAAATAAGGCAGAAGGGTGATAGAGGTGGACACCTGACATCCTCTGGACTCCACATGTGTTCATGGGGTACATGCATATGTACAAGTGCATGTACCACACATCACACATATGTTCCACACACAAAAACAAGAAGAAGGGCTGGAGAGATGGCCAAGTGATTAAGGCCTCTGCCTGTAAACCAAAGGATCCCCGTGGATTCTCCAGGACCCATATAAGCCAGATGTGCAAGGGGGTACATGCATCTGGAGTTCGTTTGCAGCAGCTAGAAGCCCTGGCACACCCGTTGTCACTCACTCTCTGTCTCTTTCTCTTCTCTCAAATAAATAATAAAATAGATAAAATATATTAAAAAATTATTTTTAAAAAGGATGAGTTAAAAAAATGGGGCTGGGGCTGGAGGGATGGCTTAGTGGTTAAGGCGTTTGCCTGCAAAGCCAAAGAATGCAGGTTCCATTCCCCAGGACCCATGTTAGCCAGGTGCACAAGGGGGCGCATGTGTCTGGAGTTCGTTTGCAGTGGCTGGATGCCCTGGTGTGCCCATTCTCTCTTTCTGTCAAATAAACGAATAAATAAAAATAAAATTTTAAAAAAATGGGGCTGGAGAAATGGCTTAGCAGTTAAGGCATTTGCCTGCGAAGCCAAAGGATCCTAGTTAGAATCTCCAGGACCCACATAAGCCAGATGCACAAAGGGCACATGCATCTGGAGTTCGTTTGCAGTGGCTAGAGGACCTGGTGTGTCCATTCTCTCTCTGTCTGCCTCTCTTCTATCTCTCTCTCTGCTTGCAAATAAATAGATAAATAAAATTAAAAAGCAAAACAAGAAGAACCTGAAGGCCTAAGTTGGTGTAGTAACTTATCCTAATTAAATTAAGATTCATGTGAAGTTATTAACTTTTCTATCTCACAGTGGACTGTGATAAATTGAAGGTAAATAAGCTAAATGTGAGTTGAATAGAGAATAAAGAGTTGACTTTCAGGGATAAACTCGAATAAGTAGAATTGGGTGGTTTTTTTGTGGGTATGGGATGAGACATCATTACTTTCATCACATCTATTGAGTTATATGTACTAGTTAACATCCAGACTAGTTACACATTCATAGTCAGGCTTGGACATGTGTGTCATCTAGAGTCACTATTAAAAAGTTTGTGTATCTTAAATTATACTGTGTATAACTGTTTGGTACATGTGCATATAAACATAAAAGTAGACAAATTGGATGTATTTTATAAAATACTGCTGAACTTGCTTTTCTTGGACTATGTCTTGGGATAGTCCTACTTTAGTAAAATGCTATACCATGTCCAATAATAGAAGTAATATTCTAACCCTTTATTATCTAAAAGTAATTTAGTTGATAAAAATGGTTTAAGTTTTGATGTTGCTAAGCTTTTCTCCCCTAGAAGGCTAAAACTTTCAAACTTCCCCTCTTTCTCTCTCTATATATAATTATATAATGTTTTTAAAAGTTTTTATTTATTTGAGACAAATGGAGGGGTATAGATAGAGTGTGTGAGAATGGGTGCGCCAGCGTCTCTAGCCACTGCAAACGAACTCCAAATGCATGTGCTACCATGTGCATCTGGCTTTATATGGGACCTGGAGAATTGAACCAGGGTGCTTAGGCTTCACAGGCATGCGCCTTAACCACTAAGCCATCTCTCCAGCCCTAATTATATAATTTTTAAAAATATATTTTATTTCTTTATTTATTTGAGAGAGAGAGAATGGGTGTGCCAGGGCCTTCAGCCACTGCAAACAAACTCCAGATGTATGCGCCCCCTTGTGCATCTGGCTCATGTGGGTCCTGGAAAATCAAACCAGGATCCTTTGGCTTTGCAGGAAAATGACTTAACCATTAAGCCATCTCTCCAGTCTTTGTATATATATAATTTTTAAAATTTATTTACAAGTAGAATGAAGAGGGACAGATACAATGGGCATCCCAGGGCCTCCAGCCATTGCAAATGAACTCCAGATGCATGTACCACTTTGTGAATTTGGCTTTACATGGACACTGGGGAATCAAACTCGGGTCATTATGCTTTTCAGGCAAATGACTTAACTGCTGAGCCATCTGTTCAGGGTCTCACTCTAGCCCAGGCTGACCTGGAATTCACTATGTAGTCTCAAGGTGGCCTTGAACTCATGACAGTCCTCCTACCTCTGCCTACCGAGTGCTGGGATTATAGATGTTTTAGTGCTGAACACTCCTCTGTCACTTCTTCTCAGCACTATGGTGCCTTTTGAGTCATCCCAGTAGTCACTGCCATCTGAAAAGACAAGCTTCTCTAACCAAAAGTGAAAGTAGCATTAATATATGTGTATGAACATTAAGAAAAGTGCTTACTGGACAGTTTGGTGAGCATAATATATGCATTTAGCCAGACACCAGCAGGTGTTACACCCCTAGGGCTCATGACTTCCCCTGTCATAGGTTTTTCAGTATCAGGCATGTATTCCCAACCCAGGTTCTTGTGTATGTCAGGTGAGCTCTTTGCCACTGAGCTAGAGCTCCAGCTTTAGGTTGTTAGAGTAAGACATGGGGTCTTTTGGTATGATCTTTTCCAAGTCAGATACCGGTCTTCATGGCTCCTGTTATTGTCACCAGGTGCTCTGGAAGTCATGGCCTTAGCTGTGTACCTGCCTCATTGTCCTTGCTAGCAGAGTTTCTGTTTGACAAATCTTTATCTTTGTTTTTTTCAAGGTAGGGTCTCAGTCTAGCTCAGGCTGACCTGGAATTCACTATGTCTAGTCTCAGGGTGGCCTTGAACTCAATGGTGATCCTCCTAACTCTGCCTCCAAGTTCTGGGATTAAAGGTGTTGAGCACCACACCCAGCTATTTAACAAATCTTTATGTGCTCAGTTGTTAATTTTGGCAAACTTCCCTAGCTAGTGCAGTGGTTTATGTACAATGTATTTGGCTGTGTGGTTGCTGAAGTCTGTTTTTGTTTTTGCTTATGCTGTCCTCAAATCTGTTCTGCAAAGCATACACATATGATATACATCTTTGGGCCTGCTTGTATGCTGCAATGTTGAGATCATTTTAAATGGAATTTTAAAATTTTCTGTTGGTTACCAGGCATGGTGGCTCATGCCTGTCATCCTAGCACTTGGCAGGCTGAGATAGGATTGCTGTGAGTTTGAGGCCAGCCTCACTTCACAGTGAGACTTTGTATCAAAACCCTCTTCCTCCCAAATAAAATTCTGCTGGCTTATTAAAAAGTCTGAATACATTCTTATTTGATTACAGATAGGTGATCTTCAGCTTTGCAAATTGGATGAACTAGATTGCTTAATAAAAGGAATTTTGTACATTGACTCAGTTGGATTCAATGGACGGTCGCCATGCTATTACTTTGAAAACCCTGCTGATTCTGAAAAGTGTCAGAAGTTACCGTTTGACTTGAAAAACCCATACCCTCTGCTTCTGGTGAATATTGGCTCAGGGGTTAGCATCTTGGCGGTATACTCCAAAGATAATTACAAGAGAGTCACAGGCACCAGGTAAATCTTTTTTTTTTTTAAAGATTTATTTTTATTTATTTATTAGAGACAGAGAAGGAGAGAGAGAGAAAGAGAATGGGCACCCCAGGGCTTCCAGCATTGCAAATGAACTCCAGATGCATGTGCCACCATGTGCATCTGGCTTATATGGGACCTGGAGAATTGAACCTGGATCCTTAGGCTTCGCAGGCATATGCCTTATCTGCTAAGCCATCTCTCCAGCCCTTTTCTTCTTTTTTTTTTCCCAAGGTAGGGTCTCACTGTAGCTCAGGCTGACCTGGAATTCACTATGTAGTCTCAGGGTGGCCTCAAACTCATGGTGATCCTCCTACCCCGAGTGCTGGGATTAAAGGTGTGCACCACCATGCCCAGCTCAGGTAAATCTTTAAAGTCTCTGTTTATTCTTTTTTCATTATTATTATGTTTTGGTTTTTATCGAGGTAGGGTCTCACTCTAGTCCAGGCTGACCTGGAATTCACTATGTAGTCTCAGGGTGGCCTTGAAATCATGGTGACCCTCCTACCTCTGCCTCCCAAGTGCTGGGATTAAAAAACTGTGTGCCACTATTCCTGGCCTTAAGTTCTCTCTTCATTCTTAATGTAATAGTTTGAATTTTCAGCTATCAAAATAACTGTACCTGGGATGGAGAGATGGCTTAGCAGTTGAGGCGCATGCCTGCAAAGCCTAAGGACCCTGGTTTGATTCTCCAGGACCCACATAAGCCAAATGCACATGGAAGCGCATGTGTCTGGAGTTCATATGCAGTGGCTAGAGGCTCTGGCATACCTATTCTCACTCTCTCTCCCTTTCTCTGTCACAAATAAACAAATAAATAAATACCTATCTACCTTCAAGAACCTGTTAAAGTTATGTGAAAGATTTTTTTTCTGAGATTAAGCACATTTTTTTTCTCTGAAAATTCTGATATGATCTAATTTAGTAATCTCTTCTTAGGGTGTTGTTATAGTTTCATAGTGGTGTTGTATTAACAGTCTCATTGAACCCATAGTCCTTGCTCTCAGATAGTTTATAATGTGCATGTACAGAGTAGCTAAAGTTACTAGATTAGGCTCTTGAAAGAGAAGGTCCTAGCTTTGAAACCTGTAGATTTTATATTATAGACACACAGACCTTAGAGGATTATGTAAGTCTACCAGGGAATGGCTGGAGGCAAGAGACAGTCATGGGATGGGATGAGATCTAGAAGTTTCGGTACTGATCGATAGAAAATGACATGCAAAGAGAGAAGAGTAGGTAGAGAAGGAATGCATTTGGTTTATGTGTTCAGAGGTCACACAAAGAAAAGGAACTGGGGGTTGGGATAAACTTTTTTTAAACAAGTGCATCTGGCTTACATGGGTCCTGGTAAATTGAACTGGGGTTCTTTGGCTTTGCAGGCAAATGCCTTAATTGCTAAGCCATCTCTCCAGCCCCCCAAACAGTTTTTTAATGAAAGGTAGAGGAAGAAAAAGAGAGAATTGGTGTGCCAAGGCCTCTAGCCACTGCAGTTGAGCTCCAGACACATGTGCCACCTTGTGCACATGCATGACCTTGCACAGGTGTCATCTTGTGCATCTGGCTTAAATAGGATCTGAGGAGTTGAACATGGGTTTTTCAGGCTTTGTGGGCAAGCACCTTAACTGCTAAGCCATCTCTCCAGCCCTAACAAACTTAAAAAAATACTTATTTGCCAGCACAGAGACAGATACAGAGAGACAAAGAATGGGCATAGCAGGGCCTCTAGCCACTGCAAATGAACTCAAGATGCATATGCCACATTGTGCATCTGGCCTTACATGGGTATTGGGGAATTATATCAGGGTCGTTAGGCTTTGAAGGTAAGTGCATTAACAGCTAAGCCATCTATTTATTAGAGAGAAAGAGGCAGACAGAACAGGCACGTTAGGGACTCTGGGTACTATAAACAAACTCCAGACGCATGTGCCTCCTTGTGCCTGGCTTATGTGGGTACTGGGGAAATGAACTTGGGTCCTTGGCTTTTCAGGCAAGAGCCTTAACCACTAAGCCATATCTCCATTCCTGTCCTGTTCCTACTTTAAAAAAAAGTAACTATAATACTTCATTGTTTGCTTTTAATCACAGTCTAGGAGGAGGAACTTTTTTTGGTCTCTGCTGTCTTCTTACTGGCTGTACCACATTTGAAGAAGCTCTTGAAATGGCATCTCGTGGAGATAGCACCAAAGTGGATAAACTAGTACGAGACATTTATGGAGGAGATTATGAAAGGTTTGGATTGCCTGGATGGGCTGTGGCTTCAAGGTAAGAGAATATGTATGTTGCAAGAAATACAGGAATATTAAATACTACACTTTTTTTTTTTTTTTTTTTTTTGGAGGTAGGGTCTCACTCTAGCTCAGGCTGACCTGGAATTCACTAGGTAGTCTCAGGGTGGCCTTGAACTTTTGGTGATTCTCCTACCTCTGCCTCCCAAGTGCTGGGATTAAAGGCATGCACCACCATGCCTGGCTCACATAAGTATTTTTTAAAAATACTTTTATTTATTTGCAAGCATAGAGAGAATGGGCATGCCAGGGCCTCAAGCCCTTGCAAACAAGCTCCAGGTGCATGCACCACTTTGTGCATCTGGCTTTACGTGGGTACTGGGGAATTGAACCCCAGTCATTAGGCTTTGTAGGCAAGCACTTTAACTGCTAAGCCAGTTTAACAGCCCGACATACATATTCTTTTTTTAAAACAGCTTTATTGAAATAATTACATGAAGCCACCTGTTAGAAATGTGTAATTTGAGGGTTGGGGATATAGCTTAGTTGGTAGAGTGTTCACCTAGTATGTACAAAGCCCTAGGTTTAATCCCCAGCACTGTATAAACCTTGTGTGGTGGTGCAAGCCTGTAATCATAGCACTCAGGAGGTGGAAACAGAATTCCTGCCATCCTTCGCCATCACTGCCTTGCCTACATAGTTATACACGAGATCCTGTCTAAAAAAAGTGTACAATTTAGTAGCTTTCAATGTATTTACCGAATTGTGCAGCTATTTTCACCCTAACACCCTCACTGAGGCTGGCCTCGGTCTTGGTATGTAGTGGAAGATGAACTATATCTTCAACTGTCTAAGTACTAACGAGGCCTGACCTTGCTTAGCTTTTTGAGATCAGACAAGATCAGGTATGTTCAGGATAGTATGGCCAGAAGCATGACCTTCAACTTTGATTCTCTTGCTTCCATCTCTTGGGAATAAAGGCATATGCCACCATGCCCAGTTTATTCAGAGCTGGGGATCCTATCTAGGGCCTTGTGCATGCTAGGCAAGCACGCTACTAACTAAATTACATCCTCAGCCCCGTGTGTGTGTGTGTGTGTGTGTGTGTGTGTGTGTGTTTTGAGACAGTCTCATTGAAAAGCCCTGGCTGGCCTCTAACTTCCAAAGTCCCCTTAGAGGTTTTTTCCTTCTTAGGGCTTGATTACAGGCATGCATGCACTACCATTACCATGCCCCACCAGAAGTTTGTAATTTTGGTGAAGCCCATCTCACTTACTTGTTTTTTCCTCTTAGGCTTTTTGTGTCACATGTAAGAAACTGTTGATTTCTTCAGTTTTTACATTTCGGTCTCTTATCCATTTTGACGTGGCCTTCTGTTGTTGTTTGTTTTTTCTGAGGTAGGATCTCACTCTAGCTCAGGCTGATCTGGAACTCACTGAGTAGTCTCAGGGTGGCCTCCAACTCAGTGGAGATCCTCCTACCTCTTCCTCCCAAGTGCTGGGATTAAAGGCATGTGCCAACACGCCTGGCTCCTCTTACCCATTTTGAATTAATTTTTAAAAAGTTTTTATTATTATTTATTTATTAGAGGGGGGGTGGGGAATGGGCACACCAGGACTTCTAGCCGATGCAAATGAACTCCAGATGCATGTGTCACCATGTGCATCTGGCTTACGTGGGACCTGGAGAATTGAATCTAGGTCCTTAGGCTTTGCAGGCAAGTGCCTTAGCTAAGCCATCTCTTTAGCCCAAGTTAGTTTTTGTGTGTGTTGATAAGTAGACATCTTTAGCAGATGTTGTCTGGTTGTCCTGGCACTATTTATTGAAAAGAGTGTTTTTTTCCTTTTGAATATATATATTTTAATTTTTATTTATTTATTTGAGAGAATGAGAATGAGCGCACCAGGGCCTCTAGCCACTGTAAACAAACTCCAGATGCGTGAACCACTTTGTGTATCTGCTTACGTGGGTACTAGGGAATTGAATGTGGGTCCTTAGGCTTCACAGGCAAGCAAGCACCTTAACCACTAAGCCATCTCTCCAACCCTCATGATTTTCTTTTTTCTTTTTTTAAAAAGATTTTATTTATTTATTTATTTATTTATTTATTTATTTATTTATTTATTTATTTATTTATGACAGGAGAGAGAGAATGGGTGCGCCAGGGCCTCTAGTCACTGTAAACAAACTCCAGATGCATAAGCCACCATGTGCAGCTGGCTTACATGGGACCTGGAGAATCGAAACAGGGTCCTTAGACTTTGTTTAAGGCATGCGCCTTAAACGCTAAGCCATCTCTCCAGCCCAATTTTCAAAAAAATTTTATTTATTCATTTGAGGTAGTGAGAGAGAGAATGAATGAATATGTCTTAGGGTGGTAGGGTCTTCTGTTACTACAAATGAACTCCATACTCATGGCCCACTTGGTATATATGGCTTTATGTGGGTACTGGGGATTTGAACCAGGGCCTGCAACCAGGCTTTGCAAGCAAGTGCCTTTAATCCCTGAGCCATCTCTCTAGCCCTCCTATTCAATTCTTTCAGTCCATTTGTCAACACTCAATTGACCATCGATGTTTAGGGTTATTTCTTAAATATGTTTTGTGTGTCTGTATCTGTCTTTAGGCCACTAACATGTTACTCCTTGATTATTGTAGCTTTATAATATTTTTAAGCAAGATGGGGAGGGGAAAGGGAAGGGAATAGTGACACAGCTTTCTTAAGATTGTTTTGGCTATTGTGGGTTCTTAGAGTTCCCGTTGGATTTTAGTATCTACTTTCAAGAAGATTTGAAAGGGACATTAAGTCTGTTGACCAGTTTGGGGAGCATTACTGTCTTAATAATGTCACCTCTTCTGGCCCCCAAAGATGGGCTTCCATTTATTTAGGTCTTTGTTGTTTTTTTACTATAAAAGATTTTAAGCCAGATATGGTGGCTCATTTAAAAAAAATTATTTATTTATTTATTTATTTATTTATTTATTTATTTATTTATTTATTTATGAGAGAGAGGAAGAGAGAAAGAGAGAATGGGTATGCCAGGGCCTCCAGCAAATGAACTCCAGACACGTGTGCTCCTTGAATATCTGGCATACGTGGATACTGGGGAATCAAACCAGGGTCCTTAGGCTTTGCAGGACCACTAAGCCATTTCCCCAGCCCATGGCTCATACTTTTAATCCATGCTTGGACTACAGCTTGGACTACAGCATGAGTTACAGGTCAGCCTGAGCTAGAGTGAGACCCTGCCTCAAAAGAAATCTGTGTGTGTGTGTGTGTGTGTGTGTGTGTGTGTGTGTAATATACCCCATATGTTTGCCTGCTGCAGTAGGTGTTCACCTATAGTAGCTGGAGCTTAATGTCTGATGTAATACTGAGTGTCCCATTCTATTACTCTTCTGCCTGATCTTGTCTTTAAGCTGGAGTCTACTGATTCTGGAGCTTTTGGGATTAAGATGATTTTCAAGCCTCTGTTTCTCTGTGGGAATGGGGTTACAGGTACATGTGGCCATGGTCAGCTGTTTACATAGAATCTGGAAATTTGAACTGGGCAGTCTCAGGCCCCTCAGGCCCTCATGCCTGCACAGGAAGCTCACTTAACAGCTGAGCCATCTCTCCAGCCCCCCAAATTTTAGTGTATAAGCATTTCTTTTGTTGTGTGTGTGTGTTTTGAGGTAGGTTCTTGCTCTAGCCCAGGCTGACATGGAACTCACTATGCAGTCTTCCTACCTTGACCTCCCAAGTGTGCACCACCACGCCCGGCAGTCCAATATATTACTATTATTATTTTGTTGTTGTTGTTGTTTTTTTGAGGTAGGGTCTCACTCTAGCCCAGGCTGACCTGGAATTCACTCTGTATTCTCAGGGTGGCTTTGAACTTGGCTATCCTCCTACCTCTGCCTCCTGGGTGCTGGGATTAAAGGCATGTGCCACCACACCCAGCTTTCAATATATTATTTTTAAAAAATTTATTTACTTACTTATTTGAGAGAGGGAGAGAGACAAAGAGAGAATGGACATGCCAGGACCTTTAGCCACTGCAAACGGACTCCAGATGCATGCACCACCTTGTACATCTGGCTTATGTGGGTACTGGGGAATTGAACATAGGTCCTTAGGCTTTGCAGGTAAGCACGACTGCTAAGCCATTTCTTTTTTAATTTTAAAAAAATTTTTTATTTTCAAGGTAGGGTCTCACTCTAGCCCAGGCTGACCTGGAATTCACTCTGTTGTCTCAGGCTGGCCTCAAACTCACAGTGATCCTCCTACCTCAGCTTCCCAAGTGCTGGGATTAAAGGCATGTGCCATCATGCCTGGCTTGCTAAGCCATTTATTTCTCCATCCCCAGTATATTCATAATTGTTTATTTCTGTTTGATGCTATCGAAAATGGAAGTGTTGGGCTGGAAAGATGGCTCACTAGTTAAAGATGCTTGCTTGGAAAGCCTGATGGCCCAAGTTCAATTCCCCAGTATCCACAGAAAGCCAGATTGTGGTGTGTGTGTCTGGAGTTTGTTTATAGTGGGTGCATCCATACTTACACTCTCCTGCCTTTTTCTGTTTCTTTCTCACAAACAAACACATAAATATATATAAAAAAGGAAGTGTTGTGGCAAAGGGATTTCTCAATGGTTAAAGGCACTTGCTTGCAAAAACTTCTAAAATTATTTGTGTGTGTGCACATTCACACATGCCCAGGGTCCTTGCTGCTGTGAATGAACACCAGATGTTTGGTGTTGGAAATTGAATTCCGCAGGTTCAACTCCATAGCATCCATGTAAAGCTGGACATAAAAATGCAGCAATAAGAGACCTTGGCATGCCCATACATGCAAATAAATAAGTAAAACTTTAAAGTGGAAGTATCTTCTGTCTTTCTCTCTCCTTTTTCTGAGATAGGGTTTCTCTGTATACTTCAGTCCTGCTTCAGCCTCCTGAGTGCTGGGATTATAGATGTGTGCCACCATACCAATTTGGGATTTTCTTTCTTGTTTATTTGAGAGGAAAGGAGATGAGAGAATGAGCATGGGTACGCCAGGGTCTCCAGCCCCTGCAAATGAACTCCAGATGCATGTGCCACCTTGTGCATCTGGTTTACATGGGTCCTGGGGAATTGAACCTGGGTCCTTTGGCTTTGCAGGCAAGCACCTTAACTGCTAAGCCATCTTATCAGCCCTTAGCTTTCATTTTGAAATTATCGAGGAAAAACATGATTTTTATTTTGTATCTTGCAGCACATCATTTCTAATAATGGAAAGGGCACTCATGCACACACTTGTTTACTGACTTTTGGCATGGAGTCAATGCTTAGGTTTTATTTTATTTTATGTATTTTTTTAATTTGAGAGAGACAGAGATTGAGAGAGGCAGAGAGAGAGAGAGGAAGAGGCAGAGAATGGGCCTGCCGGTGGCCTCTCAGTCGCTGTGAAGAACTCCAAACGCGTGCGCCCCCTAGTGCGCTTGTGTGACATTGCACGCTTGCGTCACTGCATGTGGCTAAACATGGGACCTGGAGATTCAAACAGGCGTTCTTAGGCTTCACAGACAGGCGCCTTAACTGCTAAGCCATTTCTCCAGCCCTAGATTTTATTTTTTGTGGTGTCAGCATTTGTTCCTTAGCTACCACTTCCTTCTGACTACCTGGGTTTGTTTTTGCTCATAGTTACTGTAGTGCTTCTGCTGGTCAAGGAATTTGAAGTCCTAACCTTCCAGGGAATTCTTTTGCTGGATTTGCTGTTTGCCCTTTGTTTTGCTCTGATAAAGGAGTTCCCTAGATGTTGATGGGACCATATGAGTAGAACAATAGTGCACTTTGGATGAATTAGTCAAGAGGTGTCTTCTTGGAACTGTCTCTGGTGCTTTGGTGGCATCAGGGGCAATGCCGCCTTCCAGTGGATCTACCTGACTAAATTGGGGACTGCCTAATATCAAAGATGGATTTCAGCAGAAAGCACATTTAGAATGCTTTTGTTTGAAGCCGACTTCTCTCTCTCTCTCTCTCTCTCTCTCTCTTTTTAAAGGAACTCAATGACTGTAATTGAAAACTTGGAAAATTTGAACAGTGTTGCTATAAAAGTAAATTTTATCATAGTAAAGTAATATTAAAGTTCTGTTGGACTGTATGGCCTTTGGTTTAGCAATACTTTTTCTCCCCTCTCCCCTCCAACAGCTTTGGAAACATGATGAGCAAGGAGAAGAGAGAGGCTGTTAGTAAAGAGGACCTTGCCAGAGCAACTTTGATCACCATTACCAACAACATTGGCTCCATAGCAAGAATGTGTGCCCTTAATGAAGTAAGGTGACATGAGTGTCTGTTGCTCTAAGAAAAATAATTGAATTTCCTGAGTCTCACCTTGACATGGAACAATGTCTGTCTTATAATAGTGCCTGAATGTAGTCATACGGGGTAGACTCTTTCAATGTAAAGTAAAACTCTTCAAATACAGGTTAGTCTTCAAGCTCCTGCCCATTCCTACTGAAGATAAGCATTGCTTTTGTAGAGCTGAAATAAGCTCTTAAGGAGAATGTAGAGGAAGGCTAGGAAGGAAGCCAGTTTTGAGATGCTAGGGACCTGGAAGTAGGATGTGGGGATGGGTAACATTGCGGAATCTAGACTCCACGCTCATTGGGTGCTCTAGAGGTCTGACCAAGAATCCACAGGAAGCCACTGAAGCTGGGAGAAGACTGAGCGGTCAGAGAAAGCCCACCCTGGCTCCCCTCCACCTCAGCAGAGCTGTCTTTGTGCTTTCAGCTTCTTTACAGTGCTGCCTTGTAGCATTCAAGTCAAGCAGCATTGTACAGGGCTATGAAAGCACCAAGAATGGGCTGCCCACAGCTTCATGGCTTGTCCGTACATTTTTGTTTAAAATAGTTCTTTAAAAATATTGGCATGTAGCTTATAAGGAAACTTCAAAAGGGGCAAGAGGTTTTATTTTTCATTAAAAATATACTATATATCAAATAAATTGGTATGTGTGAGTCTGTGTGTATGTGTGGGGGTGCACATGCACATTTGTGTGCATTCATACATATGGAGGTCGGGGGACGACCTTGGGTGTTTCTCAGGTAGGCTGTTCACTCTTTTTTTTTTTTTTTTGGAGAGAGACACAGAGAGAGGGAGAGGAAGACAGAAATGGGCACGCCAGCAGCCTCTTAGCTGCTGTGAACGAAATCCAGATGCGTGCGCCCCCTTGTGGTCAAGTGTAGCATTGCACCCTTGCGTCACTTTGCATCTGGTTAAACGTGAGACCTGGAGATTGGAACTGCTGGAAATTGGAACCAGCATTCTTAGGCTTAGGAGGCAGGCACCTTAACCGCTAAGCCATCTCTCCAGCCCCTGTTCACTCTTTTTAAGACAGGATCTCTAATTGAACTTCAGCAAGCCTCAGTGACCTGACTCCACCTACCCAGTGTTGGGATTCTAGGTGTGTGCTGCTACACTTGGTATTTTTATTATTTTATTTTATTTTTTGGTTTTTCAAGGTAGGGTCTCATTCTAGTACAGGCTGACCTGGAATTCACTATGTAGTCTCAGGGTGGCCTTGAACTCATGGTGATCCTCCTACCTCTGCCTCCCAAGTGCTAGGATTAAAGGGTGTGCCACCATGCCTGGCTAAAAAATATTTTTATTTGCAAGGAGAGAGGAGAGAAAGAATATGAAAATGAGTATGCATGAGAATGAGAGAGCCACCATCATGAGGTCTGGTTTTTTTTTTTTTTTTTTTGCCTGCTTGTTTATGTTTTTATAGTGTTTTGTTTTTTTGGTTTTTCCAAGTAGGGTCTCACTCTGGCCCAGGCAGACAAGGAGTTAACTATGTAATCTCAGGGTGGCCTCGAACTAACAGTAATCCACCTACCTCTGCCTCCCAAGTGCTGGCATAAAGGCATGTGCCACCATGCCTGGCTTATCATGTTTTTTTTTTTTTTAAATCATATTTAATACAAAAGTTTTTCTTAATCTATTTTCTGTACATTTTGGGGTATACTTGAAATGGGTCCAAAATTGTCCAGGTATCAAATTTCATTTGACCTGGACCAACTGGATTAAAATCATTACTCAAGTTGCTGCTAAACTCTGTGCATAGTGCTGTGCTAGGTGTAGCTTTTATGAAAAAAACAGAAATTAAGATGCAACTAATTGCCTTTTTTGATGTGCTTAGAACATTAACCAGGTGGTATTTGTTGGAAATTTCTTGAGAATTAATACGATCGCCATGCGACTTTTGGCATATGCTTTGGATTACTGGTCCAAGGGGCAGCTGAAAGCACTTTTTTCAGAACATGAGGTAAGTGGACTTGTTTCTAGTGGTGGTCACATATACAAAGGGAGGGCCTACTATTCATAATATAGTGGACCTTGAAGAATTGTACTAGTCTGCAATGTTTCTGTTTTTATTATAATTATATAAGGAGACTTTTAAACTTGATTGTAATGGTTGAAAATTGTTTCTTAACCTAATACAACACAAGATAGGATTTTAAGTTTTTTTTTTTTTTTTTTTTTTTTTTTTTTTTTGAGGCAGTCTTATTAGATAGACCAGGCTGGTCTTGAATTTCTTGCCATCCTCCTGCTTCCATTGCCCAAGTGCTGTATGTATTTACAGTATAAACCAACACCACGTTGGCATTTTTAAGCCTTTTTGTTTGTTTGTTTGGGGGTAGAGGGCTTGCACATGCTAAGTAAGTATCCTTCTACGGAGCTACACCTCCAAACCCCCAAAGGAAGATATTGTGGATGAACATTTCTCTGTGTTTTGATGCTGAATTCTATTCTAAATCCATGTATTTTTTTCTTCCCACTGTATTGGTTTTGTAAGTGCAGTTCTTCTAGGTATCGCTTCTTTCATGTTTTTATTTTATTTTTTTATTTGAGACAGAGGTGAGGGTGGGGAGAGTCAGGGAGTGAATGGGTGCTCCAGGGCCTCCTGCTACTGCAAATAAACACCGGATACATGCACCACCTTGTGTATCTGGCTTGTGTGGGTCCAGGGGAATCGAACCAGCATCCTTTGGTTTAACTGCTAAGCCGTCTCTCCAGTCCTCCTTCATGTTTTTTAAAAAAAATTATTTTTATTTATTTGAGAGAGAGAAAGAGGCAGAGACAGAATGGGTGCATCAGGGGTTCCAGCCACTGCAAACGAACTCCAGATGCTTGCACTACTTTGTGCATTTGGCTTATATGGATATTGGAGACTCAAACCAAGGTCCTTTGGCTTTGTAGGCAAGCACTTTAACCACTAAGTCCTTTATGTTTTGGATTCCAAATTTTATGTACGGATATAAAATTTATTTTTATTATTTTTGAGAGCGAGAGAGAGAGAATGGATGCACCAGGGCCTCCAGCCACTGCAAATGAACTCCAGATACATGCACCACCTTATGTATCTGGCTTACGTGGGTACTGGGGAATTGAGTCTTGAACCATGGTCCTTAGGCTTCATAGTCAAGCGCTTAATTGCTAAGCCATCTTTCCAGTCCCCTGATAAAAATTATATATCATTTCTTTAAGAAATATGGTTTAAAAATGAATAGATAAGTTAAAAAAAGACAAAAACATCCAAACAAGAACCACACTATCATAAGAATTTAGCATGCAGACAGGCTAGAAATCACAAAATAAAAGGAGTCATGGAATTAATCTGATACCCTATCTTGGAGAAGGCCCTGTCTCCTTTTTCCTGTTTGGGGACAAAATGGAAACAGTCACGTGAAGTGTGATTTTTTTTTTTTCTTCCCTTTGGTTGCTGGGCAATTATTCTGTTTAGTGTTGCTGAGGTTTACATAATGTTGCTACAAACATTTTGCAGAATTATATGTATATATATATTTAAAGATTTTACATTTATTTATTTATTTATTTATTTATTTATTTATTTATTTATTTGGAGACAGAGAGAGGGATAGAGAGAGAGGGAGAGTGAGAATGGGCACACCAGGGCCTCTAGCCACGGCAGATGAACTCCAGATGCGTGTGCCCCCTTGTGCATCTGACTTACATGGGACCTGGCGAATCGAACTGGGGTCCCTAGGCTTTGCAGGCATGTGCCTTAACCACTAAGCCATCTCTCCAGCCCATATGTACATTTTTAAAAAATATTTTTACTTATTTATTTGAAAAAGAGGAGGCAGGGGAGGGAGAATGGGCATGCCAGGGCCTCCAGCTGCTGCAAATGAACTCCAGATGCATGTGCCACCTTGTGCATCTGGCTTAACATGGGTCCTGGGGAATCAAACCTGGGTCCTTGGACTTTGCAGGCAAGCACCTTAACCACTAAGCCATCTCTCCAGCTCCATATTTATTCTAATGTTTTATGACCTGATAGAAATCAAAGTAATGTTTGAAGTGCTACAAGCATTACTTTCCCCCTTAAAATTGCTGTTTTTAAATTTATTTTTTTGGTTTTTCGAGGTAGGGTTTCACTCTGGTTCAGGCTGACCTGGAATTAACTTTAAAACTCTAACGTAATCCTCCTACCTCTGCCTCCCATGGGATTAGGAAGATTAAACCCGCTTAAAATTGTCAAATTGCTAAGTCATAATTAAAATTTTTTTTCCTCATATTAGGAAGATTAAAGCTTAAGTCATCTACCTCTTTTTTTTTTTGTAATGTTTATTTGCACATGTGTATGCACACACATGTACATGCCAGGGCCTCTTGCCACTGCACATGAACTCCAAATGCATACAGTACTTTGTACATCTGGTTTTACATGGGTACTGGGGAATTAATCCTGTGCCAGCAGGCTTTGCAAGCAAGTACCTGTAACTGCTGAGCCATCTCTCCATCCCTGTTGTCTTTTCCTCCCTCCCTTCTTCCTTCCTTCTATTTTCAAACAGAGAGAGAGAGATAGAGAGGAGACAGACAGAGCGAGAATGGGCGTGCCAGGGCCTCTAGCCACTGTGAATGAACTCCAGATGTGTGCGCCCCCTTGTGCATCTGGCTCATGTGGGTCCTGGAGAATTGAACCTGGGTCCTTTGGCTTCGTAGGCAAATGCCTTAACTGCTAAGCCATCTCTCCAGCCCCCATCTTTTTCCTTTTTAAGGTAGGATCTCTCTCTTTAGCCCAGGTGACCTGGAATTCACTATGTAGCCTCAGTGGCCTCGAACTCATAGCAGTCCTCTTACCTCAGTCTCCTGAGTGCTGGGATTACAGGTGTGTCCCACCATGCTTGGCTTGTTAGTTTTTTTTTTTTTTTTTTTAATTTGAAAGTGACAGAGAAAGAGGCAGGTAGCGAGAGAATGGGCATACCAGGGCCTCCAGCGACTGCAAACGAACTTCAGATGCATGTGCCACCTTGTGCATCTGGCTTACATGGGTCCTGGGGAATTGAACCTCGAACTTAGGCTTCACAGGCAAGCGCTTAACTGCTAAGCCGTCTCTTCAGGCCTGGCTTTTTAGCTTTTTGAGATAGGGTCTCACTATGGAGACTAGGTTGGAACTTGCTATATAGATCAGGCTGGCCACAAAATTGCAATCTTGCCTTTACCTTCTGCGTGCTGGGATTAGAGGCATGTGCCACCATCTCTTGCTGCTTTGTGATAAATTCCCATCCAGCTTTACATGGGGGCAAGGGAGTTGAACCCAGGGTGGCAGCCTTTGTAAGCAAGTGGCTTTCACAGCTGATCCATCTCACCAGTCCTGCCCTTTTTTTTTCTGAGGCAGGATCTCACTCTAGCCCAGGCTGATCTGAAAGTCACTTTGTTAGCCCCAAGCTGGGCTGGAACTCATGGCGATCTTATTACCTTAGCCTCCTGAGTGTTGGGACTAAAGGCATGTGCCACCATGCTTGGCTCCCAGTCCCTTTTTAACTTTTATGTGTTCTTTAAAAAAATTTTATTTATTTATTTATTTATTTATTTATTTATTTGAGAGAGGGAAAGAGGCAGAGAGAGAGAATGGGCGCATCTGGGCCTCCAGCCACTGCAAATGAACTCCAGGTGCATGTGCCACCTTGTGCATCTGGCTTATGTGGGTTCAGGGGAATTGAACTGAGATCCTTTGGCTTTGCAGGCAAGTGCCTTAACTAAGCCATCTCTGCAGCCCTATTTTGTTTTAAAAGTATTGTTATTTATTTATGAGAGAGGTGGAGGGAGGGAGAGAGAGAGAGAATGTATATATATGTATGTGTATGCTAGGGCCTCGTGTCTGCAAAACACAGATGCATGCAACCACTTTGTGGGGCTGGCATTACATGGGTATTGGAGAATTGAACTCATGCCATCAGGCTTTGTACAAGCAAGCACCATTAACTACAAAGCTCTCTCTAGTCCCCCTTTAAACTTTTTTTTTTGGAGAGAGACAGAGGGAGAGGAAGACAGATAGAGATGGGTGCGCCAGCAGCCTCTCAGCTGCTGTGAACAAAATCCAGATGTGTGCGCCCCCTTGTGGTCAAGTGCGGCATTGCACCCTTGCATCACTTTGCATCTGGCTGAATGTGGGACCTGGAGATTGGAACTAGCGTTCTTAGGCTTAGGAGGTAGGTTCCTTAACCCCTAAGCTATCTCTCCAGCTCCCCCTTTAAACTTTTAATATTACTGTATTAGTAAATCAGTATTGAATTGCCACTAAGTCTAATCTTTTGTGTGTCTCTTGCTTTCTGTGATCTTTTAATTATTTGTTTGAGAGAGAGAAAGAAAGGCAGATTAAGGAGAGAGAATAGGTATGCCAGGGTGTCCGGCCACTGAAGACGAACTCCAGACACATGCACTACCTTATGCATCTGGATTTACGTGGGTACTGGGGAATTGAACCTAGGTCCTTAGGCAAGTGCCTTAACTGCTAAGCCATCTGTCCTTCTGTGATCTTTGACCTTTTTTCTTTTTCTTTGTTGTAAAAATATATTTATTTTCAAGGAGGGAGGGAGGGAGGGAGGGATGGAGAGAGACCAAAGATGCCAGGGCCTCTTGCCACTACAAATGAACTCGACATATGCTTCACTTTGTGTATAATGGTTAACTTGATTGCTGCTTATTATTATTATTATTTTTGTTTTGTTTGTTTTTCGAGGTAGGGTCTCACTCTAGCCCAAGCTGACCTGGAATTGACTATGTAGTCTCAGGGTGGCCTTGAACTCACAGCAATCCTCCTACTTCTGCCTCCTGAGTGCTGAGATTAAAGGCGTGCGCCACCACGCCTTGCTTGTTACTTCTTTTAATATAAAGCAAAGGACAGACACAAAAAGCCACATAAAACAACATTTAGAGCTTCTAGTGCCTTGGGTCAGTGTTCTGGTATGATGACTCCTAAGCACTACTGAGGCTATCTTATTTGTGTTACTTCCATAGCTGTAACTTTGATGATGCAGATAGTGTGACTGCCTTTTTGAAAAATTGAGAGAGAGCAGGCTTTAGCTGGCCTTTTTGGTCACATTTCACATGATATGACCTGGAATTCACTCTGAAGCCCAGGCTGGTTGTGAACTCAAGGCAATCCTCCTACCTCCGTGTCTCGCCCACATGTTGAGATTACAGGTGTGAGCTACCATACCTGGCTGTTTTGTCTTCTGATGGACCTTGCTATTCAATGTGTTTAGTATGTTCTTCAGAATCTACTGCCCAGTCTTTCAGGATTGTTCTGTGTTCTTTTTTTTCAGTTCTCCCTCTTAACCAGTGCTGGAGATGAACCTTGGGCCTAGCACATGCTGGGAGATGCTCCCCCACTGAGCCAGGCCCCAGCCCTGTGAACTCTTTCTTATAGTGCCCTTCTGTTTTGGAGACTTTGATGGATGCTGTCCTCTGTAGGAGTTTTCTAATTCCTGTTGCCATTCTCTGTTCTGTCCTCTTTTATTATTCCTCATCTTTTGTTTTTTGGTTTGACACTTGTCCCGTTTTCAGCTGATGCTCTCTGTGTAGTGCCTTTGCCTTTCCCTCCTGAACTTTTGTTTTTCTTCATATTTTTGCTGATATGAGTAAACTTCTTCCCCTGGACCAGTGAACACTGACGGCTGGATTTAGCTGCTCCTTCCCTGTCTAGAGGGCAACCCTCATCTTGGTCCTGTGCCCTTATCCTCAGACCTTCCCAGCTGCCTTTATCTCTGTTTAGCTTCCTATAGGGCAGTCTTGGATCCCTGCCACCTCCTGGTCTTTGCTCCCAGCCCATTCAGGCCTTCACTCTCAGTGACACTTCAATTTTTAGTTGTCAGGAATGTACCAGACTTCTGTCAGTGTCCCTTCCTCATTCCCCAGGACAGTGTAGGTACTATCTCTTCAGAACCAAGCCGTTCCCACTTTTAAGCTGCTATGGTTCCCATTTGGCAGGGTGTACATCTCACTCCTTCCTGATTATAATAGAGTTCCTCAGGCTTTTACCCACAGACAAGGCTTGTTTTGCCTATGCTCAGGAAGTGGGTCAGGAGTTAAGAACCATGTTGGTTTTAATACTTGTAAACCATATTTGTGGGAACTTAAAATTGCTCTTGTTTTTCAGGGTTACTTTGGAGCCGTTGGAGCACTTCTTGAGCTGTTGAAGATACCCTGATTGTTGTTACCCAGAGGACTTACTGGAACCTTTCACAACCGGATCTGTGGACTTGTTTTTTAAAGAGACTCAAATTTTATGATCGTGTACTACCTGAATCAGAATGTGAAGCAACAAGTGTGTTTTTCCAAGCCATCAAGATAAATTCTTAAAAATTCTGTCTAATCTAACAACCAGTAAGGAAAGATGCTTTATGAACAAGTAACAGTGGATATTGTCCAGGCAGTATGAAGATTTGTTGTCTTTAAGATGCTCTTCAGTTAAACCTGCAGTGTTTGAAATCTCCACTTTATTCACTGGAGATGTTCTGGGAGAGCTGGCCTGCGTTCCTGCCTTCAGCTGACTGGTTGTGTGTTCTGGTCAAACTTAACACATGCATCACAGACTGCTGTGTGTTGTTAGGGTCTAACTAGTTTTGTCAGTATGCCCTTGAAGATCATCATCTGTACATTACTTTGATTTGCATTTGGTCTTTGTGTTAACATTCTGGAATATAGTTTATTTCAAGGTTCTATAAACTTAACTGGGCAGGCTTACACTATACCTGAAACTTGGTGTTTTTGTAAGTGCAGTTCCTGTTACTTTGTGCTGTTAATCCTTGAGTCTGTAAATATAGAATTTCTGGTAGGATCCCTTGGGTTTAGGGGCTTGAAGAAAGTGGGTACGCTAGGTGAAAGCACAATACAGACAACATAGCACACAGAGCGGTTACAGAGTTCACGTCTTTTCAGAGGGTTGGGTGACACTTATTCCTTCAGACTGGGTAGTGCAGGAGGACAAGTATCCATTGAAACTTGAGGCGAGCCTGCCTGTGGGGTTCCTTCAGAGCAGCGGCATCTGGTGCTTGTGGAAATGTTTTAGGAAACTACTTGAGACCAATAGGTTGTTAGTTGCTCTTGGTAGGAGCTGAGCCTTTCTGCAGAGTAGTTCATACCTTAGGTCTAAAGAGAAGCCTGTGTTGCAGTTGAAAGTAAGGAAGGTACAAAGTAGCTTTGCACCTGGCAGGAAGACCCTAAGCTCTGTGATTACTGTTACTGCCTTTTAGCTGTGGGCCTAGATGCTGTTCTACACAGTATGGAGCTTAGGACCCAGCTGGTTAGCCTGAGCCTGCAGGGTTCCCAATAACCAGAGGGACAGCTGCCTTCTAATACAAGGTTTGTCATTTAGTGTGGGTGCTATTGGGCTGGAGTCCTGTGCAGTGCTGAGTACGAAGGGCACTACGCCTATCTTTCTGCTGCTGCCACTCCAGACTCACCCTTCTCAGATGACTTAAACCTATCATCCCTCTGGCTCCCAGGTGTCTGCTTGGTGCCAGTTGATTCCTGAGAGATGCCCCTACCATTCACCCATTTTGTCTGTGCCAGAAGATTACTTTTCCCCTGGACAGGTAACTTGTGTAAACTTGGTGCTGGTCTGGAGCTGACCCTTCAGCACTGTGCTATGCTGCCTGTCCCGTAGCTTTCTGAGGTTGTAACCAGTGCTGTACATGGGTTCTCTCTCCTTACCTCAAAGTTCCTACAATATATAACAAGCATAGGGCAGCAGACTTGCCAAGATCACCCAACTGGGAAGGAATGACTCCCTTCTGGGGCCAGAAGTGGTAGTTTCACCCTCAAACTTAGTCATGGTTTCAGTAATATTCACCTTGACTGAGTTCTAGCCAGATACTGTCTCCTTCTCTTCCCCCTTCTTTATCTACATGGGTTGTCTCTCCTTACCTCAAAGTTCCCACAGTATAACAAGGAAACAAGCCCAGAGCAGCCCCTCTTGTCTGGATGAAGTTTATAACATTAGCCAGGTTCAGCTGCAAAGATTACATGGTTAGCCTTGGGAAGTTTACCTGAAGCCACAGGCTTGAGGTGGAGCTGCAACTACGGTCCTATGAGAAGTGAGGAAAGCAGCAATAGTTATGTTTACAGGATCTGGGACCAAGATTCTGAGAGTTAGTGTGGGAGCAAATCCTGGGAGTATTACAGGCTAGAGGGGGACAGGTGGTACTTCAAGTGGGTCTGCATGTCAGCGTTCACAATTGGGACATTTGGGGTCTGATGTTAGCACCATAGTCTGCTTCACCTGCACCACACCGCAACAGGCCAGAGGCACTCCATCACAGTTGACCTGTCTTGCTGAATAGCTTCATTTAATGAGAACCACGAGTTTCACCCCAAGTGTTAAAGTTGAAAGGTACATACTTGATACAAAAGTATTTTCAAAATTTGCTTTCTATTTACACGTGTTTGAGTCAGTTACATGCATATTTTTATTTTTAAACAAGTGATTAGCAAAAAATGCATTAAAGTTGTAAAATAGCAATTAAATATACAAAAATATAGCTTACAAAAACAAATGTTTAAAAATATTCTGCTGCAGAATTCTTCATATACAAACATGTCTATGAAACCTGAGACTCAGAATTTCATAAACCTTATTTTAAGGGAGTTCTATCTAGTGGATAAGCCCCATCGGGCTCCACCTCAAGACTAAAGTGCCTCTTCCTGGCCATGACCTGTCAAGACTCAGAAGCAACAGTTTCTAGGGCACTCTTGGAAGACCTTGCTGTCACCAGGAAGACTCCCTAGCACTGGCCGCCCTGCTCTTCCATACAAGCTGGGCCTGACAGGGAAGAGCGGAAGACCTTCAGTAGAGCATAAATCCCTTGATGCTGGCAGGGCCCGTGTTCTGAGCTATGCTGTGTCTAATGCAGCAGTGACATTCTCCCTGACCCAGTGCCTGCAGAAGTGAGCACTGGGATAATCAACTAAGTGTTGAAGCTTGGTTTAAATGTGGAATAAAAACTTATCTTGCAACTTGTGTTTTGAAACTGAATTGGCAAAGTAGCAACAGAACATCCCTTTTCTCCTGATGCTCCCACTAATCAGAAGTACATGTAATTCTTAACTTACTAAAGAACCATAGCCAAGCATTTCCCAATCATCAGTTCAGAATTTAGGCATGATGACGTTGGACATCTAAGTGCTTCAAGGGAAGACTAGTCGAGGCCAGAGTCTGTACGTCTCCGAAGGGTCAGCATTCCCATAGTTTTGGTTGGGGTGCATGTAGGGGCCCTTCTTACCCACAGGGCTGTTGCTTGGATCGCAGGTTAGCTGTACCAGGGAGACAAGTGAGCAAGGAGCCAGCAGGTGGCTGCTGGGAGAGCAAATACATGTTTGCCCCTTCCTCTAGGGCTGCCTGAACCAATAGCTTTGATTTTCATCTCTTTTGAAAGCGAAAATGAGTTTACTGGGGTGGGGGTTACTAGCAGAGTGATTTTTGTTAAACAGAGAGAAAGGTGGGAAAATTCTATAGGAGGCACTTGCTTCTGGAAGTGCCTATAATGACTGGACTCATGTGGACACTTGGGTTTAACCACACTTAGCCCTGGAGTCTTAAGGAGTGCCTACAGAAGCCTTCATTTACTATTGCTCTAAATACTGCCTCAAAAAGCAGCCAGACATCCCCATTGGACATTGACTGGAGTGGTCAAGATGAGGACAGCATCTTGTCCAGGCACCTGCCTAGACTGCTTATGCGTGTCACATCAGAAAGAGGGTTGGAAAACTGGTTTTTCCTTTACTTGGGGGTGAGAGAAGGGTTGTAGTTTATGATTTGTACCATTTCAGTAGGTTGAAATCAAGCAAAAATATCTTATTCAAAAGGAATGTGATTTCAGAAACCTGCAATTCTGGGCTCACTGTTTTACAAATATTCCTACATAAATAAAAGATTACATACACATGAATTTGCACAAATCCCTGAAAGGAGACAAGAAACAGATTGACTGTTCATTGGGGTACAGTACAAGGAAGACTTGTGATTTGAGTCTTGTGAACTGCCTGTTGAAACAACTTTAGCAATGAGCAAGTCAAGATGCATGGTAGCGAAGCAGAGCACGAGAGGCAAGGACAGGAGCAGGCTAATCCTGGCTCAGGGAAGTCCTCATAGTGCAGAAGGCTGTTGAGCCTGTGAGCACGTGCTATAGGTAGCCCTCAGCCCTACCCCTCCCTACACACCTTCCCCCCTCCCCCACCCGGCACTTGGCTGGTGAGTCCTCTGAGGAGGTAGCAGGACTCCTATTGCAATCCCTAGGTGGTGGGTAAGGAAATGAAGTTAACTTACAGAGAACCACAGGGGAGTGGCAAGGGAGCAGTTCCAACTGCTACTACAAGCACTCCTGCTAGACCTTTGAGGGGTCTCCCAGAACAAGTGCCATAACCACTGAAGGTAACTTAGAGCACGATCAAAGCATGGCCACAGGCTTTGGCGTGAGGCTCTGTCTTAACAAGGGTGGTATTTGGCAATGATGGGAAGTCCCCTGTGTTCTCAATCCACTCTCCAGAGACTACTTGTCACCACTTAGCTATTTGTTTTGTCCTCCTCTTTGGCTAGGTAAACCCAAGCTACAAGAGACTTAACTACCAGAGACAGGTCAAACCAAATTATCCTTGGCAAAGAGAAGCAGTAGACACAAACTTTTCGTTTTCTGCTGACCCAACCAGGAATCAAAGGCTAGGTTTGGTCTGAATTCACTGTACTTAGGGCAACCATGATCATATTCAGCCACCATGGAGTGCAGCTAGGGCTAACCCACTGCTCACAAGTGACATCCAATCTTTGAGCTGTTTAAGACACTGACTTGTGGTCTAACAGCAGACCAGAATTCCCATGTACCAGGAGGTGGAAGGGGTGTCCTCACTGTAGGTTTGGGCCTGAGCTAAAGTAGTAAATTCCTAACTTACCTTGATCACAGCTATCAGGGACAAAGTATTGGGATTGTGTAGCTGACAGGTGCTGAATACTGGGAGTGGTGCTGGCTGCTGCAGCAGGACGTGGCCACCTAATCTAGAAACTCCGTGATAACTAGAGGCAGAAGGAAGACTTGCACAGCTCTAACTTCCAACTCAGCTTGAAACCAAGGAAGTCCTTGTAGTCACAGGTGCTGAGCAGGTAAAGTCAGAGGCCCAGCAGACCCAGACCCTGGTGGTCACTCTTGGGCTTTTCTCCGACAGCCCTGACTACAGGCTGCTCCACCTCTTTAACCTGCCTGGAGCTCTAACACAGATGCATTACTTTGCCTCTGTACAAATACAGCTTCTGTGAGGCAAGTTAAATACTGAAGACTGGAAAGTGCTGCAGCTCAAAGGCTAGGATCTTGCAAAAGCTGTGAGTGGCAATTATTTGCAGTATAGATCATATGGAATTCCTCCTTTGAGAAGATAAAAAAACACAACTTTCAATTGGAGCTCCATAACATGCCATGGGAAGTGTAGACACTGGCCATTAACAAGGACAGGCCAGGGACAAACCCCCTTCTGACAGTCACTGAAAACATTTCACTGTAAGCTGGGTGTTTTTAACATTCAACTCTCATGCTGTGTATGGAACACAGGAAGAGGAGGAACACAGATGCGTATAAAGAGTTCTCAGAGGGCCGATCAGGCTAAGGCGTTCATATAAAACAGGTCACACTCTCCTCTTGCTCCGTGTAGGAAGGAGTCCAGTTGACATGCCACACATTGGAAACTGCCAGCTCTCACCAACTGGATTTGTAATTTTCCAAACTAGATTCTGCCCAGAACTTTACTTCCTTCCTCTTTTTATTTTATTTTATTTTATTTTTTTTATGTTTTCTAGACAGGATCTTACTATGTATCCCAGGCTGGCCTCAAATTTGTGATCTTTCCTGCCTCAGCTTCACTACCATACCTGGCTTCCATAGCAAGTTTTAGGCAAATAGGAATTTTTCGTCCTCCTCTGACTCCACTACTTGAGGCAAGGACAAGTTCCCTCTTGTTTTAAGATAGAAGAGGACAGGTTCCAGAAAAAAAAAATTCTGGAGGCATAAGCAGACCAGTACAGGCCTTGCCATCCTCCAGGTCATGCAGACTGTCCTGTGCAAACTCATGCCTGAGGGGTGAAGCAAGGCAGAGTAGTTGACGAGGTCATGTGGCAGCACTCTGGTGATGAGGGGAGAGCAAGCTGTGGAAAAGAACGTTCTGTCTCACCAACTGGTGCTTTTCATGGCTAATTTACAGTGTTTACAGATCCCAATGAACTCAGTCATTTTTAGGAAAGTTGGACAGAAAGAGTCAAAGAGCAGCATGCATTTCTTTCCTATAAAGACACTTTCAGTTAACGTCTCAAGTCAAATACCGAGGCACACACCAATAGAAGGGACAGTTTTGTAGGTGCTTCCTGAAACTATTTGTAACTCCAAGTGGATCACCAGCTTCGGGCTTCAGAATCATACAAGGAACTTACTTGGGACAAACTGTTAAAAAGGTGAAGATAGACTTTTTTTTTTCTTATTTAGACAATAGAGATAAGGTAAGAGAGGCAAGCAGAAAAAGGGGGAAGATGGGGAAGAGGGAAGGAAGATGGAGAGACAAAATGGTCAGCATCCTCTTCAACTGGGACAGGAGGACTGGCTCTTTGAGGGGCTCTTTGAGGGGCTCCTCCTTAGCTCATGGGTTCAGGCCAGCAGCTATATGAACCACACTATATGAGCAGCACCCTGGGTCACACAGGGATAGTGTGGGCTCAGATCAAGCCCCTAGTGGGCTCCTGGTAGGTTTTACTAGTGAATAGGAGGAGGGATGATAAATAGCTTCTGACCAAGCCTTTCCAAGTGTACCTAATGTTTCCAGCTTAGATGATTTGATAGAAAGTGTTATGAGCTGGGGTATGTGTATGTGTGAAGAGGCACTGCTGCTATTGGACCCAAAGCCGTATAGGTTCCAAAGTGGCCTTCTCAATGGATCATAATGTGAAAAGCCTTGCAGGCACTGCCTCACCAAATGCTGGCAGCTGGTTGTGCTTCGGCTAACATGAGGGCCAGTTTCACTTGGCTCAGGAAGGTTTGCGGCTACAAAGGCATGTGAGGTCTGCACAGCAGCTAATCCATCCATCCACAGGTGGATGTGGCTTTTAAGACCTACCGCAGTTCACTTTTCTAACACCTGTGTTTTTCTTCCCTTCTGCTTGACATGGAGGTAAAGTATCTGGGAGCTAGCAAGAGATGCTCAGGAAGTTTTTGGAACCAAACCTGCAGGCTCATCCACTTCTCTTGGCATGGGGTTGTGTCAGAGTGCTTTGGTTGTCACAAGACCTAGATGCCTAGGTTTTCAATCCAGCTGGTCTGAGTTCTCGAGGCAAGCGAAGTGGCAGCAGGTATCCCAGGCAGAGAGCAGCCAACATAGTCTGCTTCTGTTCCTCCTGGCTCCATGCTCATGTCACATTCAGCAATAGTCTGATTCTTGCAATGAGCTATACAATGTTCTCTGCCCCAGGGAGGGGGCCCTGGGGCGGCCCATGGTCCTGCTTACTGTGCAATTGGGCCAACTGCAAAACTGGCATGTTGCACAGGGGACACACTTTTCGAACTTCCAGCCACTTAATAAGGCACCTGCAGAATAAGATGCCCCAGAGGGAAGACATTAGTCCCACATTAATGACAGCCCCTGCCCTGATCTCACTGGTACCACAGACTGTGAGCATATCTGTCACCCAGAGCCAGTACAAGAAGTCTGGTGTGTAGTCTCAAGAAATTCCACTTCAGATGTAGAACCCACTTCAGTCTCAGAAGAACCAAAGCTTTCTATCTCCCTCAGGTGACATGAAGAAGCCACAGTCAGCAAGTTGTACTCTTAGTCACCATGACTTCTTACAAAGTACACTGAGGAGGAAGATGAGAAGTAGAAAATAAAATTTTCTAATAAAAGTAAGGTTCACAGAGAAGGGGAATATTAGTAGGTCTGTAGGAAGGAGGAGGGGGTGGCTCCACAGTACCATTTATATCCAGACTTTATTTTGATCTAAGAAAACTATGGTTTTGAATAAAATACTGTTTTAGGAAATGGAAACTAATGGAAAGTTCCAGCTAAAAAGCTGTTTATCTCCTGGGCTCCAGAGAAATGTGGGCTGGTTGGCTCTCTGCCTGAGCATGCTTTGGTGGTTATGTTCCACTTTCCTGATCCCTCCTAATGTCACGTACACACACACACACGCCCCACCCTGTAGGGTGCTGTAGCTTTCTGCATTACAGTCGGTCATGAAGCCATCAAGCTGGTCTGGTATTGCCCTACAGACCATAGTAAGTTGGTTGATGTGCCTCAAAGTTGGGTCTCATTAAGCAATTCCAAACCAATACTCACTTTCTGTGGAAGGCATGCTTACATGGACAGATCCCCAACTCGTCTCGAGGTTTGAAGTCTTCCAGACACACTGCACAGAGCTGAAAGGCAAAGTCACAGGTAAGGCCAAGTGTTGGCTAGGTACCTGTCTAGTCCATGAAGCCAAGTGCAGGCTCCTGAGGCCCAGCAGTACAACGGGACTTAGGGGCCGGGCATGGTGGTACACACCTTTAATCCCAGCACTTGGGAGGCAGAGGTGGGAGGATTGCCATGAGTTCAAGGTCAGCCTGAGACTACATAGTGACTTCCAGGTCAGCCTGGGCCAGAGTGAGACCCTACCTCAAAAAAACCAAAACAAGCCAGGTGTGGTGGTGCACGCCTTTAATCCCAGCACTCGGGAGGCAGAAGTAGGAGGACTGCTGTGAGTTCAAGGCCACCCTGAGACTACATAGTGAATTCCAGGTCAGCCTGGGCCAGAGTGAGACCCTACCTCGAAAAACCAAAAAAAAAAAAACAAAAACAAAAAAAACAAAACAAAACAAAAAACAAACCAAAACCAAAACAACAAAAAACAAAGGGACTTAGGGTGCCCCACAACTCCTTAAGTGAGATACAGGCTGTCACGGGCGAGGCCTTGTGAAGTCTTAAGCTTTTTCTGTTGCATGTCTTAAAGGTGGTAGCAGCAGGAGACAGAAAACAAGCAGCAGATTCCTTTACTTCAGTGCATTAGAGGAATGTGACAAGGTTGCTCACACATGCAGGCTTCCTCTTCCACGTACCCAGGAACTGACTTTGTCCAGGAAATACTCTGTCCACCCAGTGTACAGTCCTGACTCTTGTGTACTCCCTAAAAGGCTCACTCCCTCCCACCTTGGGTGATTCTTTTTTTTTGTTTAGTGGAATAAGGGATTTATTTCAAGTTTACAGATCCAGATGGAAAGTTCCACCTGTGGTGGAAGAAGCTGCTTCTATACATCCAAGCAGAGAGAAACCATCATCAGCCAGCAAATACCAAACAAGCACAAAACTGACAGCAAATAGCAGGGCCCCCACCAAAGCTCAGTCTGAATATCTTTGGGCTGGAAATCAGATCCACCCCCAAACACACCTTAGGTGTGGACCCCAGGATCCACCCCAAGTAACACCTCCTCTAGCCAGGCAGCTGGAAATTCAAGTTACAAGCTTTAATAAAACACCTATGTCTGTGGCGAACATACATTCAAACTTCCACAGTGAGACAGAGGAGAGAGAGTGAGTGAGTGTGTGTGTATGGGCACACCAGGCCCTCTTGCCACTGCAAATGAACGCCAGACGCATGCACTACCTTGTGCATCTGGCTTTATGAGGGTACTAGGAAATCAAATCCTTTTCGGTCAGCTTTATAAGAAAGAGCCTTTAATTACTGAGCCATTCCCCAGCCCTAAATTAGAAATTCTTATAAGGAAGGGATCCTGGTATTTTTTTTTTGTTGGTGTTTATAAAATTTGTTGTTGTGTTTGTTTTCATAAACTCTCACCATATAGCCCAAGCTGGTCTCAAACATTCAATCCTGCTGTAGCAACCTGAGTGCTGGGATTACAGCATGTACACTATGCCCAACTGGAGAAGAATTTTTATTGCCTATGTTTTTATTCACAGTTGGAAAAAAAAAAACCAAAACAACCATTGGGGCTGGAGAGATGGCTCAGCGCTTAAAGGCACTTCCTTGCAGTGCTTGATGGCTTGGGTTCAATTACCCAGTACCCATGTAAAGCCAAACACACAAAGGGATGCATGTGCCTGGAGTTTGTTTGCAGAGGCAAAAGGCTCTGGTATGCCCAATCTCTCTCTCTCCCCCTCCTTTCTCTCTTTCAAAATATTTTTTAAATAACTTGAATTGTAATTGTCAGAGTTCTCTAGAGGAACAGAACCAATATATGAATATGTATTAAAAGGGAGGCTTAAATAAAATTTAAAAAAACTGACCAAAAAAAAATGAGTAGTCTTATATCTGTAACATCATAAAAGTCATTATCTATAACAAAAAGAGGCTCTTGTAGAATTAGATTACAAGATATGGGTAGGCTGTCCAACAACAGCTGTCCACAGGCTTAAGAGGTTGAGAAAACCAGTATCTGCTCATTCCATGAGGCTGGATGCAGACTGGCTTTCAGTGTTCTAGGAGGGGAGCTGAATGATAGATGCACACACAACAAATAACAGACAGCCAGGAAAGAGAAGCTTTGTGTGTTCCTGGAGTTTCCTTACATACAGTACCCCACCAGAACAGCCAACCACTCTGTAGAAAGGACTTTCTCTCTCAGTTAATCTTTTCTGGAAAAACCCTCCATCTTTAGGTTTTCATTGCCAGTTATGCTCCAATTTTCAAATCAATGATCATTAGAGACTTTAGGAAAGCCTTTCAAATTACTGCTGTCTGGTGTCTCTTGTCTGCCTTGGGTGATTCTTGGTCCAGATTTTGTGGTACTTGCAATGATGTGCCATTTATAGTTCCTGGGTTTCTCACTGGGCACTGCCCTTCTATCAGTCTTTGTCATATTAAAAGATGCAAATGGGGCTGGAGAGATGGCTCAGTGGGTTAAAGGCACTTGTTTACAAGCCTGAAGGCCTGGGTTTGATTCCATAGTACCCACGTAAAGCCAGGTGCACAAAGTGGCACATGTGTCTGAAATTAATTTGCAGTAGCACTAGGGCCTGGTATGCCCATTCTTATTCTGTCTCTCTACTTGCAAACAAATAAAATTATTGAAAAATAAATAAAAGATGTTGATGGAGACAGAACTACTCCTTGACAGGGGACTAGTTGTCAACTTGGAAAGAGGGCTTCTTTTTCAAATGGTAGGTTCTGACACTCCTCCCAAGCAAATTCGAGTGCCCTGGATATCATGCACTGTTACAATTGCCCATTTTATAGATGAAGAAAACAAATTCAGAGTGTCCAGGTCTGCTGGAGAACCAGGTCTCTTGCAATGATGGGCACTGCTGCCACTTCTGTCTCTTGCCAATGGCTGCTCTCCTTGCTGCTTGCTTTCCTGCCTATCCCCAAGGGTCCTGGCTGAGCCCATCACTCTTTGTTGCCCTAACTGCTGACATGATTACCATATAATATGTAATGCAGTCTGCACAGGATACACGTGCACATGGCCAGTGCCATGAATGGTGGTCTTGCTGCGCTCTTGCTCTTGAAGCTTTGTGTTCACAGAAGACAGTCTCTCCCAGGAGGAAGAGAGTAGACAGCGAGGTCCTGTGAGACTCAGCAGCCAAGTTCACAGGAGGAATGGAGAAGAGCAGGGCAAATGGCCAGCTTTGGCTCAGGCATGTGGGTTAAGATAAGAAAGCAGGTTCAATCTTGGGCTATTTTTGAGACCCCAGCTTCTTGTCTATAAAAAGGGAGGATGCTGCTCTCTTCTGAACTGTATGGACAGGCCAGTGGCTTTTCAGAGCTGGTATCCCTCAGCTTCTTCTTCTTCATTTAAAAAAAAAATATATATATATTAACTTATTTATTTATTTGAGAGGGAGAGAGAGAGAGGGAGAGAGAGAGAATGGGTATGCAAGGGCCACCAGCCACTGCAAACGAACTCCAGATGCACCCCCTTGTGCATCTGGTCCTGGAGCGTTGAACTGGGATCCTTTGGTTTTGCAGGCAAACGCCTTAACCGCTAAGCAATCTCTCCAGCCCAGCCTCATTTTCTGAAATGGGTAGCCTGGGCCTTTGACGATTCAGTTCTGACCTTATCAAAGGCAGGTGGGCTGGGGAGGTACTCAGTAGCTAAAGGCACTTGCTTACAAAGCCTGTCAGTTGGGGTTTGATTCCCCAGTACTCATGTAAAAGCCAGATGTATCAAGTGACATTCATGTCTGGAGTTCATTTACAGTGGCAAGAGGCCCTGACTCACCCATATTCTCTCTCTCTCTCTCTCTCTCTCTCTCTCTCTAAATATATTTTTTAAAAAAGAGCCAGCAGGGCGATCACTTTTTTTTTTTTTTTTTTTTTTTTGAGGTAGGGTCTCACTCTAGCCCGGGCCAACCTGGAACTGACTCTAGTCCCAAGCCGGCCTCAAACTCACAGTAATCCCATCTCTGCAACCTAAATGCTGGGATTAATGGTATGCACCACCATGCTGAGCTTATTCGCTTTAAAAATAAAATTTAGCCAGGCGTGGTGTGCACACCTTTAATCTCACCACATGGGAGTCAGAGGTAGGAGGACTGCTGGAGTTCGAGGCCACCCTGATACTACATAGTGAATTCCAGGTCAGCCTGGGCTATAGTGAGACCCTACCTCGAAAAAAAAAATTTTATTTGAAAGAGAGAGTATGTGTGCATCAGGGTCTCTTGCCATTGCAAGTGAACTCCAGATGCATGTGCCACTTTGTTCATCTCGCTTTATATGGGTTCTGAAGAATAGAACCCAGGACAATAGGACTGGCAAGCAAGTGTCTTTAACCTCTGAACCATTTCCCCAGCCCCATTCATCTTTTAAAGTATTTATTGATTTATCAAAGAGAGAGAGGGAAAAGGGGGGGGGAGAGAGAGAAAGAGAGAGAATGGGCGTGCTAAAGCCACCTGCTTATGCCAACCAACTCTAGATGTATGGACCACTTTGTGCACCTGGTTTTATGTGGATACTGGCGAATCAAATCTGGGGTATCAGGCTTTGCAAACAAGTGCCTTTAACTGCTGAGCCATCTTTCCTGCCCATTTTTAATTTAAAATATTAAATAAAATTAATTTTTTTATTTAAAATAAATATTTTATGTAAAATATTAAAAATAAATATTAAAATATTTTGTTTACTCACTTGCTTGTGTATGTGTGCGTGCATGTATGGGCAGGTGAGATCTCTTGCTGCTGCAAACCAATGTCAGACACATGTGCTCCTCTTTGCATTCAGCTTTACATGTGCTGAGGTATTGGACCTGGGATGGCAGGCTTTGCAAACTAGCTCCAGGACCAGTGAGAGACTGGCTCAAGTTATGACTGAGTGGAAGAGTGACAGAGCAGTATACATATTCCCCTCCAGACCCCACAGGCGAGCACCCCTGCTGCAAGTGAGTGAATGGGGCATTGGTGTATACTCCACACATACCATACACATACCCATACTACATCACACACACACAAAAACAACCCAAAGAACTGAGCTGGGGTATATAAGTTTAGTGGAAAAACACTTGTCTAACATGGACAAGGTTCAGAACTCAATTTCCTTCACTGCAAAAGTAAATAACTTAAAAGGAGCCAGGTGTGATGGTGCATGCCTTTAATCCCAGCACTTGGGATGCAGAGGTAGGAGGATTACCATGAGTTAAAGGCCACCCTGAGACTACCCAGTGAATTCCAGGTCATCCTGGGCTCTGGGCTAGAGTGAGACCCTACCTCAAAAAACCAAGAAAAAGAAAAAAAAAGATGTTACTATCTTCAAACCCTCATGTAATTGATTTGTATGTGACTTCTTCCTAGAAGACTCTATTAGCTGACCAAATAAGTCTAATTTTTTTAAACTTCTGAAAATACAAGTAGTTAAGTTCACCCCTTCTGTTGGAAAATGTCTCAAAGGAGAGATCAAAATACAAGCAACTTACCTCATGTAAATTCAGTTCTTTTACTTTCTCTTTTAATATAACCTATAAAATTAAAAATAAATAAATAGGTAACATGATCAGGGTTGTAGCTTAGCATGCACAAGACCTGGACTCAGTCTTTAGCACTTATTACCCGCCCCCACACACAGCAACAAGTATTTTACATTCTACTAACAAATATTTTTCTTTCACACACACATATGCAAATATACATATTTGATTTTCTTGATGGTCAATATTAGAGACAATCTTTTACAATTCAAAAAAGCACATTTTAACAACATTCTTTTAGTTTTGGGTGGTTATGTAGTATGTTGTGGTGCTTATAGTATATGTTACCTGTGTGCAATGTGTGACCCCTGAGTGCACTTGTCCAGAAGGCCAGAGGTGGACATTGGGTGCACTCCTCCACTGCTCTTGTGCCTTATTTCCCTGAGGCAGTCTTGCACTTAACCTGGAGATCCTGTTTTTCTGGTTAGAATGGCTGACCAGCAAACCCTGGTGATCCTCCTGTTTTGCCCCATGCAACATGGGGGGGGGCAGGTGTCACAGGCATGAGTGCCCATGCCTGGCTTTTTAAAAAATTTTTTTTAAAAATTATTTTATTTATTTTTGGAGAGAGACACAGAGAGAGAGAGAGAGGGAGACAGATAGAGATGGGTGCGCCAGCAGTCTCTCAGCTGCTGTGAACAAAATCCAGATGTGTGCGCCCCCTTGTGATCAAGTGCAGCATTTCGCCCTTGTGTCACTTTGCATCTGGCTAAACGTGGGACCTGGATGGAGATTGGAACCAGGTTCTTAGGCTTAGCAGGCAGGCGCCTTAACCACTAAGCCATCTCTCCAGCCCAGCTTTTTTTTTTTTTTTTTGAGGTAGGGTCTCACTGTATCCCAGGCTGGCCTTGAAACTCACAGTGATCCTCCTACCTCTGCCTCCTGAGTGCTGGGATTAAAGATGTGTGCAACCATTATTTTTAACTCAAGTATTGAAATATTATTCTTTTAATATTTTATTTATATTTATTTATTTGAGAGAGAGAAAGAGAGAGAGAATGGGTGCACCAGGGCTTCCAGCCACTGGAAACGAACTCCAGATGCATAGGCCACCTTGTGCATCTGGCTTACGTGGGTCCTGGGGAATCGAACTGAGGTCCTTTGTCTTTGCAGGCAAGCACCTTAATTGCTAAACCATCTCTCCAGCCCATGAAATATTTTTTGAAAAGCATTTTAAAATCCTTTAATTTTTATTTTTTGCTTTGTATGATATGTAGTATGTATGGAATGTATATATGCACAGATGCTCTTCCACAGTATTTCCTTGAGACAGTCTCTCAGTGACCCTGGAGTTTACCATTTCTCAATTAGACTAGTAAGTCCCAGCAATCCTGTCTCCGTCCACCTCAGGGCTAGCATTACAGGCACGTGTGGCCACAAGCAGGTTTTTATGTGAGTGCTGGGGATTGAACTCAAATCCTCATGCTTGCAAAACAAGTACTGTTACCCACTAAACCACTGTCCTGGCCCCTTTCCTTCTTTTTCTTTCTTTTCTTTTGATACAGAGTTTCATGTAGCCCAGGCTGGCCTTGAACTTCTGATCCTTCAGTCTCCATGTTCTGAGTGCTGAGATTACAGACATGTAATCTCACGTCCAATTTCAGAGAGGCTGGGGATTGGATTCAGGGTGTCATGCATATGCACTCTACCAACTAAGCTACATCCTCAGCCCAAATTTGAGAGCAGATTCAATCTTGGAACAGGTCTTAACACATTCTCATGTAGACTGTGATAAGGTGGGTGGAAAGTAACAACTCATTCAGCAAAACAGCATTGGCTGTTGAGACTGACTGCTTAGTAATTTAAAAAATTTAAAATATACCCGGGCGTGGTGAAGCACACCTTTAATTCCAGCACTTGGGAGGCAGAGGTAGGAGGATCACCATGAGTTCGAGGCCACTCTGAGACTACATAGTGAATTCCAGGTCAGCCTGGGCTAGAATGAAACCCTATCTCAAACAAAAACGGGCTGGAGAGGTGCTTAGTGGTTAAGGCGTTTGCCTGCAAAGGGATCCTGGTTCGATTCTCCAGGACCCATGTAAGCCAGATGCACAAGGGTGCACAGGCATCTGGAGTTCGTTTGCAGTGGCTGGAGGCCCTGGCATGTCCATTCTCTCTCTCTGCCTCTTTCTTTCTCTCAAACAAAATATAAAGCCAATCTTTTTTTTTTTTTTTTTGTATATGTAGTATGTGGTGTGTGTGTGCATGAATGTGAATATGCAGATGTGTGTGCCTTCTGTGAACATGTGTGGAGGCCAGAGGATGACTTCAGGAGTTCTTTTTCTTCCTCCCTTCCTCCCTCCCTCCCTTCCTTCCTTCTATTTAAGAGTGATGGAGGGAGGGAGGGAGGGAGAGATAGATAGAATGGGCACACCAGGGTCTCCAGCCACTGCAAACGAACTCCAGATACACCCTGTGCATCTGATTTACATGGGTACAGGGGAATCAAGCCTCAAACCGGGGTCCTTAGGCTTCACAGGCAAGCGCTTAACCACTAAGCCATCTCTCCAGCCCCCAACCCCCCTTTTTTGTTTTTGTTTTTTGAGGTAGGGTCTTGCTCAGGCTGACCTAGAATTCACTATGAAGTCTCAGGGTGGCCTCCAACTCAGGGTGATTCTCGTACCTCTGCCTCCGCAGTGTTGGGATTAAAGCCACCACACCCAGTTTCTTTCTTTTTTTAAAACTCATTTATTTGAGAGAGATGTGGGTTGGAATTGAACTCAGGCCCTCTCAGATGCTCATGCTTATGCAGCAAGTGCTTTTAACTACTAAGCCCTCTTCCCAGCCCTCAATTTTAATTTTGGAAGTTGCTTAATGTGATAATATATCAATGACCTTGAAAACTTTATGTTAATGGGCTAAAAATTCATCCAGGTTTGTCTTGAGTCTGTGGCAAACAAAACATCAGTTAAAGTGAATAAGAAATTATAAGAAGACGAAATTCTATTTAAAAGAAAATTTCCTGAGAGTAAATTTAGCTTAATAGAATATTTTATCTTAAAGTGGGGGAAAAAAAAAAAAACCAGGAGAGTTAAATTTGGAGGAAATATCTAAATTTGGAGTGTTTCACATTTGAATCAAAACCAGTTCTGAAGGCAAATCACATTTTTAGAAACCACAAACAGAAGCTACCATACAGCTATATATCGGGATTTACTACAATGCCTATTCAATTTAAAGATCAAGTTTACTTTCTACCTTACTTACCTGACTAGTTTTCAGTCAACTGCACCTATTAAATGACTACCACGGCCAATTTTATTTTCTAGTTAGCCTACATACAAACATCTTGTAGGTTTTTCAAGATTATGACAAAACTGAGACAAAAAAGATTCACTTTTATTTAGCAAACTAAAACATTCAATTGTATGAGTCCCACATGAGAACTATGAGAAAAAGCCAGGGTTTAATCATGGCCATCAGTGTGTGCACAATGAGCTCGTGTTTCAAAGTTACCTGGATAAAAGATGGACAGAAGGCTACACAAATCCTAAAATGGTGACATGGTCCTATAACATCAGTGGTCAGCAAGGTTAAAGTTCAAATAAGCAGAAGCTGCTTTTTCATCCTTTCTCAAAACAAAACAAATCATCATCAGCAACAACAAAAGCCAAGGCAACAAACATTTTATGCTTAGAGCCAAAGAAAACTAAGGGAAATCCAGGCCCAGTGTTTGATGCCAGTAATAAAATGTTAGTGGATGAATAAATACTTTTATTTGGCCTTTAAGAAAAGATGCAGGTCATAATGGCACAGCAGGTGGGAAGCTAAAGTAGTCCCAGCACCCTGGGAGGCCAAGGCAGGGAGAACTACAGAGCAAATTCCAAGGCAGCCTGGGACACATAGCAAGACACTGTTAAAAACTACAGAAAAAGTGACAACAAAAGAAAGCTGGAAGCTGGGCGTGGTGGTGCACACCTTTAATCCCAGCACTTGGGAGGCAGAGGTAGGAGGATCACTGTGAGTTGGAGGCCACCCTGAGACTACATAGTGAATACCAGGTCAGCCTGGACTACCTTGAATCCCAACCTTAGAAAAAATAAAAATAAAAAAGAAAGCTGGGGTTGGTTATAAAAGCATTAATGAGTGAAAGGCTACTGAGGGCTTCAGAACTGTGCTCCAGGTTTGTGGACTTCTACTATGTAACATGAGCTAACATTTAAAGCCCGTGGGAGTAGAGGAGATCACAATAACACAGTCTGTCTCCTCTGAGGAACTGCTATGTCCACACTAAAGGGGCAAAAATTCACTTCATAGAATCTCTGAACTCTCTTAACAGACAACAGTCTCTTGAAGAATCATACACATTTCTCTTCAGCAATATGTTGGCTATTATTTATCACCTAAACTTTTAAAAAAGAGTTTAAAAGGGCAAAGTTTATTTAAAAGTAAAGGTAAACAAAGTAGAGAACATAGACTCCTCAGAGGAGGGGATCTGACTCCAGAGCTTCAAATAATACTAATGAAAGAAGAATGAGTGAGAAAGTCAAATTGATTCATTTTGTGCTACAAACCAGCAAATAAAATGCTTAAAACAAGTTTAAGTTAATCTGATCCCAGTGTAAAAACTGAATAGAAATCATAGTTCTCAAAGTTTTAGGGGAAAATATAATCAAGGCCAAATGGAGTTAAATTTCTCACCTGTTTATAGGCATAAAATTCTTTGTGGGCTTGATGTCTTAGCCTGAAAGACACAAATAAGCAACAGAATACTGAGATTTCTTAAGTGACATCTGATCATGCTATGAGAACGGGTCCTGTGAACCACATAATGTTACCCAAATGTAAGTTCTAGTGAAATCTCACCAAAACAAAAATCTCAATACAACAAAATTTTAATAATGATGCCAATTCTTTTTCATATTGATGAAAGTCTATTTGTTTTTTTTTTTTTTAATTTTTTAGGGGGCTGTGGTGGCACACGCCTTTTTTTAAAAAAAATATTTTATTATTTATTTATTTATTTGAGAGAGAGAGAGATACAGAAACAGGCAGGTAGAGAGAGAGAGAGAGAGAGAGAGAGAATGGGTGCGCCAGGGCCTCCAGCCACTGCAAACGAACTCCAGATGCATGCACCCCCTTGTGCATCTGGCTTACGTGGGTCCTGGGGAATCGAGCCTCGAACCGGGGTCCTTAGGCTCCATAGGCAAGCGTTTAACCACTAAGCCATCTCTCCAGCCCTCTATTTGTTTTTTTAAATTAATTTTTTTAAATTTATTTGAGAGCAACAGAAAGAGAGAGAAAGAGGCAGATAGATTGAAAATGGGCACGCTAGGGCTTCTAGCCACTGCAAACGAACTCCAGAACATGCACCACCTTGTGCATCTGGCTTACGTGGGTCCTGGGGAATCAAGCCTCGAACTGGGGTCCTTAGGCTTCACAGGCAAGCACTTAACTGCTAAGCCATCTCTCCAGGCCCCTACTTGTTTTAATATATCACATTTTAAAGAAATTTTTGATTATTTTGAGAAGGAGGGGGGAGGGAGGGAGAGACAGGAGGTAGAGAGAGAAAGAGAGACAGAGAGAGAGAGAGAATGAATGGGCACGCCAGGGCCTCTAGCCACTGTAAACAAACTCCAGACCCATGCGCCACCTTGCACAACTGACTTTATGTGGGTACTGGGGAACTAAACCTAGGTCCTTAACCTTCACAGACAAGCACCTTAACCACTAAAGCCATCTCTCTAGCCCCCCATATATATATATATATTTTTTTTTTTTTTCTTTACTTTTGGTTTTTGGAGGGTCTCACTCTAGCCCAGGCTGACCTAGAACTCACTATGTGGTCTCAGGGTGGCCTTGAATTCATGGCAATCCTCCTACCTCTGCCTCCTGAGTGCTGGGATTAAAGGTGAGTGCCACCATGCCTGGCTCCATTCAGCAAAGTCTGTGGCCTGGGTTTGATTTTCCAACATCCACATAAAGTCAGATGCAAACAGTGGTACAAGCATCTTGGGTTCATTTGCAGTAAGCAGTAAGACTGGTACACTCCCCCAGAAATAAAAATCAAAACACAGGGCTGAGCTCTATGGGAGAGAGAAGTCATCAGTGGAGATAAATAACAGTGAACAATGCAAGCCTTGTTTGGCCAGCCAGGCCAAATGAGCCAATGGGTGCATTAGTGGCATGTCTGTTATGGGGGAAACCAACCGCTCTCTAATTGGACTAGAGGCCCGCTCCACTGGAGGGAATACATGTCTGGTACTGAAAACCTAGTCAACAGCCTATGGTGGGGAAGGTCATGAGCTATAGGAGTATAACGCCTGCTGGTGTCTGGCTAAATGCATATATTATACTCAACAAACTGCCCAGTAAGCACTTCTCTTAACATTTATACCCATATATTAATGCTACTCTCACTTTTGGTTAAAGAAGCTTCTCTTTTCAGATGGCAGTGACCTTGGGATGACTCAGAAGGCACCATGGTGCTGAGAAGAAGTGACAGAGGAGTGCTCAGTACTGAAACATCTCTATCACACCTTCCAAGACTCAGGGTCCATTTTGGAATAGGTGGTGGAAAGAATGTAAGAGCCAAAGGAAGGGTAGGACTGCTTATAATGTAATCTTTCAGACACAAATGGCCTAATATTCATAACCTCACAATGTCTTATACCACACAAGACTCATAATAGGAGAAAAAGATGATGACATCAAAATAAAAGAGAGACTGATTGAGAGGGGGAAGGGATATGATGGGGAGGACTTGTGAAGGGGAATGTTGGGGGAAGGGAGGGAATTATTATGGTTTACTGTCTATAATTATGGAAGTTGTCAATAAAAATGCTTAAAAAAATACAGGGCTGGAGAGATGGCTCAGCGGTTAAGGCGCCTGACTGCAAAGTCTAATGACCTGGGTTCAACTCCCCAGTACACATGTAAAACCAGGTGCACAAAGTGGCACATGCATCTGGGGTTTGTTTGTAGTGGCTAGAGACCCTGGTGCACCCATTCTCTCCCCCTTTCTCTGCTTGCAAATAAATAAATAAAAATATTTAAAAAATCAAAACAGAGCTGGGAAGATTGCTCAGTGGTTAGACAAGTTCTTGTGCAAAGCCTAATGATCTAGGTTTGATTCCTGAGTACCCACATAAAGCCAGATGCACAAGGTGGTACAAGAATCTGGAGTTCATTTGCAGTGGCTTGAGGCCCTGGTGTGCCCATTCTCTCTCTCTCTGTCTCATTCTCTCTCTCAAATAAATAAAATAAAATATTAAAAAAATCAAAATACATATCCAATAAAGTACAAAAACTGCAATATTCAAAAATTTAAAAATGCATATGCTGGTCTAGTTGTCATCCACATTAAGATATATTTCCAGAGCATCGGAAGCCTCTGAAATGACCTCTTTGAAATACCACTCCTGGAGCCTCTGAAATGGCCTCTTTCAAATATACCCACCCCCCACCTGCTAGCATTGTGTTTGGTTTCTTTCAGTGTAGAATTCATCATTGGGATCCATACATTTATTTGTAAAGTGGGGGGAGGAGAAGAAGCGGGGGGGGGGGGAGAGGGAGGGGGGAGGGGAGGGAGAGGGAGAGAGAGAGAGAGAGAGAGAATGAGCATGCCAGTGCCTCCAGGCACTACAAATGAACTCCAGATACATGTGCCACATTGTGCACCTGGCTTTATGCGGGTACTGGGGAATTGAATCCAAGTCATTAGGCTATAGGCAAGTGCTTAACCACTGAGCCATCTCTCCAGCCTCTCATACATGCCTTTTTGACTGACACAGAATTTCACAGTATGACTATAATTTATTCATTCACTGTGGACTAAAGCTGCTATACAAATTCTTCTATAAGTTTTTTAGTAGATACATAGATTCATTTTTGTTAAGGATATAACAAGGAGTAGATTTTTTTAGTAGCAAAGCACTTCTACTAATCTCTACTCCTATGGGTAGTTCATGACTATTCTAGATCCCACATTTTTGCTACTGTTTGGTAGCCTTAGTTTTAAAAAGTTTTAAATTTCAAGCCAGGCATGATGGTGCATGCTTTTAATCCCAGCACTCAGGAGGCAGAGGCAGGAGGATCACCACGAGTTAAAGGCCACCCTGAGATTACATAGCAAATTCTAGGTCAGCCTGGGCTAGAGTGAGACCCTACCTCAAAAAAACAAAAAAAAAAAAAAAAAAAAAAGAAAAGTTAAGGCACACTACATTGAAATTTAAAACTTACCAACTTTCTTCAACTAGGTTTGTTCCTTTTTTTTTTTAATTTGAGAGAGAGAATGAGGCGCGGGGGGAGAGAAAGAATGGGTGCACCAGGCCTCCAGCCACTGCAAATAACTCCAGATGCATGAACCACCTTTTTGCATCTGCTTTACATGGGTCCTGGGGAATTGAACCGAAGTCCTTTTGACTTTGCAGGCAAACGCCACCACTAAGCTATCTCTCCAGCCCTCCCCCTTTTTTTTTGAGGCAAACTCAACAGACTGCTTTTTTTTTTTTTTTTTTTTTTTTTTTTTAAATGTGAGTGTGAGAGAGTGAGAGAATTGGCACACCAGGGCCTCTAGCCACTGAAATTGAACTCTAGACACGTGTGCCTCCTTGTGTGACTCTGTGACCTTGTGCACTGGTGTCATGTACGTCTTGCTTATGTGGGACCTGGATAGTTGAACATGAGTCCTTAGGCTTCACAGGCAAGCACCTTAACCACTAAGCCATCTCTCCAGCCAGTTTGTTCTTTTTGTATCCAGTTAAATAAATTTCTGCCTCATGAAAGACTATGAAGATATTTTTCTGAAGCCAGGTATGGTGGCATATTCCTGTAATCCTAGCCCTTGGGAGGTAGAGGCAGAAGGATCAAAGAGTTCAAAGTCATGCTTGGCTACATAGGAAGTTCAAGGATAAGGCTGCCCTGGGCTACATGAAACTGTCTCAAAAAATGTCAAAAGCTAAAAAGAAATCTATCTCATGATTATCATAAAAACTACTATTTTACCCATCATATCAATGCCTGAAACTGGGTTTCACGTGTGCTATGAGGTTAGGGGTCTAGATTCTTTTGGTCCTTATACAAATTTTCGCTTGCCTCACCATCCTTTATTGAAAGTCTCTCTATTCTTCACTTAATTGTAGTGGCATGTTTGTTATAAATCAGGCATATGCAATATGTGAATTTGTTTCTAGTTTCTACTCTTATTCTAATGGTCTATTTTCCTATCCTTGTATGCTACTGTAAATAGCATCCCTCAAGAAATTCATATTCAACTAGAACCTCAGCATGTAACCTTATTTCAATATAGAATTAGTTCAGATTAATTAGCTGAGGTCCTAATTAGGCTGGACATAATCCAATGTGAGTGGTGTCCTTAGAAGAGGTTAGGCAGACACAGGAAAGGCGGCCATGTGGTTAGAGAGTCAGAGAATGAACCAGCAGTCATAAGCCAAGGAATTTCTGATAATCACTAGAGCAAGGAAGAGGCCTTCATAGGGAACATGGCCCTGCCAACAGCTTTAGAAATTCAGAGATGAAATTTCTCTTGTTTTAAGTTACTTATTTATGATACTTTGTTTCAATAACAAAGCTTGAAAGCTAATATACTATGTGTCAGTATTGTGCTATTTTTTTTTTGTTTTTTTTTTTTGAGGTAGGGTCTCACTCTAGCCCAGACTGACCTGGAATTCACTATATATTCCCAGGGTGGCCTTGAACTCATGGTGATCCTCCTACCTCTGCCTCCCTAGTGCTGGGATTAAAGGCATGTGCCACCACACCGAGCTTTGTACTGTTTTTTAAATCGCCATTTTATTTTATTTTTTTTAGAGAGGGGGGAGAGGGAGAGGGAGGGAGAGACAGAGAAAGAGAGGAAAAAAGAATTGGCCCACTAGGGCCTCAGCCACTGCAATCTAACTCCAGATGCTTGCGCCACCTAGTGGGCATGTGGCCTTGTGCTTGCCTCACCTTTGTGCGTCTGACTTATGTGAGATCTGGAGAGTCAAACCTGGGTCCTTAGGCTTCGCAGGCAAGTGCCTTAGCCACTAAGCACCAGTCCCCTTTTTAAAATTTTTATTTTTATTTTTTTAATTTAGAATAATTCTTTTTTATATTTTATTTATTTATTTATTTGAGAGAAAGAGACACAGAGAGAGAGAGAGAGAGAGAGAGAGAGAGAGAGAGGGAGGGAGAGAGAGAGAGAGAGAATGGGCACGCCAGGGCCTCTAGCCACTGCAAATGAACTCCAGATGCCTGCACCCTCTTGTGCATCTGGCTTACGTGGGTCCTGGAGAGTCAAACCAGGATCCTTTGGCGTTGCAGGCAGATGCCTTAACCACTAAGTTATCTCTTCAGCCCTCTAGCCCCTTTTTATTTTGAAATGATTTTAGATTTACAGAAAAGCACAAAACATGGTAAACAGTTCACACATATTTTATTTTGTTCTGTTCTGAGACAAAGTCCCACTATGAAGTCAGCCTAGCTTTGAACTTGAGATCCTCCTGCCCCAGCCTCCCAAATCACATACATTTTTAAAAATGTTATGTTTTTTGTATTTTCAAGGCAGGGTCCTACTCTAGTCCAGACTCACCTGGTACTCTGTAGCCCACGCTGGCCTCAAACTAAGGTGATCCTCGAACAGAATGCTAGGACTGCAGGAGTATGCCCACTACACCTGGCTCACACAAACTTTTAAAACAGTTTTCTCAATGTTCATACTTTAGAACTATAATATAATTATCACAACTAGGAAATTACCATCAACACAATAAGTATTGGTACTGATATAATTACTATAATTGTAACTATAATTAGTACTGATTAATTCTGATACATTATTAACAAAACTACAAACCTATTTGAATTTTACTATTTTTTTCACTTGTGTCCTTTTCTGATATATAATCTAATCTAGGATTCCATTTTACATCTCCTTAGCCTCCCTTAATCTGTAACGGTTCCTTAGTCTTTCAAACTTAAAAAAATTTATTTATTTGAGAGAGACACAGAGAGGAAGAGAGAGAGAGAGAGAGAGAGAGAGAGAGAGAGAGAGAGAGAGAGAGAGATGGCCACGCAGGGCCTCTAGCCACTGCAAACGAACTCCAGATGCATGTGACACCTTGAGCATCTGGCTTACGTGGGTATGGGGGAATTAATTGAAACTGGGTCCTTTGGCTTTGCAGGCAAGTGCCTTAACTACTAAGTCATCTCTCCAGCCCCAAACTTTATTTTTTAATTTGAGGGGGGGGGGGAGAGAGAGAGAATGGGTGTGCTAGGGCCTTTTTAGGTTCTATGAATTCCAGACGCGTGCGCCCCCTTGTGCGTATGTGCAACATTGTGTGCTTGAGTCACTTTTGCATGTGGCTAAACGTGGGACCTGGAGATTTGAATAAGCATTCTTAGGCTTCACAGGCAGGCGCCTTAACCGCTAAGCCATCTCTCTAGCCCCCAAACTTTTGACATATTTAATGACCATCAACTGATTCAGGTTGTGTCTAGATCTCCTAGTACAGTTCCCACTTCATCCTTTGTAATTGACACATTTCTTGGGGAATATTAAGTTGAAATGATATGTCTATCCTTTTTTTGTAAGCTTTGTTCATTCTCAACAAGGTAGTAGCCATCTCTCCAGCCCTTTAAAAAATTTTATTTTTTAAATTCAAGTTATTTATTTATTTGAGAGAGATAAAGGTATATAGAGAGAAAGAGACAGAATGGGCATGCCAGGGCCTCCAGCCACTGCAAACAAACTCCAGACACATGTGCCACTTTGTGCATCTGGCTTACGTGGGTACTGGGGAATTGAACCTGGAATTTTAGTCTTCTGGATGCTACTGTGAATGGAATTCTTTCTTTTTTAAAAAAAAAACTTTTAGATGCAGAGGTAGGAGGCTCGCCATGAGTTCAAGGCCACCCTGAGACTACATAGTGAATTCCAGGTCAGCCTGAGCTAGACTGAGACCCTACCTTGAAAAAACCAAAAAGAAAACAATAACAAAAAAAAATCTTTACTTTTTATTTATTTAATTTATTTGAGATGGGGGGGAGGGAGGGAGGGAATGGGCACATCAGGGCCTCTAGCTACTGCAAATGAACTCCAGTTGCATGTGCATCTGGTTTATGTGGATTCTGGGGAATTGAACCTGGTCCTTCAACTTCGTAGGTAAGCACCTTAACCACTAAACCATCTCTCCATCCCTGAATTGTTTCTTTTTAAAAATATTTTTGTTTATTTGAGAGAGGGAGGGGTCAGAGAATGGGCACACTAGGGCTTTCTGCCACTGTAATGAACTCCAGGTGCATGTGCCACTTTGCATCTGGATTCAAGTGGGTTCTAAGGAATTAAACCTGATGGTCAGGCTTTACAAGCAAGCACTTTTGACCACTGAGCCATCTCTCCAGCCCCAGAATTGTTTCTCTATTCCCTTTTCACATTTTCATTGGTAATTATAGAAACATAACTAATTCATGTATTATAGTCTGAGATTTGCTGAATTTATTAATTTTTCTATGCTTTGGTTGCAGGACACTGAGAAATCAAGCTAGGACTGAGCTTAGAAGCTTCCTTCTGCTGGCTAGCTGTCATAATACTGGAAAGTTCTATGCAGACTAGTGGGGGAGAAAAATCATCAATAGTCTTATCCAGTCACTACTGTGATCCTGTGAGCCACACAAATGGCCAGCCAGGCAAAATGTGCTCACCAGTGCCAATAGTTGTATGATCATTATGGGGGTAACCAACTCCTCTGTGCTTGGACTGGCACTCCACAGAAGGGAATTCATGCCTGGGACTGAAAACTATGGTTGGAAGATTATAGGCCCTAGGGGGAAAGCTACTACTGTTGTTTAACTAAATGGATATTTTGTGCTCATCAGATTGCCCTTTAAATATTTGTTTATGCTCATATATTAGTGCTGCTCTCACTTGTGGTCAGAGAAGCTTCTTTCTGTAGGTGGTAGTAGCTGCTGGGGACCTCAAAACTTCTCAAAGTGCTGAGAAGTGACAGTTAAGTGCTCAGTACCAAATGAGACATCTTTATCACAGCTGTCATGGCTCAGGGAACATTACAGAAGAGGTGGTGGGAAAGGGTGCTTTGGAATGCTGTCTTCTGGACATGAAGCAGCTGTTGCACTCATAGCGGCTGTTGTTACCTACACAATATTAAGTCCATCAACGTGTCATGGATGACAGAGGAAAGCAGCAATGAAACAAGACATCAAAATAGAAGAGAAGCCGGGTGTGGTGGCACACGCCTTTAATCATAGCACTCGGGAGGCAGAGGTAGGAGGATCACTGTGAGTTCGAGGCCACCCTGAGGCTACAAAGTTAATTCCAGGTCAGCCTGGGCCAGAGTGAGTCCCTACCTCAAAAATCAAACAAACAAACAAACAAACAAACAAACAAACAAAAAAAAAGAAGAAGAAGAGGAACTAGTTGGAAAGAAGTGGTTCAGTGTATGTGTGGAAAGAGAAGTAATGGGAGGGGATTATGATCAAAATACATTATGTACATGTATGGAACTTATCAATAAAAAAGTTTAAAAGCTTTAGGGACTGGAGGGATGGCTTAGTGGTTAAGCGCTTGCCTGTGAAGCCTAAGGACCCTGGTTCGAGGCTTGATTCCTCAGTACCCACATAAGCCAGATGCACAAGGTGGTGCATGCATCTGGAGTTCGTTTGCAATGGCTGGAGAACCTGGTGCACCCATTCTCTCTCTCTGCCTCTTTCTGTCTGTTGCTCTCAAATAAATAAATAAGAAATTTTCTCCCTTTCAAATACATAAATAAAAAATAAATAAAAATTTTTTTTAAAGTTTAAAAGCTTAAAATTTTATTTATTTATTTATTTATTTATTTTAAGATTCCATGGGGCTTACTTTCTTTTTTTGTTTTTGGTGCTAGAGATTAAAGTCAGGGTTAGCACACACTATGCATGCATTCTATCACTAAGATACAGCTTTATTCCTCTATGGGATTTTCCACACATAAAATTATGTCTTCTGCAAATAGTTTTTTGAAGTGGATGCCTTCTACTTCTACTTCTTTCTCTTGCTCAGTTTACTTGTTCTGGCTAAGACTTCTAGTACAATGTTGTATGGTTAATGTAAAGCAGGTATCCTACTTTTGTTCCTGATCTGAGGTAGCAAGCCTTCAGTCCATCATTGAATGATGTTAGCTGTTTTTTGTTTTTGTTTTTGTTTTTTGTAGTACCAGGTTTTTCTTGTTTGTTTGTCTGTCTTTGAGAGTCTCATGTAGCCCAGGCTGGTCTCAAACTTGATATATATTGCTGAGGATACCCCTGAATTTATTTTTCTGTCTGTTTCCCAGGGCTGGGGTTACAGACATACACTACCATGCCCAGTTTCTATGGTGCTGTGGATGGAACCCAGAATTTTGTGCACGCTAGACAATTGAACATATATCCTCAGCTTATAGTAACTATGTTGATATACTTTTTTAAAATATGAAAATTCATAATTGGTTTTTAAAAATATATTTATTTATTACAAAGAGATTGGGAGAAGCATATATAGAGAATGGGCACCCCAGAGCCTCCAGACACTGCAAATGAACTCTAGAAGCATATGCCATCATATGCATCTGGCTTATGTGGGTTCTGGGGAGTCGAATCTGGGTCCTTAGGCTTTGTAGGCAGGTGCCTTAACCGCTAAGCCATCTCTGCAACTCCATAATTGTTTTTTAAGCTCCATAAAAGTAAGGCTTAGACCATTGATTTTTACTTACTTGCCTAATATATAAACAATATAGCTCAATCATCTGTATGCTTAACTATTTTTTTCTGCTATTTTACTAAAAAATGTATATAATACATTCTTTTTATCTTGAGACATGGTCTCACTCTGTAGCTCAGGTTAGATTGAGTCACCTGAGTGCTGGCAAAATGCAGTTTTACACTGTATTTTGGTGGTGCTTGCTGGGTATTGTACTCAGGGCCTTCCTGTAGCAAGGTAGGCAAGCACTCTACTACTGAGCTACATCCCCAGCCTTATAATATATTTTCATATATATGATAAACTTCTTCAGTATTCATTAAATTAAGGCTTGAACTAGAGAGATGGCTCAGTTGTTACAGGTGTTTACTTCCAGGCTTGCCAACTCATGTTTGATACTCCTCAGCACCTACATGAAGTTGGACTTAAAGTGACACATGTGTCTGTAATTCCAATGTACCTGTGGCAATGGGATTTGGAGCCAGGAGAATCTGGAAGCTTATAAGCAGCAGCTACCAGAGAGACCCTATCTGAGAAGAAGGTAGAAAGTAAGGAGACCTATCCATACACACACAGCAAGTAAATAAAAATTTAAATAGAGGGCTGGAGAGATGGCTCAGTGGTCAAAGGTTCTTCCTTTCAAAGCCTGACAGCTGGCCTAGGTTCAATTACCTGGTACCCCCATAAAGCCAGATGCACAAAGCGGTGCATACATATGGAGATTGTTTAGGGTGACAAGAGGCTCTGGTGCACCCATACTCGTTTTCTTTCTCTCTCTACCTCTTTGTCTCTTTTTTCAAATAAACAAATACAGTTATTTTTTAAAAATTAAAAATGCAGGGTGGAGAGCTGGCTTAGTGGTTAAGGCGCCTGCCTGCTAAGCCTAAGAATATCAACTCCAATCTCCAGGTCCCACATTTAGCCAGACACAAGGGCGCAATGCCGCACTTGCCCACAAGGGGGCGCACAGATCTGGAGTTCATTCACAGCAGCTGAGAGGCTGCTGGCGTGCCCATTCTCTGTCTTCCTCTCCCTCTCTGTCTCTCTCTCCAAAAAAATAAATAATAAATAAATAAATAAAAATAAAATAAAATAAAAATGCAAAGGCAATACCAAAAACAGGACCATGCCTTTAGAAGGCAAAGATTTTGTGGCCTGTTGAGATCTTAAGCACTTGTTTTTGTCACAGTAGCTGGATGTTCAGTGATTATCTGCATTAAATGCTAATTATTCCACATTACCAACAGTAAGTATACATAGAGGTATATGAGAAAGAATAATACTTCATTGAAAGGGGTAACAGATTTCACCAGAAAAAATTTATCGTTGACTGATCCATAATTTTTTTTGTTTTTGGTTTTTTTGAGGTAGGGTCTTACTCTAGCCCAGGCTGACCTTCAATTCACTATGTGGCCTTGAACTCACAGCATTAAGCACTTTTAAAGTTTTTAAATCCATCTATCTACCTGAGGGGGGGGGAGGGAGGGGGAAGGGAGGGGAAGGGAGGGAGAGAATGAATGAATGGGAATATGGACACACCAGGGCCTCTAGCCACCACAAATGAACTCCATATGCATGAGTCACTTTGTGCACCTGGCTTTGTATGGATACTGGGGAATCAAACCTGGGTTCTTTGGTTTTACAGGCAAGTAAGAGCCTTAACCACTAAGCCATCTCTCCAGCCCATGGACACCTTTTTTTGAGACAAGATCTTTCACTGGCCTGGAGCTTTCCAATAAGGCTAGAATGGATGGCCAGTAAGGCCTAGACATCTCTGACTCTTTCTCCAGTGGCTAGGATTACAGATGTGCTCCACCATGTCAAGTATTTTTACATGGGTATTGAGGATCACACTCAAGTCAACTGAGCTATCTCCCCAGCCCCTTAAACATTGTTTTCTGATCCTTAATGACTTCAGATAATGCTGATGCAAAATCCCCTCTGGAACAGCAATTCTGTGAAAGATTCAATCTTGAGGACAAACAATGATATAAGTCCATCTGGATCAGGTACTACTGTGTTGGAAAAAAATTAATAAACACAGTTGTTTTCTTATAGTATAAAACATCTCATCAGCAGAGAGGATTGAAGTCTGCATAAAAGTGGACCACTGATTATTAACTCCCAGAAGATTAAAATGCTAAGCTGCAATTGACTTAGAAAATTGGTTATGACTTTTTTTTTTAAAATCTGAGGGTATAAAGTTGACTGTTTAACATATATGGAAATAAAAGAAAGTAAGAATTACCTAATCACGTAGCAACAGAAGAGTAAACTAAGAATGAAGACAAATATCGCAGTACCAAAAACCACAATATATATGTTGAGAGGCAGATTCTGGAATCCAATATTAGGCATCCTGAAGTTGTAATGTGGGAAATCCGAGCTCATGGATGAACTGTAGGGAAAGAAAAGAATGGAAAATTATTAGGTGTGGCTGGTATTGGTGATGTGTGCCTGTAATTCTAGCCCTTGGGAAGCTGAAGTAGGGGTATGGATTACATAGTGAGCACCAGACCAGCCAGGACTACATTGAAAGACCCTGTCTCAAAATATGTACACACATGCACACCCCCCCCCCAAAAGACTCAGATCCAAGATAACATATATAGGTAAAAAGTTCTCTCTTCCCTTTTCTTTTTTGAGGCAGTGTCTCACTCCAGCTCAGGCTGATCTGGAACTCACTCTGTAGCCCAGGCTGCCTCAAACTCCCCTCTATTATGCTTCCTCAATCTCCTGAGTATGGGAATTAAAGGTGTGTGTGGGCCACATGCCTGGCTGAGGCAAAATATTTCTAATATGTGATCTCATTTACAACACGGTAGACTAAAGTATTAATATTCTTGTCATTCATGTATTCATCACACCAAATACTTACTGAGTACTTACTACTAGAGAGTTTATATAAGAATTTCAATTTGCATGTTTCCATAGGCACTTCAATGAACATTAAAATATTTACCCTCAAAGTGCAAAAAGAAAGAAAAACACATTAAGACTTCTTAAGCCGGGTGTGGTGGCACACATCTTTAATTCCAGCACTCAGGAGGCAGAGGTAGGAGGATCACTGTGAGATCAAGGCCACCCTGAGACTACATAGTGAATTCTAGGTCAGCCTGGACTAGAGTAAAACCCTACCTTGGAAAACCAAAATTAAAAAAAAAAAAAAAAGACTTCTTAAGACTCTAACTTTTAACATAATAACCCTTACACTAACTATATATATATATAATTTTATTTTATTATTATTATTTTGGTTTTTCAAGGTAGGGTCTCACTCTAAGTCCACGCTGACCTAGAATTCACTATGTAGTCTCAGGGAATTCACAGCAATGTGAATGCTGCGATTAAAGGCGTGCACCACCTCACCTGGCTACTAACCATATTTATAATGGTAAAATACTGAAAACAACTTAGCTGTCTGTCACAAGGAGATGGTTATTATAGAGCATCAAACGCTACATTATGGGATCATGAAAACCTATGTTTTAAGTAAATTTTAATGTAAAAAGGAATAAAAAGAGGGGTGGGAGATGGTTCAGCAGTTAAAGGTGCGTTTTCAAAGTGTTCTGGCCTGGTTTTAATTCCCCAGCCACCCACATAAAGTGGGACAGGCATTCATTTGTAGTAATAAGAGACCTTGGTGTGTGTGTGTGTGCCCAAGTAAATAAAATAAAGAAAAAGACACATAATATAACTGCATAGGAAGTATGAAATAGGGACTAGGTATAGCTCAGTGGCACAGTGGTTGCCTAGCAAGCAAAAGGCTCTTGATTCATCTAGCATTGTAAAAATAAAACCAAAACAAACTAAATATGAAATCAATTCTGTAAATATACACATGTGTGAGAATTACTGGTATTAAAAAAAGGCCTGACATCAAAATAGTGACTCATGGTTTTAATTTTTTCCATTTTCCCAATTTTGGGGGTTGGTTTTAAGTCAGGGTTTTACTCTAGCCCAAGTTAACCTGGAACTTACTCTGTAGCCCAGGCTAGCCTACAATTTATGGCAATCCTCCTACCTCAGCATCACCACTATAGCCCCAGGCTGGCTTCAAAATCACAGTGAACCTCCTACCTCTGCTTCCCTGGTGCTGGGATTAAAGGCGTGTGCCACCTCCCTACCCCCTCCCACCTTTTGGTTTTCTTTCTTGACACCTTTCTTTAAGCCAGATGCTGGTCTAACCATTTTACTAGCATTGCTTTATTTAATCCTTACATTAACCTTCCATGGTAGGTAAATCTCTGCAGAGTATCTCACATTTCTTTCTCAGGGAGACATTCCACATGCTCTGCTGAGCTTCTGTATCAAGTAACCTGACCCCCAGAGGCAGGAACTATAAACTTCCATTCAATTCTCATTAACAGTGCTGGAAATTGGCAAAGGACATGCTGATGCAGAACACATTCTAGGTATTTTCCTTTCTTGTTTTGGTAAACAAGATGGTATAGCTACAATTAATATGTTAAGATGATAATCTACTGAATTTTTTTTGTTTGTTTCTCAAGGTAGGGTCTCACTTTAGCCCAAGCTGACCTGGAATTCACTATGAAGTCTCAGGCTGGCCTCAAACTCACAGCAATTGATCCTCCTACCTCTGCCTTCTGAGCACTGGGATTAAAGGTGTGCACCAACCATGCCTGGTGAACTTTAGTTTTCTTTAAAAAATAATTTATTTATTTATTTATTTATTTATTTATTTATTTGAGAGAGAGAGAGAGAGAGAGAGAATATAAGAATAGGTGTGCCAGGGCCTCTAGTCACTGCAAACAAACTCCAGATGGGTGTGTACCTTGTGCATCTGGCTTTACGTGGGTATTTGGGGAATCAAACTTGGGTCCTTTGACTTTGCAGGCAAGAGCCTTAACCGCTGAGCAATCTCTCCAGCCTGTAGGTTTTTTTTTTTTTTTTGGGGGGGGTGTTTCGAAGTAGGGTCTCACTTTGGCCCAGGTTGATCTGGAATTAATTCTGTATTCTCAGGGTGGCCTTGAACTCACGGCGATCCTCCTATCTCTGCCTCCCGAGTGCTGGGATTAGAAGCGTGTGCCGCCATGCCCAGCGTGAACTTCAGTTTTTATAAAAACGTTCACCATATATATCTAGTTTACAGCATGAAAACTATGATTTTTTTGTTTCAGTGTTAGGTAGCTAGACAGGCATTGGGGCAAGTGTGGAGGCCATTGAGGATGGACTCAATTCTTTATAATCCATTTTGGACCCCCACTTCCTGTTTCCCTAGTAACACCAATTTTAATTTTATTATTATTATTATTTATTTGAGGGAGGGAAAAGGAGAGAGAGAGAATATGAGTAGGCGTGCCAGGGCCTCCAACCACTGCAAAGGAACTCCAGACACATGTGCCACCACTAAGCCATCTCTGCAGCCCCAGTAGCACCAATTTTAAGTTGCTCCTCTTTATGTTTTAAAAAATAAATTTTGAGAGTTGTTGAAAATTGAACATGGACTGATTAGATGATGTTAAGGAATATTTTACTATTTCCTTAGAAGTATTAGTGGTATTCTGTTAAAAAAAAAAAAAAAAAAAAAAAAAGAGGTTGCGACCTCTAGGTAAGATGGCTGATTAGGAGACCCACCAAATGAAAACCCTAGGGAACAACAGAAGCAAGACAATCCACAATATGCAAGGCAAGATCTGTAAATAAACTTGTTAAGCAAGCCAGGTGAGGTCTTTGTGGAGAAGCACGAGTACTGCTGCTAATGACAGTGGACCGATTTGCTCAGTCAGAACCAAGTTGGCCAGCCACGGAAGTGCTTCTCCTCACACACAAAGGGCCCTGCCAGGGGGAAGTGCAGGGAAGTGATTCTCCACACACACACCAGCCTTGCAAAATCAGAAGAACCCAAAGGAGGAGAGACTGTCTGACTCCGTGGGTGGGAACACCACCAGGCAAAATTCCACAACTTTCCCTCTTCCACATGCCAACACTGGAACACCAGAGACCCCCACTCATCCCCACCTCCAGAACTGAATACAGCCAAGCAGAGAGTGCATTTGCCCAATTTCAAAGCACCTGTTCATTTTATGTAAAAGACAAAAAAGGTGGGTGGGTGGGGCCTAGGGAGATGGCCCAGCGTTTAAAGGTGCTTGCTTGCAAAAAACCTGCTGACCACCTGAGTCAGATCATCAGCATCCAGGTAAAGCTAGAGGAAAGTGGGTAAATTAATTCCTTGCCTATGGCAACAGGAGGCAGAGCCAGGATTCCCTGTAATGATAAAGGCAGCAGTGACAAGAGACTGTATCGAGGGTGGAAAGGTGGACAACTCCAAGGTTGTCCCCTGAATGAGTATGGTATCGACAAGACTTGTCACCAAAAGATTAAAAACAAGGCTGCATGAGATTTGGATCCTTCTAGAACCTGAGTTTACCACAACAGTCACAGCCACCCCGTGTTGCAGCAGCACTTCTCAAGCCTGTTTGGTAGCCACATTCTTCTTAGCTCAGTTCCTGGTTTGGACAATACCACATCTTCTGCCCAGTAATTATTTTCATTTAAAAAATCCTTAGATAGGGAAACAAACTATAAAAAGCCGCATGTTTGTTTCTCATAAAATCCAAGAAAAACTGGGACAAAACTACTTTAAGCTTTGTTAATCTTTTCAAAAATTCAATATGATTTACAACTTTAAAATGCATCCATGTTACTAAATGTACTAATAGATCAGTTTATACACATGAATACGACCATGTTAATATGACAGAAGAATGGGAATGTGGAGAGAGAGCGAGATCAAGATTAACACATAAAAGAAGCCAAGTCAAAGGACTCAAAACCCTTCCTTAATATAACAATAGAACATCTATCCACCCAAAAAAAAAAAAAGTTTGAGATACACAAATGCAGGCTGGGTGGGTGCTATGTAAATGACCAATAAAAGGATCAAGAAACTTGTGGCCCAGAACTTTTAAAAAGCATATGCCTTGGGGGCAGGACAGATGGCTCAGCTGTTAAAAATGCTTGCTTGCAAAGCCTGCTGGCCTTGGTTCAATTCCTAAACCACCCTCTTAAGCCAGACACAAAAGCAGTACAAGAATCTGGTGTTCCTATGCAGGAGTCAGAGGCCCTGGTGTGTATGCATGCACACACACACACACACACACACGACTTAATATATTTTTTTTAAAAGTATATTCCTTATCCAAGCTCACTAGTCCATTCCGTCTCTCACAGTGCTTCTTTCTAAATAAACTTCTCTATTTCTATTACTCTACCACATGTTTCTAGTGCAAATCTTTGTCATGGAACACAAGAACCTGGGAATGTGATAGGTAATCTCCTGGAATTAGTTATTGTAACAGCTGGCAAGCCAGGTAGGAGGTGATCTTATGCTATTGTTCCCTTCTTACCTTTCTTTCCCCAGGGAACTTGGAAATCTTATGTAATGGTGTGGGTACACCTTTCTCTGTCTCTTCTCTCCCACTGTTCCTTCCTTTCTGTGGTCACTTATAGGGTGCCAGGGACCCAGGGTGTGCTTGGGCCCTATCTCTTGCCCTCCTAGGTGTGTGTTTCTTTGCCTCTGGGGCAAAGAAACAACACACACACACACACACACACACACACACACACACACGCGCCTCAAAGGAACCAGCATTTTAAATTTGCCAAACCTGGGAGATGTAGGAGCTGCCCACCCACTCTGTGGTTTGATCAGTATGGAGTGGCCATGTTCAAGATAGCTCAGATGTCTGCCATATGGCTTCTCTGGGGCCTTAGTGCATCAAGCACCAAGTTCCCCAGCACCACCCACAGTCCCAGACTTTCTCATGCTGCTGGCATCTGCTCATCCATCCCCACTCTTTCTTCCTTCCACTTTCTAGGGTGTCTGTTGAGATGTTGGGAATGGCAGACTCAAACAGGCTCTGAAGCAGGCATTACAGCAGCTCTCCCCTCGCCATCCTCACACCCCATATATTATTTCTCCAGGGACCTACCTCTGCCCAGGAGCTTGGGGAAGGGGGGCAAGGAGTACAAGGTGAATGCTAACTCTGTTGCCTGCAGGGTCCTAAATGCCCACTGGCTTTGCATGTTGATTCCTCCTCGTGCTTCCAAGTTTTTGTTTTTGTTTCTGTGTGTGTGATTCCTCCTGATGCTTCCAAGCTTTTGTTTTTGTGTGCATGTGTGGTGTATACACATATGTACATGCTCTTGCCCCATTCACTCACCCATAGTGGCTGGAGTGGAATGTGGGGTGTTCCACTCCATTACTCGTCCACTTGGTCATGTTTGGAGCCTGAGTCAGTGTCCTCCCTTCTCCCCTCTCCTCTTCCTCCTCCCACTTGCTCTTTTTTCCTCCTCCTAAATTTCTCCTCCCTCTTCCTCCTCCTCTCTCTCACTGTCTCCCAGCTGTTTACATGGGATCTGGAGATTTGAACTCTGAGGTCTGAGGCCCACTCAGGCTCTCAAGATTATGTAGAGCCATCTCTCCAGCCCCAAGTTATGTTTTTGTTTTCTCTAGGGGGCCAATCCCTGGCACTGACAGGGACCTGAAGTCTGGGGTCCCATCTCAATGGCCCAAAGGTTAAAGTGTGAGACATGAGCAATGGCACAGTCTGGAAGAACTGGGAGCCAAAGTGAACATTGTCCAAAGATGGAAAACAAAATGCAAATCAGGCGGAGACAAAGGGTTTTTTTATTTATTTCTTTTCCTCTCAGAACTTATAGACCACTATGCTTTATTTACTTGTTCCATCATACTCTAACTGCTGCCCTCAAATTCTGTGTTCCTTTACTGTAGACCACACTATCAATGAAGACATGGATGTGATTCTCCAAATAACAGGACATATCCTTGAGTATGAATTCCAAAGAGGAAACAACAACAACAACAAAAAAAAACCGGAACATTTGCACTTTTTTTTTTTTTTTTTTTTTTTCTGAGGTAGGGTCTTATTCTAGCTCAGGCTGACCTGGAATTCACTATGTAGTCTCAGGGTGGCCTCGAACTCATGGCGATCCTCCTACTTCTGCCTCCCAAGTGCTGGGATTAAAGGCATATGCCACCACACCCAGCTGTTTTATTTTGTTTTTTGAGGGTAGGGTTTCACTCTAGCCCAGACTGACCTGGAATTCAGTATGTAGCCTCAGGGTGGCCTTGAACTCACAGTGATCCTTCTACCTCTGCCTCCCAAGTGCTGGGTTTAAAGACCTGCACCACGATGCCTGGCCCTCTTTTTATTATTACTATTATTTTTCCTTATTTATTTGAGAGAGAGAGGAAGAGGCATATATGTAGAAAGAGAGAGAATGGGCATGCCAGATGCCAGGGCCTCTAGCCACTGCAAAGGAACTCCAAACACATACCACCTTGTGTACCTGGCTTGCCTGGGACCTGGAGAATCGAGCCTGGGTCCTTAGGCTTTGCAGGAAAATGCTTTAATTGCAAAGCCATCTCTCCAGCCCCATTTGCACTTTTAACCTGAATGACAACAAAAAGTCAAATCCATTTATATAAGCAAGGCTCTTCTGTACATCTAGAAGCCTAATAGCTCAGGACTTTAAAAATCTTAAGGGGCTGGAGAGATGGTTTAACAGTTAAGGCACTTGCCTACGAAGCCTAAGGACTCAGGTTGGATTCTCCAGGTCCCACATAATGCAGGTGCACATGGTGGCACATGTGTTTGAAGTTCATTTGAAGTGGCTAGTGGCCCTGGCACGCCCATTCTCACTGTCTCAAATAAATAAAATAAATCTTAAAAAAATAACAATCTTCTTAGGAAAGAAATCTTATTCCACTAAGGTAAAAGAAATAACCTCGGAGATACTCACAGCAGAGAATAATGTTCGATGTAATTCTGGAAAAGAGACAACGTAGACCATTGGGTTAAACCCTGCCTGGGTAGGAGTAAACACGGAATAATTTGAAATGCAAACCAGTATCTCTGGTTCTTCTGTAGCTATTTTCAGACAAGCTCAAGGGCGCTTGGATTGGGCTAATGGAAAAAGAGAGCTCTAAAACATCAGATCCTCTGGAGGACTCTGAGAATATATGAGGAGGGATGTGTTTCTCTATTATAAAAAGCCAGATACTGGACTGGAGAGATGGCTTAGTGGTTAAGGAGCCTGCCTCCTAAGCCTAAGAACGCTGGTTCCAATCTCCAGGTCCCACGTTAAGCCAGATGCAAAGTGACTCAAGGGCGCAATGCCACACTTAACCACAAGGGGGCGCACGCATCTGGATTTCGTTCTCAGCAGCTGAAAGGTGCTGGCGTGCCATCTCTATCTGTCTTCTTCTCCCTCTCTCTCTCTCAAAAAAAAAAAAAAAAAAAAAAAAAAAAAAAACAACCTGATACTTATTTCTCCATTTTTTTCTACTTATTATTTTCAAGTCATCAGTAGAAAAAAAAAGTAAATCTTGATTCATCTTTTGTATTTTGTCCTAGTCATAAACCTAAATGAAACGGTACTTAGGAACAAAGCAACAAAATTACTTTTGTGTCTGTACTGAGGATGAAACCCTGGGCCTTTGACATGCTAGACTAGACAAGTGCTTACATCTGGTCTATACCTGTGTTTAATTTTCTTTTTCTAAAAAATATTTTTTATTTATTTGAGAGAGAGAGATACAGAAATAGGCAGGTAGAGAAAGAGAGAATGGGCGCGCCAGGGCCTACAGCCACTACAAACGAACTCCAGATGCGTGTGCCCCCTTGTGCATCTGCCTTACGTGTGTCCTGGGGAATTGAGCCTTGAACTGGGGTCCTTAGATTTCACAGGTAAGCGCTTAACCACTAAACCATCTCTCCAGCCCTTAATTTTCTTTTTAATAAATTTTTTAAGGTATGGGCAAGCACACCCAGAATGAACTTCTTTTCGTTTTCTTTTTAATTTTTAATTTATTTATTTGAGAGAGAGAGATACAGAAATAGGCAGGTAGAGAGAGAGAGAGAGAGAGAGAGAGAGAGAGAATGGGCATACCAGGGCCTCCAGCCACTACAAACGAACTCCATATGTATACGCCCCCTTGTGCATCTGGCTTACGTGGGTCCTGGGGAACTGAGCCTCGAACCAGGGTCCTTAGGCTTCACAGGCAAGCGTTTAACTGCATGCCTGAGAAGCCTAAGTACCCCAGTTTGATTCTCCAGGTCCCACGTAAGCCAGATGCACATGGTGATGCATGCGTCTGGAGTTCGTTTGCAGTGGCTAGAGGCCCTGGTGCACCCACTGTCACTCTCTCTGTCTCTAATAAAAATGAATGAATGAATAAATACATAAATAAATAAAATCTTTAAAAAATGTTTTTACTGATGTGCAAAGAGAAAGAATGAGAATGGGTGTGCTAGGGCCTTCAGCCACTGCAAATGAACTTCAGATGCATGTACCACTTTGCATCTGGCTTGCATGGGTACTGGGGAATCGAACCCAGGTTGTTAGGCTTTGCAGGCAAGTGCCTTAACCATTGAGACATCTTTTCAGCCATTTATTTATTTGAGAGGAGTAAGAGTGAGAGAAAAAGCAAAAGAAAGAGAGAGGGAAAGAGACAGAGAGAGAATGGGCATACAAGGGCCACCTCTTGCCACTGCAAATGAACTCCAGACGCATGTATCACCTTGTGCATCTGGCTTTATGCAGGTACTGGGGAATGGAACCTGGGTCCTTTGGCTTTGAGGCAAGCACCTTAACAGCCAAGCCATCTCCCCAACCTGAGCCCCCCCCTTTTGACAATTTCATACATTATATAATGTATTTTGATCATATTTACCCCCATTACCCTTCTGCTTCTGCAATCAAACGAGATTGGGTGCATTTAGGGTGGTATGGCTGTGGACTCCATTACCCACCTCAGTACCACTGAATGCCTTCCTCTTCCTAATCAGTCCCCCTTCTATTTTGATTTATTTTTGTTTTATTTTATTATTTTTGTTTTATTATGGTTGCTTACATGTGCGTGGGTGGGGTTATTTACCAGAGCATGGGCAACTTATCAGTGGCTATACCAATGAAAGAAATGTCTCCCCTTTCTCCAGCAGCCATTAACTGCCAGTAACTCCACAAGAAGGGATGGGGCCTTGTGAGACCCTCTCCCACCCATGATGGAGACTCAATCTTGTGCAGGTAATCATAGCTGTTGTGAGTTCCTGAATGCAAATGTCATGTAATGTGTTGTCAACTTGATAGGATTTAGAACCACTGTGGACACAACTATCTAGGCATATCTGTGACAGAGTAGGTTAGCTGAGGTGGGAAAACCTACCCAAACTGTGGGTGGCACCATCTCATGGGCTGGTTTTATACATGGCCTGCATAAAAAGGTAAAGCTAGCTGAGCATTCAGCATTCATTGCTGTCTACTTTCTCCCTGTTGATGTGATGATACAAGCTGGCTTCCTGCTCCTGCCCCTGCCATCCTTTCCTATGATGGACCGTACCCTCTGTAAGTCAAAATTAAGCCCTTTTCTCTTTTAAAGTGATTTTTGTCTGGGAAGCTGACTAATATATCATGGCTGGAAGACAGTATTCCATAGCATTCCTCCCCTTCCTCTGCCTCTTACATTCCCCACTCCCTACTCCAGCATGTTCCAGGCTATTCCCTGAGCCTTGGAGAGGGTGATAAGGATACTTCAGGATGAGTGTGCAATAGTTATTTCTTAGCTCTTTAAAAAAAATTATTTTTATTTTTATTTATCTATTTGAGAGAGACAGAGAGTCATATAAATAGAGAAAATGGGTACACCAGGGCCTCTAACTGCTTCAAACAAACTCAGATGCATGTACCACCTTGTGTATCTGGCTTATGTGGGTCCTGGGGAATTGAACCTGGGTCCTTGGCTTTGTAGGCAAGCACCTTAACTTCTAAGCCATCTCATCAGCCCTCTTGGCACTTCTGATAAGTTATGAATTTCTGCAGTAATCACTTCCCACTGCAAAAATAAGCTTCTCTGACCAAAGCTGAGAGCAGCACTGGTCTATGGGCTTCAACATAAATCTTTAGAAGGCAATTTGATACAGCCCTTGGTTTCTGAGACAGATTTTGCTATGTAGTCAGGCTGGCTGTGAACTGCCAATCCTGTTGCCCCATTCTCCCAAGTTGCTCAGATTATAGTTGCCCCTTGGCATCTGAGGAGGATTAGTTCTAGGATATCAAACCATATAGATGCCCAAGTCCTTTAAATAAGATGGTGCATTTGCACAGAAGCTATATAATCTTCTCATATAATTTAAACCATCTCCAGATTACTTGCATCCAATGTAATTGGTTGTTATATTGTACTGTTTTGGAAATAATGACAAGCAAAAAGCCTGTTCATGTTCAGTACAGGTACAATCTTTTTTCCCAAAAGTTTTGATCAATGGTTGTTTGAATCTAAGGATATAGAAACTACATATGAAAGACTGACTGTATCTATTTTCTCTTTAATTAGCTTTCAGCTTTGAAATTCTGACCCTCTTGTGTCTACCTCCCAAGTGCTCCTATTAGGTGTGTGCTACCACACTTACTGCATGCAGTGCTGGGGATCAAACCTGGGCTTTGTGTATGTGCAAGCATTCTATCAACTAAGCTACATTACCAGCCCTTTATTTTTTATATCTGGATTGCCAACCTCTGCCTTTAACTGGAGTGTTCCTAGTACTAGGTTTGTATTTATGCGCTGTTTTCTATGTCTGTGCCTTTTTCTGGCTTCCTCTCCAGCCCCCATTGAAATTCTTTCTTTTCTTTTCCCTGTTTTTTTTTTTTTTTTTTTTTTTTTTTTTTTTGAGTTGGGTCTTGCTCTAGCCCAGGCTGACCTGGAATCCACTATGTATTCTCAGGGTGGCCTTGAACTCTTGGTGACCCTCCTACCTCTATCTCTCAAGTGCTAGAATTAAAGGTGAATGCTAAGATTAAAGGCATGCACATCACACCTAGCTTTCAATTCTTTTTGAATATTACTTTATGTTTTCACTGTGATAAGCTCTTATTAATTATTATTATTATTCTGAATTTAAAAACATGTTTTCATTAGTGAAATTTTATTAAGGTAATTGTAGATTGGGTCTGGAGAGATGGCTTAGTGGTTATGGTGTTTGCTTGCAAAGCCAAAAAGAAGATCCTGGTTCGATTCTACAGGACCCACGTAAGCCAGATGCACAAGGGAATGCATTCATCTGGAGTTGTTTGCAGTGGCTGGAGGCCCTGGCACACCCACTCTTTCTCTCTAGCTCTCTCTCTCTTTGCCTCTTTCTCTCAAAGAAATAAACAAATAAAATATTTTTTTGAAAAGATAATTGTAGATCATAGGTAGTTGTAGGAAGTAACAGAAATTATTTGTGCATTTTGCCCAATTTCCCATGATAGTAACAATTTGCCATACATCACAACTACTTATCAGTTAAATGTAAGTATAACATACCATAAATGGTATGAACATTGATAGAACTTACTAATCTTACTCAGATTTCTTTATTTGTACTTGTGCCAATTTGTTGTATGTGCTTTACCATGATAATTAAGATACTGAATTGAAATTTTAACACAAATATCCCAGGGCTACCCTTTTATAGTCAAACACATTTCCACCCTTCACCTTCACTTTTACCATTACCTTTACTATCTAAATTATGGTAACAACTAATGTGTCATTTCTAAAACATTATCATTTCAAAAATGATATATTTAGAGCTTGAGTAATGGCTTAGTGGTTAAGGCGCCTGCCTGAGAAGCCTAAGTACCCATGTTTGACTCTCCAGGTTCCATGTAGGCCAGACATACAAGGTGACACACACATCTGAAGTTTGGTTGCAGTGGTTGGCGACCCTGGCATGTCAATTATCTTGCTCTTTGTCTCATAAAAAATGCAAAAAAAAAGAGAGAGAGAGAGATTTATATACAAGCTGGGCATGGTGTTGTACATCTATACTCTCAGCAATTGGAAGGCTGATGCAGGAGGATGAGTTTGAGGCAGTTGAGATATATAGTAGGACCCTGTTTCAAAGAAAGATTTTTTTTCTTTTTGGTTTTTCGAGGTAGGGTCTCACTCTAGCCCAGGCTAACCTGGAATTCACTCTGTAGTCTCAGGGTGGCCTCGAACTCGTGGCAATCCTCCTACCTCTGCCTCCCAAGTGCTGGGATTAAAGGCGTGCGCCACCACGCCCGGCTCAAAGAAAGATTTTTATATTAATCCAGGCAGCTACAGCCATCTGATTTTTGACAAAAATGCCAAAAATATTCTTTGGAGAAAAGATAGCCTCTTCAACAAGTGGTGCTGGGAAAACTGGATATCTGTGTGTAGAAGGATGAAAATAGATCCTTGTCTCTCTCCATGCACAAGAATCAAGTCCAAGTGGATCAGGGACATTAATATCAGACCTGAAACTCTGAAACTGCTAGAGGAAAAGGTAGGGGAAACCCTTCAAAATTTTGGCATAGACAATGGCTTTCTGAATATAACCCCAATTGCTCAGGAAATAAAACCACTAACCAACCACTGGGATCTCATGAAATTATAAAGCTTTTGTACAGCAAAGGACACTGTGAATAGAGCAAAGAGACAACCTACAGAATGGGAGAAAATCTTTGCCAGCTGTACATCTGACAGAGGATTAATATCCAGAATATACAAAGAACTCAAAAAAAAAAAAAAAAAAAAAAAAAGAAATCAAACAACCCAGTTAAAAAATGGCTATGGAACTAAATAGAGAGTTCTCAGAAGAAGAAATACAGATGGCATATAAACATCTAAAAAAGTGTTCCACATCCTTAGCCATCAGGGAAATGCAAATTAAAAGTACTTTGAGATTCCATCTCACTCCTGTCAGAATATCATCAAGAAAACAAATGACAATAAGTGTTGGCGTGGATGCGGAAAAAGGGAACACTTCTACACTGTTGGTGGGAATGTAATCTGGTCCAGCCATTGTGGAAATTAGTATGGAGGTTCTTGAGACAGCTAAAAATAGATTTACAATATGATCCAGCTATAGCACTCCTAGGAATATCCAAAGGACTCTTCTCACTACCTTAGAGATACTTGCACAACCATGTTTATTGCTGCTCTATTGACAATAGCTAGCAAATGGAACCAGCTTAGATGTCCCTCCACAGATGAATGGATAATAAAGATGTGGTACATTTACACAATGGAGTTCTATTCACTGGTAAAGAAAAATGAAATTATGAAAATTTCTGGGAAATGGAAGGATCTGTAAAGGATTATACTAAGTGAGGTAACCCAGGCTCAGAAAGCCAAATGTCACATGTTCTCTCTCATATATGGATACTAGTTACAAATGTACAGACTTGTGTGTGAGCTGGAACCAAAAATTGGTAGCAAAGGCCAGTAAGCTAGAAAAAGCTTATAAGGGAGGGAGGACAGGGAAGGACTTAAGGGGATGGTATTGTATATATGAAATAGAAGAACAGATTATAGGGAGGGGAAAGGTCTAAGCTAGGCCAAGGGAAGAGAATGTGTAAAAGAAGGGCAGCGGGGGTGGGGGGAAGATCAATCAAAATTCAAGATATTGTGAATAAGACTTATGTAAACCTACTTTTTTGAATCATGGCACATCCAGAAGCTATAGATTGTTACTAGCAAATTTTCAGTGCCTGGGATGGGATACCTTCCAGTGAGTTATTGGCCAGGGAGGGCCCTGTTGCCTCCAAAACATTACAGACTATTGCCAAGGCCCTTGGTTTCCCTTCAGAAACATGGTAAGACCCTATTGTTGAAGACCTCACTTGCCTGAGTGACAAGGTCACTGAGAAAGCAAACTGATGCTGAGCAGAAAACCTTTTCCCTATAGACCAGCCAAATGGAAGCTGGAAAAAGCTGCACTGCATGCAGCCGTATGGGAGACAGAAGTCATCAGCAATGAAAACAGTGGACACTGGAAAACTCAAGTTTGGCCAAACAGGCCCAATGACTGAACGGATGCAATAGTGGCATGTCTACTCTTGGGGAAACCAACTGCTCCCTAATTGGACTGAAGGCCCGCTCTGTGGGAGGGAATACATGCCTGGTACTGAAAAATCTAATCAAAAGTCTATGGCAAAGCTGGGTGTGGTGGCGCACGCCTTTGATCCCAGCACTTGGGAGGCAGAGGTAGGAGGATTGCCATGAGTTCGAGGCCACCCTGAGACTACAGAGTGAATTCCAGGTCAGCCTGGACCAGAGTGAGACCCTATCTTGAAAAAAAAAAAAAAAAAAAAAAAAAAAAAAAAAAAAGAAAAGAAAAAAAAAAAAGTCTATGGTAAGGGAGGTCACGAGCCTTAGGGGTATAAAGCCTGCTCTTGTCTGGCTAAATGTATATATTATTCCCGCCAAACTGCCCTGAAAGCACTACACTTAATGTTCATATTCACATAATAATGCTACTCTCACTTCTGGTTAGAGAAGCTTCTCTTTTCAGATAGTGATGACCACTGGGATAACCCAAAAGGAAACATAGTGCTGAGAAGGGATGAAGGAGTGTCCAAAACTGAAACATCTCTGTCATGCCCTCCAAGGCTCAGGGTCCACTGCAGAAGAGGGGGTGGAAAGAATGTAAGAGCCAAAGGAAGGGTACGACTCCTTAAAATGCAACTGTCCACACAGAAATTGGCCTCGATATCTATGACCTCGTAATGCCTAGCAATACCTTCACAAGACCCTCATAAATGAGAAAAAGATGATGACATCAAATTAAAAGAGAGACTAATGGAGAGAGGGAGGGGATATGATGGAGAGTGGAGTTGTGAAGGGGAGTGGGGGGAGGGAAGGAAATATTATGGTTTATTGTCTACAAGTATAGAAGTTGTCAATAAAAAAAGAAAAAATAGTAAAAAAAGATTTTTAAATAGAATCATAAACTATGGAACTTTCTGGAGTTAACTTTTCTCATTCAGCATGATTTTCTGGTTATTTACTCAAGCCATGTATACAGCAATAGTGTGCATCTTTCGTCACTGCAGTATTTAGTAATATGAATGTACTATACATGAACTACTCATCTCTTGGAAACATCTGAGTTGTTCTTAAATTTTGGCTATTACAAATGAAGCTGCTATGAGTATCCAGGTAGTGTTGTATAAATTCTAGGGTAGAAAAACAATCATATTTCCAGATAGAAAATTCAAGTTGCTATAAGGTAAACAAAAGAACTGTTGGAGATTTGTCTTAGGCCAGAAGTAATATAGTAGGTTTATTGTCAGAGAGCCTGTAATCTACACTTGATCTTAGCCAAAAGTCTGAGAAGCGATTGGTGTCTAAACATCATAAATTTGCCAAAACTTTGAACATGCTATTTATCTTTTCTATGTGTTATTTTTTAAATCTCCATGGGGCTTCATAGTAATTAAAGGACTTAATATATGGAAATCATTTACCTGGACGCACAGTATATAGCTGATAAATGTTAATTATCATGATGAAACAGAACACTGAATGATAAAAGATAATACAGCTGCTGTCTATACCTCAGTCAAAAGACAGCCAGGTACATTTTTGACTCCAGCAAGACAGAGTAGACATACTATAGCCCCCTACTTCTCAAGCTAACTACAACTAAAATCCCTGGACATTATATATAAAAACCAATACAGAAAGATTCTAAAAGGCTGAGTGAAGGTAGTACACTGTCTAGGAACTCAGAGTCTCAAGGAATAGCATGATAGTGAGCTCCTATGGCTTTTTTTTTTTTTTTTTTTTTTTTTTTTTTTGGTCTAACATATCACAGATTTGGAGCTGGAAAAACTGGCAAACCAGAAATGGCAATAGGTGAAGACAACAAAAGCACCAATAAACATGTCTTTGTAGCCAATGACTATAAAAGCACTATCATAGGGCAACAGAAAAATTTTAGACAATAACTGTTTTACTTCAAGCTAAACATCTGAGGAAGCTATGGGGTTATATCCCTATTTGTATAGCCAAAGCCAAATGGAGAGCCTGTATTTGCATATGGGGAACTTTCCTACTGCGACAGAAACTATAGAAATGATAAGGAGGGGGCTGGAAAATTAGCTTAGTGGATAAAGGTTCTTGCTTACAAAGCCTGCTGGTCCAGGTTCGATTTAACAGTACCCATGTAAAACCTGATGCAAAAAGTGGTGCAAGCATATGGTGTTCTTTGGTAGTGGCACCCACTCACATACATATATGTGCATGTGTGTATACACACACACACACGCTTGCAACAATTAAAAACATCTCAACAAGCAATTATGAATTTTCTTTTTTTTTTTTTTCTTTAGAGGTAGGGTCTCACTGTAGCCCAGGCTGACCTGGAATTCACTAAGTAGTCTCAGGGTGGCCTTGAACTCATGGCGATCCTCCTATCTCTGCCTCCCAAGTGCTGGGATTAAAGGCGTGTCTCACCACACCTGGCTGAATTTTCTTCTTATCTAACAGAGAAGGGGGGGGGAAGAGAATGGATGTGCCAAGGCCTCCAGCCACTGCAAACGAACTCCAGATGTGTGCGCCTCCTTGTGCATCTGGCTAACGTGGGTTCTGGGGAATCGAACCTGGGTCCTTTGGCTTTGTAGGCAAAAGCTTTAACCACTAAGCCATCCCTCCTGCCCCCAGCTGAATTTTCTTGAAACAAGTGAAAGTTTCAATAAATAAGTAAAAGATACAAAAAGAACAAAATAGAAATTATAGGACTTAGACACAGTAATTAGAAGCTTAGTGGATAGACATAACAGCAGAATGGAGAGGAAAGAAGAAAGCATTACTGAACTGGAAGACACAGAGAGAAAACAGAAGGAAAAAAATGAGCCTCAGGGATATATGGAAGACTAGAACAAAATTTAACATTCAAGCCACTGCAGTTCTAGGAGGAGAGAAAAGAGCTGAAAAAGCACAGAAGAAATGGCTAAAAATATCTCAAAATTTGTAAAAGACTTAAGTATAGAGTCAAGAGGCCAAGCACCTTGAGCACAGATCCAAAGAAATCTGCATTTAGCACATATTAGTGAAACACCTGAAAACTAAAGACAGAAACAAAAGTGAACCAACTAGAGAGAAGTATGTATTACCACTGGGTAGGAAAATAGTTTGGAAGACAGAGATTTCTTATTAGAAATAAGAGAGGCAAGAAGAAAATCATATTTTTCAAGTGCTGAAAGACAAAAGACCATAACCTAGAATCTTATATTCAGCAAGAATATTCTTCAGGAATGTAACAGGAAATCAAGACATTCTATATGAAGCAAAGTAAACGGAACTTGAAACCCTAAGATATACTCTGAAATAATGAAACAAGAAAGTCATCTTGTTAGGAATAGTGGCACACACCTTTAGTCCCAGAACTCAGGAGGCTGAGGTAGGAAGATCATCATGAATTCAAGGTCAGTCTGGGCCTACAGAGTGAGTTCTAGGTCAGCCTTGGAAAAAAAAGGCAAATTGGGCTGGAGAGATGGCTTAAGGCATTTGCCTGCAAAGTTAAAGGACCCAGGTTTGATTTCCTAGGACCCACATAAGCCAGATAGATGCAAAAGAGGCACATGTGTCGGGAGTTCATTTGCAGTGGCTGGAGGGTCTGTTGTGCCCATTCTCTGTCTCTCTTCTCTCTCTGCTTACAAATAAAGTAAAAAAAATTTTTTTTAATTAACTTTTTTATTGACACCTTCTACACTTACCTACAAAAAACATATGATATTTCCCTCCCCTTCCCTCCCCCCATTCCACTTTAGAACACCAATCTCCATCATATCCCCTCCCTCTCTCCATTAGTCTTTCTTTAAAAAAAATTTTTTTAAAAAAGGCATCTTAGCCGGGCGTAAACTTGCCGTGAGTTCGAGGCCACCCTGGGACTACATAGTGAATGGTCAGCTTGAACTGGAGTGAGACCTAAATTGCCAAACTCGAAATTGAACTGGGTGAGACGAAAAAAAAAAAAAAAAAAAAAAAAAAAAAGGCATCTTAATCCCAGGTGCACTTTAATCTCAGCACTCGGGAGGCGGAGATAGGAGGATCATCATGAGTTCGAGGCCACCCTGAGAATACAGAGTGAACTCTAAGTCAGCCTGAATTAGAGTGAGACCCTACCCTGAAAAACCAAAAAAAAAAAAAAAAAAGGCATCTTAACAGAAAGGAAATAAGAAGCAGAACCCTGGAACATCATGAAAGAAGAAAAAACAGCAATTATATGTGTCAATACAACAGTCCTTTTTTTTTTTCAGTTTTCTAAATGTTTAGTAATTGAAGTAAAAATTATAATTGTCTAAGTGACTCAAAATGTACACATAGGAAATATTTATGATAAGTATATTAAAAAATAAAAAAAGGCAAAGAGGGAGATAGCTCAGTGGTTAAAGGGGTTCAATTCTCCAAGACCCATGTAAGCCAGATGCACAAGGTGGTGTATGCATCTGGAGTTCATTTGCAGCAGTTGGAAGGCCCTGGTGTGCCCATTCTCTCTCTCTCTCTCTCTCAAATAAATAAATAAAAATAAAATATCTTTTTAATGTGGCTTGCTAATATGCTGTCTACATGAAACTCACTTAAGGGAGAAAAAGAGCTGGGATATGGAACAGTTAAAGAAGCTTGCTTACAAAGCCTTCTATTAGCGTTTGATCCCCAGTACCCACATAAAGTTAGATGCACAAAGTGACACATGCATCTGGAGTTTGTTTGCAGTGGCAAAGGCTCTAATGTGCCCATTCTCTCTCTCTCTTTCATAATAAATAAATAAATAAATAAATATTTTTTAAAAAGAGAAAGATATGTAATACTATCATTAATCAAAAGAAAGTGAGGGTAGATATATTAGTATTAGACAAAGTAAACTTCGAAGCAAATAAAATTACCAGAGAAAATATTACGTTATAAATACTCAGCCCAGGTTTAAGTCCCAAGTACCCATATAAAGCCAGGTACAAAATGTGGAGTACACTAAGGGGCTTGCCTTGGTGTTCCTTTTGCAAGTGGCAAAATGAGGCCTTGGTGTGCCAAACACAGTACAACTGATGCAAATGAAATGCATGAGTCTGATTCTGAGAGAGACAGAGAGGGAGACAGGGACTATGAATGAATGAACATGAATATACACACCAGGGCCTCTTGTTGCTACAAACAAATTCCAGACACATGCGCTACTGGCTTTCCATGGGTAGTGGGAATTGAAGCCAGGCTTGGCAGGCTTTGCAAGCAAACTCCTTTAATTGCTGAGACACACACACACACACAACACACCAGTCCCCAGCCCACATTTAAAATTTTTCTGAAAAAGCAAATAGAAATTAAAAACATATTTGCAGAGAGGACAGACAGGGAGGTAGAGAGAGAGAATGAATATGGGGTGTTTCGGGGCTCTGGCTTTACATGGTGTGATAGTTTGAATGCATGTCCCCAAATAGACTCAGGTGTTATTAAAATTGAACTTGCAGCTTCTGCCCCTAGCAGGCAGACTCCTGCTACAGGGGGGCGTGTCACTAGGGGTGGATCTGAATTCCAGCCTAAAGTATGCAGACTGAGTTCTGCCTTGGTCCTTGCTGCTTGCTACAGTTCCCTGTTTGCTGCCATAAGACTACTACTGAAATCTTCATCATGCCAATCACTATTATTTTGATTTCAAGGTAAAGATGAAGCCTGAAAGGTATGTTCCCAGTAAGGTCAAGATACATTAAGGGCTAAGTCTATTCCCTACTGATCATTTTTTCCCCCAGGGATTATTAAGCTCTGTGGAGAAACCACACTAATTCACCTCACAATAGATTGACTCATAAACCAAAATATCAGCTTTGGTAGGTCTCTTTTGGATCTGCTCTGCAAATTTTTTTTTTTTCTTCCTCAAATTTAACTTTATTTGAGAGATAAGGAGGGAGAGGAAGAGGCAGATAGAGAATGGGCACACCAGGCCTCTAAGCAACTGCAAACGAACTTCAGATGCATGTACCACCTTGTACATCTGGCTTTATGTGTATACTAGGGAACTGAACCTGGAGGCTCCAGCTCAATCCCTCCCCACCGCCTCACGATTAAAACAAATAAAAAAATATTTGCAAAATGTCTCAATTTTCTTTTTTTTTTTTTTTTTTTTTGGTTTTTTCTGACTGAGTAAAAAGACTGTTGCAAAGGGTTTTCTCTTCTCTTACTTCTGGTTTCCCTTGCGTCCATGGCTGACCTGGAATTCACTATGTAGTCTCAGGGTGGCCTTGAACTCACAGCAGTCCTCCATCCAGTTTTCTGTAATGTGGACGCATACCTCCATTCTGCTCAATAGGAATGAGATTTGATGGCTGGAAGCATAGTTCAGGGGTACAGTGCTTGCTTAGCTAGAACAGGCAAGCTCTTGGTTCTATAGTTAGAACTAAAAACATGGGGTTTTGGGAATGAGTTTTATACTCAACTTGAAGGTGGAAGTAGTATAAGGTGCACATGCCATGACACTCCATACTGTGCCAACTTTTACATTCATGGGGAAATAAAATTCGATCTTTTTATTTATTTGAGAGAGGAGGGGGTGGGAGAGAGAATGGGCATACTCAACTTGACCACTTTTGGTCTGGAATGGTACTGGGGAAAAAAATGGCAGTAAATAGTATTTAGGTCTCTATGCCAAGACACTATCTATCTTTTCTTTTTTGACTGTGACAACCTTTGTCTTTTGTAGTATGTGTGTGTGACCTTGTCCAGACACCTGTGCCTTATGTGTCCTTGTTGTGCACCTTGTGCACCTGGCTGATGTGGGCCCTGGAGAATCAAACATGAGTCCTTAGGCTTGGCAGGCAGTGCCTTAACTGCTAAGCCTTCTCTCCAGCCCTTCTTTCTTTTTTTAAAAAAGTATTTTTATTTATTTGAGTGAGAGAAAGAGGCAGATAGGAAGGGAGAGAATGGGCATGCCAGGACCACTAAGCACTGTAAATGAACTCCAGACAAATGTGCCACCTTGCACATCTATCTGGCTTATGTGGGCACTGGGGAACTGAACCTGGATCCTTAGGCTTCGCAGGCAAGCACCTTAACCACTAAGCCATTTTTCCAGCTCCCTCTATCTTTTCTTAATCCACTTGTTTTAGGTTTTCTGTCACTCATTGCCAAACCCATCTCATACACTGATCATCTAGGTCAGTACTATTTTTAAGTTGTTGTTGTTGTTATTATTGTGTTTTCAAGGTAGGGTCTCACTCTAGCTCAGGCTGACCTGGAAGTCACTCTGTAGCCTCAGGGTGGCCTTGAACTCATGGTGATCCTCCTATCTGTGCCTCCCGAGTGCTGGGATTAAAGGCATGCACCACCATGCCCGGCTTTATTTTTAAGTTATTTTGTTTTCACAGACATTCAGGACATCAGATCACAGATTCTAGTTCAGAATTTTTTTGCGCTAAGAATATACACAACTACGAATGCTCTGATATGGTATCACAGATAACTAATTAGAATACAGAAAATCTGGGGTGAGAGAGATGGCAGTTAAGGGACTTGCTTGCAAAGCCTAACGACTTGGGTTTGATTCCCCAGCACCCATGTAAAGCCAGATGCACAAAGTGACATGTGTATCTGGAGTTCATTTGTATGGTTGGAGGCCCTGACGTGCCTATTCTGTCTTTCTTTTCTCTATCTCTCTCTGCTTGCAAAAATAAAAATACTTTTAAAAAGAATACAGAAAAGTTGACATTCCAATGTAATCTTTCCCCCCCCCCCCCCCGAGGTAGGGTCTCACTCTAGTCCAGGCTGACCTGGAATTCACTCTGTATTCTCAGGGTGGCCTCAAACTCACTGTGATCCTCCTACCTCTGCCTCCTGAGTACTGGGATTAAAGGCATGCACCACCACACCCAGCTATTCCAATGTAATTTTAATGTGACACAGGAAGCAGTCTGGGACAAACTGCAATACGTTTACTAATTACTTTCAGAGAATCAGAGTTATGGCCTTCAGTACTAATCAACTATCACTGTCTAACCACCTCACTATAACATTTATACTGCAGGTTTAGTATCTCTTATCTAAAATGCTTGGGACCATAAATATATCAAGTTTTGGGTTTTTTCAGATTCTTAAATGTATGTGTGTATAATGTGAAATACTTGGGGTAGGACACAAGTCTAAACATGAAAATCACTTATGTTTCATGTATACTGAATACACATAGCCTAAAGCTAACTTTATGCAATACTGTGTTTTGTGTTTTAAATGTGACCTGTCCCAAGAGGTCCAGTATGTAATTTTCTACTTTGTGGCATCATGTTGGTACTCAAAACTTCAAGTTATTGAGCATCTTAAGGATTTTGGGTTTTTACACTATGGATGCTCAACTTGTAATATATAATAGTTGGTTGTCTCAAAATATTTAGCTTTTAGCTCATAAATCTTACTTAATAACTAAAAATGTAGTAAGTAAAAGCTGAGAAATTATATAATGCCTCAGTAATGTAAAAAAGTCAGCAGAAAAATCAGTTATAGAGAAAATAGCAAATAAAAATGACAGTGGCACAACAGTCTTGGTTACAATTGTCCCATAGAGTTGCATATTATTTGCTCTGTATTGAAGGACATAGCAACAATTAGGACATTATTCATGTAAATAAGAGGCAGCTAAAAAGAGTAAAGGAACATGAATCTTCCTAAACTCCATTCTTTAGTCTGCAGCTGTAGAACCAAAGAGCTTTTCTCATCATTTGTAACTGACATTGAGCCACAGGACAGAAGTGAATTGCTTTATTAAAAAAAAAAAAAAAAAAGTTCAGTGGGGAAGATGGCATATCAGTTAAAGGCACTTGCTTGCAAAGCATGATGGCGTGGGTTCAATTCCCCAGTACTTACATATTAAGCCAGTTGCATAAAGTGGTACATACATCTGGTGTTCCTTTGCAATGATGAGAGGCCCTAGCGTACTCATTTTCTATTTCTTTCCTTGCAAAAAAAAAAAAAAAAAAAAGAGCCAGGTGGGATGGTGCTAGGATTAAAGGCTTGTGTTATCATGCCTAGTTCTTCTTAAATTAAAAAAAAAAAAGATTTCCAGCATCATTTGTCCTGAAAACATTCTTTCCTTTATTAAAAAAAATTTAAAGCTGGGTGTGGTGGCTCACGCCTTTAATCCCAGCACTTGGGAGGCAGAGGTAGGAGGTCACCATGAATTTGAGGCCACCCTGAGACTGCATAGTGAATTCCAGGTCAACCTGGGCTATCACGAGACCCTTGACAACCTAAAAAAAAGCCAGGGTTGAGATGATTTCAGTGATTAAAGGCGCTTGGCTGCAAAGCCTGCTGGCCCGAGTTCAATTCCCCAATACCCACAGAGAAGCCAGATGCACAAAGTGGGCACATTTGTCTGGAGTTTCGGTGCATCAACAAAAGACCCTGACATAGCCCCCTTTTCCCTCTCTCTCTCAAATAAAAAGAAGCTCACTGTTACAAAAAGCTAACAGCGATGAGCCTTGGAAACATATTCCTAAGTAAAAGAAGTCAGTCCCAAAGGCCACATATTATCTGATTCAATTTATATAAAAGGCCCAGGATAGAAACAGATGGAAGTCTAGTGGTTACTCTGAGTGGGTATTGAGAATAAGAGGAAGTGGTGGCTTTTTCTTAGGATAAAGAAAGTGTTCAAAAATTATGGTGAACCTCTGACCAGATATATCCTAGCAACCAGTTAAAGATGTTGCCGTAACTGGTTTGATATTTATGGAAAGGAAAGAAAAGTACCAAAGATTATCTGTTTGTGTTTGCTCCTTCCATTGTTCTATCCTTTGCATAGCAAAAATACTTTATTAAAGGAACTAAGTTACATTTACAGTAACTGAAGTATTCAACTGCAATTACTTCCATCTGATGCTAAGACTACAGTTAACAAGTAAGGTCAGAACTTGCTCAAGGGACACAACCGGACAGTGTGATCAGGACCTGACTGGGACCAACACCAGGATTCCCTCTGGAATCCTCTTTAATTGACCCAAAGTGGGTATAGACAACCATTGTGATTGGAAACAGCATGTAAGTTATAGTACATTTAGATTCCCTTTAGATTCTTCCTCCCTTCACTCTGTGCTGGGTAATCAGGATCTGAGTGGGACTGGGGCTTAAGTTCTAGTATCCAAATTCCCTTCAGCAATCCTACTCCCTTCACTATAGGGGCACAGACAATCTCCCGTTTGGGTTAAGTTTGCAATTGCAACTAAATTGTGACCACTTTCCCTATTTCATCCATGAAGCAATGCTAAGTACCGCCAAGACTGAACTCTGAGCGCTATACAGCACAGCAAAAGGAACATAAACGTATCACTCCAAGTATCCAGAAAGACCTAACCAATGCACTACCTCCAGATGGGTCTCAGTGTGCACAATGAGTAACACCAAAAACCCAGTCAATATGTCTCCCCCAAGAAATACCAACTCCTTCCCAAGCAAAAAAACAAAACAAAACAAAAGAAATACCAATCCTACAGTCAAGTACTCCCATGAGAGTGACCAAGAGGAAACCCCAGCCAAAATGCTCAAGAGAATGGTTTTTATGTACAAAGAACTCAGGGAAGAGCCAGGCGTGGTGGTGCATGCCTTTAAACGCAGCACTCAGGAGGCAGAGGTGGGAGGATCGCTGGAAGTTCAAGGCCACCCTGAGAATACAGAGTGAATTCTAGGTCAGCCTGGGCCAGAGTGAGACCCTACCTTGAAAAACTAAAAAACAAACAAAAAACTCAGGGAAGATAAATGGATGAATGAAATCATGAATAAATTTTAAAAAATACAAATGCCTGAATGAATTCCAAGAGAAGACATACAGCTAGATGAAATAAGGAATCAAATCAGGATATGAAAATGGAACTCAATAAAGGTAGAAAACATGAAGAAATGTCAAACTGAAAAGCTACATTTATTTCTGATAGAATATACAAGCTTTGTGAACTCCAAAGAACTTTAAGACTATTACATGTTGAGGTCTACCACTTTATAAGTCCCCTCACCCCAAACATAACAGCAGCAAAAAAGACAAAGCCTGGATGGTAGGGTCAAGACACAGTGGGCTCTGGCTACATTAAGAGGGCCAGGGCAAGAAGGCAACAAAGTGGAGACACAATTTCCTAGAAGGGCTCTTTATAGAAAGATGACTACAGTCTTTATCTGAATGACGAGACTGATCCTTTTGGTCAGTACCTACAATAATAATCTGCACACAGTCACACAGTAGCTATTCTTTTATTTTTTATTTTTTCGAGGTAGGGTCTCACTCTGGCCCAGGCTCATCTGGAATTAACAATGTAGTCTGAGGGTGGCCTCGAACTCACGGTGATCCTCCTACCTCTGCCTCCCGAGTGCTGAGATTAAAGGCATGCGCCACCATGCCTGGCTCACAGTAGCTATTCTATAAGCATGTGTTAAACTCAACAAGTAGAAAATGTAATTTTCTGCATGATGCTCATTTATCTATGATTTTTTTGGGAGATGTTGGGTGTGGCAGTCAGGTTCGCATTGCTGGCAGAAATCACCTGACTAAGAGCAGCTTGTGGGGGGAAAAAAAGAGGTTTATTTTGGCTTACAGGCTCGAGGGGGAAGCTCCACGATGGCACGAAAAATGATGGCATGAGCAGAGGGTGGACATCACCCTCTGGTCAACATAAGGTGGACAACAGCAACAGGAGAGTGTGGCAAACACTGACAAGGGGAAGCTGGCTATAAAACCCATAAGCCCGCCCCCAACAATACACCGCCTCCAGGAGGCTTTAATTTCCAATTGCCATCAGTTGGAGAGACTAACATTCAGAACACTTAAGTTTATGGGGGACACCTGAATCAAACCACCACATTCCACCCCTGGCCCCCATAAACTGATAACCATACATGATGTAAAATGCAATGCATTCATGCATCTTTCAAAGTCCCCATAGTTTTTATCAATTCCAATGATGTTCATACATCCCCATGATCCAAGGTCTTTTAACTGAGCCATAAATACCAAAAACAATCCCCCCAAAGCCCCCATAATGACACAAAATAAACACACTGCAAAAAATGGCATTGGGCAAAGCAAAGAAATATTCAACCAATACAAGATTTAAATCAACCAGGGCAAACGTCAAACTCTGTAATTCCAAGTCCAACAACTCTAGTCAGTGACAAATCTCCAAGTCCGATAATTCTAACCAGCAACAAGTCTCTGGAGTTCCACTTCCGCCCCTCCAGCTAGGCTATTCACAGTCCTGGAAAACTTCAGCCCGGGCCGGCAGCTCTCCTTGGCAGCCATCTCATAGTCCCTGCATCTCCACTGGGTCTCCACTGCAACTCATGGTCCATCCTCATGGCCCCATGGGATCTCCATGCAGGCATCCAGAAAACCTGCTTCACACTGCCCATGGCCATTTCCAAAACACAAGACCGCGTTACAAACTCAATGACCCTCTCTTTCCTGCATTTGTTATACTCCATAATACCAGGTAGGGTGCCAATTTGTTAATCCAGGGGGGAATAAATCAGACTTTGAAGAACAGGACACTCCTTCAGCATTCAGGCCCCTTCAAAAGAGTCTGCATTCTTCCTGTTGCCCCACTGCAGGTCAGCTGGCCCAATCTCAAAGATTGTAATCTCTCAATTGTAGCTGAATGGGCAGAGTTCACCCAAAGATTTCATTTTTTCTATGCCATATCCCTTTGCTCACACCAGTTCATTTCTACCCAAAGCAACCCTGCACAACTTCTCAGGACACAGGCATAACAGCAAACTTGTCACACAGACTGCTAGCCCAGTCCAAGTAAAGCTCTTTCTCACCTTCATAAGCCGAACCTCACAGTCCATAGTTCTTACTACATTCAGGTCTTTCAACTCTGACCAGAATAGCCCATCAAGCTGTACTTACAGCACTGCAAGGTGTCTCTTAGGCCAAGGTTTCAAATCCTTCCACATTCTTCTTGAAAATCAGCTCCAAAAGGCCAAAGCCACACAGTCAGGTGTCTGGCAGCAATCCCACTCCTCGGTACCACTTTACTGTTGCAGTCAGGTTCGCATTGCTGGCAGAAATCACCCGACTAAGAGCAGCTTGTGGGGAAAAAAAAGAGGTTTATTTTGGCTTACAGGCTCGAGGGGGAAGCTCCATGATGGCAGGAAAAACGATGGCATGAGCAGAGGGTGGACATCACCCTCTGGTCAACATAAGGTGGACAACAGCAACAGGAGAGTGTGCCAAACACCGACAAGGGGAAGCTGGCTATGATACCCATAAGCCCGCCCTCAACAATACACCGCCTCCAGGAGGCTTTAATTTCTAAATAGCCATCAGCTGGAGAGACTAGCGTTCAGAACACTTAAGTTTATAGGGGACACCTGAATCAAACCACCACTTTGGGAAATGGGATGGAACCCAAAGCCTCATGCATGCAGAGCAAACATTTTATCACTGAGCAACACTGCCAGCTTTTGTCTAGTCTTTTAACACATACCTTTACAATGGCATGCTTCATTATTCAGAGATGAGCAAAGTAATATTATTATTATTGTTGTTGTTGTTATTTTGGTTTGTCGAGGTAGGGTCTCGCTCTAGCCCAGGCTGACCTGGAATTCACTATGTAGTCTCAGGGTGGTCTTGAACTCTCGGCTATCTTCCTACCTCTGTCTTCTGAGTGCTGGGATTAAAGGCGTGTGCCATCATGCCCAGCAGCAATATTATTTTTAAGTAGACAGAATATTCATATCAAAGATTCACCTATGGAGAAATTATGCTAGCATGTATTTTTTTGAGTGTGTATGAGGTATATGTGCATGTATGCATTTTTGCATATGTGTATGCAGGTATACATAAATGTGTGTGCAAGCAGAGGCTACAGGTCAACAGCAGATATCTTCTTCAGTAAAAGTTCAAGAGTTCTCTCCTTTCCTCTCCTCTCCCTCCTCCCACCTGGCCATGCTCAGGCTAAGTCTCAGATTTTGGAAGTACAACCTGTTAGGGTAATTAAGTACACCTGGGATGAGAAGAGGGCCTACTACCTCAGTCATATCATGCAAGGGCCCTTTATCATTGGGCAGTTTCCTTCCTTCTCTTCTCTAGGTATTAAAATACTAGTCTTTCTCTTTACTAGGATTCCAGAGCTCCCTCCTCCCTCTATAAGTTTCTCCTGGGATGAAATAAAAATTTTGGAACCAAGAAACAGCTTATCTTCAGTTCCTTCTATCCTGAACCTAGAACCTGACACTCTATTTTATTTGTTGAAACAAGGACTCTCCGTGATCCCAGGGCTCATCAATTTGGCTAATTTAGCTAGCCAGTAAGTCCTGGGGATTTCCTGTCTTTGCCTCCCCAGCACTGGGATGAAGGGTGTGTACTGCCATGCCCACTATTTATATGGGCTCTGGGGATCCAAATGCAGATCCTCATGCTTGCATGTCAAGTGTTTTACCAACTGAGCCCTCTAGGCTCTTAGTACATTTTTTTTTTTGGTGGTGGGGGCCCATAATGCCTTTCTCAAATAATATTAGGTTGTCTAAGCCGGGTGTGGTGGTGCACACCTTTAATGCCAGCACTAGGGAGGCAGAGGTAGGAAGATTGCCATTGAGTTCAAGGCCACCCTGAAACTACATAGTGAATTCCAGATCAGCCTGGGCTAGAGTGAAACCCTACCTTGAAAAAAAAAAAAAAAAAAAAAAAAAAAAGAAAAAAATTAGATTTTCTGGTGATGGTTACCAAGCTAAGAACTTTTCTCAGAACTCAAGGGTGTAATAAACAAATAAAAACATGTTAAAGTTGGGTTGGAGAGATTGTTTAGTGGTTAAGGTACATGCCTGTAAAGCCAAAGGACTTAGGTTCAATTCCCCAGGACCCACGCAAGCCAGATGCACAAGGTGGTGCATGTTTCTGGAATTTGCAGTGGCTGGAGGCCCTGGCATGTTCATTCTTTCTCTCTCTTGCTCACTCAAATAAATAAAAGTAAAATATTTAAAATAAAATAAAATATTTAAAAAACATCTTAAAGTGGAGCAAAATAAGGATTTACTCAGCATTATTTAGTACAGGAACATGAAGTTAATCGAGAAATATTAGGAGGGAGAGTGAAACCCTACCTCAAAAAACAAACAAAAAAAATTAGGAAGACGTCAGGGTGATCTGGCTACGACACCTGTCACCCCATTGATTGCCAGGGTGGATTCGGCTGATCTGACTAGGCAGGTGTCTCCTCCTCTCACCACTCCATGTACATCCCTCCCAAAGCTGTGTGCTCGGTGGAAGAGGACAACCTTCCCCAAGAGGAGAACTGGTCTTTGGTCAAGGATATACAAGTAGCTGTGCTCTCCTGCTAAAACCTCCAAACAAGCTCTCAAGAAGTATCTAGGAAAAATGGTGATCAAAGAACTTTTTGCTATAAAGTCCAAATTTAAATAAAAAGAATATTCAATAAAGAATTCCTTTTGTTTTTTAAAAATATTTAAGTATTTATAATCTTAATTTTCTATTTATACACAATTTCATGGAAATACTGACAATATTTTAGAGATACATGGTTGAAAAACCCAGTAACCGCTAGCGAGAAACAACATAAATTATTTAAAAACAGAGTAGGGCTAGACTCTGGTTCGAGGCTCGATTCTCCAGGACCCACATGAGCCAGATGCACAAAGGGGTGCATGAATCTAGAGTTGTTTGCAGTGGCTGGAGGACTTGGCGTGCCCATTCTCTCTCTCTCTACCTGCCTATTTCTATCTCTCTCTCTCTCTCAAATAAATAACTAATAAAATATTTTTAAAAACAGAGGACATCCAATAGTCTTATTTCTGAAGATCTGCCTAATGAAGCTCCTTCTGCATGAAAGATTTAAAGCTGTGGTGCTTGAATCTGATGTCCATAAACTCATAGGTTCTGAATGGTGAGTTGAATCTGATGCCCATAAACTCATGGCTTCTCAATGCTTGGGTCTCAGCTGGTGGCAATTTAGGAGATGGAGCTTTTATGGAGGAGGTGTGTTGTTGGGGGTGGGCTTAGGGAGGTATTATAGCCATTTCCCTCCTGCCTAAGATCAACTCACTCTCCTGCTGCTGTTTTACACCTGCTGTGGCAAAAGTGATTCCTAACCTCTGCTCATGCCATATGTGGTGGTTTGAATGTAAATGCATGTTCCTCATAACTTGATGTATTTTTGATTAAGCTTGCAACTTAAGTCTCCATTAGGCAAAGCCCTGCTGGAGGGTGTATCACTGGGGACAAATCTTAGTCCAGCTGTAAGGTATGTTCAGAGTCAGTTTTGAGCTCTGGCTCCTGGTGCTTGCTGCTGATAGCAGCCATTTCTCTCTGCTGTGGATCATAAAATAAGCCAGCTTCCCCTGTCACTGATGGTGCTTCCCCTGGAATCTGTAAGCCTGAAATAAACCCTTTCCTCCCATAAGCTGCTTCTGGTTGGATGTTTGTCCCAGCAACAAGAAGGTAACTGTAACACCATGCTTTCTCCTGTCATCATGAATCTTCCCATTGAGACTGTAAGCCAAAATAAACCTTTTCTCCCATCAGCTCCTTCTGGTCAGATATTTGTAATCCAAATGGATTTGTTTGTTTTTTAAAAAATATTTTTCTTTATTTCCAAGGAGGGAGGTAGGGAGAGGAAGAAGAAAGGAGGAGAGAATGGGCATGCCAGGGCTTCTTGCCACTGCAAATGAACTCCAGACACATGTGCTACTTTGTGCATCTGGCTTTATGTGGGTACTGGGGAATTGAACCTGGGTACATTTAACCTCTGAGCCATCACCTTAGTCCCTCAATGGCTTGAGATCAAAGGTTTAATTGTCTAAAATTGTCATTAGGCTTTTTAGGCAAGTGCCTAACCACTGAGCCATCTCTCCAGTCCAATTTTTCTTAAAATTCTGATTAAACTGTCTTTTTAAAATTTATTATTTATTTTATTAGTTATGCTCATAATATGAATACATTCATGTTGCTACCTTTGATAGCCTCCTCCCTGCCCTCCCCCCTCTGAAGGGACCCTCCCTCAATGGGGAATGTGGGTCTTGCAAGGTGGGGGTAGCCATCAGTTATGGGGAAGAGGCAATGTCTCTGTGCATAATGACCCAACTTGGGGCTCTAACAATCTTTCCGCCCCTCTTCTGTGAATTTCCCTGAGCCATGTTGGGTTTGTTTTAGGTCTGCTTCAGTGATGAGGTCTTGTAAACCTCTGTGTTTCTGGATATCTGGTTTAGTAGGAGTTGAGTGTTCTCTGTGTCTATCTCCTTCAGCCTTGTGCTAGTGTCAGGTTCACCAAGAAAGCAGCACTCTTGCTCATTTCCCCAATTATTCTATGGTTTAAGCTGGAGCCCTGGTATGGTGTGATAGGCTGATCCTCCCCTCAGATTTGGTGTCCATCTGTAAAATTCTCCAATGAAGAGAAAAGTCAGCACCAGATAGATGGGATGGTCATTATTATTTTAGAGAGAATTTATATGTGTAGGCCCTCTTATAGCCTATGATTGGTGGGAGCTTGATACTGGAGAATGGGCTCATGTTTTGGACATGGTTTTGACTTGTTTCCCAGTTCCAGCTATGAGTTCCATTCTGATCTGTTAGCCAAATCAAAAGCAGTTGGTTACCCACCATGGCTGTGTGCCACTATTGCACTTGTTTGAGCATCACATCAGGTTGTTTACTGCTGAGTAGCTTAGACCACAAGTTTAAACTTGTCTTTTATCAAGAACACAGTAGTGAGCTGGGGAGATGGCTCAGTGAGTAGTTAAAGATGTTTGCTTGTAAAGTCTGCCAGCCTGTGTTTGATTCTCCAGTATCCACATAAAGCCAGACACACAAAGTGACACATGCATCTGAAATTCATTTGCAGCAGCTAGAGGCCCAAGCATGCCTATCTATCTCTTCTACTCAAAAACAAAAAACAAACAAACAAACAAACCCCCAAACCAAAACCAACCAACCAACCAAACAAAAAACCCAATAGTATTCAGTGGCAGTCACTGACATAAACTGTATTTTAGGGTAAACCCAAACTACCCTAGGTGATGAGGTAAAGGTCCTCTTTACAGAATTCTTGCTAACAAATATGGAAGAGATGACATAATAACAAAAGTCATCATTTTGCCATCACAGATGAAATACCTTAAACTGACGTGACTATCAGTGTGATCTTTTAGCAACACAGTAATAGAGATTAGGAGCAGGGTAGCCTTCTTATGTAGGTAGTTAGGGACACAGGCCCAAGAGAACATAGACGTCAACTAGCCTTGGTGAGACTAGCAGGCAACTCCACTCTGGACCTAAACGTGGTGCTTCATTATTAAGATGGCAATCAGAGGCCTGGCGTGGTGGCGCACGCCTTTAATCCCAGCACTTGGGAGGCAGAGGTAGGAGGATTGCTGTGAATTTGAGGCTACCCTGAGACTACATAGTGAATTCCAGGTCAGCCTGGGCCAGAGTGACACACTACCTTGAAAAACAAAACAAAACAAAACAAAACAAAATAAAAAAAAGAATAAGATGGCAGCCAGAAGCAGCTCCCTGTTTCCCCTGTTTTACTTACTGGTTCTTTTGCCTTTTGGAAATTTTTCATGGGCATTTTATCCTGCTGAGGAACCCATTCTGAGTCTGTGTTCCTTTTCCTGACCCATCAACCAATCAAGGTTCTTCATATACATTTAAGTGTTAGCAGAAAAGCTCATTCCAACTCAATGCCTAACTTACATCCCTATGGCTATAAGAAACCTCCATAGGAATTATCTACTCAGGACTTCTCCCACCTCAGGAGCTCTCTGCTTTATTTTCTTTCTGAAAAGAAGTCTTCCTTAACTTGCCCTTCTGCCATGCCTGCACTTAGCAACTCTTTCTGAGTTGAAAGATAACAAACTTGAGGCACCAGCTTGAGAAGCTCCATGCTTTCAAAACCAGAAAAGTTGGGTATAAAGAAAACACACACACACACACACACACAACAAGCTTCTAGAGTTAACCTCCATGCACAGGAAACACAAGAAATAGCAACAGAGCATCATGTTGAATGAAGTAGACAAATCCCAAATGTTGAGTCACAAAACAATGGTCCCAATTCCCACAGCAAATCAAGGACACAAAACAAAGAGAAGGATGAAATGCATAGATTAAAATAGACATATGAAAAACAAAATGACCAATGTCTAGAATGTACTTTAAAAATACCTCAGCAGGGCTGGAGAAATGGCTTAGCAGTTAAGGCACTTGCCTGCAAAGCCTAAGGACCCAGGTTTGATTCCCCAGTACCCATGTAAGCCAGATGCTCAAGGTGGTACATGTATCTGTAGTTTGTTTGCAGTGGCTGCAGGCCCTAGTGTGTCCATTCTCTCTCTCAAATGAGTAATAAATAAAATATTTTTAAAAATAAAACCTCAGCAGCCAGGTGTGGTGGCACATGTCTTTAATCTCAGCACTCAGGAGGCACAGGTAGAAGAATCGCTGTGAGTTTGAGGCTACTCTGAGACTACATAGCAAATTCTAGGTCAGCTAGGGCTAGAGGGAGACCCTACCTCGAAAAACCAAAAAACAAACAAACAAACAAACAAACAAAAAAACACCTCAGCAAAAAACAAATGTGACAAAAACTTGGCATTTAAAAATTTTAAAAAATGTTTTATTTGTTTTGAAGGAAAGAGTGAAGGAGAGAGGAAGCCAGCAGGCGCCAGGGTTTCTAGGGGCTGCAAACGAACTTCAGATGCATGCGCCACTTTGTGCATCTGACTTTACATGGGTAATGGGGATTCCAACTTGGGCTGTCAGGCTTGCAAGCAAGGGCTTTAACCACTAAACCATCTTCTCTCCAGCCCTTTTGGCAATTTTTGAATCTGAGTGATGAGCATATGAAAATATGTGGCACTACTCTCTGCTTTTGAATGTATCTATAATTATTCCTAATAAAATTTATTTTAAAAAAACCTTATTAATAGAGAAGTGTGAAAGGCAGTGTAGTAGTTGGGTAGACCCTGGGCTTGGAGGTCATTGAAGAATGCACACCATTTCTTGATTCCCTGGTAACATTAGAAAGGGAAACATCACAATTATCCCTCCATGAGATTTAAAATGTCATATGAAAGAGAAGAGCCACTTCCTACTGACCAGAGAAACAAGTTCTCTGGTCCTGGGTGGAGTCCAAGTTACTTCCCTTAAAAGTTAATTCAATGCAGCCTGTCAATCACACCTGGTCAAGAGACTACCCCTCAGCTAGACATGTTAAGGAGGTAAGAGGAACAGCCTGTCTGCTTCTTTGAGTTAGAACTCACAAAGTGTAACTTTTCTTCTCTTTTTTCTCTTCTTTGAATGCCAACTTAAGCCTAACATTTTGAGGCTTTTCCATAAATTTTTCAATAAATCTCCTTTGTCTTATACTAACTTATCATCTATGCACCTAATTTTTCATGGTGAAGAAGGCAGGAGAAAGCTAGTTTTTTGTTTTTTTCGAGGTAGGGTTTCACTCTGGCCCAGGCTGACCTGGAATTCACTAGGTAGGCTCAGGGTGGCCTTGAATTCATGGTGATCCTCCTACCTCTGCCTCCCAAGGACTGGGATTAAAGGCGTGCACCACCACACCCGGCATAAAGTTAGCTTTTTTTTTTTTTTTTTTTTTTTTTTTTTTTTTAGAGCAAGAACAAGAGAATTGGTGTGCCAGGGCCTCAGCCACTGCAATTGAACTCTAGAAGCTTGTGTCACCTAGTGTGCACATGTTGACCTTGAGCTTGCATCACCTTTGTGTGTCTGGCTTATGTGGGATCTAGAGAGAGATCAAATAGAGGTCCTTATACTTCACAGGCAAGTGCCTCAACCACTTAAGCCATCTCTCCAGCCCAAAGGTAGCTTTTTAAAAAAGCAGTTTTAGTTAGGAACAGGAACCCAAAAAGACACCAGAAGATGTTATCCCACCTTATCAGGAATGGAACTCCTTTCTGATCCAGCTTCATCCACACTGCAGTGCCTCCTATTGCTTCCACAGTCTATCACACTACCTAGGTAGGCTACCCTTTGGGTCAACCCCCTGAATCTACAAACCAATTAGGCCTTCCCCTTACATACCTGAGTCTAACAACAAAAATCCATTTTTTATTAACTATAAAGGCTTGTCTATGCTGATTTCTGCTCTCCCTAGCCTGTGATCTCATCCGTCCGTGCACATGTTAAGTCTGCCTCTCTTTGCAGAGAAGGAGAGAGGGCTTCCACACAGAAAGACATTTCCCTGTTTGCCTTCCATCTGTGTCATGCTTTGGCGTAACTTCTCACTTTTGATTACATGGATGATTCAACTTTGATCTCTGAGCCTACCATGTGTGTACTTCTGCTAAACTCTGAATCTAACACGTGGGCACTTCCTCTAAACTCTGAATCTAACACACGTGAACACTTCCTCTAAACTCTGGATCTACCACACGTGAACACTTCCTCTAAACTCTGAATCTAACACGTGGGCACTTCCTCTAAACTCTGGATCTACCACACGTGAACACTTCCTCTAAACTCTGGATCTACCACACGTGGGCACTTCCTCTAAACTCTGGATCTACCACACGTGGGCACTTCCTCTAAACTCTGGATCTACCACACGTGAACACTTCCTCTAAACTCTGGATCTACCACACGTGAACACTTCCTCTAAACTCTGGAGCTACCATATGTGGGCACTTCCTCTAAGCTCTGGATCTATCACACGTGGGCACTTCCTCTAAACTCTGGAGCTACCACACATGAACACTTCCTCTAAACTCTGGATCTACCACACGTGGGCGCTTCCTCTAAACTCTGAATCTAACACGTGGGCACTTCCTCTAAACTCTGGATCTACCACACGTGGGCACTTCCTCTAAACTCTGGATCTACCACACGTGAACACTTCCTCTAAGCTCTGGATCTACCACACGTGGGCACTTCCTCTAAACTCTGGATCTACCACACGTGAACACTTCCTCTAAACTCTGGATCTACCACACGTGAACACTTCCTCTAAACTCTGGATCTACCACACGTGAACACTTCCTCTAAACTCTGGATCTACCACACGTGAACACTTCCTCTAAACTCTGGATCTACCACACGTGAACACTTCCTCTAAACTCTGGAGCTACCATATGTGGGCACTTCCTCTAAGCTCTGGATCTACCACATGTGAACACTTCCTCTAAACTCTGGATCTACCACACGTGAACACTTCCTCTAAACTCTGGAGCTACCATATGTGGGCACTTCCTCTAAGCTCTGGATCTACCACACGTGGGCACTTCCTCTAAACTCTGGATCTACCACACGTGAACACTTCCTCTAAACTCTGGATCTACCACACGTGAACACTTCCTCTAAACTCTGGAGCTACCACATGTGAACACTTCCTCTAAACTCTGGATCTACCACATGTGAACACTTCCTCTAAACTCTGGATCTACCACACGTGAACACTTCCTCTAAACTCTGGAGCTACCACACGTGGGCACTTCCTCTAAACTCTGGATCTACCACACGTGAACACTTCCTCTAAACTCTGGATCTACCACACGTGAACACTTCCTCTAAACTCTGGATCTACCACACGTGAACACTTCCTCTAAACTCTGGATCTACCACATGTGAACACTTCCTCTAAACTCTGGATCTACCACATGTGAACACTTCCTCTAAACTCTGGAGCTACCATATGTGGGCACTTCCTCTAAGCTCTGGATCTACCACATGTGAACACTTCCTCTAAGCTCTGGATCTACCACACGTGAATACTTCCTCTAAACTCTGGAGCTACCATATGTGGGCACTTCCTCTAAACTCTGGATCTACCACACGTGGGCACTTCCTCTAAACTCTGGATCTACCACACGTGGGCACTTCCTCTAAACTCTGGATCTACCACACGTGAACACTTCCTCTAAACTCTGGATCTACCACACGTGAACACTTCCTCTAAACTCTGGATCTACCACACGTGGGCACTTCCTCTAAACTCTGGATCTACCACACGTGGGCACTTCCTCTAAACTCTGGATCTACCACACGTGAACACTTCCTCTAAACTCTGGAGCTACCATATGTGGGCACTTCCTCTAAACTCTGGATCTATCACACGTGGGCGCTTCCTCTAAGCTCTGGAGCTACCACATGTGGGCACTTCCTCTAAGCTCTGGAGCTTCCACACGTGGGCGCTTCCTCTAAACTCTGGATCTACCAAACGTGAACACTTCCTCTAAAGTCTGGATCTACCACACGTGAACACTTCCTCTAAGCTCTGGATCTACCACATGTGAACACTTCTTCTAAACTCTGGATCTACCACACGTGAACACTTCCTCTAAACTCTGGATCTACCACACGTGGGCACTTCCTCTAAACTCTGGATCTACCACACGTGAACACTTCCTCTAAACTCTGGATCTACCACACGTGGGCACTTCCTCTAAGCTCTGGATCTACCACAAGTGAACACTTCCTCTAAACTCTGGCTCTACCACATGTGAATACTTCCTCTAAACTCTGGAGCTACCACACGTGGGCACTTCCTTTAAGCTCTGGATCTACCACACGTGAACACTTCCTCTAAACTCTGGATCTACCACACGTGAACACTTCCTCTAAACTCTGGATCTACCACACGTGGGCACTTCTCTAAGCTCTGGATCTACCACACGTGAACACTTCCTCTAAACTCTGGATCTAACACACGTGGGCACTTCCTCTAAGCTCTGGAGCTACCACACGTGGGCACTTCCTCTAAACTCTGGATCTACCACACGTGGGCACTTCCTCTAAGCTCTGGATCTACCACATGTGAACACTTCCTCTAAACTCTGGATCTAACACACGTGGGCACTTCCTCTAAGCTCTGGAGCTACCACACGTGGGCACTTCCTCTAAACTCTGGATCTACCACACGTGGGCACTTCCTCTAAGCTCTGGATCTACCACATGTGAACACTTCCTCTAAACTCTGGATCTAACACACGTGGGCACTTCCTCTAAGCTCTGGAGCTACCACACGTGGGCACTTCCTCTAAACTCTGGATCTACCACACGTGAACACTTCCTCTAAACTCTGGATCTAACACACGTGGGCACTTCCTCTAAGCTCTGGAGCTACCACACGTGGGCACTTCCTCTAAACTCTGGATCTACCACACGTGGGCACTTCCTCTAAACTCTGGATCTACTACACGTGGGCACTTCCTCTAAGCTCTGGAGCTACCACACGTGGGCACTTCCTCTAAACTCTGGATCTACTACACGTGGGCACTTCCTCTAAGCTCTGGATCTACCACACATGAACACTTCCTCTAAACTCTGGAGCTACCACACGTGAACACTTCCTCTAAACTCTGGATCTACCACACGTGAACACTTCCTCTAAACTCTGGAGCTACCACACGTGAATACTTCCTCTAAGCTCTGGAGCTACCACACGTGGGCACTTCCTCTAAGCTCTGGATCTACCACACGTGAACACTTCCTCTAAACTCTGGATCTACCACACGTGAACACTTCCTCTAAACTCTGGATCTACCACACGTGAACACTTCCTCTAAGCTCTGGATCTACCACACGTGGGCACTTCCTCTAAGCTCTGGATCTACCACACGTGAACACTTCCTCTAAACTCTGGATCTACCACACGTGAATACTTCCTCTAAGCTCTGGAGCTACCACACGTGGGCACTTCCTCTAAACTCTGGATCTACCACACGTGGGCACTTCTCTAAGCTCTGGATCTACCACACGTGAACACTTCCTCTAAACTCTGGAGCTACCATATGTGGGCACTTCCTCTAAGCTCTGGATCTACCACACGTGGGCACTTCCTCTAAGCTCTGGATCTACCACACGTGAATACTTCCTCTAAGCTCTGGAGCTACCACAAGTGAACACTTCCTCTAAACTCTGGCTCTACCACACGTGAACACTTCCTCTAAACTCTGGAGCTACCATATGTGGGCACTTCCTCTAAGCTCTGGATCTACCACATGTGAACACTTCCTCTAAGCTCTGGATCTACCACATGTGAACACTTCCTCTAAACTCTGGATCTACCACACGTGAACACTTCCTCTAAACTCTGGAGCTACCATATGTGGGCACTTCCTCTAAGCTCTGGATCTATCACACGTGGGCACTTCCTCTAAGCTCTGGAGCTACCACATGTGGGCACTTCCTCTAAGCTCTGGAGCTTCCACACGTGGGCGCTTCCTCTAAGCTCTGGAGCTTCCACACGTGGGCACTTCCTCTAAACTCTGGATCTACCATGTGGGTATTTACTTTGAACTCTAGGCCTGCTAGGTGTGTAGTTTCTCTAACCTGGGGTGACCATGAGTATAATAACTCTATTGACTCTTAGTACTCATTTCTCCCTGAATTTCCCAGTCTCTGCTTTGGTACTTTCTCTCTGCTATGCTTCTTTAAACCATCACCACTTAATCTTTTAACTGTCCTTATGAAGAACTCTCAGGGCAGATGTATTTATGCATTGTCTCCCACATGAGCCTGTGTTTCTTCTAAATCTTTTTGCATGGGCTTCCAGATCCTGTCTTCCACATGCATGTAAAACTGCTCCAGCTGTTTCCTAGATACCAATTTCCCTTAAATAAACCCAATTAAAAATTTTTTTGTTTTGTTTTTGTTTTTCAAGGTAAGGTCTCACTCTAGCCCAGGCTGACCTGGAATTCACTATGTAATTTCAGGGTAGCCTTGAACTCATGGTGAGCCTCCTACCTCTGCCTCCCCAGTGCTGGCATTAAAGGCGTGCACCACCACACCTGGCTTCAATAACTCTCAATTTATCCTTCTCAAATTCATTTTTATCAATTCTTTTTTAAAAATGGGATGGGGGGGCTGAAGTGATGGCTTAGTGGTTAAGGCGCATGCCTGTGAAGCCTAAGGACCCAGGTTCAATTCTCCAGGTCCCATGTAAGCCAGATGCACAAGGGGGTGCATGCATCTGGAGTTCCTTTGCAGTGGCTAGAGGCCCTGGCATGCCCATTTTCTCTCTCTCTCTCTCTAATAAATAAATAAATAAAAATAAAATCTTTTTTAAAAATGGGATAAGGACTCAAAATTGAGGTTCAAAAGCTGGAAGACCCTTCCAGAACCCCAAAATCCTGTATCAGTACTGAGTCAACAAAAAAATACAGTACATTAATCTCAGAATACAAAGGGATCTAAGAACAAAAACTTACATGGTTGTCATATAGAAGTGGAATGAATTATATGGAAAATATCTGTTTCTCTTTGTATAAAATCAGAAAGCTATTTTATTATTTTATTTTATCTTATTTATTTATTTATTTATTTATTGAGGTAGGGTCTCACTCTAGCTCAAGCTGACCTGGAATTCACTATGTAGCCTCAGGGTGGCCTTGAACTCATGGTGATCCTCCTACCTCTGCCTCCCAAGTGCTGGGATTAAAGGCATGTGCCACCATGCTCAGCTTGTAATTTATTTATTTATTTGGTTTTTCGAGGTAGGGTCTTACTCTGGTATAGGCTGACCTGGAATTCACTATGTAGTCTCAGGATGGCCTTGAACTCACAGTGATCCTCCTACATCTGCCTCCCAAGTGCTGGGATTAAAGGCGTGCACCACCACGTCCGGCTGTAATTTTATTTTTAAAGTAGGTTATTTCACTTCAAATCAGTACCATAAAAGTTTTATAGAATACACACACACACTCACTCTCTCTCTCTTTTCTGGATGGAATTATCCCTTTCTTCCTTCAGAACTGTGTCATGCTCTTATGTAATTCTGTAGTTCTACATGAATGATGGTAGTGAATTAAAATGGAGAAAATGCAGACACACAGTATAGAAGTCATAGCTGTGGTCTGACCTGAATGTGTTTTTCCTTTTGTTTGATCATTTTGATTATTTCACATTGTTTCTAAAATAGTACTTTAACTTTAAATATTCATCATTCACAATAATGTTACACATACAGTGCTAAGACTTTTTGGAGCTCACTTTTCAAACTGTCTTCCCAAATAGTTCAAAGAAATTCAACAGCCTTCCAGAAACATCTTCAAAGCATAAAATAAATTCATTCTAATAAGCGCAATGGTTCTTGTAGTCCTGAGATTGAACCTAGGGCCTCCCACATGCAAGGCAAATGCTCTACTAGCTACTCCTCTAGCTCTAGTGCAGTGATTCTTAACCTTCTGAAAAAGAGCAAAATTCTGAAAATTTTTCTATTGGAAAAAAAAATCTATGTCAGGAGAGGTGGTTCATGCCTTTAACTCCAGCACTTGAGACGTCAAAGAAGGAGTGCCATGATAAGACTCTATAGGAGCTAAATAGTTTTCTTGCAGGCAGCCATATTCTAGAATACTCCAAGATGATGACGTAGGATGGCAAAGAGGGTGGCTCATTTCCTAATTATTCTTCCCCTGTGTAAGTGAATTTTCCCACCACCAGGCTCAGTTGGAAGGCTTTCTTGGATCTGCCCATTATATGATACAACACAGACCAATCAACACCCCCATCTTTGTTTCAGCTGACTAATTACAGACTCCAGACAGGAGGGCGACCCTCATTCAACAAAAAGCCTGGCTCCCATTGAGGCAACAGATCTCCAGCTCTGGAATCCCACCCCCATGAGGAGCTGTGTTCTCTCTGCTTCCTTTACTTTTACTTTAACACAACTTTATTCTTCTAAACATTTTCCTGCCTTTTAATTACTTAATCAGCAGAGAAAATAACCCCTCAAGACCCTAAACAGTAACATCTTTGGGGAGGCTTTGTCTGGGATTTGCTTTCTGAAAACCACTGACTCAGACTTATTGCAAGGTCAGTAAAAACCTAGCTAAGGGCTGGAGAGATGGTTTAGTGGTTAAGGCATCTGCCTCCTAAGCCTAAGAACACTGGTTCCAGTCTCCAGTGGTTCCAATCTCCAGGTCCCACGTTTAGCCAGATGCAAAATGACACAAGGGCACAATGCCGCACTTGACCACAAGGGGGCGCACACATCTGGATTTCGTTTGCAGAAGCTGAGACACTGCTGGCGCACCCATCTCTGTCTTCCTCTCTAAATTGGGAAGAAAACAGGGAGAACGACAGTTGAACTTCCTGGCACCTACCTTGCTCTCTGAACAGAAGCCTCCAGCTACAGCTAGCAGGGCTGGACTCCCAAGCTGGTTTTCTTTCTCTGTTCATCAAGGCTCCCCTTTCCCTGGGTATGAGGGGCAGGCCTCAATCTTCTGGCAGAAATGGGCAAAGTTCCTCAGAGATCTAGATAGACAGAATGTACTCAGCCAGTGCCAAGGCAACTAATGTGCCTGGTACAATTCTCTAGGATATATGGAGTGTGCGCACACTGGGCCTCATAGCAGAAACCTGCCCAAGAAGGGGACAACTCCACGGAGCACCCAGACCCTGCAAGCTGGCAACCCACAAGAGAAAATGGTGGTGGGGTGATGGCAGAGACTCCCCCCACCACACACACAACAGCCAAACACCACAGGCAAAGACAGCATGGCTACAACCTGTGCATGGTCCCACAAATAGCAAGAGCAAGAGTATAGTTGGGTAGAAAGCTGAAACAATGGATACTGGGCCCCAAAGTCTGTCACTAAGGGCTGAAAGCCCACCACCTAGGAGCTGCAAGGATGGCTCAATGATTACAGACACTTGCTAGTGACGGTCAGTTTTCTTGTTTGCTTCTTGTTTCAGATGAAATATAATGTTTTGCCTAAAGACACTTTGGTTTGTGTATGCATGTGGAAGTTATAGTATGACTCTCTTGATCCAGGCAGCCCAACAGATTCAAAATGGACTATTTACCCTAAGTGCTATTGTGCTTGCATTCCATTTTGTTTTTTCCCTGCTTGCCAATATTGCTTTAATGTTTAGCTAATCTACCAGGCAAAACGCAAGATTGTAAGGTCCTATTTAGAGTCACATTGTTAAGAAGCTAAAACTGTAGACTCTAGGCTTATTTAGGGTCATATAGGGAAAGGACTAAAATCCTTATACTCCAGGCTTCCCCAGTAGTATGATCTAGAAAGCACCCGCCTTATGTCCAGGCTCTTTGCTCTAAGACGTTGTGCCACTTCAGCACTCTTGGCTGCCATGGGACCACATGTGCTGATGACCTCTGCATGGAGGAATTATCCTGAGGCACCAGGGACTTGCTTTTCTAACTAAAGGTGTCACACCAGGTTATTGAAAGTTTAAATTAGGGTCAACATGTTGAGATTTTGACTCTGTTTCTCTTGCTTTTTCTACTGCATTGTAATGTAAATTATACAATCATCATATGCTGTTTAAATTCATAGAAGGCTGGATTCTGCAAAGGGTTGGTGCCCCCTCATCTCAGACCCCAAGCAGGTTTAAACTATGTGACTTACAGAACTTGTACTGAGACAGGCTTGGCCACCTGGCTCAATGACAAGAGAAAGGATAACAAACATATAAAGTGAGTTGGTTCTATATATCTTCTCTCTCACCTTTAGTTACTTAAAAGACAGCTCTCTGTAAGGGCAAAAGAGTTCTGATATATTTTTGCTAGAATACTTTTTTACACTTTATTTTATTTGTTTGAGGGAGAGAGAGAGAGAATGAGGAAGATAGAGTGAGAGAATGGGTGCGCCAGGGCCTTTAGTTGCTGCAAATGAACTCCAGATGCATGCGCTACCATGTGCATCTGGCTTACGTGGGTAATGGGGAATTGAACCTGGGTCCCTTGGCTTTGCAGGCAAGCACCTTAACTGCTAAGCCATCTCTCCGGCCCACTAGAATACTTTTGATATAAAATGAGTAAAACTGCCAGGCATGGTGGCGCACACCTTTAATCCCAGAACTTGGGAGGCAGAGGTAGGACAGCATCATGAGTTTGAGGCCACCCTGAGACTACATAGTGAATTCCAGGTCAGCCTGGACTAGAGTGAAACCCTACCTCAAAAAACCAAATAAATAAATAAAAATAAAATAAAATAAAAAGAGTAAAACCCCTTAAAACAACAAAAAGATCTGCCTAAGGCTTACAGCAAGCTAAAATTTTATAATTTAGCAACATGTAAACAGATAATTTTAATCTGTTACATGATGTCATAAATATAACTCAGATTCACTTTTTTTTTTGGGGGGGGATATGAGGTAGGGTCTCTCACTCATGCCCAGGCTGACCGGGAATTCACTACGTAGTCTCAGAGTGGCCTTGAACGCATGGCGATCTTCCTACCTCTGCCTCCTGAGTGCTGGGATTAAAGGCACGTGCCACCATGCTTGGTAGATTCATGTTAACAGATTTATCTCATTCACTGTTTTTTTTTCAATTAAGTTGTAAAAGTGATTTATCTCATTAATCCCAGTTCGGGTTAAATTTCAGTTCACTGGTATTGGTTTTTTTCATGATTACCAGTTGTAAAAGTGGGCTTTGACATGCTCAATCAATATAGCTAGTTTTGTTTTTTACTTATCTGTCAGGCTTTTAGCTACAGGGAAACTGAGTCTTACTCTTTAGTATTATCACCCCAGGACTTCCTCCTTTTGCTCAGATACCTTGTTGCTCACTCCTTTATTATGTTCCGCAAAATACGCTCATAATCAGAAAGAAAAAAAAAAGTTTCTTAGCCAGGTGTGGTGGCACACACCTTTAATTCCAGCACTCGGGAGGCCAGCCTGGAATTACAAAGTGAGTTCTAGGTCAGCCTGGGCTAAAGTGAGACTCTACCTCAAAAAGCAACAATTTCCCCCCAAAAAACAAACAACAGCAGCAAAAACCCCAGTTTCTTTCTTTCTTTCTTTCTTTCTTTCTTTCTTTCTTTCTTTCTTTCCCTCCCCCCTCCCCTCTCTTTCTTTCTTTTTTCTCATTCATTCATTCATTCATTGATTCATTTTTCGAGGTAGAGTCTCACTTTCTAGTCCAGACTGACCTGGAATTCACTATGTAATCTCAGGGTGGCCTTGAACTCACAGCAATCCTCCTACCTCTGCCTCCTGAGTGCTGGGATTAGAGGCGTGCGCCACCACACCCAGCTCCCCAGTTTCTTATGTAGTCTTTATCACCTGATACAAGGTTTGAGGATTTTTTTCCTTTTGCCTCAGCTAAAGTAGGGATTTGCATTCTAGACTCAACTGGTACTTGTCTCACATACATGAGGCAAAGGTCCCACAGGAAAAGTTCTTTTCTCAGCCTATTGGCTTTGTGTCTAGCTTGGTTTAGGCTTTCAGCCACTGAAAGTATCAGAGATGACAGGGAGTATGAGGAGCAAAGCAGAGAAACAAGGAAATACACTATGAGGTCACACAGGTACAGTGGTCCCAAACAAGACACACCTTTTAAGGTCCTATTCCCTGGCCCTAGGAACAGGCACAGAGCATGGAGGGGAGACATGGTCTTGTACAGGAGCCAAGGTCCTACCAGACATGTCTGGCCAGGTAGCTTAGGCTTGTATTTCTCTCTCATCCTATGGATGGTAGCAGTTTTCTCCAAGGTTCCATGAAGAAACCCCTTGGCTTGTCTGCTAAAGCACTGGTAAAAACTGGATCCCCAGAGCTTATGAAAAAAAGGGGGGGGGAATTTTATATTGCAATAAACTATGGCCCAAGTAGCCCTTGGGGAATGGAGAGGAGCACCCTCAACTATAACACCATTCTGCAGCTAGATCTTGTTTGCAAATGGCAGTGTGTGTGGGGAGGTAGGAGTAAACCAAAATACGTTAGTTTAATGTTTTACCAATGTTTCCCATCAAGCACTTCAAAGAAACCATCTCACATGCAGCTCGGGTCTCTTATAGGTAGTGAGCAAACATATTACAGTAAATCCAATAAGCATGCCACAATTTATCCTCTTCATCTGTTCTTTGTCAGCAAGTATGTTGACTTAGTTTTCAGCTGTTAATGCTGATGTCTAGTATTTTAATTACAAACTGTAGATTACTAATGTCTCTCAATAATCAGCACCACTTTTATAATTTTTTGTGAACCAATTTAATTTCTATGTACCGCTCCCCCTTTTTTAGAAGAATGTTCTAATTTGATTAAAGACTATAAAACAGATTGCTAGATTTTGGCACTGGTCCAGTAGAGAGCCTCAGAGAGTTCTTAACCAATCACAAGAGGTGAAGAAAAGGGTATCATGGGCTTGAGCTTTCATCTGCTCCCGCCTGCCTCCTCCTACTCTATTCTAGTTTAAAAGCTTAACTCCTCCACAAGAGGTCCCAATGTATGGTCCCCTGTGGACTGACCCTTGTCATACTTATCCATAGGCACAAGTGGTTCCCAGAATGAGAATGACAACATATCATATTTTGTGTTGTCCAGGGACCAAAGAGGGCCAATAAATAGCAAACCTCTTAACTACTCCCTGCTGTCTACTATAACTCAGGGAGAAAGTGAGACCCCTGTTGCCTCTCTCCAATGGTGCTGGGATGCTACAAGAAAACATATTAATATAAAACCAGGGTCACAGGAGTTAAAGATTCTCCTAAAAGATATTTTTTCATGATTACCAGTTGTAAAAGTGGGCTTTGACATGCTCAATCAAGAGGTAGCTAGTTTTGTTTTTTACTTATCTGTCAGGCTTTTTTGCTATCTGTCAGGGAAACTGAGTCTTACTCTTTAGTATTATCACCCCAGGACTTCCTCCTTTTGCTCAGATACCTTGTTGCTCACCTTTATTATGTTCCCCAAAATAGGCTCATAATCAGAAAGAAAAAAAAAAGTTTCTTAGCCAGGTGTGGTGGCACACACCTTTAATTCCAGCACTCGGGAGTCCAGCCTGGAATTACAAAGTGAGTTCTAGGTCAGCCTGGGCTAGAGTGAGACCCTACCTCAAAAAGCAACAATTTCCCCCCCAAAAACAAACAAACAACAGCAGCAAAAACCCCAGTTTGTTTGTTTGTTTGTTTCTTTTTCTTTCTTTCTTTCTTTCTTTCTTTCTTTCTTTCTTTCTTTCTTCTTTCTTTCTTTCCCTCCCTCCCCCCTCTCTTTCTTTCTTTCTTTCTTTCTCATTCATTCATTCATTCATTGATTCATTTTTCGAGGTAGAGTCTCACTTTCTAGTCCAGACTGACCTGGAATTCACTATGTAATCTCAGGGTGGCCTTGAACTCACAGCAATCCTCCTACCTCTGCCTCCTGAGTGCTGGGATTAGAGGCGTGCGCCACCACACCCAGCTCCCCAGTTTCTTATGTAGTCTTTATCACCTGATACAAGGTTTGAGGATTTTTTTTCCTTTTGCCTCAGCTAAAGTAGGGATTTGCATTCTAGACTCCAACTGGTACTTGTCTCACATACATGAGGCAAAGGTCCCACAGGGAAAAGTTCTTTTCTCAGCCTATTGGCTTTGTGTCTAGCTTGGTTTAGGCTTTCAGCCACTGAAAGTATCAGAGATGACAGGGAGTATGAGGAGCAAAGCAGAGAAACAAGGAAATACACTGTGAGGTCACACAGGTACAGTGGTCCCAAACAAGACACACCTTTTAAGGTCCTATTCCCTGGCCCTAGGAACAGGCACAGAGCATGGAGGGGAGACATGGTCTTGTACAGGAGCCAAGGTCCTACTAGACATGTCTGGCCAGGTAGCTTAGGCTTGTATTTCTCTCTCATCCTATGGATGGTAGCAGTTTTCTCCAAGGTTCCATGAAGAAACCCCTTGGCTTGTCTGCTAAAGCACTGGTAAGAACTGGATCCCCAGAGCTTATGAAAAAGGGGGGGGGGCAATTTCCTATTGCAATAAACTATGGCCCAAGTAGCCCTTGGGGAATGGAGAGGAGCACCCTCAACTATAACACCATTCTGCAGCTAGATCTTGTTTGCAAATGGCAGTGTGTGTGGGGAGGTAGGAGTAAACCAAAATACTTTAGTTTAATGTTTTATCAATGTTTTCCATCAAGCACTTCAAAGAAACCCTTCCCCATCTCACATGCAGTGTGGGTCTCTTGTAGGTAGTGAACAAATATGTTGCAGTAAATCCAATATGCATACCACAATTTAATCTCCTGATATGTTTTTTGTGAACAAGGATGTTGACTTAGTTTTCAAGCTGTTACTGATATCTATTAACACCTTAATGTCTCATATATCACAGCATTTTAATTACAAAGTGTAGATTACTAATGTCTCTCAATAATCAGTACCACTTTTACATTTTTTTAAATTTAATTTTCCAACTTTCCCAGGTGCCCTCCTCTGGTTCCCTGACTTGCTGCAAAGCCACGCACTTACTGTCTTTCAATTGACAAATGAGAAAACAGAACCACATACAAACCATGTGAACCATAGGACTGGATAGGTAAGAAGGAAAGATAACAGGTTGTGTTAAAATAACTGATGAATTGGGCTGGAGAGATGGCTTAGCGGTTAAGGCTCCTGCCTCCTAAGCCTAAGAATGCTGGTTCCAATCTCCAGGTCCCAATCTCCATTTCCCAGCCAGATGCAAAGTGACACAAGGGTGCAATGCTGCACTTGACCACAAGGGGGCGCATACATCTGGATTTCGTTCGCAGCAGCTGAGAGACTGCTGGCATGCCCATCACTATCTGTCTGTCTCCCTCCCTCCCTCTCTCTCTCTCTCTTCTGTCTCTCTCCAAAAAAAAAATAACTGATGAATCTACAAGTGAATAAATCACCCTGTGTTCACATACGCAACATAATTTTACTTTTCTGGAAAAATTATTATTGTATTTTTTTTTTTAATTTTTTTATTGATAACTTCTATACTTACAGACAATAAACCATGATATTTCCCTTCCCTCCCCCGTTTTCCCCTTCACAACTCTGCTCTCCATCATATCCCTTCCCACTCTCCATTAGTCTCTTTTATTTTGCTGTCATCATCTTTTTCTCCTATTACGAGGGTCTTGTGAAGGTATTGCTAGGCACTCTGAGGTTGTGGATATCAAGGCAATTTCTGTCTGGGCAGTTGCATTGTAAGGAGTCATACCCTTCCCCAAATAATCTATGTACCGCTCCCCCCCCCTTTTTTTAGAAGAATGTTCTAATTTGATTAAAGACTATAAAACAGATTGCTAGATTTTGGCACTGGTCCAGTAGAGAGCCTCAGAGAGTTCTTAACCAATCACAAGAGGTGAAGAAAAGGGTATCATGGGCTTGAGCTTTCATCTGCTCCCGCTCTGCCTCCTCCTACTCTATTCTAGTTTAAAAAGCTTAACTCCTCCACAAGAGGTCCCAATGTATGGTCCCCTGTGGACTGACCCTTGTCATGCTTATCCATAGGCACAAGTGGTTCCCCAGAATGAGAATGACAACATATCATATTTTGTGTTGTCCAGGGACCAAAGAGGGCCAATAAATAGCAAACCTCTTAACTACTCCCTGCTGTCTACTATAACTCAGGGAGAAAGTGAGACCCCTGTTGCCTCTCTCCAATGGTGCTGGGATGCTACAAGAAAACATATTAATATAAAACCAGGGTCACAGGAGTTAAAGATTCTCCTAAAAGATAAACTCCTGACTCAGCCTCTGATATCCATAGGAAGCTTCAGAAGCTGGCCAGTCAAACCAGGGAAGCTACTGGCCAATTTAATTCAGGCTGCTACTGCAGTTTACTATAACTGATATCAAGAGAAAGACACAGGTTCTAGAGATGAAAAAGGGAAAATAAAAATGAAAAAAGACAGGAATGAAAAAAATGAAAAAGAATAGGCAAACTTCATTTGAAAAAAAAAAAAAAGTCTTCCACCTTCCACCTTGTTTAAGGCAGAGCTCACAGTTAAGGAGCTTCTAGGAAATTCTTTCCTCTACTTCTCATCATAGGTGCACTGAGATTACAGAAGCCTCAACAGCTTCCAGCTTGTAAGTGGGGTCTAGGAGTCTGAATTTAGGTACTTCAAGTTACTCAGCAAGTACTTTATCCACTGACCCATCTCCTCAGTCCCCCAAGGAAGAATTAAAAAAATATTTTTGTTTACTATTTATAAGGAGAACTAGAGAAAGAGAGAGAGAGAGAATATGAATGGGAACATCAGGGTTTCTTGCCATTGCAAATGAACTCCAGACACATGTCACTTTGTGCATCTGGCTTTACACAGGTACTGGGGAATCAAACCCAGGTCATCAGGCTTTGCAAGCAAATGCCTTTAACCACTGAGCTATCTCTCCAGCCCTAAGAAATACTTTCTGAAAGTAAAGACTTTTCAGTTTTAGCTTATATACTATACTAAAAGCCCCATGGTTATTAAGGAAACTTCTAAAATAAAAGTCAAGACAAATAATAAAGGAATAACCTAAACTAAAGCAAATGAAACAATAACTTCACATGCAGAAAAAACTCTCTTAAGGCTATCAGTACCTAACTCTCTCTCTAACTGAACTTTTACAAAGGCTGGCTTTATCCCTCAAGTGATTCTCAAAGTGAACTGACTTGCTGTATATATTTACCTTCCCCAATAGCTAGGAGGTACAAAGAAGTGTCATAGTTACTTTTTTTTTTTTTTTTTGGTTTTTCAAGGTAGGGTCTCACTCTGGCCCAGGCTGACCTGGAATTCACTCTGTAGTCTCAGGGTGCCCTTGAACTCAGCAATCCTCCCACCTCTGCCTCCCCAGTGCTGGGATTCATAGTTACTTTTTTAAAAAAAAGATCTGTTTACCAGCTCATGTTGGTAATCTTTACACTTGGGAAGTGGTGACGAGGGGATCAGGTGTTCAAGGTCATCCTCAGCTACCTGAGACTCAACCAACTAAAAAGTCTTTTGATGACACAGTGGATATTTGAAAAGTTGTAGTAGTTGGGTTTGAGGACACCTGCTATAATTCCAGCACTCCTGAGGCTGAGGCAGGAGGATCACTCACATTTGAGAGCAGCCTTGTCATATAGTGAATTCCAGGCCACTGAAAGTTAGCTAAACACAGTGAGACTTTTTTCAAAAAGCCAAAAAAAAGGGCTGGGGAGATCGCTCAGTGAGTAAAATGCTTGCTACATAAGCACAGGATCTGAGCTCAGATTTCCAGTAGCCATATACAAGCCAACTAGTTATCCCAACACTGGGGAGACAGACACAGGAGCGTCCCTAGAGGAGGTGGACACAGGAGAACCCCTAGGGTTGGCTGGTTAGCTGATCTGATCAAATGAGTGAGCTCTAGGTCCAAGGAGAGACCTTGTTGCAAAAATAAATATAAATATAAATATAAAAAAATCAGCCAGGTGTGGTGGCGCATGCCTTTAATCCCAGCACTTGGGAGGCAAAGGTAGGAGGATTGCTGAGAGTTCGAGGCCACCCTGAACCTACATAATGATTTCCAGGTCAGCCTGAGCTAGAGCGAGACCCTCCCTTGAAAACACATACACACACACACACACACACACACACACACACACAAAATCAGATGGAGAACAATTAGGGAAGACATTCAATATTAACCTCTTACTTCCATATGTACGTGAAAACACATACACCCTTATACATACACATACACAACAGAGCCCCCAAGTCTTAGTAAATAAGACAACAGAGTGGAATAGCATCATGAAGGAACTCCTGAGCAAGCCAAATAACCAAATAGGGCTTGGCATAAAATTAAACTATTATGTCAAATGATCAAATGATGGGAAGTGCTAATTGTCAAGTGTAGGTCATTTTATCAACTAATCATAGGAGGTCACCTGGGAACAAGAAATCAGAAAACAAATGAAACCAAAAATAGCTGAGTTATATTATAGCCAGATATATGTAACCTAGGGAAAACCTTCAATTGTCAAAATAATTTTTCTAACTCTAAGTATAGCAAAAAGTGAATAATTAAAAAATTAAAAAATAAGGGCTGAGGAGATGGCTTAGAGGTTAAGCACTTGCTTGTGAAGCCTAAGAACCCCAGTTGGAGGCTTGATTTCCCAGGACCCACGTAAGCCAGATGCACAAGGTGGCACATGCATCTGGAGTTCGTTTGCAGTGGACGGAAGCCCTGGTACACCCACTCTCTCTCTCTCTGCCTCTTTCTGTCTGTGGCTCTCAAATAAATAAATAAAAATTAAAAAAAAAAACCTGGGGGCTGAAGGGATGGCTTAGCAGTTAAGGCACTTGCCTGCAAAGCCAAAGGACCCAGGTTCAATTCCTCCAGAACCCACGTAAGCCACATACACAAGTGGCACATGCATCTGGAGTTTGTTTGCAGCAGCTAGTGGCCCTGGTGTGCCCATTCTCTCTGTCTCTCTCTGTCTTTCTGTCTCAAGTAAATAAATAAAAAAGTTAAAAAATATTAAATTAATAAATAAATAAAACTGGGGGCTGGGAAGATGGCTCAGAAGTTAAAGGTACTTGCTTGCAAAGTCTGCTGGCCCAGGTTCAATTCTCAAGCCACCCACATAAGCCAGATGCAAAATGTGGTGCAAGTGTCTGGCATTTGTTAGTAAGAGCAAGAGGCCCATATTTGTGCGCACGCGTGCACACACACACACACGCACGCAAATAATTTAAAAAAAAATTAAACTAGGGGCTGGAGAGATGGCTTAGTAGTTAAGGTGCATGCCTGTGAAGCCTAAGGACCCTGGTTCAATTCTCCAGGTCCCACGTTAGCCAGATCCACATGGTGGCACATTTGTCTGGAGTTCATTTACAGTGGCTAGAGACCCTGGAATGCCTATTCTCACTCTCTCTCTCTCTCCTCTCTGTCTCTAATAAATAAATAAAAATAAATAAAATCTTAAAAAAATAAACTAAATAAAAATGAATTTTCTTATTAGAGATCTTTAAAAGGCTAAATGACTAGGTTAAAAATGTCAGTTATGCCCTTTTTGCTCATATATTGAATAAGTACTTGTCTTATGGACAGATTTGGTGCTTGCCTTTCTGTAGCCGGCATTACAGTGGTTCTAAGAGATAAGAAGATGTGAATAAAATTTCAGAGTGATAAGTACTACACAGGTAAACAGGAAGGAATGGATGGGAGGCAGGGGAAGTTGTTTGCTGTAATATATTACTCTGTTTTTATTTTTTTTTTATTACTCTGTTTTAAAGATGGACATGAGAGCATGCCTGATGTTAACATGAATAGACCTACACAGTACAAATGATATAAAAAGAGAGGGCATAAATACAAGAACTATGAATAATGGGAGGGCATGAGGCAGAGAAGAAATGAGAAAGATGGTGGGAGAGGAAGCTGGTCTCTGACAAAGAAGCAGAAAACATGGGTCCTAAGGAGGACAGATTTCCAATTTGGTAAGGTGAAAGGAGAGGCTCATGTAAGATCTTCCAAACCTTCACTGAAGCATAAGAGCAGCTTCTCTGAATGGGGAAGTGGGCTGATGATGATATTAAGAGTTGAAGAGTTTTAGCCGGGCGTGGTGGCGCACGCCTTTAATCCCAGCACTTGGGAGGCAGAGGTAGGAGGATTGCTGAGAGTTCGAGGCCACCCTGAGACTACATAGTTAATTCCAGGTCAGCCTGGACCAGAGTGAAACACTACCTCGAAAAACCAAAAAAAAAAAAAAAAAAAAAAAAAAAAAAAAAAAAAAGAGTTGAGGAGTTTAGAAACAGTTAGGGGCAAATATATATTATTAGAAATCTGTGTTAGCTTTGATTATTGGTGTTGAGTGCCCACTTCTGATATTTGGTCACAAATCTGAAGCTCACTATTAATAAAGCTAGATGAAATATAAAAGAGAATAAACAGAAAAAGTTATGGTTTTAAAAAGATATTTTACACTCAAGAGGCAGAGGTAGGAGGATCGCCATGAGTTCAAGGCTGCTCTAAAACTATGTAGTGATTTCCAGGTCAGTCTGAGCTAGAGTGAAACCCTACCTAAAAAAAGATATTTTAGGAATATGTACCCATGAATACAAACACAAAGAACACTGACATTGCCCAATCAAGCTGAGATCTATGTCGCCCATTTGTGCCCATCTCAAAGAAATTCTTACAATCTATTTGTTATACCTAGTCATAACATATTTAATCATAAAGCTTAAAGACAGTTTCTTGTTGGACATAAATGATTCTGTCATTTTCAAAAATAGATTTTTAAAAAATACTCCTGATACCCTCTAGAGGCAAGGTCACTGTGTTAACAAAAGTTAACTCTGTGTTAACTATATTTTAACTGATTCCACTTAAAAGCAATTTAGGACTACCACAAAAATAGAGCTTTGCTGAGTCTATAAGGGTGTTTCCAAAAAGATTTAATTCAAGAGCAAAGACCCCTCCTGAGTGTGGGTGGCACCATCCCATAAACTGAGGACCCAGACTGAATAAAAAGGAGAAGGTGACCTGAGCATCAACATTCATCTCTCTCTGCTTCCGCACTGCAGCAGGCACAACATGATCAACTGCCTCATGGTCCTTCTGTCATGACTTTCCTGCCACAATAGATTGTACTCGCAAACACTGAACCAAAATAGAGCACTTGATAGAGTGCTTGCCTAGCATGCATGAAGCTCTGGGTTCAATCCTCAGCTCCACATAAACCAGATGTGGTGGCGCATGTTTGTCATCCCAGCACTTAAAAACAAATAGGGGCTGGGGAGATGGCTCAGCGGTTAAAGGTGTTTGCTTGCAAAGCCTGTCAGCTTACATTCAATTCCCCAGCACCCATGTAAAGCCAAATGCAAAAAGTGGCATGTGCATTTGGCATTCATTTACACTGGCAAAAGACCCCAGCATGCACCCCCAACACACATTTGAAAATAAAATTTTTATTTATTTATTTATTTTTATTCATTTGAGAGAGGGAAAGTGGCAGAGTGAGAGAGTGTGAGAGAATGGGCACGCCAGGGCTTCCAGCCACTGCAAACGAACTCTAGATGCATGTACCACCTTGTGCATCTGACTTACATGGGACCTGGGCAATAAAACTGAGGTCCTTTAGCTCTGCAGGCAAACGTCTTAACAGCTGAGCCATCTCTCCAGCCCAAAAATGAAATTAAAAAAATTTTTTCTTGGGATGGAGAGATGGCTTAGCGGTTAAGGTGCATGTCTGCGCAGCCTAAGGACCCAGGTTTGATTTTCCAGGTCCCACGTAAGCCAGATGTACATGGTAGCACACGTGTCTGGAGTTCGTCTGCAGTGATTAGAGGCCTTGGTGCGTCATTCTCACTCTCTCTCCCTGTCTCTAATAAATAAATAAATAAAAATAAAGTTAAAAAAGAAAATAGAAAACAAACAAATATTTAAAAAATTTCTTTTGGTTTTCATGGTAGGGTCTCACTCCAGCCCAAGCTGGCCTGGAATTCATTATGTAGCCTCAGGCTGGCTTTGAACTCATAGGAATCCTCCTACCTCTACCTACCAAGTGCTGGGATTAAAAGTGTGCACCACACTGGGCTAAACAAATTTTTTTTCTTTTTTTAAAATTTTATTTATTTATTTTTTATTTGAGAGAGAGAGAGAGAGAGAGAGAGAGAGAGAGAAGAGAGGAAATAGGAAAGAGAGAGAGAGAGACTGGGTGTGCCAGGGCCTCAAGCTACTGCAAACGAACTCCAGATGCGTGCACCCCCTGGTGCATCTGGCTTATGTGGGTCCTGGGGAGTTGAACCTGGGTCCTTTGGCTTTGCAGGCAAATGCCTTAACTGCTAAGCCATCCCTCCAGCCCCTGTTTTGTTTTTTTAAAGTACATAGCCCCTTTCTTCCTTAAGTTTCTTTTATCAGGTATTTTGTCACAGAAAAGTAACTAATATATGGCTATTACTGAAATTGTTGAAAATTTTGTCCTAATCCCAGGCCAAAATTCACTTAATGATTTTTGTAAGAATTATTTATTTATTTGAGAGACAGAAAAAAAAAGGGGAGGGAGAGAGGGAGGAAAGGAGGAAGAGAGAGAGAGATAAATGGGCATGTCAGGGCCTCTAGCCATTACAAAGGAACTCAAGATGCATGTGCCACCTTGTGCATTTGGTTTATGTGGGTCAAACCAAGGTCCTTTGGCTTTGCAGGCAAATGCTTTAACTGCTAAGCCATCCCTCCAGCCCCATTTGTTGATTTTTTTAATTTTATTTTTGGAGAGAGAGAGAGAGAGAGAGAGAGAGAGAGAGAGACAGACAGACAGAGAGGGAGAGGGAGACAGATAGAGATAGAGATGGGCGCGCCAGCAGTCTCTCAGCTGCTATGAATGAAATCCAGATGTGTGCACCCCCTTGTGGGCAAGTGTGGTATTGCGCCCTTGCGTCACTTTGCATCTGGCTAACCGTGGGACCTGGAGATTGGAACCCCTGGAGATTGGAACCAGCGTTCTTAGGCTTAGCAGGCAGGCGCCTTAACCGCTAAGCCATCTCTCCAGCCCACCCATTTGTTGATTTTTTAAAAAAAATTTGTGTCTTTGTGTTCCTGGATCATAGAAAATATGTTATTTATTTGCATGGAGAGAATGAATGAATGAATAAGAATGACCATGCTGGGCCTCTTGCCAAATGAACTCCACATACATGTGCCACTTTATGCATATGGCTTTACATAGGTGCTAGAGAATTGAACCTAGCCCTTCAGGTTTTCAAGGAAGCACAGCTAACTGCTGAACTATTATCTCTCCAGCCCCTTAATGATCTTGTGTGTGTGTGTGTGTGTGTGTGTGTGTGTGAAACTCAAACAGCAATGTTTAAAATCAAACATTCTAACAATACAATTCAAAGATACAATTATTTGATACATGCTGAGGAATGGTCGTAGGAAAATATTAAATTCTCTATGCCTTTCCTAAATTAAATCATTGTATTTTTCTAAGAGCATAAAACGTTGTATGTATAGTAACAGTGAAACACTTCAATGTGCAATATATGATAGCCTCAAATCTGAGCCAAGGTGTTTCAGGCAGCATTCATTGGTATTGTGTGGTGTGATGGCATTTGCAGTGCCAAGTGTACATGTTGTGTTCAGAACCAAGGCTGTAGTAAAGCTATATGATGCAATACATTTAAGCATTGCCAGAAACATCTTAGATTCATTATTTGTTTGAGTTTTGAATCAATTTAATTTTATTTTTTTTGAGAAAGGGACTTAATCCCCGGCTGGCCCAGAACCTGCTATGAAACCATAACTTGACTTTGCACTCATGATGTTACTGCTTCCACCTCTCATACAGAGGTCACTTTGCATTAGAGCTAACCACCCCTGGATATTGCCTGGTTTATGTGGTGCAGGAGATTGAGCCCAGGGCTTTGTGTATCCTAAGCAAGCACTCTATCAACTAATTATATTGCCAGCTTCTTGAACTGATTTTTGATTGCTGCACATTCACAACTTACTGAATTTGTCAATTTTTTTAAAAAAAGTTTTATTCATTTATTGGAGAGAGAGTGAGGGGGACAGAGAGTGAGAAAGAATGAAAATGGGTATGCCAGGGCTTCCAGCCACTGAAAACAAATTCTAGATACATGTAATACCTTGGGCATCTTGGATTATGTGGTACTGGGGAATCAAACCTGGGTCCTTAGGCTTCACAGGCAAGCACCTTTACCACTAAGCCATCTTTCCAGCCCCATGTTGTCAATTTTTATTCATTTATTTTATTTATTTGAGAGAAAGAGGCAGATAGAGACAGAGAGAATGGATGCACCAGGGCCTTCAGCTGCTGCAAACGAACTCTAGAAGCACGTGCCACCTTGTGCATCTGCTTACATGGGTCCTGGGGAATCAAACTGGATCCTTTGGACATGGGTCCTGGGGAATCAAACTGGATCCTTTGGCTCTGCAGACTAAGCACCTTTAATCACTAAGCCATCCCTTCAGCCCCCATGTTGTCAATTTTTTGTGATGTCCCATTCAGTTGCAACCCACAGTTTAAGAAAAAGGCATAAGAATTTTACTTAGGATAAAAATGCATCATGATCCAACCGGTGAAAACTTTCCTTCAAATTAAAAGCACATGTTTTAAACAGTGAAAATATACATAAAGAGATACTAGAGTGTTCCATTTCATCTTATACTGAATATTTATTAGGCATAAATATATACATGACTCAAAAAATAATCTTAAAGAAAACTGAACCTACCCAATTATCATTTATAAACTCTTCTCAATTTCTTTTTTATTTTTGGCTTTTTATTTTATTTTTGAGATAGGGTTTCACTCTAGCCTAGCCTGACCTGGAATTGACTATGTAGTCTCAGGGTGGCCTTGAATTTAGAGCCATCCTCGAACCTCTGCCTCCTGAGTGCTAGGATTAAAGGCATGCAGCAACCACACCCAGCTCAATTTCTTTACTACCAGTATTTTGTGTCAAAATATCATAACAACATTATTTCGGAAATTTTTTTTTTACTTTATAAAATTAGAAGGGCAAAAATAAACTGAAAAAGCATCATCCAACCAAAGTAACCACTGCCTTCTAAAATTTGAAGAAGTTTGTTTAAAAATAAAATAGCAAGGCATAGTACCTAATGCTATCACAGTGACCTTTCTTTAAATGGCTAGCCACATGAACTCTAAGTCCTCATAATTTTACCTAAACAACAAAGTCAAGCAGGCTTTCCTACCATGCCAATCTATGGTTATCAGCAGGGCTTCGTTCTCCCTCTGAGGATGAGGACAATGAAGAAAAAAAAAAAGGTGTTCTGTTTTCTCATAGTCCTGTAAGAGGAGCCATTGAGCTGAGCTGCACAACTAAACAACAGCACTCAGGAAAATTCAGATCAAAGCCAGGGCACATGCCAGGGTAATAGGCAATAAAATCCTTTGGCAAAACATTAGGGAGGCGGGAGAGGGTGGATAACAAAGCAAGGGGATGGAGGGAATCGGCTGGACCACCTTCTTATTTAAGGCAGAGAGGCAAGAAAAAACACAATGTGCCTATATTCAGAAGCCAAGAAAACAGTGTCCTAGATATAATGGGGGTATTCCAACAGACATGTATACAAGCACAAAGGCAAATTATCCATCAATGATTAAAACCCAAAGCAATGTCTTGGATGTTGGCGCATCCTCATGTATGTAAACATAACATCATTAAGTCTCTGAACACAGGTATGTGAGAATACAGGCACTTTCAATGAACAAAACTCCCTGGTTTTTACAGTGACAAAAAACAAGCAAGCAAACAAAAACCTGCTGTTTGAAATAACACTAGAGACAGCATCAGGTAAAGGTGTGATGAAGTTATTGTTTCATTCCCTTCTTTTCCTTATTCCCGTTTGAAGCTCTTAAATTGTCTCATTACTTCACATACACACGAAACAAAGGAGGGTCCTTAATTCCCTGCCCGGGAAGAAAGCACACACGCCCCCCCCCTACAGGTGACGAGGGCATCACGATGATGACTTTCATTAATAAGCTGAGCCGAGAGCTCTCCACGCAGAACGCCGCCACGCAGTGTGAGTGACAAGCAGGCACGAGACAAGCACCACAAAGGAAGGAGTGGCTCAGGACCAGGAAAACACTGCCACGCCGCCGCGCCCCCAAGTCGGGTCCCCACCACCACCGCAGCCGCCGCCACCAGCGCGGCAGCCGTCCCCGCCACCCTGCTCCTCGCGGCTGGTCCCTTGCGTCTCCCACGTCCGAGACACGACGCCGGGCTCAGGGCCAGCCAGACTGCGGGTGGCCACGAACCTGCGCTGGGCGGCGTCCAGGTGACAGCCCCGTGCCACCCTCTGTGCGGGGCTCACCCCCGCCCGGGCGTGTCACTGCCTCCTCGGCACCCGGCGCCGCTGCCTCCGCCCAGCTCCGGGCCCGCCGAGGACACCCGGAGCGCGGCGGGGAGGCTGCCGCGGGCCCGCCGTGTCCTCAGCATCTCGGACCCCGACCCGCCGGGTCCCCAAAGCCTCGGCCCGGGGACCGCTCGCCCTCGACCGCAAGGTCCCCCGCTCTCTTGCTCGCTCACTTACTCGGGCGTGCGGGACGGTCGGCGGGCGGCAGACTGCGGGCGAGCAGCGTCCTGGAGAGCGGCGAGCGGCCGGGGCGGCGAAGGCTGACTGCGTGCCGCGGCCCCCGGCGAGGGGAGGGGAGGGGAGGGGAGGGCAGGGGCGGGCCCGGCGGGGGAGGGCGGGCGCCGCGCCTCTCATTCATGCAGCAGGGGCGGGGTGTGGGACCCGGATGCCCGGGCAGCCTCCGCCCAACCCCACTGAGGGCGCCCCGCTTCACTGTCGGTGGTGCGCAGGCGCGGTGTTCCTCGGTGGATCCTGAACATGCGCTGCCCACCGGGATTCTCCCCCTTTACTGGTTGCAAGGCTCAGGTTTCAACTTGACTGTTGAATGTTTTTGTTTCTCCCCGTGCCCTGTAAACATTTCTAATTGTGAAAGAGTGGAATTTCACCTTCATTTCTGTATCCCGCCTACAAGTCCTCAAGAGTGTGGTACACCTAGGTTGATGGGGGTACGTAGCACGCCTCCCGCCTCTTCTATTCTTCCAGATGCAGGACCGTGGTGATGGCTCAGACCCAGACTCTGCTCAAATAATGGAGGGAAGGTTTATTCAAGAAATAGTGCGTTCTCTAAGTCAGAAACTAAGTTCAGGATTTGAGGGTGACAAGCCCTTCCTATAATACCAAGGCCTAGGGTCTAGCGGCTCCAAGAACGGGTGGCCTGTACTGTCTGTAGCAGCCAGTGTTCTCGTTCCTACTTCCTTGGCTTTGCCTAGCTGCAGGCCGCAGTCTTCCTAGTGATCTCCCTGAGGCTCCTAAGCAGTGTGTGGAGGCGCTGCAGCTCAGATATGCCTCAGTTTCCGTGAACCTCTCTAATGTTCCTCCTCCCCCACCCAGACCCTTCACATAAACCATAAATGGTTCAATTGCTTAACTTTGGGAAGCAATTCATTATGGAAAGTGCCTACTAGACAATTCCTCCTGCTTTTGGCAAACTATAAACCTCCAAGGCAAGGGGAAGAGGAAACATCCATGGATATCTCAACAAGTAACCTGCTGCGCAGTGGTCACCGTTGTCCAAGGTGAGTGGCACGAGAGAGAGTGTGTGCAGCCATTCCATTGGAGCTGCCTGTTCCAGGGCTCTGGACTCCCATCCTTCCTGCTTCTCAAGCCAGGAAGCTAGGGACTACCTTCCCTCCTTGCTGTAATTTACAGCAGATACTAGGAGGGCCTTCTCAACCCAGGCCTCATTATTTCTTCCCTGGGTTGTGCAGACTTCTCAACTCATTGCCATGCAAATCTATTCTCTTGTTACACAAATCAGTATTTCTGCCTTTTTCTCTCATTCCAGCTGTTTCCAAAACAGCACCATATTGCTTCACCCTCTGCTGATCCCTCTATTAGAAAAGCAACATTTATCTCGCAACATAAAGAAGTCTGTGTTATAGTTACCTTCTCATTGCTGGGACAAAACATCTGACCAGAAACAGCTTATGGGAGGAAAGGATTTATGTCAACCTTACAGATAGAGGGGATGCTTCATTATGGTGGAGGAAGCTGGCTCACTTCATTATACATCCACAGCAAAGAGAAAGAAAGACAACAGTGGCTTAGAACACACCTTAGGGGAGGATTCAGTTCCAATATCTGCCTTTGTGACATACTTCCTCCAGCAGGGCTCCACCCCCCAAAGACTCCACCAGGTGGGAACTAAGCTCAAACACAAACACATGAAGTTATGGGAACATTTACCTTTAAATCACCACAAGTGGTGCACAACAGTCATGCAGTCATTTTCTAAGGAAGAGATGTTTGCTTGTGGCTCTGGAAGGCTCCCCAGAGGAGAGAAAGACTGAGTTCCTTTTCTTTCTCTTCCCTTCTTGTGGCTTCCCTTCCCTGGTCTGGGTCTGAAGATTTGCTTTGTCTATTTATAAAACTTGGCTAGTAATCACTAGGCCAAAAAGGTTGTGGGATAAAAGGTGGAGTGGACCCAGTATCATGTTGTTTGTCCTTATGAAAATTAGGATAGTGGAGGGAGGGGAGAGAAGAGGAAAAGAGAGAGGGGATATGAATGTGAGTCAGGGAGAAAAGTCTGTATGGGACTGCTATGGGATAGGTAGAAACTAGCCTCACACTTTCCACAACATATGATCTGTCTCTAGTAGTGAGTTGTTCCTTATTTACCTTGGAGGAGAAATGAAAGATTTTGGTTTCATGGTGTCTCCAATTGGAGATTAACCTGCTGATATATGATCCTATTTGCTTAGTGATGCTTAAAAGTCTATTCACTTCTCCTACCACTCCAGACTGCCCGCGCTTCTCTAAGAAAAAGGTACATGGTAATAGTGGGAAGGAATACTGGTGTATGAAAAGAAAGTCTGGGTAGTTCTTTTTCTGGAAGGTTTCGGTGAGTTCCCAGGCATCCACAACTTCAAGAAGTGGCTTTCCCAGCTAATATGCTCATCTTTTCCTCTATATTTTACAGAAATGGGATAGAGAAGACTTCATTGTTTAGGGCAATAGAAAATTTTGATTGCCTTCCTATGGTTTGGATTTGTCTTCCAAAGTTCATGTGTTAATGGAACAGTGTTAAGAGGTAGGAACTTTAAGAGGTAATTAGGTGAATGGCTTAATGTCTTTATTACAGGATGGGGTTCCTGATAAAAGGAAGAGTTTGCCTTTCTTTCCTTTTCTCTTTCTTTCATATGTGCAGTGTTGTCCTCTTACCTTCCACCATGTACAATAAAGCAAGAAGACCCACACCAGACACCAGCCCCGTGATCTTGGACTTTTTTTTTTCTCCCAATTTGCTGAAATTTCTGTAATCTTGTTCTGGAGAGAACAGAGCAAGGCTGCAAACTATCTCAAAGCTGCTCTGGCAAGCATTGTAGGAGTGCACAGGGTGGCTGTAGACCCAGGCACACTGGAGGCTTGCTAGATCTGGGACTTTTAAGCCTCCAGAACCATAATAAGTAAATTTTTTTTTTTATCAATTACCCATTCCTAGTTATTACAAAAAGAACTGAGAGACTCCTTCCTCCATTATATGCCCTTAAAAACATTTTCCTCATCCTCAACCCATCTCAGAAATCTCTGCCCTGCCCATGTGCTCAAAAGTCCTTTAAGAAAACCAACCATCTCCTGGTGGTGGGTCTGATTTGTCTCAGGGCAAAGTTCTACATCTTTCACTCAAGGGAAGTGTTGCATTTATATGGAGACCATTCAGCTTCCACAAGATGGCTGCTTAGGAAATGATTCCCTGGGATCATCAGGAGGTTCTTCTCCAAAAGAGGTCCTAGTGGGATGGAGCCAGTGTAGGTTTATCTACTGAAAATATAGAGAGCTATCTTTTTTTTTTTAATATTAAGTATATACTTTGTATGGACACATCTTATACTGGTACTATCCTTTCCCTTTTCCCTGCCCCTATTCTGCTGAGGACCCTAAGTGGAATTGCTGGTATTTCTCATGGGGATATGGGTTATGCATTGTGACATCAGCAGTTAGTCATTGTGGGGGGGGGCAATGCCTCTAGATATGCCCTCCAAACCTGTGGCTCTTACAATCTTTCTGTACCCTCTTCTGCAAAATTCCTTGAGTGTTTTAAGTCTACTTTAGTGTTGAGCTCTCAGGATCTTCTTGATTGCTGCTTTGGTATGTGCTGAGTATCCTGACTGTTTCCTTCATCCAGGCACAAGTTGTCAGGCTCACCAAGGAAGCAGCACTCTTGCTCAACTCACCAATTCCTCTGTGGCTTCACCTGGGCCCTAGGTGACATGCAAGGGGTGGTTTATCTCCTTGGTTCTCGCTCCCTTCTGAAAAAGAAAACAGTTTCTCCAATGGAGAATGAGATCAACATAGGTTAAATGGGATAAGCATTGTTAATTTAGAGAGATTTTGAAGGGTGTAGCCCCTCATTTGGCCAAAGACTAGTGGGAGCTTGTTGTTGGAGGCCATAATCTTGGTCTCCACAGGATTCTGACCTGGTTCCCAGTTCCAGCTATGGGTTCCTTTCCACTGAGTGGCTCTCTTAGCCAATCAGAAAGCCATTGATTACCCACCAAGGCTGGGTGCCACCACTGCACAGGTGTATACATCTTGTCAGGCTGGTTGCTTTTGAATAGCAGTGGAGGACTATCTTTCATCATCTGAATCAAATCCAAAGAGTCTGACATTTCTTTTGTGCAAGGTCTTCTTAATATTTGAAATAAAAAGTGGAAGGTTCTGCAGGATCCACTTTCATTTCTATAGAAAGATTCAATGTATAATTATTAGCAACTGGACCAAAAAAAGAGACTCTGTCTCAAAAAAACAGGAGTGTGAGCAAAAGGAAAATATCTGGCCTCTACATACATGCACATGGGTGTGCACATCTTCACACACATGTGCACACACTATATGCATGCCATATGAGTAATAAAAAGGCCCCACTAAGCACCTTAAGTTCCTAGACTGAGAGCATCACTTCCACACTACATGCCTCACAATACAGCTGATAAAACAAATAGAAAGTCCAAGCAATAACATAACCTGAAATGCAAAAATCCCAATGCAAAAATATAAGAAACATGAAAAATGAACACAAAATAACTCTAAAAATCATGAATCCAACAGTAATGTCCTCCAGTGAAAGTAGATGAAATGCCAGACAGAAAATTCAAAGAATGATTACAAGTATATTCAAAGAAACCAAAGGAATCAAAGAAGAAAACAAATTTCTGAAGGAATCTCAAGAGAACACAACATCAGCTAAACAAAATAAGGAGGTCAATATAAGACCTGAATAAGAAGGTAGAAGTAGTGAAGAGAAAACAATCTGAAATACTGGAAATGAAAAACACAAAAGCTTCACGGTCCAGGATGTGACAATATCTTGGCTTGAAGACAAGGTGGAGAAAATAGAATATTTCAACAAAGAAATAGATGAATTAATAAGAAAGTTCAGGTGAGACTTTGAAGACATTCAGGAAACTGATCTAAATTCAAGATAGTGTGAATAAGACTTATGTAAACCTACTTTTTTGAATCATGGCACATCTAGAAGCTGTAGACTATTACTAGAAAATTTTCAGTGCCTGGGATGGGATACCTTCCAGTGAGTTGTTGGCCAAGGAGGTCCCGGTAGCCTCCAAAACATTAAAGGCTTTTCCCAAAGCCCTTGGTTTCCCTTGTGAAACAGATAGTAAGACCCTATTGCTGAAGACATCTCTTGCCTAAGAGGCAAGGTTACTGAGAAAGCAAGCTAGTGCTGAGCAAAACCTTCTCCCTGTAGACCAGCCAACTGAAAGCTGGAAAAAGCTGCACTGTATGCAGTCATCAGTCATGCAGTCATCAGCAGTGAAAACAGTGGACACTGAATATTCAAGTTTGGTCAAACAGGCCCAATGACTGAATGGGTGCAATACTCATGGGGTAACCAACTGCTGCATAATTGGACTGAAGGCCCTCTCTATGGGAGGGAATACATACCTGGTACTGAAAAAACTAAGCAAAAGTCTATGGCAGGGGAGGTCATGAGCCTTAGGGGTATAAAGCCTGCTCTTGTCTGACTAAATGTATATTTTATTCCCACCAAGCTGCCCTGAAAGCACTACACTTAATGTTCATATTCACATATTAATGCTACTCTCACTTCTGGTTAGAGAAGCTTCTCTTTTCAGATGGCGATGACAACTAGGATGACCCAAAAGGCAACATAGTGCTGAGAAGAAGGGGTGGAGGAGTGCCCAGCACTGAAATATCTCTGTCACACTCTCCAAGGCTCAGGGCCCATTGCGGAAGAGGGGGTGGATAGAATGGAAGAGCCAAAGGAAGGCTACAACTCCTTACAATGCAACTGTCCAGACAGAAATTGGCCTTGATATCCATGACTTTGCAGTGCCTAGCAATACCTTCGCAAGACCCTCATAATAGAAGAAAAGAATGATGACATCAAATTAAAAGAGAGACTAATAGAGAGAGGGAGGGGATATGATGGAGATTGGGGAATGGGGGGAGGGAGGGAAATATCATGCATTTTTTGTATGTAAGTATAGAAGTTGTCAATAAAAAATATATATCCTGAATGTAACAGGAGAAGATCACATCTAAGAGTTCCGGGCATAGAAGAATTTTAGGCTAAGGCATAGTAAGTATCTTCAACAAAATCATAAAAGAAAATTCTCCCAAATTAGGGGGAAAGATGCCATTGTTGATACAGGAAGCATTAATAACTAAATAGTAAGACCAGAAAAGAACCTCCCTTATCATATAAACTACTAAATATACAGATCATAGAAAGTACATTGAAGCAGAAAGAGTAGCACCAAGTCATTTATAAAGCAAGCCCATCAGAATATCAACAGATCTCTCAATAGAAACTCTAAAAGCCAAGAGAACTTACAATGATTATTTCAAGTTCTAAAGACAACAACTGCCAACCCAGACTACCCAGCAAAGTTATCTGTCATAATTTGAAGGAGAAAGAATGTTGCATGATAAAAACAAAAACAAAAACAAAAACAAAAACAAAAACAAAACAGGCTAAAGGAGTTCATGACCACTTAGCCAGTTCTACAGAAAATACTTTGGGCTGAGAAGGAAAACCATGTACATGAGGTCACAGGAAAGAATAAACCAGACTTGAACAATAGTAAGGCAAGAGATGAATAGAAAAACATCAAAGATTACAAAATCAACAAGAATGACAGGAATTAAACACAATTTTCCAATAAAAACTTTGAATACAAATTGTATTAATTCCCCAAAGACCCAGACTAGGAGAATGGATAAAAATGCAGGATCCTTCTGCTTGTTGCCACCAAGAAATATACCTCTCCATAAAAGACTGACACCATCTTAGTGTGAAAGAATGGAGAATGTTATGTTATTATAAGCCAATGAGGTTAGGAAACTAGCAGGTGTTGCTGTTTGAGTATCTGACAAGACATGTCTAAACAAAATAAGAGACATTGAGGGTCACTTTACACTGATTAAGGGAACTATCTAATAAAACATTATAAATCTAAATATATGCATTATTCACATAGGTATATCCAATTTTATTATACAAATAGTATTAGATGTAAAGTCACAATGGTAGTGGGCAACTTCAATACTTTACTCTCAACAATTGACAGGTCATCCCAGCAAAAAACAGAGAAGCATCATTACATGAAATTGGGAGTGGGATAGACAATATCTCAGAATACACTTTCCTATCCTGTGGCTCTTACATTCTTTCCACCCCCTCTTCTGCAGTGTTCCCTGAGTCTTGGCTTGTTATAAGTCTCCTTTAGAGCTGAGTTCTTGGCAGCCTCTGATTTTCTGCTTTGATAAGTTTGAGTCTCTTCAATGTCGATTGCTGTCTCTCTAGAGGAGGTTCTCAGGCTAGCAGTGAGACTAGCACTCTTACTTAATCTGCCACTTCCTCTGTAATATTTCCTGGGCCCTGGTGGGTGTGATCTCATTCTAGGCACTTGGCTTTCTTTTTTTGTCATTCTTATGGGTCTTGGGTCTCCCTGGTATTTGCTACCATCTGTAATGGGAGTCCACTTCTAGGAACCTATTTCCTATAATTCCTGTCGTATATCTTTTCCCCAACAAGGTCGTCTCCCTACCTCCAATTCCTGGAGGGCAATTGGGGCAGCTACAGGGTCTGGAGTTTTTGATTCCTCATGAGATTTATCATCCTAATCCTCATTCTTAGTAACATCTGTCACTGGTTTAAGTACTGTCTGTAACTTTTGGGATAGTGGGCTAGAGGAAAAAAAAACAAAAAAACTGTCTATTGGTTTAAGTAGGTACCCTACTTAGTCAAAGTGGAGATTTGTGTAACTCCTGAATGAGATTTCATCACCCATGTTCAGATCCACCCCTCTGTTGGGTGGCTGATCTATACAGATAGTCTATATACAAGGCTATATAGGCCACAGCCAGTTGCTTCTTAATAAAGGAATACCAATCTTAGGGTCCCTTCCACAGTAGAGACCAAAATCCTATAAAGACTCATTTCCTCCCTTAGAACTGCCACAACCCCCAGTGCCCCCAACTATACCCTTCAAGGTTACATGAACACTCAGCTGAAAGGGGACATATGTGTCCACTACCTTTAAGGTCTGCAACTGGACTGCCAGGCATTTGGCCACCTTGAAAGCAGCCTCTATGTCTGAGGTCCAATCCCAAGTTTCCCCCTTCTTTGTTAGGTAGTATAAGGGCTGTACCCTCTGAGCTAAAGGGGGTGTGAAAGTACTCTAGTACCCTAGCAAACCCAAAAAACCTGTAATTGCTTCACAGTTTCCTGCCATGGGTATGCCTATACTTTGTCTATAACAGCCACAGGCAATGTCCTAGAACACCCAGGAATTTGACAGACAATCTACATCCTTGTCCTTCATTGCCCTCCCCCATTCACCTAGCACACCACATAGGCTGGTTGTCCTGGTCTCCAAATGTGCAAGAGAATCAGAAGTAAGCATTATGTCATCAATACAATGATACACAGCAACAGATGTAGGGTGTTCCCACCCAGCCAAGTCCTGAGCCACCAGGCCATGGTATATTGTGGGGCTATTTAAATAGCCTTGGGGAAGGATGATGAAAATCTACTGCTGGACTTACCATGTAAAAGCAAATTGATCTTGGCTCCCGGGCACAATGCCAATGGAAAAGAAGGCATTAGCTAAATCCAGGACAAAATGATAAGTTTCCAGTTCATGGGTCAAATGGTCCATGAGGCTTTATTCAGTGCTTGATAATCCATAGTCAGTGGTGTGGACTATGGGCTGGCCTGATGATACCTGCTTCTTCTAATTTCAAAATAGTAGCCCCTAATCTCTGCATGTCCTCCTGGCAATCAATATTGCTTCACAGTCATTGTTCAGGAGGCCTGTGATAGCTGTACTTGGGCATGGTGTGGATGCACCCAAATCATCATTTTCACATATGGAGACAAAGTCCCCTCCCACTGTGGAAACTTGCAAGCCTTATAGGAAGGATATTCATCCCCAGGATGTAGTCAGTTATGGGTGGCACACATACACAGTGTTACAATGAGGTGGGAGTCGTCCTATCCCCAGAGTCAAAGGGAATTGTCTGGCCATTTTCTGCTATTTCTTTGGGGGTTAGCTGTGTGTTGTTAGCCCCATCACCACATAAATGAAACAGCTAGGCAGGAATCATCTCCTCCATTCACTGTTTGCATTGTTTGTCCATCTCCGCAATTCCATGGCAGTATGCCAGGGGGTGTACAGGAGTTGGACTCCATGACTGTGGAGTTTCCTCTTCAAGCTCCTTTTCCAAGGCTGAGACACACAATTGCTGCCCTGCTGCCATCAGGCATCCTTCAATTTCTAGCTCCTTGGTTCTCAGTGCCAGAAGCTGCTCTTGCAAGTCTTGACCATCCTGGACATTTCTTGATACAGTCAGAATCCAGTCCTTCTCAGTTCCTGTAAATCTTGGTTGTCTGCCTGGACAGTACAGACAGAAATAGTCAAGCCATCAGTTTGGCTGTCTCCCAGTGAGCTGGTGGGATTCCTCCCTTTCAATTTTTCCAGGGCCTTTTTCACTTCAGCTGGACTGGGACTAATTACTCCCCAATTCTCAGGGGGTGCCCAGTCCATCAAGAGAGCTACCACTGTATACCATCATTCACTTGGGGGCCACATGTCTGGTGTAGGATTCTCCACAGGGTGGTATTGAAAGGACAGAGGGCTCATTTATTCTCATCCTGTCAACTCCACCAAGTGATGGAAGGACTTATTTTGGCTTACAGTCTTGAGGGTAAGCTTTTTGGCAGCAGGGGAAGCATGCCACAAGCAGAGGCTGGTTTCACCTCCTTGCCACAGCAGATGGAAGATAGCAAGAGAGAGACAGAGAGCTAAGCTCTGGCAAGGGGGAGCTAGCTATAACACCTCTAAGTCTGCTCCCAGAAACACACCTATTCCAGCAAAGACCCACCTCCAAATTGCCACCAGCTGGTGATCAAGCATTCATAACCCATGAGTTTAAGGGACATCTGATTCAAACCACCACAGATTGTTTCTACCATGGCCCCCAGCTGTAGCCTTCTGGGCTACTTATGATTTCTAACCTGACAGGGCACTGGGGTTTTGGAGCACATAGCTGATTATCCTGAGCTACAAGTATCTTAGCTTTCCCAAAAGCTTCTTAAGCCTTTCTGCTCCAATCTCACATGACACTTCTTTATCAAATTCTACTGGTTGTTTTTTCCAATAACCTTATCAAGTTTCGTACATGTCTTAGCCAACAACAATAACCTCAAAAATTTTACTGCTGTGCCTGGCTGGTTCTTGTGAGGATTGATTTCGCATCCTTGTTCCTTCAGGTGCACTTATATGCCTCTCGCATGGGTTTCCAAATCTGCAAAACACCCAAACTATGAGCATAATACCATTCATGTAACAAAATGTTTTTTTCAGAAGGTGGGCAGGATCTCTGAAGGCCCACCACTGTCCATCCCAAGCAGGTGTCAATTGGTCTCCTGAGACAGCAGCTAAGGGAATACTAAACAAAATTTTTTTGCAAGGTCCAATGTAGCATGCAAAGATTCCATTACTGGCATTAATTGTTTCCCCAAGAGAACAATGTTGGGGGCAGCTGTGTGGATGGGAGGAATTACTTTACCTAGCTTTCTATGATCCATACTCATTTTCCATGAACCATTCTTCTCCTTATCCTGGGGCACTTCTCAGGGGCTGCCAGCCATTTCCTTACCGTAAAGCAGCTTGGTGTGCTGACTCAAGCTGTTCTGCCAAGCTGAGGACCAAAGGGGACTGAGGCTGTGCTTTTGCCTGCTGCACCCATTGCTCAGTTTCTCTCTCCCGGTCCGACAGGCTCAGGACTAGCAGTGCAATTGCCTCTCCACTGGCTGCTGAGAGGGCCCCAGCAAGGGTGAAAAATCTCCCTCCCCACCATACTTACTTTATAGGAGAGAAATGTGCACAGCGTACTTTGGGGTTGGGGGATAATTGCCCACTCCTAGGTCAAGCTTAACCATGTCACCTGTTCTGTTTTGCCCTCATATCCATCTACTGCTATCCATTGCCCCTGGTGCCTTTGGTGATTGCCAGGACATCTACTACTTCTTAAAGATCATGTTCCACCATGGGGCTCAGCAAAACCACAGAAGCCCCAGTTCTGAGGTCCTTGCTGATTAAATTCCTCTTTAACTCTTGGATGATCACAATCTTATCTTGCTTGGTGAGCTGGGCATCACACACCTCTCTCATGCTCAGTTCCTTCACTATCATTTCTACTTTATTTTTGTCCCTCCTGATAGATTTTTCTCATGGGCTTCAAATATTTGAATCCCTGGAGACCTTCCGTTACACCCATCTTACTTGTGCTCTCTCTTCCAGCTGTAAGAAATGGCAAGTCAACATCACCATCTATTCTCTCTTTTACCCAATTTACTTGCCCAAAGAAAGGCTAGCATGAATGATAATACTTTCCCATCATAAGTCTTCTTTCACACAGTAAGTTCCCTCTGAGCAGCCTTCTTAGCCTCAGACCCGTATTTTATTATGCCTCGCAGTGGCCACAACAGCTCTGTGTCAGTTTGCTAACACTCTAGTCCCTTACTTGTCACTTTAAGGAACTACAATATATGTCTAGACCTTCACTATTTTCAGGACATCCTTGTAATCACATGGTAGATCCTATTTGGCATTCCATACCACTTAGAGGAAGACTGCTACCTTGGGATTCCTCCCATGGACACTTCACCTTCACATGGCTCAGCTTTAGTTACACATCTAACTATGTAACTAAGTGTGAAGGGGTGAGCGTTTGTGGAAGAATTCCCAGTATGGTCATCACCACACCTCACAGGGGAGTGATGACCATACTGGGAATTCTTCCACAAACGCTCACGCCTTGAAGAGTTCTTTAGTTTCATACCCTACTATCCAAAGCAAGGACCATGCAATCACTCTTCCCAAACTCTTTTTCTTTCTTTTTTTTTTTTTTCCGAGGTAGGGTCTCACTCTAGCCCAGGCTGACCTGGAATTCACTAGGTAGTCTCAGAGTGGCCTCGAACTCACGGTGATCCTCTTACCTCTGCTTTCCAAGTGCTAGAATTAAAGGCGTGCGCCACCATGCCTGGCCCTAAACTCATCTTTAATTCTTCCAGGTACCTGTTTAGGCCACAAGTGCTGCATGAACTCTTTTCTGGGAAGAAGCCAATGGGCATTTGCTCTTCACAGGCAGTACACCTCCAACAGACTAAAGGTCAGTTCCACCAATGCTCAAATTGGTGAACTAATGTGTCTATTTGGCTTCCAGACAAAGCATGGGTGAAAGGTTTCTTACAGGAGCATGGAGACTGCAAAGCAGCCATAGCATTGAAATGTCTCATCCCAGCATAAATAATGACCTTCTCCTAGCTGCATAGATGGAGTTCTATATCCCTTGATCTCCCACACTCTGTATCTCCTTAAGACCTTGTGCATCAATAATTGCATACACCAGGCACAGGGGATGCCTGAGATCTCAGGTGAGGGTCTGATGATCCTTCCTGGGCCTCTCCTTTTATGAGGGGATGTCTACAAGCTTAATTTTGAGAGTCTTCTGTTTCTGATAAAGATGGCAAATAGTTGTTTTTCTCAGAGGTCCTCCTCACACAGCACTTGTAATAGTAATATCCTATTGCTGAAGATACAACATGCTTCATTTGCAGGGCACTGAGAATCAAGTTGGAACTGAGCTGGAAGCCTCCTTTTCAGTTAGGTATTGTGGTGGTTTGATTCAGGCGTCCCCCACAAACTTTGGTGTTCTGAATGCTAGATTCCCAGGTGATGGACTTTTGGGAATTAGTACCTCTTAGAGGCAGTGTATTATTGAGGGTGGGCTTATGGGTATTATAGCCAGTTTCCCCTTGCCAGTGTTTGGCATGCTCTCCTGTTCCTGTTGTCCACCTGACATTGGCCAGAGGGTAATTTCCACTTTCTGTTCATGCCATCGTTTCCCCCCTGCCATCATGGAGCTTCTCCTTGAGTCTGTGGGCCAAAGTGAACCTTTTTTCACATGAGCTGTTCTTGGTTGGGTGATTTCTGCCAGTAATGTGAACCTGACTGCAACAGGTATCATAGTGCTGGAAAGTGTTATGCAGGCTGCTGGGGGAGAAAAGTCATTAGCAGTCTTAACCAGCAGTAAAGCTACACAACTGACCATCCAGGCAAAATGTGCCCACCAGTGTAATACTTGCATGATGGTTATGGGAGTAACCAACTCCCTCTGATTGAATTTGAGGGCCACTCCATGAGAGGGAATTCATACCTAGTACTGAAAGCCTAGACAAAAGTCTTTGGCTGGGAAGGTCATTGGCCCCAGGAGGGAAGCTACTACTCTTGTTTGGTTAAGTGAATATGTTATACCCTCAAAATATTTATATTTATACCCACTTATTAGTGCTGCTCTCACCTTTGGTCAGAGAAGGTTCTTTTTGCAGTTGGCAGTGACTCCTAGGAAAACTCAAAGCATAGTACTGAGAAAAAAAAAAAGAAAAAAAAGCACTGAGAATAAGTGGTAGTTGAGTGCTCAGTGCTAAATGAGACATCTATGTCACACCCTCCAAGGCTAAGGGAACATTGCAGAAGAGGGGCAGGAAGAATGTAAGAGTCAGAGGATGGAGAGGAAGGCTTTGGAACACTTCTGGACATGAAATGGCCACTGCATTCACTACTTCACAATGACTTGTTATCTGTACAAGACCCACGCAATATTTGTCCCATCAACATTCTGTTGGAGGAGTTGGAGGAGGGCAAAAACCAAACCAAACCAAACCAAAACACAACATTAAAGTAAAAGAAGGACTAGTTGAAAAGAAGTTGTTCAGTGGAAAGGGAACATAGGTTTGAGAAGGCAAGTGGAGGGGAACATGATCAAAATATATCATACACATGTATGCAAGTTGTTAATAAAGAATTTTAAAAAAAAACAACAGAAAAGACAAAAAGACTTCTGGTAAAGAAATGGCATCAAATTTTAAATGTCTGTAACTAATTTTGGAGGAGAAGCTGGGTGGTGACTAGAGTGGGAGTAGGAGCTGGTTTTAGTTATCTTTGGATCTGGAACTCCATATAAGTTTGTTGAATTACTGCCTGAATGGTGAAGACAAAAATCAGTCTTTCAAATGGAAGCCATAAATCAAGGGTTTCTGCATTCCACTACCTCTACCCATCTTATCCTCTTGGTGAATGGTGGTCAGTCCTTTAAAAACATCCTCCTTACTGGTCAGTCACTTGACTGCTAATTATCAGTGTTCTGAGTGATTCCTTCAAGGGTCATAAAATGCTTTCTGAGAACAAGAAGTATCCTATATTCCCTGAGTTTCTGCATTCCATGAATTCCAAAGTGATTCCTCCTGATGGTCCTTCCCTCCTCACATCCATGTGAACCTCTTGCTAGGGTATAATCCTGTCTAGGAAGAGAAATGGCTTCTTAATGTAGTATGTATATGCAAGGCCAAAGCAGTAGAGTGGGGAGGAAGCATAGGTATATGTATGCATGGTAACTTTGGGACTGGATGTGTGTTCAGCTTCAGACCAACAAAGAAGGTAGGAACAAAGGATTCTGTTTCCCTTGAAACACATTGCCCTCCTGGTACAGAGTTCTAGTCACCCCAAAAGAACTCAGAGGTCTTAAAACATAAGTGTGCTCAGAATCTGTGTGGGACCACGTACAGATGCAGGAGAGCAACAATGCAATTTCCCAGGGGTGGTGCAACCTGCTCAGACTCACTTTTGGACCAAGGACACTTAGTATGGATTCTTCCAAAAGCTGACCCTGAAACAGGGACTTGTATGCTGGTAATTTATCTGATAGGTCATCCTAGGATATAGGAATGAAGAAACGGGGAAAGGAAGATATAGAATGGGGAGAAGGTGTGTGGATGGGCCAGTTACTGCTATGGAACACTGGAGCTCATTCCTACTGGAAATCCACTAAGCAACCTTGTGGAACAGTGCTGAGCATTGTCTTCCCAGGTGGTGGTGAGATAGGGTATTTGTCCATTCACTTCAATCTCTTCATTACATATACAGACCATCAAGAAGTCATCAGCTTCCATCTGTGGAAGCCAAGTAAACTGTTCAGTGCAGCTCCTCCAGCTATTGGTTATGCTGTTCCTACCACTGCCACCATCCTTGGAACACAACCATCACCACAATTTCTGCCTCTCCTGATTTTTCCACTCAATTATCACTGACTTTTCTGTTTGCTGAGTTCTTAGATTTGCACTTGAAAGAAGTGAAGTAGGATGCTATCTTTGCCCACAGCTCACACCAGGAAAATGACTGTACTAATTTTCTTCTTCCTCTATTTCAATCTATCCAAGTAATTCCCAGCCACCATCACCTCATTTAAGAGCAAAGGAAAGGAAAGATAGAAAAATCTCTCTCTAGAATGTTTTCTAGAATGTTCTGCAGCATTTCTTCTAGACAGGCTTCCCTTGTTATTTTGGCTTTTTAAAATTTATTTTTATTTATTTATTTGAGAGAGGGAAAGAGGGAGGGAGAGAGAGAGAGAGAGAGAGAGAGAGAGAGAGAGAGATGGGTGCACCAGGGCTTCTAGCCACTAAAAAAGAACTCCAGATGCACTCCCTTGTTCATCTGGCTTATGTGGGTCCTGGGTGTTTGATGAAGAAGATTGGCCAAATTGTGGTGGATATGAAAGCTGGTTTCAGGCAGAGATGGTCCAAAGCCATCAGAGGGCAAATGGCAGCTCAATGTTCTGGTCTGGTCAGGGAAAAGAAAGTCTGGCCACCAAGAGGGCAACCGGAAGCCTTCTGTCTGAGTCAGGGCACCAGATATAAGGTTCAGGAGTGACCACGACCACACAAACCACTCTGAGGCAAAGATGAAAGCTTTTATTCAGGAAAAGCATGAGCTGCCAGGGCTGGCTCACAAGAGAGAAGCACAGCCCACCTGAGTTCCTCAGGCAGTGGGCTTTATAGGGCTTTCAGTCAGGGGGGGAAGGTGAGTAAAAGAACTGCTTGAATAAGAAAAGTTCCTTTAGGGGAGATCTAGGATAGCCAGGGTGTGACACCAGAACAGTGACCAGGTGATTTACAAAATAAGGGGGCAGGAAACCATGACCTGATAGGCAAGGAGGAGATAATGGCTTCATGGTTTCTTGAGGAATGTGGATAATCTGCTTCCTTATGTCCTTGTTGCCATCCTGCTATCTTTGGTGACTCCATTTTGGGTCCTGTCAGACTTAACATTCCCGCCTTTTGTTAATGATAAGAGATGAAGGTTAATTTCTTTATGCTGACCGTAGGGGCGATGAGTTCTTATGGGAGAGGCTGGATAATGTGGTCGATGGGTCTCCCTTCAGGGCAGGTGATGAGGAGGTAGTTCCATGGTGTCTAGAGGTGGCCAAGTGGCGAGATCGATAGTGAGCACCCCCATCAGCGCCAGTGTAGCATGCTGTTATGACTTGGTTCTGAACAAAACAGAGACTTCTCTCATACCATCCCTGTATTGAGCTGGCTTCTGGGCAGTCGCTGGCAATATCTGTTATAGAGAAGGTGAGGGAGATGGGCTCTGTGCACCCTGTGAGAAGACAGAAGGAAGAATTAAGGAGCTTGTTATCCTTGTCAACAGCTATGACATCAAAACACCAGGCACAAGGGGAGGTTGAACACTCAGAGGTGAGAGATAGAGGGCTTGGGGCAAGAGAGAGGAGGCAGAGGGGGATCAATGTATTCAAGAGGAACATTTGGGGATCAGAGGAAGAGTAGGAACACGAGAGAGTTTAAGTTTGAGAGTGTCCCTTGGGGTAGTGGTGTACTTATCCCTGGATGAGGTAGGGAAAAGGCTAAGGAAGGAGGGGGCCTGAGGAATAGCTCTGATTCTGGCTAAGGCAAGTGGGAGGAGCTGGGGTCAGGCTAGGTGAAGTTAATCAAGGACAGGCAGAGGCAGAAGGCATGAGTTAATGTTAGAGTTTAGTATTGTAAGTCAGCATCAGATAGGGGAGTCTATTAGTCTGAATCTTTGTTTATATTGTAGTTATATTTGTAGTTATATTTTTCTTACTGGGTGATTAAGACCATGTAGACTGCCAGAATTAACTATATATTTTGGAGGTCAATAATGGCTCTGTAGAAGAGACCTTTAGGGACCTGTGAGGAGTTCTGTGACTCTCAGCATTGTCATCTGCTAGGATAAGCCAAGGCCATGCTGACCAAGTGGCCCTCCCTCTTTTGGAATGCCTGGAGGTCTGAATTTCCTCTGATGTGACTCACCTGTTGCAGACTCACTGACTTGGAGTTTATCTCTGGGTCTCCATATCCTCTCTGATTGAAAAGATAGGTAACTTACCAGAGGGTAGAAATTAGCATGTTCCCATAATCTCTTGTAGCCTTCTGACCTGGGAGCAGGAAGCAAAATATTGGTTATCCTTTTAATGCCAATGATTCCAATTGATTTTGGCTTCTACATATGGTTATTAATCACTCAGAGAGACAATACATATCTGATTAGCAAAACAGATTCATTAAAAAGGTATAAAACATATCTGGTTAGCAAAGCAAATCTGGCTAGAGAATGACACAATAGTTTAAAATCATTTTGATTAATATTTAAGTTTAGTTGTCAGGTGACAGGTAAACTATATCTGGGACATAGAAAACATACACATTCTATCTTTTAACTATCTGTCAGTTACAAATATAGGCAGAACATTTTAGTAGCCCTGAAAATAATATTTTATCAATTATTTTATCAATAACTTTAAAGCAATTGATTTAATCTAGAAATTGTATGCCAGGAAAAAGACAAGACAGTGTAAAAACTTGTCATCTGTGTTTGAAAACAACTTTGGGGTAGTCTGTATACCAATGTCCCAAACTGGAAGCAGAACAGTAATTCAAGATTATTTTTCTAGGGCAGGAAACATGTCTTAAAATATAAATATTTTTATAAGCAATGAATTTAAGATACCAGAAATGACACAATTAATTAAGTGAAACCTTGACTGAGACTGATTATACATAGCTTAAGAATAAAATAAAGTGGGGTGTGGTGGTGCACGCCTTTAATCCCAGCACTTGGGAGGCAGAGGTAAGAGGATCGCTGTGAGCCTGAGACTACATAGTGAATTTCAGGTCAGCCTGAGCTAGAGTGAGACCCTACCTCCAAAAACCAAAACCAAAAAAAAAAAAAAAAAAACAAAAACAAAAACAAAAAAACTTGGTTGAGTTAAGCAAGTCCAATTTTAACAGACATTAGAGACAATTACAAACATAAAGTAATTTTTAAAATAAGTACCTTTTACCATTGAACAATTTTAAGGCTTAAGTAAAGAAATATTTATGACTGTTATAAGAAGCTTAGACAAACTATATTAACATTGTACACAGTGGATTTCCCTAAGACATGGGGAGCTTCCTCAGTTTTCCTAAGAACAAGATTACAATAAGTTACTTTTATAAGTCTTAGATTATAACTTCAGTGATAATCACCCAGCAAAACTAGTATGAATGGACAAGAACCATCATAAAATTACAGAATTTTACTTAGGCATGGTGATATATGCTTATTGATAGCCAAAACCTCTTGTACTTTGTATAAACCAAATTACAATATTATGATATCTGGCAAAGTCTGATATTAACAAAAAATAGGGGGCTGGAGAGATGGCTTAGCTGTTACGGCACTTGCCTGCAAAGCCAAAGGTTCCCAGTTTGATTCTCCAGGACCCACGTAAGCCAGATGCACAAGGGGGTGCATGCATCTGGAGTTTGTTTGCAATGGCTGGAAGCCCTGACACACCCATTCTCTCCCTCTCACTTTCTCTCTGCCTCTTTCCCTCTCTCAAATAAATAAATAAAAAGAAATTATTTTTAAAAAATAGAGTTCATATATTTAAGGCACATGAGGCTATGCAGAGTAAACTATGAACAAAAGATCTGCTAACAATTCAAAATAAACAAGAAATCTATATTATGAAGTAAATATGAAGACATGAAAAAATTTACAATTTTTTAAGTTCATCAGAATCAGGATGCATATATATATATATATATATGGAGAGAGAGAAAGAGAGAGAGAGAGAGAGAATATTTAGCATTTTTAAACCTAAATAAGATGTCCATCCAACCTAAAAGTCAGTTTCTGAAATTAATTTAACTATATTTAACATACTCATTGTCCTTACCATAAGACTTTTAATATGACCATTTAAGTTTTTTTTCAAAAGAGTAGACCAGACTTGACTTATATTGTTTATCTAAAATAAACATATAGATTTTTATCATTTATAGATTTTGGAACTTTGTTTCTTATAACTTTCCCAAAACACACTTTTTAAAAAAATATGAAAGTAGATTTGAACTTTATTAGAAATTTTCTTACAAATTCAGTATTGAGCATGTCTAAATTTAAACATAAATTTTGAGACTGCTTTTCTGTTAGTAGTCCCACAAAAGCATAGAGAGATAAGGTAAACTTAAGACAGTTGCAAATTCTTATAAGAAGTCCCCATCTATTCACAGCAAGTTGGCATTCATACATTATGCCACTGGGGCCAGATTTCCTGTGCCTGCAGCTCCCTGGCTCTGCAAGGCAGGGAAGCTAAGAAAGAGCCATTAGGATTTTCCTGCGACAGCATAAACACCCCAGAGATCTGTGTCTTGTCCCTCTGTCTAACAATGAGATTTGTGTGTTAGGCTTCCCTCTTACTCCCAGGGCCACCTGGCCATCTACAGATCAAGCCCTTCAGGGGAAAGCACTAAGTAACACATTACAGGTGCATCTGCTTGGACTGGCCTAGACCTTAAATTATTTTTGATCTACTTTTTGTCCCTGAGGAACACAGTGGGACAGCATAACTCCCCAGTTACTTTATGTTTCTTCTGGGGGACATTCAACAGTAAAAGTTGGCCATACCATCTAGTATAGTGGGCTTGGTGGAGAACATCACCCACAATGAACTGGAACTGTTCAGAACAGAAATCATTCTACAGCCTTAGGGCTGTGAGCCACATATATATTCACATACACACATTCATTTCAAGTGCACTTTTCATATAGACTCAAGACAACTGTTTCCCCCTCACACATTCATTCATCCATTCATTTAGAAGCTATGCATTTTCATTTTAAATTTCTATTCTATTTACAACTCGGGAGACAAAAACCAAACCTTGTTAGTGGGAGCATGATAGAGCAGAGAGAAAGCCATGCATGCAGAGCGAGAAATTTCAGACCATTTGTCAGTACGTTGGCAGAAGTTTTCTAAATCAGTGAGAATTTGGAAATCGAAAATACCATGTTCAGGCCATTTGGACCCATTGTCCAGTTTTGTGGCCAGGCAGAGTTGCAGAGAAAGATCAGATGACAAGGTTTGATGCTGTCCAAGAGTCGTAAAAGCTTTAGGTTCTTAAAGAGACAGGGAAAGAGCAAAACAAGGGTGAGAGAAAGGAACCAGGGCTTAAGCTGGGTTTACACAGAACACCAGTATGACCCCCTGGCCCATTAGGGTGAATGGGGCCTGCACCTCCCACGTGGGCAGAGGCCGTACAGGTCGCAACTGTCGGCTTTTTAGCCTGTTAGTGGGCAAGGTGGGCATCTGTGCTCCTGATGGCAAAAGCGGCTGGCAGTGAAGATGAGACCTCAGGAGGGAGAGGAGGATGGGGGAAGGTCCCCAGATGGTGCAACTGAACCCCTTAGAGTGCGATAGACCAGAGAGCGAGAGACCCGAGGTGTTGAGAGTGCATCTTTCTCGAGACCTGGGGTTGGGGCCCAGCATTGGCTGAGTACGGTGTAGCCTGGTGTGCTGGCATGCCTTCCACAGGGAGGGATTAACCCTGAGGGCAGGCCAACCTGAGAGGGACATTCACCGAGAAGGAGGGAGGAGATGAAGATGAGAAGGGCGAGGCTGAATTATGGTGGATGTGAAAGCTGGAAGAGATGGTCCAAAGCCATCAGGGGGTAAATGGCAGATTGATGGTCTGGTCTGGTCAGGGAAAAGGAAGTCTGGCCACCCAAAGAGGGCAACTGGAAGCCTCCTGTCCAAGCCAGCACCAGATGTAATGTTCAGGAGTGAACGCGACCATGCAAACCATTCTGAGGTGAAGATGAAAGCTTTTATTCGGGAAAAGCATGAGCTGCCAGGGCTGGCTCACAAGAGAGCTATCCCACCTGAGTTCCTCAGGTCAAGTGGACTTTATAGGGCTTTTAGTTGGGGGAAGGTAAGTACAAGAACTGCTTGAATAAGAAAGGTTCCTTTAGGGGAGATCTAGTGACCAGGTGATTTACAAAATAAGGGAGCAGGAAACCATGACCTGGTAGGCAAGGAGGGGATAATGGATTCATGGTTTCTTGAGGAATGTGGATAATTTGCTTCCTTATGTCTCTGTTGCCATCCTGCTGTTCTTGGTGACTCCATATTAGGACCTGTCAGACCTAACAGTGGGGAATCGAACCAAGGTCCTTTGGCTTTGCAGGTAAGTGCCTTAACCACTAAGCCATCTCTCCAGCACCTATTTTTGGCTTTTTGCCTTTCTAATTTAAATGAACAAAATTGGAAGTAAGTCCTTTATGTTCTCAGAGGCTGGTTTAGGCAGTGACTGAAGGAAGAATCTTGGCCTCTGTAGGGCAGCATGAGTTTACATCGAAGGTCTTTGGCTCTGTTTTCTTGGTGCTTGGCATTGCTTACTTGCTTGTCTGTCATCTATGGGTCTAACAAAGAGGGAATCCTAGGAGTATACATCTTCTTAACAGCACTGGAGTCTCCCTTCTCCCTGGCTAGGTTAAGGTAGTCATTGAATCTATACATTTGTTTTTGCCACTTCACAAACTGGTATAATGAGAGAGAGAGAGAGAGAGAGAGAGAGAGAGGGGGATTTATGAGGACAGAAAAAAGTCAAAGGAGACAATAGCAAAAACAATTTTGGTAATTGGAAAACAGAGGGATACATAGCAACTGACTTAGAAGCTCTGAGAAACCCAGAGAAAGCTAAGAACAACCTTATTTTCATGGAAAATAAAAGAGAAAAAAGAATTGAAATATGCAGTGTTAGATGACTTTGGAACTAAATAAGCCAAAATCAGGAGAATAGGGTGAAAGGAGGCAGAGGTAGGATGATCACCATGAGTTCAAGGCCACTCTGAGACTATATAGTGAATTCTAGGCCAGCTTGGGCTACAGCGTGATCCTACCTCAAAAAAAAAAAAAAAAAAAAAAAAAAAAAAAAAAAAAAAAAAAAGGTCTTTCTTTCTTTCTCTCTCTCTCTTTCCAAGGGTGGGGATGGGGGATGTGAGCAAATGAACTCCAGACATATGTGTCACTTTGTGTATCTGGCTTTATTTGGGTACTGGAGATTACAGGCCACCAGGCTTTGCAAACAGGAGCCATTCACCACTTAGACATCTCTTCAGCTCCCTCTTTTTTTTTTTTTTTTTTTTTGGTTTTTCAAGGTAGGGTTTCACTCTAGCTTAGGCTGACCTAGAATTCACTACATAGTCTCAGAGTGGCCTTGAACTCATTGTGATCATCCTACCTCTGACTCCTGAGGGCTGGGATTAAAGGCATGCACCACCACACCGGGCTCTTGTTTTTTTTTTTTTAATTTATTTTATTTTTATTTTTTATTTTTGGAGAGAGAGAGGGAGAGGAAGACAGATAGAGATGGGCGCGCCAGCAGCCTCTCAGCCACTGCGAACGAAATCCAGATGCGTGCCCCCTGTGGTCAAGTGTGGCATTGCGCCCTTGCGTCACTTTGCATCTGGCTAAACGTGGGATCTGGAGATTGGAACCGCTGGAGATTGGAACCAGCGTTCTTAGGCTTAGGAGGCAGGTGCCTTAACCACTAAGCCATCTCTCCAGCCCTTGTTTGTTTTTTAAACAGGATTTCACCATAAAGCTCAGGCTAATGGAGCTGGGCATGTAGCTCAGGCTAAGTGTGAGCTTGCTATGTTCAGGCTGATTTCAAACTCATAATTCTCATGTATCAGCCTCCTGCTGAGAGTACATGTGCATATTACCTGACTAGGCTTTTGATTTTAATCAAGAAGAGACAACCAGTGATGACTACATTAGTTGTTTTTTTTCATTGTTGTGATACAATGCCTGCCAAGAGGCAACAAAAAGGAAAAAGGATCTATTTTGCCTCATAATTAGAGAGAATACAGTCCATTATAGGAGGGTGAAGGCATGGCCACAGGAGGATGAGGCAACTGGTCATTTGTGTGTCTGTAGTCAGGAAGCAGAGAATGATAAATGTCAGTTGTCAACTCATTTTTTCTGTTTCCTTTCTTATTCATCCTAGACCCTAGTCCATGGGCTGGTATGACCCATATTTAGAGTATGTCTTTCCTTCTCAGTTAAACCTCTCTGCAAACACCTTCATGGACATGCCCAGAGGCATATCTCCTAGGTGATTGTCAAACTGACAATGAAAAATAACCATCATAATGATATCTTGGGTTACCTAGAGACAGAGGCTTAGATGGGGCTTCCCATGTATATGATTTACAGAGGGCAGCTCTCAGAAGAAACTTTCCCTTTTAGTCCAAGAAGCAGCAGAGAAAGGAGAAAGGACATAGAGGTGGCCTCAGCTGGAATTTATCCTCAGTTGGATCCTAGAGTCCTAGAGTGAAAATTGTACCATAGAGTTGATTCATCTTGGAGCAAGAGGGCTGGTTTCTTATATACAGGTATTAATCAGTCTTTGGCCATGGATGGTTGGGAAGGAAGTCATGACCATTCAGGCAGGGCAGTGCCTGACCGAGGACAACTCTCCAAAGAAAGAACCACCTGTTGATTCATAGTGGCTGAAGTATACAGAAGACACCAATAATATCTAGTATAGATTCCTAGAATAGCAGGTATGTGAGAAAACCAGCTAAAATACAGAACAAATAACAATAAAACAAATTAAAAGACAGTAATAATAGACAAAAAAAACAGCTGAGAAAATATCAAGGTTTATTTTCAAGGATAAAATATAGTATTAATCCATCAAACAAAAATAAGATACTATTTTAGGATGGGAATAAAAAAAACAGCTTTAAAATAAGTATATATGCTCATGTGCATAATAGCAGTAATGAAAAAGTTACTAGATTTGTAGGAAAGTCGGCTATTTCACAGAATAGATTCAAAAGATATTCAATTAAAAATAGGGAAAGGCAAGCATGATGGTTTACAACATATATAATCCCAATACTCAATACGCTGAGGTAGGAATGCCATGACTTTGCAGTCAGCCTGGAGTAAAGTGAGATACTCAAAACTAAAAAACAAAAAACAAAACAAAAACCTTCTCCCTGTAGACTAGCCAACTGAAAGCTGGAAAAAGCTGTACTGTGTATAGCTAGCTGTATGGGAGACAGAAGTCATCAGCAGTGAAAACAGTGGACACTGAATATTCAAGTTTGGTCATACAGGCCCAATGACTGAATGGGTGAGATAGTGGCATGTCTGCTCTGGGGTAACCAACTGCTTCATAATTAGACTGAAGGCCCTCTCTATGGGAGGGAATACATACCTGGTACTGAAAAGCCTAAGCAAAAGTCTATGGCAGGGGTCATGAGCCTTAGGGGTATAAAGCCTGCTCTTGTCTCACTAAATGTATATATTATTCCCACCAAGCTGCCCTGAAAGCACTACACTTAATGTTCATATTCACATATTAATGCTACTCTCACTTCTGGTTAGAGAAGCTTCTCTTTTCAGATGGCGATGACAACTGGGATGATCCAAAAGGCAACATAGTGCTGAGAAGAAGGGATGGAGGAGTGCCCAGCACTGAAACATCTCTGTCACACCCCCCAAGGCTCAGGGCCCATTGTGGAAGAGGGGGCAGATAGCAAGGAAGAGCCAAAGGAAGGGTACAACTCCTTACAATGCAACTGTCCAGACAGAAATTGGCTTTGATATCCATGACCTTGCAGTGCCTAGCAATACCTTTGCAAGACCCTCATAATAGAAGAAAAAGATGATGACATCAAATTAAAAAAGAGACTAATAGAGAGAGGGAGGGGATATGATGGAGATTGGGGTTCTAAAGGAGAATGGGGGGAGAGGGGAGGGAAATATTGCGTTTTTTTTGTATGTAAGTATAGAAGTTGTCAATAAACAAAACAAAAAAAAGTTGACATCTATATCTTGAGGATTATGTTATAAAGCTGCAAAAAAAGTTATTATATGGCTCTCCCTAGTCAAATAAACTGTTGGAATAGAAAAAACAAACAAAAAAGAACAACAAAAAAATAAAAAATAGGGAAGAAAAGATGAAGAATTTAAGAGGAATCATCTGAAAGCTTAACATCTGAATAATAGGTCTGCCAGAAGGGAAGGAAAGGAAATCATGAATGAGATAATTCAAGAAAAATTTCCCAAGTGGGAAAACACAATTTGCCAGGTTGTAAGGACCCACCATGTTAAATGGACAAAAATAGGCACAACCAAGAAACATAATTGTGAAAATTTAGAACCCTGGGGACAAAAAGATTACACAAACTTTGGTGAAGACAAAAAGGGGGCCAATGGGATGGCAAGTGGGTAATAGCACTTGCTTCACAAGCATGAGGAAATGAGTTTGATCCCTAGCACTCATGTGGAAAGCTGAGTGTGGCTGCATATGTGTGCATGTAACCCCAGCATTGACAGGAGCAGAGATAGGATCACTGGGGCTCACTGGTCAGTCAGTCTAACCAAAAACATACACTGGAGAAAAAGCATTTTCCCTTTCTTTCTTTCTTTCTTTCTTTCTTTCTTTCTTTCTTTCTTTTTCTTTCTTTCTTTCTTTCTTTCTTTCTTTCCCCTCCCTCCCTCCCTCCCTCCCTCCCTCCCTTCCTTCCTCCCTCCTTCCTTCCTTCCTTCCTTCCTTCCTTCCTTCCTTCCTTCCTTCCTTTCTCTCTCTCTCTCTTCTCCTTCTCCTTCTTCTTTCTTCGCCTCTGGCCAATACAAATGAAGTCCAGATGCATCCACCACCTTGTACAGCTGGCTTACATGAGTACTGGGGAATCAAACCTCAGTCCTTAGGCTTTGCAGGCAAGTGCCTTAACCACTAAGCCATCTCTCCAGCCCAAGAGAAAAAGCATTTTCAACAAATGGTGCCAGAGAAACTGGAAAACTACACATGGAAGAATGACTTGAGACCCTTGTCTCTCACCTTGAACAAAAAGGCTAGAAGAAAAGTAGGGAGAACACTCCAAGATATATTATTCAGCAGTGACTTTCTGAATAAGATACCAGTAGCCAGGGAATAAGACAAATATTCAACCATTGGTATCTGTGAAGCTAAAAAGCTATTGTGTAGCTAAACAAACCATCAAGAGTCAACAGACAACCTACAGAATGGGAGAAAATCTTTACCAGCTATGCATCTGACAGAGGCTTAATGTCTAGGATATACAAAGAACTGAAAAACTAAGCAATAAATCACCCCAGTCATAAATGGGGTAGGGAACTGAACAGAGAGTTCCAAAGGAAGACATAAAAATTTCAAATAAACATGTAGGAAAGATGTACAGCATCTTTAGCCATCAGAAAAAATGCAAATTAAAACTACTTTAGGATTCTATCTCACTTCAGTTAAAATGGCTATCATCCAAAATTAGTTGACAACAAATGCTGGTGAGGGTGTGGGAAAAAGGAATCCTCAGCCACTGTTGGTGGGAGTGCAAACTTGTATAGCCACTATGAAAATAAGTATAAAGGTTCCTCAAAAATCTGAAAATAGATCTACCATTTGACCATCTATATCATTTCTGGGTATATATCCTAAAGAGTCTATACTTTACAATAGAGATACTTGCTCAGCCATGTTTGTTGATGCTCTATTCATAATAGCTAGGAAATGGAATTAGCCCAGATGCCCATCAACAGACGAATGAATAATAAAGATGTGATACATATACCCAATAGAGTTCTATTCAGTGGTAAGGGAAAGTGAAGTTCTGAAAATCATAAGCAAATGGAAGTACCTGGAAAAAAATTATACTAAGTGAGGTTACTCAAGTTTAGAAAGACAAACACCACACATTCTTTCTCATATGCAGACCCTAACATGGAACAGCTTAATTGTGTATAAATTAGAATCAGTAGTCTTGTTAGGAAGCAGGAATGAGATTTGAGAGAGGAGAAATGGTGAGGAATTAGAGGAGGGGATAGTAGCCACAGAAGCGGACAGAATATAGGGGGTGGAAAGATCTAGGGGAGTGCAGAGATAAGGGAAGGAGGGAAAGGGGATTCATAAAACTAGAGATAGCATAAATTAGTATCATAGAAACTTCTTCATTAGCTAATTAGAAGATGTAACTCTCTTAAAAAGAGAGAGAAAGAGAAAGAAGGAGGTATAATTTGGGTGGAAGTACCCCAAAGGGGTGGAGAAGTGAAGCCATCTTTACTTTAAAACCACAGAGGGTTGCAGGTGAATCCTAGTGCCAGAATTAGGTTACCTTCACAGTAAGATGTTGGTCAGAGAGGCCCATGAAGTCCTCAAAACAATGCAGGCCATTGCCAAAGCACTTGGTTATTCACTGGCACTAGACAGTAAGACCCTATTGCTGAAGACACCACAGGCTGTGGTCACAGGATAATGTGAAATCAAGCTGGAATTAAATGGCCAGCTCCATGCCAGCTAGCTGTCATGGTGTTTGGAAAACACTATACAAGCTGCTGAGGGATAAAAGTTACCAAGCGTGTATACAAGCAGTGGATCTGGCAAGCTACAAAATCATCCAGCAAGAAGTACCCAGCAGTTCAGTAGTGGCTGTGGTCATTTGAATTAGGTGTCCCCCATAAACTCACTTGTTCTGGATGCTTGGTCCTAGCTGGCAGCAATTTGGAAGGTGGAATCTTGCTGGGGGGGTGTTATTGGGGTTAGCTTAGGGGTCTTATACAAAGCTCTCCTTACTAGAGTTCACTCTCCTGCTACTGTTTTCCACCTGCTCTGGCAGAGGTGATGTCCAGCCTCTGCTCATACCATGCTCTTCCTGCCACTTGAGACTGTAAGCCATTTATTGCTTTTGGTCAGGTGTTTTGTGCCAGCAAGAAGAAGATAACTGAAACATATACCCAAGCTCAAAATAATCAGAATGGCTTCAACATCTCTTCACTGGAACTGTTTCTAGCACCAGGAAATGCAACTCAATGTTGCTGGCAGTACAGCCTGAGAAATCCCTCTCAGAGCCTTGTAGGACTCCTACTCAGTTTTGCCTATATCCTTGACATCTGCCATAGAAAGAGCTTCAGAACAAATCACAGTGAAGCAAGACCAGTGAATCCATTAAGTAAGCAAAACGACAAGACACACTTGAGAATCAAGTGTGGACTTTAGGAGAAAACACTTAAGTGTCTCAATAGTAGTAATATATATGACTGTGGAGTTTTGAGTCTACTTAATTGTAACTAAGTTGTAATAATAGGGAAAAGTGTTAATATACTTCCTTTTCTTTCATTTTTTATTATTATAGAAAGAATTAGTTTACATTATGTTGTTTTTTTAAACAAATTTTGTTTTTTGTTTACCTTCCCCCATCTCATTCCCCATCCACTTCCCCCTTGTATCCTCCCCTCTATCTTTCATGTTCATACTACTTGTTTCCTGTCCCTTACTCCCCACTTCTCATCACTTCTTGCTTCTCTGTTGTGGTCTCTGTTGTGGTCAGTTTACACTCACTCTTACATTCCCTTATTTACTTACATTTACAAACATTAAACATTAGGATCCTTATGTGAGAGAGAACATGTGATTTTTGTCTTTTTGGATCTGTATTATCACATTTAGTGTAATTTTTTTCCAATTCTATTCATTTTTTGTCTGCAAATTTAATAACTTCATTTTTCTTTATAGCTAAGTAAAATTCCATTATATATATATATATGCCACATTTTCATTATCCAGTCATAAGTGGGCATCTAGGTTGATTCCATTTCCTAGGTATTATGAATAGAGCAGCAATAAACATGGATCTACAAGTATATTTTATGGTAAGATATAGAGTTCTTTTAAGTATATTCCTAGGAGTGGTATAGCTGGGTCATATGGAAGTTCAATTTTTAGCTTTTTAAAAAAATTTTGTTTATTCATTTGCAAGCAGAGAGAGAGAGAAGAGAGGCAGAGAGAGAGAGAATGGGCACACCATGGCCTCCAGCCACTGCAAATGAACTCCAGATACATGCGCCCCCTTGTGCATCTGGCTTACATGGGGCCTGGAGAATCAAACCAGGATCTTTTGGCTTTGCAGGCAAATGCCTTAACCACTAAGCCATTTCTCCAGCCCCAATTTTTAGCTTTTTGAGAAACTTCCACACTGATTTCCATAGTGGCCATTACAGTTTGCACTCCCACTAATAGTAAATAAGAATTTTCCTTTCTCCACAACCTTACCAGCATTTATTTTCATTAGTTTTTTTTTTTTTTTTTTTTTTTTTTTTTTTTTTTGATGATGGACATTCTGACTGGGATGAAATGAAATCTCAAAGTGGTTTTAATTCGGATTTACCTGGTGGTTAAAGTGTTGAATTAAAAAATATATGTTTTATTATTTATTTATTTATTTGAGAGAAAGAGAGAGAGATACAGAAATAGGCAGGTAGAGAGAGAGAGAGAGAATGGGCATGCCAGGGCCTCTAGCCACTGCAAAGGAACTCCAGATGCATGTGCCCCCTTGTGCATCTGGCTTACGTGGATCCTGGAGAACCAAACCTCGAACTGGGGTCCTTAGGCTTCACAAGCAAGCATTTAACCACTAAGTCATCTCTCCAGTCTAAAGTGTTGAATTTTTTTTAAAAAAAAGTCTATTGACCATTTGTGTTTCTTCTGTTGTAAAATATCTGTTCATTTATTTGGCACATTTATTGACTTTCAGGTTTTTTTTACTGGTATTTCATTTTTGCAGTCCTAGAAACAGTTTAGATATAAGGCCCCTGTCTGAGGAATATCTGGGAAAGATCTTCTCCCATTTTATAGGCTTTCTGTTTACTGGGTTGATGATTTCCTTTGCTGGACAGAAACTTTTTAACTTCATGTAGTCCTATTTGTTGATTCTTGGGACTATTTCCTGTCCTGTCCTGTCCTGTCCTATTCTGTTCAGAAAGTTCTTACTTATACCTTTAACTTCCAGTATATTGCCTGCGTTTTCTTCTAGTATTTTTAGCATTTCTGGTTTTACATGAGGGTCTTTTTTTTTTTTTTTTTTTTTTTTTTTTTTTTTGAAGATAGGGTCTCACTCTGGCCCAGGCTGACCTGGAACTAACTATGTAGTCTCAGGGTAGCCTCAAACTCATGGCAATCCTCCTACCTCTGCCTCCTGAGTGCTGGGATTAAAGGCATGTGCCACCACCCCTGGCTCACATGAGAGTCTTTGGTCTATTTTCAACAGATCTTTGTACATGGTAAGAGATGTGGATCTAATTTCACCTTTCTGTAGGTGGAGTTCCATTTTTGCCAGCACTATCTATGGAATAGGCTATCTTTTTTACAGTGTAAGATTTTCATGTCTTTGTCAAAAAAATTAGGTGACATTAGCTGTGTGGGTATTTTCTGGGCCCTCTATTCTATTTTGTTGTTTATTTTTTTATTTTTTATTTTTTTTTCAGACCTGTAATTTTTTAAATTTTAATTGGTGCTTACCATAAGCCTGCTTCTTTCAGACACTGTAGATAATTATATTGTTGTTTATTTTATTTATTTATTTATTTATTTATTTATTTATTTATTTATTTATTTATTTATGTTTTGGGAGTTTTTCAAGTTAGGGTCTCACTCTAGCCCTGGCTGACCTAGAATTCACTATGTAGTCTCAGGGTGGCCTCAAACTCACGATCATCCTCCTACCTCTGCCTCCTGAGTACTGAGATTAAAGGCATGTGCCACCATGCCTGGCTTCATTGCTTATTTTTGTGTCAGTACTATGCTATCTTTGTCACTATTGCTCTGCCATATAATTTTAGATCAGGAGTGACAATACTTCCAGCAGTGCTTTTTCTGTTTAAGTCCACTTTGGCTACACATTGTCTTTTTGTTTCTATATGAATTGTTGAATTGTTTGTTCTAGGTTTGAGAATAATGTAAGTGGAATTTTGATGGAAATTGTATTGAATCTATACTTTGCTTTTGGTAATATAGTTATTTTCATAACATTGATTCTGCCAACTAAGAACATGGAAAATCTTTACAGCATCTTGGTATCTTCTTTTATTTCTTTTTGTTAGTGACTTAAAGTTTCATTTTTAGAGGTCTTTTACTTCCTTTATAAAGTTTCTAGACACTTTATATTTTTTTTGAAGTTATTGCAAATAGGATACTTTTCCTAATTTCATTCTCAGTAAGTTCATTGTTGGCATACATGAAAGCTACTGATTTTTGAGTGTTGACTTTGTATTCTCCAACTTTGATGAGAGTTTTCTGGTAGAGTATGTGGGGTCATTTAAATATATAATCATGTCAGTTTGAATAGGATAGTTTCATTTCTCACTTTCCTATTTTCATCCCTTTTATGCACTTATCTTATTGTTTAGCTAAGACATTGAGAACTACATTAAATAAAAGTGAAGATAGTGGGCAAACTCATCCCAGTCTGGATTTTATAGGAGTATACTTTCAGTTTTTCCCCACTCAGCATAATATTGGCTATAGGTTTATCATATATAGTCTTTATTTTTTCAGATATCTTCCATCTATTTCTAATTTCCCCCAAACTTTCATCATGAAGATATGTTGAACCTTGTCAAATACTTTTTCTGTATCTCTTGTGATGATAGTATTATTTTTGTCCTTAATTTTATTTATATGATCACTATGTCCATTTTTTTATTTAATCTTTTTTAGGTAAGCCCAACAGACTGGCCTTTTAAATTTTTAAAAAAATTATTTATTAGAGACACAGAGAGGGAAAGAGAGAGAGGGAGAGTGAGAATGGGTGTGCCAGGACCTCTAGCCACTGCAAATGAACTCCAGATGCGTGCGCCCCCTTGTGCATCTGGCTTATGTGGGACCTGGAGAATCAAACCAGAGTCCTTAGGCTTCGCAGGCAAATGCCTTAACCGCTAAGCCATCTCTCCAGCCCCAGACTGGCCTTTTTTTATGAGAGAGAGAGAGAGAGAGAGAGAGAGAGAGAGAGAGAGGATACTGAAATGAATACTTTGTGCATCTGGCTATACCTTGATACTGAGGAACTGAACTTGGGCCATCAGGCTTTGTAAACAAATGCTTTTAATTGCTGATCCCTCTGTCTAGCCCTCTCTCTGAATTTTTAAAATTTTTATTTATTTATTTGGGGCTGAAGGGATGGCTTAGTGGTTAAGGCGCTTGCCTGCAAAGCCAAAGTGCCCCGACCAGCGGGGGGTTCAACAAGAGCCCGAGGGTAGATTAGCCTGGATGAGAGAGACAAACAGACACAAAGAAGGAGACTAACCCTAATATATGGTCAAAGTCTCAAATTTTTATTTTTCACCCAGAGGTTTATATAGGGGAGGCAGGAGGAAGGTAAACTAGAAACTGACCCAGGGTCACAAGACTTTCTGATTGATAAGGTTTGATCATGGGACTCTTAATCCCAGGGGTCACTGACCCAGGATTACAAGATGTTCTGATTGATAAGGTTAGATCATGGGACTCTTAATCCCAGGGGTCATGGGAAGGTCTGTTGTTACATTCCGATAGGCAGATAAAGTAATCGCCTGCAGCCAGGGCTTGTAGCTGGGGCAACTCTGATCCGATAGGTAGATAAAGTGATCGCCTGCAGCCAGGGCTTGTAGCTGGGGCAATTCTGATCCTAAGGCCTTTTGAGTCCAAGATGGCTTCTCATACAAGATGGCTGTCATGCTGCTCATGGTCTCCGACACCAAAGGACCTAGGTTTGATTCCCCAGGACCCACATAAGCCAGATGCACAAGGCACACATGTGTCTGGAGTTTGTTTCCAGTGGTCAGAGGCCCTGGCACACTCATTCTCTCTCTCAAATAAATAAATAAAAATAACAAAGATTTAAAAAATTATTTATTTATTAGAGACACAGAGAGGAGAGAGAGAGAGAGAGAGAGAGAATGAGAGAGAGAATGAGAATGGGTATACCAGGACCTCTAGCCACTGCAAACAAACTCTAGATGCATGTGCCACAATGTGCACCTGGCTTACGTAGGACCTGGAGAATCAAACCTGAGTCTTTAGGCTTCATAGGCATGTGCCTTAACTGCTAAGCCATCTCTCCAGCCCTCTCTCTGAATTTTTCATGTGAGCACTTGTGACTATAAACTTTCCTTTTAAGACTGCTTTGATTGAGTCCTAGAGAATCTGGTAGTTTGTGTTCTTTCATCTATTTATAGAAAAATTTTAATTTCCTCCCTGATTTCTTCAAAGATCCACTATTCATTCAGTAGTGTTTTTTTTATTTATTTTTTATTTATTTATTTATTTATTTATTTATTTATTTATTTATTTATTTATTTTGGTTTTTCAAGGTAGGGTCTCACTCTAGCCCAGGCTGACCTGGAATTCACTCTGTATTCTCAGGGGTGGCCTTGAACTCATGGCGATCCTCCTTCCTCTGCCTCCCAAGTGCTGGGATTAAAGGCGTGCGCCACCATGCCCAGCTCAGTAGTGTTTTTAAAATATTTTTTTTATTTATTTAAGAGAGAGAGAGAGAGAGAGAGAGAGAGAGAGAGAGAGAATGGGTGTGTCAGGGCTTCTAGCCACTGCACGAACTCCAGATATATGCACCACCATGAGCAACTGGCTTATGTGGGTACTAGGGAGTTGAATGTGGGCCCTCAGGCTTCACATTCTAGCCCTCAATAGTGTCTTGTTCCATTTCCAAGTATTTGTGTACTTACTAAAGTTTCTCTGCCTGTGAATTTCCAGTGTTACTTTACGGAGGCCTGATAGGATATGTGGAATTATCTTGGGCTTTTTTGTGGGGGGTGGTGGTATTTGTTAAGGCTTGCTTTGTGACCTATGATGTGGTCAATTTTGGAGAAGCTCCCATTTATCACTGAGAAGAATGTGTACTCCCTATCTCTGGGATGGAATGTTTGATAGATATCTGTTAAGTTCAGCTGATCTGTTGTATAATTATCTTTGAAGTACCTGCTGACTTTTAGTTTTAGGTGCCTATCTAAGTATGAGTGGGGTGTTGAAGTCTCCTACTATTATTGTCAGGACTTAGGTGACCAGGTGGTCAGAGTTGGGTCTGATTCCCTCTGGGCTCTGTCTAGCACCACCTGCATAGATCATATGGGTGGTGTTGAGACTGGCTCCTTTCTTGTGCTGGCTGTCCTCTTCCAAGGGGACTAGCTAGGTGGAGTCAGATCTGGCTCCCTCTGGATGCTAGCTGTCCTCTACCATGAAGACCAGGTAGAATGAGTTGAAACCAGGTTTCTCTGTACACTGGCTTGGCTCTCCCTTGCAGACTAGGTGGGTGGAGTTGGAACTCACTCCTCTGAGGGCTAGCTTGGCCTCTCTTGTGCAGATTGTGTAGGTGAAGTTGGACCAGCTCCCTCCTGGTATTGATTGGTCTCTCCCTCAAGGACCAGGTGGACAGAGTTTCGATCTGCTCCTTCTGGGCATTGGCTGACCTCTCTCACATGGACTGGGTAGTAGAAGAGTCTAGCTCTAGTATACTTCTAGTATACTTGTTCTTTTCCACAGAGTTCTGTCCTTGAAGAGGAGGTGTTTTGGGATACATTGTATAGGCTTGTGGCTGGAGAATGGAGGGCTAATAGAGATAGAATATCAATTAAAGAAATACCTATTTACATATAGGTCACATGGAGGTTGGACTTAAAGGCATGTTTCATTTGTCATTTCTAACACTCTCATTTATGATGTTTCTCAGAAAGGAGAGTTCAGTTATTTTTTAAAATTTTTATTTATTTGTTTGAGAGCTACAGACAGACAGACAGACAGACAGACAGACACACACACACACAGAGAGAGAGAGAGAGAGAGAGAGAGAACGGGCACATGGGCACACCAGGGCTTCCACCCACTGCAAATGAACTCCAGATGTGTGTGCCACCTTGTGCATCTGGCTTACATGGGTCCTGGGGAATGGATCCTGGAACCGGGGTCCTTAGGCTTCACAGGCAAGTGCTTAACCACTAAGCCATCTCTCCAGCCCCGAGTTCAGTTATTTTTGTAGGTTATCAGTTATATCACAACCTTTGTGTGGGCTGAAGAGATGGCTTAATGGTTAAGGCTCTTGTCTCAAAAGCCTAAGGACCCAGGCTCAACTCTTGAGGTCCCATGTAAGCCAGGCACACAAAATGACACAAGTGGGCAAGGTCACACATGCACACAAGGTGGCCCATGGCGTCTGGAGTTCGATTGCAGTGGCTGGAGGCCCAGGCACACCAATTCTCTCTCTCTTGCTCTCATTCTTACTCTCTGCCTCTCTCGAATTAAAAAAAGGCCAGTCTGTTGGGCTTGCCTCAAAAAAAAAAAAAAAAAAAAAAGCAAAACAAAACATTGTTGCTGGCTAGGGGTTGGGGATTGTTTTCTCTGTCAATTAAAGGTTTAAAAGGCAGGGAAAAGTTTAAAAGATTAAAGTTCATTTTAAAAAATATAAAAGTGGGCAGAGAGAACACAGAATCCTCCGGGAGGAGGGGATTCCAGAACTGGAGATCCATCACCCCAGTGGGAGCTGCAAGTTTATTGAATGAGGGGAGTCTGATTGGTAAGCTTAAACAAAGATTAGGGCATTGATTGGTCCACAATGCATCTTGTACTGTGTTGTTCTCAGAAAGCCCTCTGGTGGGAAAATTTGCTTACCTAGGGAAGAAGAATTAGGAAGAGAACTGCCCTCACTGCCATCTTAGGTCACCATCTTGGGTACTGCAGAATATAGCCACCTACCAGCTGTCCAGCTCCTACAGTGTCTCACTTACTAGGACTGTCAGCCTATGAAAAATGAAAATCAGAACCAGAATTGTGGGTAGACAGGCTTTCCTTTCTCGTGTGCTTTCTATTTCCTAACTAGCTATCCTGCCTTAGTACTATTGCAGCCACACTGGAAGTTAGAATAATAACTTCAGAGTTCTGAAGGGAAATTTCTTTAATCTAAAATTCTATACCAGCTAACCTATAAATCAAACATTGAGTAATGTGAGGAAATTTTTCAGATATGCACAACCTTATGTTTCCTTTTCTAGGAAGCAACAGAAAGATATGCTTTGTAAAACCAAAAGAATTAACCAGAGAAAAACCCAGGATGTAGGAATTGCAGGATCCAATATGGGGAAGAGATATAGGGAATCCCCCTGAGGCTGACATAGGGTGAACCTTGGAGGACTGAGGCAGAGAGACTCCAGACAAACATAGTAAAGACACATAGATTTTGAGAAGTAACTTGTCTAAAAGACAGGCCATAGTTATTACTGGCAAGAGCATTTGCCTAATACATTTGAGGCTTAGCTTCTGGTTCTGGCTTTGTCTTGAAGTAGCTATAGGATTAGGCAAGTCATTTTTGGATCTTAGAATCATCCTTTCTAGGTGCTTGCTTGCAAAGTTTGCCAGCCCTGGTTTGATTCCTCAGGACCCAACTAAAGCCAGATGCACAAAATAGTGCATGTGTCTGGAATTCATTTGCAGTGGCAACAGGTCCTGGCATGCCCATATATTCTCATCCCCCCTCTCTAATTATAAATAAATAAAAATATACAAAAGAATAATCCTTTCTAAATGCTCAGATGGGCTTAATGAATTCCATGTATCTTCAAAGATATCTGTACCTTTGTAAAATTTATTCTTTTTAGTATACAATTCTATGGTTTTAAAAAACCATAGTTATATAATCACACCCAAAGTCATGCTACAAAACAATTCATCACCCCAAAATATACTCTCACTCTGCCTCTTTGTAACCTCCTCCTGACACTACCCTTAACTCCTATCACTGTTTTTTCTCTAACCCTATTGTTTTACCTTTTCTAGAATACTGTATGAATATAATTACACTGTATGAAGCCTTTGGGTTTGTTTTCTTTCATTTAGCACAGTTGTGTTTGGTCAGCAAGTTGCACTGATCTTGTTTTCAGCTAAAATGGATGTTGAGACAAGAATTTAAATGCAAGTAGGTTATGTAGGAGGTGATTCCAGGAAGCACTAATGAGCAGGACAAAGAAGTGAGACAGGGAAGGGGAAGAAGCCCAAGCAGATGTGTTAGAAGGTGAGTTACTGTTACATAAAATAAGCTGAGTGCAAAACATGCACAATCTGGCCCAAAGGATGAAGAAGCTGAACTATCTACTCATCAATTCCCTGTTCATCTGTGGTTGAAGGCTATTTTGGAGGCCTTTACTCTCCAGCATTCCCAGCTTGCCTGTACATGGATCTAGAATGTTTCTGTAGCAAGAAATAAAAGCCTTTAGGTAGAATGGTACCGGTGCTTACATTACAGTAAGAAGCTTTCTGTGTATAGAGGTTAGTGCTAAAGGCTGAGTGAGGCAATGACAACACCAGCTACTCCTTATCTTCTAGTGACAGTGAAACAGTCATATACCACAAAGCAGCTACAGGAAGGAACCTTTGGGGCTTCAGGAGTGGCCATCGGAGAAGTCAACCAAGACAATGAACATAGAACCTCCTTGGAAGAATTTTCTTTGTGGGGCTGGAGAGATGGCTTAGCAGTTAGGGCATTTGCCTGTAAAGCCAAAGGATCTCAGTTCGATTCCCCAGCACCCTTGCTCTCTCAAATAAATAAATAAATAAATAAATAAATAAATAAATAAATAAATAAATAAATAAAATTTAAAAGACAGTCTATCTCAAAAAAATTCTCTTTGTGTTGGGGGTGGGCAGATCCTACCTGTGAGGGGTGGAGACCTCAAGAAAACCACAGTATGTTTCTCTGCTTAATCCTTCCTGTATTGCCTGCCTCCTTCCCCATTAGTCAATCTTGTGATATGAACAGTAGCATTTTTTTTTTTTTCTGAAGACAAGTAAAACAGGTTTTCAGTACTTGGAAGAACATTTAGCTCTCTTGTTATAGCAAACTGTTGAGGCAGTGGCTGTGCTTTTCATCAGAAAAAATGCAAATAACTGGAAAATATCTTTTAATTTGTAAAGTTTGAACTCAATTTCTATTTGTCAGCCTTATTCTGAGTTGTTCTTTCCTTAGCCTCAGTCAGCTGGGGGCATTCTCTTCAGCAGGGAGCCTCCAGGAATCTGAAGCATTGATAGATGATGGTCTGTGTCACTGGCCACATCAGCATCATATGATATGTGTTCTTTGTAGCTCATCTTTGGTGGTTAGTTCATACAAGTCCTTGCTGGCCCAACCCTTATTTCTGATTGCAAGATTCCTTGGAGGCCTGACATCTCTACCTCTTATGTTGCTCTTAATGCATAGTGCATACTAAGGTTCTGTGATAGGCCTAGGGGATTTCAATTGTTCAAGGTACTTCACATTTCGAGGGTCATTCTCAGGTGTGCACAACTTATTCTATTACCTCCACACATTACTGGCTCTTTGGAGCCCAGGCAAAGCTAGTTCAACCTGCTTCATGTGTACACAGCCACCATTGTTGGAAGGTTTTATTGAGCTCTACCCAGGATTCTCTCTGTACCCAGATCCTTCAAATCTTTATGGATTTCATCAAGGAGAGAAGATAACCCACAGAGCTCCTTTTCTTAGCTGTTCATCATCATGTAGTTCTTATCATGAAGTCTGGGTTTTTTCTTCTAGTGAAAACAGGTGTTGTGGAACACTGTCCTCCAGGCAAGACATGGCTGGTACCATCTTTTTTTTTTTATTAAACTTTTTATTTTTTACTTTTTATTATTTTTTTTGGAGAGAGACACACAGAGAGAGACAGAGAGAGAAGGAGAGGAAGATAGAGATGGGCGTGCCAGCAGTGTCTCAGCTGCTGCGAACGAAATCCAGATGTGTGCGCCCCCTTGTGGTCAAGTGCGGCATTGCGCCCTTTCATCACTTTGCATCTGGCTAAACGTGGGACCTGGAGATTGGAACCGCCGGAGATTGGAACCAGTGTTCTTAGGCTTAGGAGGCAGGCACCTTAACCCCTAAGCCATCTCTCCAGACCGCATCTTTTTTTTTTTTTTAAGAAGGGTTTCACTCTAGCCCAGGCTGACCTGAAATTCACTGTATTGTCTCAGGGTGGCTTCGAACTCAAGTAGATCCTCCTACCTCTGAGTGCTGAGATTAAAGGTGTGAGCCACCACTTCCGGCTGGCTGTTACCATCTTGATATCAGAGCAGCTTTGATTTCTTTCAGGAGATCGTCCCATGAGTGGGCCTTTTAACATGTCCTACTAGGAATGGTGGATGAGTTACAGCCACATAGGCCCTCCTGCTTCCTGCTAAGTGCATATTGTTTTGGGAGGTGTACAGAGTTTATACAGGGCATATAAACTGAGCTGGAACTCCATCTCTACAGCTTTTGGGAGGCTGTTACCCTGTCTGGGTGGGATTTTCAGGGATGCAACTGTTTTAGGGGTCACCCACATTTCTTTAACTCCCTAACTAAGTCAAATAAAGTCATTGATTCACCAACTTGGGTGTAATCATTTCTTTGGTCTGTTTTTGGTGCCCTATCTGGGGTAAATAGGTATTTGTTCACATCTGTCCATGTGTTATATGGCAAAATTGCTCCTCACTGAAAGCAGTGAACAACTATTGCCAGCTTTATCAAAAGCAGCTGGGACAATTCATGATAGAAGGCATGGGGAGGGGGCTGGAGAGATTGCTTAGTGATTAAGGCGCTTGCCTGTGAAGCCTAAGAACTCATGTTTGAATCTCCAGGTCCCATGTAACCAGACACACAATGATGCAAGTGTGCAATGTTGCACATGCGCACAAGGGGGGGCATGTGTCTGGAGTTCAATCACAGTGGCTGAAAGCCCTGGCAGACACATGCTCTCTCTCTATCTCTTTTTCTCTCTGCCTCTTACTCTCTCTCTCAAAATAAATAATAAAAAATATTTTTAAAAAGAAGGCATGGAGAGGGTCTTCAGACCCCACCTGAGAGCTCAGGTGCCCCCCTGTGTATGTATGTATAACACATGAGATCTTGTGACCTAAGGGGGAAATAGAATAGATAGAGTGTAAAAGAACAAGAAACAACGAGCTCCACCGAAGGTGGCTTCTTTGGTGTTTCCATGCTCTGTAAGTTAGCCCTCACTACAAGGCTGAGGGAGGAGCATCTGTGGGGGTAATCCTGACACAGTGAGTCCCACTGAAGTGCTGCTTTAGGGCCTCATGCTCTGTAAGTAAGTCCTCACCCCCAGGCTGAGGGAGGAGCATTGGGAGGGGTAATTGAGCTCCATTGAAGTACTGCTGTGGGGGTCTCATACTCCTGGACAGGGACAAGGAGCTAGAAGTGGCCACAGGAAAGTCGTCCGTCAGAGTGGGATGAGACTTCTTAGTGGTTGTGGCTGCTCTGCCTGTTCTCTGTAAGTCAGCACTCATCCTGAGGCTGAGGGAGGAGCATCTGAGGAATCATCTTGATGTAGGGAGTCCCACCAAAGTGGCTGCTTTGGGGATTCCACATTCCTATAACTACCCCTCTCCATGCTCTGTAAGTGTCCCCCAATAAACTCTTTGGTTCACCAAACTGGGATTGGTGTAATTGTACTTTGGCCTGCCATCTGAGCCCTATTTGGAGTGAAGATGTGTGTTCACATCACCCCAGGGGAAAAGTTTCCTGTGACACCATGTAACACTTGGCCCCCAACAGGAACATGACAGAACCAAATATAACTTGGATTGGCCCTGCTATAGCTTATCAGACATACAACTAAAGCTAACCCATCTGAGGGTGGAGGGTTTGTGAGGGCAATTCTGGTATGGCTGTCCTTTTGCTTATGTGATGGATGGCATGTTTTCTTGCTGCAGTGGCAGTTGCACTACTTCCAAGTGGGTGACAAGACATGCAACTAAGGCTGAGTTGTATATGAATGTAAAATGCCCCTCCCTATAGGCTTATGCATTTAAATATTTGGTGTCCAGCTGGTGGCACTGTTTGGGAAGGTTATGGAACCTTTAGGAGATGGTGACTTGCTGGAGGAAGTGGGTCACTAGGGTGGGCATGAGGGGTTATAGCCTGGCCTCACTTCTGATTTTCTTTCTGCTTCCTGCCTGCCAATGCTGGCAACCACTCCTACAACTATCCCACCCCTACCATGAAACTTCCCCTTGAAACTGCAAGCAAAAAATAAACCTTTTTTACTCAGTGGTCAGGCATCTGCTTACAGCAATGAGAAAGTAACTGATACAGTTGTACATGCAAAGGGAAAATCATGGTGGAAAGTCCACAGGGAATTCTTAGTGGGTCCATTTTTGTCTGTCTTATAGGGAGACATGTGTCTTTGATGAATGTAGTCCACCAAGGGACATGATGTAGTCTACCTCAAAAGTGGCTGACAGACCAGAGAACATGTTGCAAACCCTGAAAGCCACATGTATAGAAAGGGATTGTATGGAAGCTGTGGCAAAAGCTGCTTTGCCCCTGGTATCATTGATAAAACATGCAACTGAGGCTCAACTGTTGGACAAGAAAGAACTTTCCTATGTAAGGGACAAATTACAGTGACAAAAAGACGTGTGTGGCAAGACTCCATGTTAATTTCTGATTTGGTTGATAAATGACAAAAAGGAGAGGAAGAGGTGAAGGTACTGGCCATTTCTTAGGCTGGGAGTATATAAGGAAAAGTGAGTACAAATTAGCTCTGTACTAAATAGCCTCTCCTGATATCCAAAATCTTGAACCCATGGGAAGAATCTAATAGTGAAGAGGGAAAAATGAGGTTGACATGCTAAAGAAGAAACTGGACATGAGAAAGGTGGCTGTGTGATGCCCAGCTCAGGCCAAGAAAGAACTGTGTCCACTGGAGAGTTAGGAAGGAAATTAATTCAGCAGTGTAGCAGACAGCTTCAGGTTCACTGAGATGAACTTCCAGACCAGGCACAGTTATGGAGGAAGGGATATTATTTATTGAAGCTTACAGATCCAGGGGAAGTTCCATAAAGGCAGGAGAAGCGGCCTGCTCTTCACAGGACCAGGCAAGAGAGAGAAAAACCACCCAGGCACACAGCACACAGAGCAAAAACTACAGCCAAAAAAAACACAATAGCACACTTCAGGAACTCCTATTAGGCACACTTTGCATATCTTTACAATGGAATCTCAAACCCACCACCACACCTTAAGAACCACCCAGTGACATTTCCTCTAGCAAGGTGATTGAAGATGCAAACTATAAATTAATAAAACACTGAATATATTGGGGGCCATATATTCAAACTACCACAATCAGGGACCTTGGTACTGGTATGGGGCTTCAATGGCTTTGCTGAGCCCTATGGTAGGCCATGATTTTTACAAGGTAGGAGAGGCTCTGGGGAGTTTTAGTGATTTAGAATGCATGTAAGGGCTGGAGAGATGGCTTAGTGGTTAAGGCGCTTGCCTGCAAACCCAAAGGACCCAGGTTTGATTCCCCAGGATCCATGGAAGCCAGTTGCACAAAGGGGCACATGTATCTGGAGTTGGTTTGCAGTGGCTAGAGGACCTGCTGCACCCATTCTCTCCTCTCTCTACTTGCCTATTTCTGTATCTCTCTCTCTCTCAAATAAAAAAATAAAAAATATTAGAATGCATGTAAACTGTGTTCATAAAGTGCCAAAGAAATTAAGAAGGGATGAGAAAAGGAAAGGATATATAATGAGACCTATTCAGGTCACTCAAAAACAAATGTGATAGCCAGGCATGATGGTGCACGCCTTTAATCACAGCACTTGGGAGGCAGAGGTAAGAGGATAGCCATAAGTTTGAGGCCACTCTGAGACTACATAGTGAATTCCAGGTCAGCCTGGGCTAGAGCAAGACCCTACCTTGTTAAACAAAACAAAACAAAACAAAACAAAACAAAACAAAACAAAACAAAACAAAACAAAAAGCCCCCAAAACAAAACAAAACAAAACAAAACAAAACACAAAAAGCAAACAAAAAACCAAATGTAGCAAGATTGTGCTAAGCCAGAATTCCTGGGGAAAAAAATGGACAAAAATAAAAATGCTATGCTCATAGGTATGTCAAACTCATGGCCTGAGAGCTGCATCCAATCCAGGATAAAGGTGTAAATTTACTTAAATATTACGTCTTTTTGTGAGGTTTTTTTTTTTTTTTTTTTTTTTTTTTTTTTGGTTAAGTGTCTGGTCCTCAAGCATGAACTTTGTAGATGAAAGGTTTGTTTTGCAATGTCAAAAGGCTGGCCAATGTCTGTGAGCCTGAACAATACCTTATTAAAGGTGAAGATGGCCCCAGGGTGCTCATGTCTATGAAGGAAGGAGAGCTTATGGGGTGAGAGTCACTCCATTTGTTTCCCTAGCACAGTGGCCAAAGTTGCCTGCACGTGAGAACCATGCAGGGTGACCAGAGTCCCTACATTGAATTGTTGATTTATTGGTCCCTATGGGCATGCTGTTTGGGCTCAGGCTTGGGTGGATGCTGGGTACAGATGTGCCTTGGTTTCTGGTGATCCTCAGGAGGACCAGGGGCAGTGGGCATCAGAAGATGGATATTGAGATACAGAAGTGTAAGTAAACAGGATTGAGCTTGTCCTAGGGTGGTTATTATCCCCTCAGAGTATGCTGTGTACATTTCTCCCCTGCAAGGAGCACATTGAGGTTGGAGACTGTGCTCCTAGCCCAGAAACTCATTCAGCGGCAAGCAGCAGGTACAGCAGGGGAGAGCACCTGTTCTAGGCCCCAGGTTGGGCTGAGCCCCATCAGCCAGCTCCATGGAGACCTTGGGGCTTATGGAAATGTGCAGCACCCCTCTGAGGAGGCAGAGGGCCCACAGAGAATGATTGCAGATTACAGAGACATAAATGAGGTTAGTGTCTTCCATCCACACCAACACTACTCTTTTGATGGAATAAGTTTTAATTCTTGTTTTGTGGTATTGAACCTTGCTAACATGTTCTTTCTTTGTTTATTTGTTTATGAGAGAAAAAGAGGGAGAGAGAGAATGGGTGCTCCAGGACCTCCAGCTACTGCAAATGAACTCCAGACACATGCACCATCTTGTGCATCTGACTTACATGGGTCTTGGGGAATCGAACCTGAGTCCTTTGGCTTTGCAGGCAAGCACCTCAACCACTAAGCCATTCCTCTAGCCCTTAAATTATTATATTTATTTATTTATTTGAGAGAGTGAAAGAGGCAGCGAACTAACATTTTAAAAAATATATATTTTTATTTATTATTTGAGAAAGAGAGAAGCAGGGACAGAGAGAGAGAGAGAGAGAGAGAGAGAGAGAATGGGTGTGCCATGGCCTCCAGCAGCTGCAAATGAACTCCAGACACATGTGCCACCTTGTGCATCTGGCTTATGTGGGTCCTGGGGAATCAAACCTAGGTCCTTTGGCTTTGCATGCAAGTGCCTTAACTGCTAAGCCATCTCTCCAGCCCCTAGCATAATTTTTTGATTATCCTATTAGCCCCTGAATTCCAAGACTAATTAGCACTTGCTTAGAATAGACTGTGGTGGACCTTCAGAAATCCTGCCCACCCACTGCAAAAAGGTTTCATTATGTAATCATGCTAACTTCTGAGTGTGTTACAGATCTAGAAAGCATGAAAAAATGTGAAAACTCACTGATGCAAAATTAGTCTAATAGTGTGCAATGTCAGACATGGCTGGGAAATTCTTGGGAATCTCATTATTGGGCAAGGCACATTTGTTATGCAACAAGGTTATTGAGAAAAATCCTACAGGAGCTTGTGCTTGTAAGCGACTCTGTACAGCTTTTGGGAGGCAATCATTCATTCTGTGGGTGGGATGTTCCATTGGTTTTGGAGTAGCTCTATAATTCTTTCACCCCTCACCCATGTCCTGTAAGTCCAATAACTCATTGGTTCCTCAAGCTAGACTTGGGTGGAGTTGTTTGGTCTGTCATGTGCTCTATCTGTGGTGAATAGATGTTTGTTCACTTCTCAGGAAATCAGGCAATAGCATGGATGAACGCTTGCTCTGAAATGTGTTTCCTCAAACAAGATGTCTACACCTATCTTCCTCTACCTCCCTCCTTCCTTCCCTTCTCTCTCTTTCTTTCAGTAGTACAAGAAGAGATTGATCAAAAGTGAGAGTAAAAGCACAGACTATACTCCACAGGAGGGGAGTGGGCTTTGAGTAAGCATGCAACTCAAAAAGCTTTGGATTATTTTTAGTGGTTCCTTTTCTGGGTTTTGGAGGAGGAGGAGTTGACTGTTAGAGGTGTGGTGTGGGTGGTCTTCTGTTTGATTGGTAGGCTTGGGTTATGTAAGCCTTTGCTCACTACTCATGTACTTTCCTATGGTACATCTGATTTTAGTCATTGCACACCCAATTATGTACTAGCATAAGATGGTAAATAGGGGATTGACAAATCACTTTAAGGGCAGGTTGGCCTCATTGCATTTGTGCCTAATACTGGCTTAGACTGGCTTTGCCTAGGAAGGAGAGTTCCTCACAGGTGGGGAGGTGCTGGGTGTGGCATTACTGGCAAAGGGTGGACACATTTTTTCCAAGGGAACATGCTGCCAGTTGCTGGGCTGTCTCTGCATTTGTCTGTTTCAACCTCCCCATGAAAGACTTCTTTCCCTGATTCATTAGGGATATAGAATAGAAAAAAAAAAATCTATCTTCTATACTTTCTTCCTGCTGATAGGGGCTGTTGTTCCTTCCTATCCTGGAAGAACCCTCTCCTGTCCCTGCCTTAGAGTGATGCCATGGCCTGTAGCAGACGTCATCTCTGTGGATGAATTCTTGTTCCAGACATGCAGTTGAGACAACTGGAATCCTGGGCCATGTCCAAGACTTTTCTGAGGCTCTGTCAAAGTACCATGTGGAGCTTGATAGCTTATAGTGTGCCCAATTGTCAATGTCATTGAAGATGAGTAGCTCCCAGCTTTTTTGAAAAGATTATGTTCCCAGTAGGCGTTGGTTCAAGTCTCTTGGATGGCTCAGCCAAGTAAGACACCTGAGGAGTTCTCAAAGCATCCCATGATGTGATGTCCAGGTTCTGTGAACAAAGAATTGAGAAAGACACATAGAAGTAGTAGTAGAAGGATAGTTTCTCATTTTTTCTGCATGTGTATGTATGTGTGATGTGTGTTCATACATGTATGTGTGTTCATATGTATGTAGGTTTATGGGTGTGTGTATATGCAAGTGGAAGTCAGCAACTTTGTGAGACAGGGTCTCTCAAAGAGTTCAGGAACTGGGCTAGATAAAGCAGCTGGCAAGCCCCAAGGGTCCTCCTGTCTCTGTTTCCCTAGCACTAGGATTACAGGCATGTGCTGCCCTGCCTGGCATTTTATCTGGGTACTAGGGATCTAAACTTAGTTCTTCATGTTTTCATGGCAAGTAATTTACCCACTGGTGTATCTCCCCAGCCCAGGAGAGATTTATTAAAAGTGAGAGTAAAAACTATACTCCACAAGATAGGAACAGGCTGTGAGTAAGTAGGTAGCTCAGAAAGTCTCATCTAGGTTTCTTTCTAATGATCTTTCTTTTTAAAAAATCAGCTTTTAGTTTGAGATGATTGTAGATTCACATGAAGTTGTAAGAAATAATATAAAACAATCCTGTGCACATTTCACCTAGTTTCCCCTAATAGTAATATCTTCTATAAGTATAGCATAATATTGTAGCCTGGAAGTTGACATTGATAGCATACACCACTCTTATTTCATCATCACTGGAATGTGAATTTAGTTTATCATTAGTGTGGATCTGTATAATCACCATCATTGCTGAGATATAGAATAATTCACTCACCACAAGGGGATCCCTGGACTATCTTTTGATTATCATACCTGCATCCTCTCATCCCACCTCCATGTCCCAAACCTCTAGCAAGTATATAGTAGGTTCTTAATGTCTATAATTTTTCCATTTCAAGGGTGTTATGTGAATAAAACCTTGTACTATGTAATCTTTAAAAAATATTTATTTATTTATTCACAAGTAGAGAGAGACAGAGAGAAGAGAGACACATAGACAGAACAGGAATGCCATGGCCTCCAGCTGCTGCAAATGAACTCTAGATGTGTGTGCCACTTTGTACATCTGGCTTTACATGGGTACTGGGGAATTGAACCCAGGTCATTAAGCTTTGCAGGCAAGCACCTTAACTACTTAGTCATCTGTCCAGCCCAAGTGTGTAGTATTTAGGGACTAGCTGTATTTATTTAGCACACTTCCCTAGATATTTATGCAAGTTGTGGCATGAGTCAATAGTTGTTTCTGTTTCCTTTTTTTTTTTTTGAAAAATATTTTAGCAGGGCATTGTGGCGCACACCTTTAATCCCAGCACTTGGGAGGCAGAGGTAGGAGGATCACCATGAGTTCGAGGCCATCTTGGGACTACATAGTGAATTCCAGGTCAGTCTGGGCTAGAGTGAGACCCTACCTTGAAAAAACAAAATACAAAACAAAAAAAAAAATTTAAATATATTTTATTTATTTATTTATTTATTTGAGAGAGAAAAAGAGGCAGAGAGAGAGAGAGAGAAGACAATTGGCACACCAGGGGCCTTAAGCCTCTGCAAATGAACTCCAGATGCATGTTCCCCTTGTGCATCTGGCTTACGTGGGTCCTGGAGAATTGAACCGGTATCCTTTGGCTTTGCAGGCAAGTGCCTTAACCGCTGAGCCATCTCCATCCCGCTTTTTCTTTTTAAAAATATTTTTATTGGGCTGGGGAGATGGCTCAGCGGTTAAGGCACTTGCCTGCAAAGCCAGAAGATCCAGGTTTGAATCCTCAGGATCCACATAAGTCAGATGCACAAGGTGGCGCATGTGCCTGGAGTTCTTTTGCAGTGGCTGGAGGCTCTGGTGTGACCATTCTCTTTCTCTCCATCTGCCCCTTTCTCTTTTCTCCCCCCCTCAAATAAATAAATAAATAAATAAATAAATAAATAAATAAATAAATAAAAAAAATGTTAAAAAAGTAAAATATTTTATTTATTTGAAAGAGAGGGAGAGAGAGAGTAAGAGAGAGAGAATGGGTGTACTAGAGCCTCTTGCCACTGCAAATGAACTCCAGATGCATGTGCCACATCGTGCATCTGGCTTTCCATCGGATGTCAGAATCAAACCCAGGCCAGCAGGTTTTACAAGCAAATCCTTTTAACCACTCAGCAATCTCCTCAGCCCAGTTGTTCCTTTTTATTTTTTCCAAGGAGTGTTCCATGGTGTGGATGTTTCACCGTTTCTTTACCCATTCATCTGTTGAAGGGTATCCAGATTGTTTTCAATTTTAGTATTATAGTCAATATAGTACAAGAGTGAACCTTTGTATATAGCTTTTTTTTTCAATTTTATTTTATTTTATTATTTATTTATTTGAGAGAGAAAGATACAGAAATAGGCAGGTAGAAAGAGAGAGAGAGAGAGAGAGAGAGAGAGAATGGGTGCGCCAGGGCCTCCAGCCACTGAAACGAACTCCAGATGCATGCACCCCCTTTGTGCATCTGGCTTACGTGGGTCCTGGAGAATTGAGCCTCGAACCGGGGTCCTTAGGCTTCATAGGCAAGCGTTTAACCGCTAAGCCATCTCTCCAGCCCTTGTATATAGCTTTTTGTGTGAAGTTAAATTTCTCTTGGAAAAATGTCCAGGAGTACCGTTGCTGAGTAATATTGAAATTAACATGCTTAGTTTTATAAGAAATCACCAAATTGTTTTCCAGAGTGGCTTACTATTCCCATCAGCAATGTATGATTGATCTAGTTTCTCTGAGTTTTTAGGAGCATTTGATGTTGTCATAGCCTTTTGCTAACATTTTTTTTTTCTTTTTTGGTTTTTCAAGGTAGAGCCTCAAACTCACTGCGATCCTCCTACCTTTGGGATCTACCTCTGAGTGCTGGGATTAAAGGGGTGTAGCACCATGTCAGGCTAGGATTTTGGATTTTTAACTGAACATAGGATTCTGGGTTGAAATTTCTTTTCTTTTAGCATTTAAAAATGTTATGTTGAGGGCTGGAGAGATGGCTTAGTGGTTAAGGCGCTTGCTTGCAAAGCCAAAGGACCTTGGTTCGATTCCCCAGGACCCACTTAAGCCAGATGCATGAGGTGGTGCATGCATCTGGAGTTCATTTGCAGTGGCTGGAATCCCTGGTGCACCCATTCCTTTCCTCTGCCTCTTTTCCTCTCTTAAATAAATAAATAAAAATAAAATATTTTTAAAAAGAAACATGCTTTAAAATATTTATTAAAAAATATTATGTTGAAGCTGGGATGATGGCTCAGCAGTTAAAGGTGTTTGCTTGCAAATCCTTCTGACTCTGGTTCCATTCCCTAGCATCCACACAGAGCCAGATGCGAAACATGGCAGCACTTGTGTTCCTTTGCAGCAGCAAGAACTCTGACCCACCCATGTGCACACATATAAATAAGCTCATTTTTTAAAAATTTAAAAAAAGATTGCTACTTTCTTCTAGGGTCTCTGAAGGAAAATCCACTATCAATTCTAACATCTTCTAGTTAATCATTTCTCTCTGCTTTACAGATTTTTTTGTCATTAGCTTTTAGAAGCACAACTGTGGTATGTCTTGGTGTTCATTACTTTGGATTTAATAAGTTTGGGCCTTGCTGTTTCTTTAATCTACAGGTTTTTGTGGGGGGGTGGTTTGGGGTATGTGCCAAATTTGAGAAGTTTAACCGTATTTCTTTAATACTTTTCAGGCCCATCCTTTTGTTCTTGAACTCATATTACATAAATGTTAGATCATTTGTTATATTCTCACAGATCCCTTAAATCCTTCTTTCTTTCCTTCCTTTGTTCTTTTTTCCTTCCTTCCCTTTTTACCTCCCTCCCCTCCCTTCTTCCTTTCTTCCTTTCTTTTCTGCCTCTCCAAAATATACATTTGTTATTCATCACTACATTTCCTTCTCCATCTATTATTTCTCTCTTTCCTTTTGGTAAATACCTGCTATAGTGTGGATGAATTTTTCCCAAACCCCATATATTAAATGCTTGTTTGTTACCTATAATGCTATGGAGAGATGCTGGAGCTTTTAAGAAGTGGGTCCTAGTTGGAAGAAGTTAGATCACTGAAGATATTTCCTTGAAGTGGCTAGTGGGACCCTGGGTCCTTCCTGAGTCATACTCTCTCCTTTTTCTCTCTCTTTCCCAGTCACTCTCCTTCTTGTTTCCTCAAGTGTGAGTCAAAAACGAACCTTTCCCTCTTCTTGTAAATTAATTACTGGAAGTATTTTGTGATAGTACCATAAAGGTGAATAATACAAGATCCCGTAATTATATGGGAATAAACTTGATATAATATCAAATAAACTTCCCCTTTCAAGCCCCTTAGTCATATCATATCATATCACAAAATCCCTATTGTATGTAAGGTAGTAAATCCTGGAGATTAGTATACAAATGGATTGAGGGGTTATTACTCTTTTTTTTGTCACAGTGCCCACGGCCAAGGGCCCAGTTTCTCTTCTCTTCTTTATTTATTTATTTTTGTTGTTGTTTTGAGGTAGGGTCTTACTCTAGCCCAGGCTGACTTGGAATTCACTTGATAGTCTCAGGGTGGCCTTGAACTCATGGCGATCCTCCTACCTCTGCTTTCCAAGTGCTGGGATTAAAGGTGTGCGCCACCATGCCCAGCTCAGGGGTCCAATTTCTTGAGGAAACTAGTGCTAGAAGAGGGAGGGTGATATAAGGGGCTAAGATAAAATGGAGACAGATGTATAGAGGAAGAAATATATGTAAGTCAGTGGTAATTTAGAGTGTGGGCATGTGAGTGTTGGACAAGAAGCCATTCTTGTGTATAGGATGAAGGAGATAGAGGCAGTGGGATGAGGACAACAGTGACAGCAGCCTGGAAGACGTGCAAGGAACTGTAAGAAGACAGGTAGGGTGGATCTACTTCTGAACAAGTGGACTTAGATGTCAGGTTGCAGAGAGATACAGTAAAGGTGTAACTCAGTATTTTTTTGTTATTTGTATTTGAACGTTGTCTATTGAGGACTGAATGAGGGACTACTACCAGACACGCCAATGACATTTCACGTTCAACAGCTGGAATCAGAAAGCAGAGTCACTTACTGTGTAAGCGTTTTGAGGAAAAGAAACCAAAATGATATCAAACATGGCATCCTCATACTTGCTGTTTGTCATCAGTTTTCAACTGGTTTGTTAGGTCAAGAGGCTTCTTTTTATCTCATGAAAGGGCTGGCACTCTAATTTACAGAATAAATACTAGGTTGTAAAGCAGTTTGTTTTAATATGCATCTATGTAGATTAAGTAACCCTAAGGATAATTTTTTATTTAAAAGAATTATTTGGCTGGGCGTGGTGGTGCACGCCTTTAATCCCAGCACTCGGGAGGCAGAGGTAGGAGGATCACTGTGAGTTCAAGGCCAGCCTGAGAATACAGAGTGAATTCCAGGTCAGCCTGGGACAGAGTGAGACCCTACCTCGGAAAACAAAAAAAAAAAAAAAAAAAAAAAAAGAATTATTTATTTGCAAGCAGAGGCAGACAGAAAGGAGAGAGAGAGGGAGAGAGAGAGAAAAAGAGAGAGAATGGGTGTACTAGGGTCTCCAGCTGCTGCAAACAAACTCTAGTTGCATGCTCCAACCTGTGCATCTGGCTTACATGGATCCTGGGGAATCAAACCTGGATTCTGTGACTTTACAGACAAGCATCTTAATCACTGAGCCATCTCTCCAGCCACGTTAAGTTTATTTTTATTAAATTTCCTTAAATCTACTAATAAAAATTAATTTTATTTTCCTTTCATTTCACATGGGTGGTATACAGCAATAGAAAAATACTCTTCATGGCTGGAGAGATGGCTTAGTAGTTAAGGCATTTGCCTGCAAAGCCTAAGGACCCAGGTTTGACTCCCCAGGACCCACGTAAGCCAGATGCACAAGGGGACACATGCATCTGGAGTTCATTTGCAGTGGCTGGAGGCCCTGATGCACCCATTCTCTTTCTCTCTCCTGCCTGTTTCTGCATCTTTCTCTCTCTCAAATAAATAAAAATAAAATATTTTTTAAAAAAAGAAAGAAAAATACTCTTCAGTATCATTGTGGGGCTTATGAGGGCCTCCTCTGATGGCCTGATAGAACTCATTGTAGTTCCACTCTGCGAAAACAGGCTCTGCTCCAGCATGTGACTTTCCAGAAGAATGGCCTACAAACAACACTACTGCTGTCTTTCCCCAAAACAAAACAAAGAAACCCAACAAAAGGGTAAATGTTTATTTGGAGTTAGTTTTCTGGCAGGTGGTATTAAGGCCCTTGGAGCAGAGTTCAGGAGCTCCTGCATGGATGCCTGCTGCTCAGGACCGAGCTGTGCTATGTATGCAGTTCATAATTCTTCAGAAGCCTATACTTGGTGAGGTACATTAGCCAGATGTTTGGCACAGGGGTCTTCATGTTTCATGTCCTCATGTATTTCTCCTTCTGTCATTGTACTGTTTTGGGTAGATTGGTATTGTTTGGGCCAAGAACGATTAGATGACTGCATTTGATGAAATCATACAAATAACTGAGGTTCTAAACTTCTAGCTACTTCTTAAACCTCATGAAGTCCAGACAACCAGTGTGGCAGGATTTCAACACTTACAGTCAGGCTTGAATTTCAGAATTTTCTCCATTACCGAAATATAGTTCTCTGACACTTCCTTTGGCCTTAGAATCCTCAGACAATAACTCTTTGTTTAAAAGCTTTATTTATTTATTTATTTATTTATTTATTTATTTATTTATTTATTTAAGAGGAGAGAGAGAGAGAGAGAGAGAGAGAGTGAGAATGGATGCACCAGGGCCTCCGGCTGCTGCAAATGAACTTCAGATGCATGCACCACATTGTAAATCTGGCTTATGTAGGTCCTGAGGAATTGAACCTAGGTCTGTTGGCTTTGCAGGCATGTGTTTTAACTGCTAAGACATCTCTCTAGCCCCAACAATAACTCTTAAGAGCAGTGTTTCTGTACAGAAAGGGTGATTCTTTCCCACATTGTGTCATGACTCCTAGGTCAAATACTGCTGCTTGCCTGACTTCTGGAATGTTATCACACACTTACTGGCCTTAAGAAATATTCTACATACTTCCACAGTGTTCAATAATATCATCAAAGATGCCAATCCTGGGGCTGAGCAGATGGATTAATGTCTGAAAGTACTTGCTGTGCAAGTCTGACAATTGGAGTTCAGATCCCCAGAGCCCACATAAAAGCTGAGTGGAGCAGTGCAGGTATCTGTAAATCCAGCATGTCTATGGCAAGGTGGGAGGCAAGTCAGAGAATCCTGGAAGCTCCTAGGTCAGCTGACATGGCATGCACAGCAATAAACGACAGGAATTCCCTGGCTCAAACAAGATGGAATGTGAAGGGCTGACACTGTGAGGTTGTCTTCTGGCTTCCACATGTATGTTGTGGCACATCTGCACACATGTACACACACAGAGAGATGCAGTCTCTAATGTCTCTCTGGCCATCGTCTATGTGGACAAATTAGGTTGACAGTTAATGGAAGTAGCTGTTTAAACCATAACTTTTTTTTTTTGCTAACTACTAAATATTGAGTATAAAATAACATGACACTTTACTCAGAATGCAAACATCATTATCTTCATCTTGTTGTGATTATTCAACCTGTTCATCACAATCATCTTGTCTTTTGACTTGAGGCATTTTAAAAATGTTCTTCAAGTTTTGCTCCTGAGACTACTATAATTCCAGGTCAGTTCTTCAAAGTAAGTTTTGCTTTTACATTATTAAAGTGTTCATCTGTCTCCCATTACTTCAGCGTACTTGGCAGAAGAAAGCATTAGTCCTGGGAGGATGTCCGAACCTGACTCTGTGCTGATGGCCTTGACATCATCCATACAATGCTATGTCTATGTAAGATACTCAGGTACCCCAGCCTCATGCACAGTCCAGGAGAAAAGGTGTGAATTCTGCTATTGCCACTCAAATATCATGGAGCTGAAATTTCAGTAGAGGGACCATCAGTTTGACAATCTTCTCAGCATATTCCACAAAGCCTTCCTTTAATGCTGCAGTGTAGCAAAGCAACATCTGGCAAGCAGTTGGTTTTTCTTCTTGTCCTGCAGTTTTAATACCGCAACTCTGCTGATTGCCAAGGCTCACAAATTCCCAACAATCATCATATAATTCATACTTTCCGTGTTTTTTTTTTTTTTTTAGGTGAGTCTAACTCTAGCTTTGGCTAAGCTGAACTCACTCTGTAGCTCCAGGCTAGCCTCAAACTCATAGCAGTCCTCCTACCTTAGCTTCTATAGTGCTGAGATTAAAGGTATGGGCCACCATACCTAAAGGTATGGCTATTTTCCATGTCTTGAGTGTCTAAAGGAGCTACTTCTGGCTTAATTGAAGCTGTCTTTATCCAAGGATTTTGTACCTTCTGGCCCATGCATGTTTATGTACAAGATCTGAGGCCTGTCATCTTCCATTCTTAAAGTCTCAGTTGTTAATAATTGTTGCATCACATCTGATGCATCTTGCATGCATCAGTTCCTTCCCAACTGCCAGACCAATGATGCTGATATATTCAATAGTTTTTTCTCTCACAAGTCTGATTCCTTCTGGACTTCATTCTCAACCATGTGTTTTAGTGATAACATAAACAAGTCATAGTAGGGGACAAACTTTCCTTCTGTAATATCTGCCACTGATGCAATAGATGTCATAACTTATTCCAAAACTAACCTGGTGGCTTTCTGAATCAGCTCCTGAACTTTAAGTTACCATAATGGAATGCAGATGTTTTACCAGATTACCTAAACATGCAATAAGCAGGGGCTAGGGACAGTCTTCAGAGGAGTTTATGAGAGCAGCTACTGCATGAGCCTGAACCTGTCGGTTGCCTTGATCTTCCATGGTCTGGAGCAGAGGTACAATCACCTTCTCATGACATTTTTGGAAACCAAGTACAAGAACTGTAGCTATCTTACCCATAGCCTTGCAGGCTGCATAGCTTACTCTGGGATGTGGATCCTGAAAGAAAAGCAAAACAAATTTGGCTTTTATTTATTTTTATTACTTTTTATTTTTTGGCCTTTTATTTGCTGGTACCAGTGGACAGATAAGGCCATTAATTCTGCATGCTAGTATTTCCCATCAGGATTTAGAAGCATTTGCATAATGAGTTCTTTGATTATTAGCAGAACAAGCTTTCTAGCAAGTCCATAAGCTGTCTAGGCTAAAGCACTCTCACTAGTACTTCATTACTATCAAAATCCTCACTTTTAGGCTGGAAAGATTGCTTAGTGGTTAAGGAGCTTGCCTGTGAAGCCTAAGGACCCATGTCCAACTCTCCAGAGCCCATGTAAACCAGATGCACAAAGGTGAGGCAAGCACAAAGTCACACATACCCACTAGGTGGCACAACCATCTGGAGTTCAATTTCAGTGGCTGAGGCCCTGGTGCTCCAATTCTCTCTCACTCCCCCTCCTAAAATAAGAAGAAATTTTAAGAAATCCTCACCTTTGATTTCATCAGCATTTGACCAGTTCTTATCTTCTTTCAGGTCAACCAGCATTGCTGACTTCTGAGGTATAGTCTATGTGAAAATTAGTATGCTTTTTCAACAAACAAACTACTGTCTTGAAGGGGGTCATGATCACTTAGAGGGCACGTTGGCTATGGTGGTTTGAATAAGATGTCATCCATAAACTCATGTGTTCTAATGCTTGGTTCCCAGCTGATGGCAATTTTAGAGGTGAAGTCTTGCTGGAGGAAGTTGTTGTTGGGGCCAGGCTTATGGGTGTTATAGTCAGCTCCCCCTTGCCAAAGATTGGCTCACTCTTGTGCTGCAATTTTCTGTCTGCTCATGTCCAGCCTCTGCTCATGCCATGCTTTCCCCTGCCACCATGAAGATTCCCCTTGAGACTGTAAGCCAAAATACAAAACATTGCTCCCATCAGTTGCTTTTGATTGGGTGCTTTGTCCCAGCAATGCTAAGGTAATGACAACAGACAATTGGTACCAGAGGAGTTGGGTTGTTACTACTAGAAACCTGACTCTGTAGCTTTTGGCCTTTTGGAACTGATTTATGGGAGGAATGTGGAAGGATTTGAAACCTTGGCCTAAGAGATGCCTTGCAGAGCTATAAGCAGAGCTAGATGGACCATTCTAGTCAGAGTTGCAAGACCTAAATGCAGAAAGAACTGTGAACTGTGAAGGAAAGAAAGAGCTTTGTCAGGTCTGGGCTAGACGCAGTTTATATAAGAGGTTAGCTTTGTTCTTTCCATGTCATGAGGACTTGATCAGGGTTGAATTTAAGAGAAATGGACTGGTTTGAGTAGAAAGATAGGGCACAGAAAGAAATGAAAGTTTCAGGCTAGAGACAATAGCTCAATTACCACAACTGAGACTGGGCTAGTTGTTCTGCATTGAAATAGAGGGAAATACTGACTCTTCAAAGTTGGGGGCCAGAATACTGAGAGTTTTCCTGTTATTCAGTCAGCTTTATTCCTTCCTGTATTAACAAATTTGGTAGCCCACCTGGTACTATGGAGTATAACAAATGCAGGAAAGAAAGAGTCATTGGATTTAGAATGCAGTTTTTAAAAAAATGGCCACTGGGTGATGTGAGGTAGGGTTACTGGAGTCCCTGCTTGGAAGCCTGATGGGTCCATGACATGGATGAACCATGGGTTGCAATGGAGACCCTAAGATTATGAAGATACCAGGACTATGAGATGGCTGCCAAAGAGCTTCCATGTCAGGATGGATTGTTCCTCAATCTGTAAGGCCAGCCGAAGGATTGGAATTGGAACCCCAGAGACTTCATTGTGAGTCGCAAATGGACATGGAACTAGAGGATTTGATTTTTTTTCCCCTGTTTGTTTTAGATCTTGCATTGGTCAAATTTTTCCTTGTAGCGTCATCTTTTGCAGTGTGAATGTTTACTCTGCACCAATATACGGATTTTGGTTTTATAGGCTCACAGTTAAGAGACTTTGGACTATGGAGATGTTTGAACAGTGTTGGGATTGATAAAAACTTTGGGACTTTTATGGAATGGAATTCCTGCCTGGGCCTGAAAGCCTAATGAAAAGCCTATGGCTTAGGAGTTCATAAGCTGTAGGAGGAAACTACTACTGTTATCTGGCTAAATGGATTTATTATGCCACCAAATTGTCCTCTGAATGCTTATGTTTATGCCCATATGTTATGCTACTCTTGCTTTTGGTTAGGCAAGCTTCTTTTTTTCAGATGGTGATGACCACTGGAGTGACTCAAAACTCACCAAAATGCTGAGAATTGACAGTGGAGCGTGCAACACTAAGTGAGACATCTCTGTCACACCCTCCCCCCAAGCTCAGGGACCATGTGGAGGAGGTGGAAGAAAGAATGTAAGCACCAAAGGAAGGGGAGGAGTGCTTACAATATTGTCTTTCAGACACAAAGTGGCCTTGATATGCATGACCTCACAGTGGCTGATGCTCCCTACTTAAGACCTGCATAATAAGAGGGAAAAAATGATGGCCTCAAAATAGAAGCAAGACTAGCTGGAAAGAAGTGATCAGTGGAGGAGATTTGAGAGGAGAATAAGGAACAGTAATAGAAAGGGATTATATTGTTATATCATTTACATTTATGGAAGTTGTCAATTAAAAAATTTAAAAACTTGGGGACTTTTAAAGTTGGGCTGAATGAATTTCATTTTACTTGACAGATGGTCATCAGTTTATTGGGGCCAGGAGTGGAATGTGGTGGCTTGAATCAAATGTCACCCATAAACTCATGTGTTTTGGATGCTTGGTCCCCAGCTGATGGCAGTTTTGGAGGTGGAGCCTTGCTGGAGGAGGAGTGATATTGGGAATGGGCTTATGGGAGTTATAGCCAGTTCCTTCTTGCTAGAGTTCAGCCCACTTTCCTGCTGCTGTTTTCTACCTTTTGTTGTCAAGAAGGTGATGTCCAGCCTCTGCCCATGCTATGTTTTTCCATGCCATCATAAAGCTTTCTCTTGAGACTGTAAGCCAAAATACAAACTTTCCTCCCATCAGCTGCTTTTGGTCGGGTGCTTTATTCCAGCAATGCAAAGGTAACTACCACACTGGCCCTTCATATGATCGAGGGCAGTGTCTCTACACAACTTTAGACTCGGCTGTAGAGTTGTTTTGAGTAAGATCCAAATACTTTGGAGTAGTATCTGCAATTTCAATATGGGATTTTTGGACCAGATCTTCATTCTTGGAGCACAAATCATTTGCACCCTGTAAGAATCTGGGTAACAAGCCTGCAAAATTTTGCATGGAGCAACATGCATATTTCCAAGTATAAATGGAGCTGTAGCTCTAGCAGATAATGTTCTGATGGAAGGATGTTCCTGATCTTGTATACACTGAACTAACATCCATTTGAATGTGTCTAAATAGTGCTGTGATTTGTTCCTAACAAATTCCAGGAAAGTTCTTCAAGGGCAGCTTCTTAGAGTCCCTGAGTTTTGAGACTGAATCAAAAAAGGAATTTTGGACTGGAGAAATGTCTTAGTGGTTAAGGCACTTGCCTGGGAAGTCCAAGGACCCAGGTTTGATTCCCCAGAACCCACATAAGCCAGATGCACATGGTGGCACACATGTCTGGAGTTTGTTTGTACTGGCTAGAGACCCTAGCATGCCCATTCTCTCTCTCTTTCTGTAATAAATATATAAAAATAAAATATAAAAACATTAAAAAAAGGAATCTCAAACTTTGGTTATTGCCACCCTCATCTATTAAATGCCTGGCCAATTCTGCAGCAGTATCACATTTTTTCCTCTTGTGTTTCAGATCTATTTGTCTAGCATCCTCACCATCAGTATTTCTTTTTTAATTTTTTTAAAAGTTTATTTTTATTTATTTATTTGAGAGAGAGAGAGAGAGAGAGAGAGAGAGAGAGAGAGAGAGAGAGGCAGATAGAAAGAATGGGTATGCCAGGGCCTTTAGCCACTGCAGATGAACTCCAGATATGTGCATCTTCTTGTGCATCTGGCTTATGTGGGTTCTGGGGAAGGGAACCTGGGTTCTTTGGCTTTGCAGGCAAGCACCTTAACTGTTAAGCCACCTCTCCAGCCCACCATCAGTATTTCTGATGGCTATAAAAGGAGTGAGATCTTGGGTCTGGGATATTCCTTAGCGTGTTTCCTTACCAGGTAGAGTGTTGTTTTTCTATAGGATCCAAGCCAGGGTGAGGGCAATGGATAGAGAAAGGAGGAGGGGAAGGAGCTAGGAGGGAAGGATGGGGGCAGGCTCAGCACAGGTGGCAAGAATTCAGTCAGGTACTTCAGGCTAGCTTTGAATTTCTGATTCTCTTAACTCCACTTCTCCAGTGCTGGGATCACTTTATGTAGTACTGGGTATCAAAGCCAGGACTAGGCATATTCTTTACCAACTGAGCTACATCTACATTCCCAGTCTCTACAGATAAAATTTTAAAGGCTCTCAAGAATGTGCACACGAAATAGAGAGGAAGGTAATATGACCCAGATACAGAGTGGGTGGTGCCTGTCTGGTATGTGAACATTGCAGAGAGAGAGAGAGAGAGAGAGAGAGAGAGAGAGAGAGGAGAGAGAGAGAGAGAGGTGGGGGGGGGGTGGGGAAGGGCCAGGGTTCTGTGAACAGGGAAAAGAAAGAGAAACTAGGTTTGTTTTGGGGAAGTGGGGCCATGGCCTCATACTTGGCAGTAAGTGGATTGGGTAATAAGTTGGGGAAGAAATATAAATTCAGAGCTTCTTTAAAAGCCTGCTGTGTCTTATTAAAAATTCTGTGTATAGCTGGATGTGGTGGTGCACACCTTTAATCCCAGCACTCAGGAAGCAGAGGTAGGAGGATCTCTGTCAGTTGGAGGCCACCCTGAGACTATAGAGTGAATTCCAGGTCGGCCTGGGCTAAAGTGAGACCCTACCTCAAAAAACAAAAACAAAACAAATAAACAAAATCCTGTATGTAGCAATGAGATTCATCCATTTATCCATTTATTCAATGAATATGTGGATACTCTGTATTGGGCAGTGTTCCTCACGCTGGAGATATGAACACTAAATCAACAAGATGAGTTATGAAACTGGGGAGTTAGATGAGATTGAAATGAAGATATGAAGGAGCAAGTGGAGAAGTGGATGAGCAAGGCTAAGTATGCTTTTCTGCTTTTCTCTGCAGGGGATGATTTGGAGCTTTCAATATTTTTTCATCTGCTGAGGGAGTCTTGCCCAAATCCCATCCTCTAGCACTTCCCTGGAAAGGAGCTTTCAAGTTTATCTTTCTGACTCTCTTCCTTCTTGGAGCTCTTCTCTCTATTCTTTCTTTCTCGTCTTCCTCCATGTCTCTCTATGCCATTGAAATTAGGAAAAGGTCAAGGTTAGAGAACATGAGGACTGTGGCTGCAGCTGCTTCTTGTTTGTTTTGCTTCTTCTTTTCTCTTCCTATCCTTTGGGCTCAATACAGAATAATGAAGATGAATGGTGGCCTACTATAGGCCTGGAATTGATCGATGGATAGACAGGGGAACTCTCCATGCCAAGGGCAATTCTCTAGCAAGGGAGTGTCTAGGAGTCTTAAGGAACTAACACACACCACAGCTGGGTTAAGGCTATGCCTGCCTAAAGGGGTCTGTGTGAACACTAACATCACTCACTACAGCAAGGACTTTGAGAAGCAGGTAGCTCGTACTGTGCTGATGATCTCACTCACTCTGCTACTGAATCCCACACCCTGATGTACATTGATATACAAGTTTGTAAAGGAGTTAGGGATGTAGCTCAATGGTAGAGAGCTTGCCTAGCATGTGTGAGGCCCTGGGGTGGATTCCCGGCAGCTAAAATAAAATGATAAGTGAAAAAATAAAGCTTTGGAAAGCAATTTCATAATGCAGAGCAGAGGACACACATGCCCTATGACCCAGCAATTCTACTTCCAGACATGCACCCTAGAGAAACTTGATATACGTGAGAAGACAAGTACAAATGCTCATTGCAGCACAGTTTTAGTTAGTAAAAGCTGAAAAATAAATGAAATGTTCATCTTATAGGAAGTTGGATACATTTACATGATGGAATGTATCAGGTAAAATAAGTTATGAATAATATTAGAGACATCTAAAAGCATACTATTGAGTGACACATGGTGAAGAATGGTATGTATAATGTATAGAGCTTAAAAGTATGCTGCAAAATATGTTTAGATACTTATATATGTATGCATAAATTATTTATTTAGATATACATATAGTAAAACAGCAAGGACATGCTAATCTCTATGTGAGAGTAAATGCAGAAAGTGGGGCTACAGCCAGAGTGCTTGCACTTCATCCTAGTTCCATCCCTTAGCAGTGCCAGAGTCCTGGAAACTTAACCTCTGCATGCCCCAGTTTTCTTATGTGTAAAGTGTACAATGACAGCTTATCAGCAGTTACTGCCATAATGCTGAACAACAAACAATCCTTGGGCTCAGTGGCTTCCAACCCTAAGCACTTAGTTTTCCTTCACAAGCCTGATGATTGGCTTGTGGTTCTGCTGGGCCAGGCTCCAACCTGTGGTCTGTTCCATCTGTCTCTACCAACAACCATCTAGGGCATATTCTTTTCATGGCAGGGGTCTCACACGTTAGAATAACAAGTGGAAAAACATGATGCTTTCTGGAGAGCTGGGCTTAGAACTGGCACATTACTTCCATCCAAATTCCATTGGCCAGAACAAGTCACAAGGCTGAAGTCAGTGAGGAAGAAGAGTTCTCAACTTATAGCAAAGCAGGACAAGAGCAGGAGAAAAAGCCAGTATGATAGTAGTGACCTCCTAGAGCTGTTGGGGTGATTCAATCAGTGAATATATGTAAGGGTTTAGGGCAGAGCACGGCATATGCAAGTTCTGTATTCTTAAATAGAACATATATATTCTTATAGTTCAGGAGAATAATGAAATACGAGAGAAAGTGAAAGGATTTAGCTTATCTGTTGAACTTCTTTTAAAAAAATCATAACAAAGGGAAACTATTTGTTTTCAGGAAATATCTTTTGAGTTGGACAGGAACTGGCTAGTTCCAGAGGGAGGCACAAAGTCTTGGGAGCAGATGAAATCATTGTGAAGGAGCTGGAAGTATAGCTCAGTGATACAACAATTGCATAGCATGCAGGAAGCCTTGTGTTTGAGTATCAACACTGAAAAAGAATAAGAATGAGAAGAAAAGGAGAAGAGAGACTTGGAGAGATAGGACAGGAGAGGAGAGGAGAGGAGAGAAATGCTGCAGACTGGGCTTAGGAAGCAAACATGCTAAGACTGTATTGCAGTCTCCAAGAGGCAGCAACTGTGTGGCATTACTCATTTCTTCATCCCCAGCACCATGGCTGGCACATAATAAATGCTCCTAACAGGTGCAGGGAGGTAAAGAAGAAAGAAGCAGAGATGGAAATAGAAGAAAGAGAGAAAGCCAGAGAGAAGCCAGGAGCCCTCACCTTAAAAGCCATTGGAGACTATTTAAGGGGAGAGGACTAGTCGGCAGTGGATATTGTCCCACTCTTGACTGAGGGACAGAGGGTACAAATTTCTTATTTCATGTGGATTTTGCCTTAGCCCCAGCTTCTGAGCAGGAAGGCTGAATAGCCCTGCCCCTTCAGACTGTCTCACCCTCTCCTCTTCCATCCCCCTTTGTCTGGCTCTGCATCCCCCATCAAGTCTTCTGCCCACCATCCTCCTCCTAGGTGGCTTGGAGGAGCACACAGAGGCCAAAGCAGGCCCAGAAGGGGTTCTCTGGAGTCAGGAGGGAGAGAGAGTCCTGCTTTGGTCTGAAAAGCTCCGCTGAGCCTCCATGATGAGCAGGAGGCCAAAGGCTAGGGAGGAGGTAGGCTTATTTCTTGATAAATGATGTGGTTATTAGGGTGGTAGTTTCACATGTGGCTTTTTGTTTCATCAGGTTATCAGGTAGCTGGCCCATTAGAGAGCTCATAAAGTCTGACTCACAGCATGAAGCTTCAGGTGAGCCAGCAAGGAGGTACTTACCAGAAGTCCAAAGCTACTTGGCTAAGTGGTGTCAGCATATTCTTTGGGGCTCATATGGCATAAAGATCTTTTCGTTGTGTAAGTCTTGGTCCACACCAACTGTGTGACCTTCAGCAAGTTACTAACACCTCTCCCCACTTCCTTGCCTTCATTCTGCTCACAAGTGAACAATTCTACTCCTAGGCATATAACCTAAAGAAAGAACTGTTTTGTCCCCCACAGTGCATGTACTAGACCTTTCCTAGCAACTTTATTTTTAATAGTGCCCAACTGGACACAACTCAAAGGTCCATCCACAGGAGATTCAATAAATTGTATCATATTCACACATGCGCTAAGTATTCAGCAACAGAACAACTGCCAAATACAAGTCACAACATGACTGAATGAGTACTTGATTCTTTATGCAAAGTTCAAGAAGAGGCCAACTAAATGGACAGATGTCAGAGTAGTAGGGAAGGTACTGAGTCAATGAGCATGAGTAAATATTTTGGGGTGGTTTGGAAATGTTATGTATCTGAAAAGAAGTGTGTATTGTATATTCATACTTTTTACATAAATAGAACAACTGAGTTGTGTACTGAAGCTCTGTAAATTATAAACCAATTTTAAAAATTAGAACTGTAAAAAGACCCCCATGATTTGCTTTCTACTTTCCAATCATAAGAATTTGATTTGTGAGGCTGGGTAAGTCCTCACAGGCTCTACAGTGTCAGAAGCCCAGTGCCTGCCTGGCCTGGTCAGTGCTGGAAATGAACTATCCAGTGAGGTCCTTAGGATACCCCTCTGATGTGCTTTTCTTGATAATTCCTCCTTTTTGGACAGGGTTCCACATATCAGGCCATTCTAACGTTAATCCAGTGCCCTGTGTCCTTGTGGAAATGACTGAGCTCCCAGTGCTTTCATTTTCTTTCTTCTTTTTCTTTTTTTGTTTTTTTCCGAGGTAGGGTCTCACTCTAGCTCAGGCTGACCTGGAATTCACTATGTAGTCTCAGGGTGGCCTTGAACTCACGGCAATCCTCCTACCTCTGCCTCCCAAATGCTGGGATTAAAGGCGTGTGCCTCCATGCCCGGCTCCCAGTGCTTTCATTTTCTCTTCTATAAAAAGACCTTACTCATTCACCCTCCTAGTGGTCTGAGAAGCATGAGACAAGACCCCGTTTAAAGTGTGTGCTGGTGGTGGATGGAGAGGCTAAGAGACTTCAGAACAGGAAGAAAGTAGAGAGCATTATGGAGCCTGAGCTACTGGATGGGGAGATCTTTGGCGACTATATATTTCCTCTGGGCTCCTAGAGCCCACTGAGATCACCAGAAGTGAGTAGGAGCAACTGCTGTTCATTTTGGGGTCTTCCTTCCCCTGTCCTGGGCACTCAAACCCCAACCCAAGTTTCTACACTTTAGGCTTGAAGGGTGTAGAGAAGCTGGAGGTGGGGCTGGTGGGAACTCACAAGGAGGTGCTGTGGAGTTTGACAACAGCCTGAAAGGACTGATTGGGAGCACACTCTGGTTTCCAGCATGATTCCCAAGAATTCAGCTTTAGTTGGGATTTGAAGTGTCCTATAAGCATAGTTGGGGGAAACATAATGTCATGCCTTTGAACTAATGTCATTGAGTCCTGGATTACCCACCTCCTGCTGGCCTTTTTCTGTATTAATCAGATTTCTCCAAACAAACAAGAAGCAATAGAACCAATATAACAACATAGTATTTTTAAAAATATTATTTATTGATTGATTTGAGAGAGAAGCAAAGAGAGAGAGAGAGAGAGAGAGAGAGAGAGAGAGAGAGAGAGAGAGAGAGAATGGGCATGCCAGTGCCTCTAACCACTGCAAATGAAATCCAGATGCATGTGTCACCTTGTGCATCTGGCTTATGTGGGTACTGGAGAATTGAACCTGTGTCCTTAGGCTTTTCAGGCAAGTGCCTTAACTGCTGAGCCATTTCTCCAGCCCCATAGTAATTTTTTAAAAAGTATTTTATTTCTTTACTTGCAAGCAGGGAGAGAGAGAGAGAGAGAGAGAGAGAGAGAGAGAGAGAGATTGAAAATGGGTGAACCAGGGCCTCCAGCTGCTGTAAATGCACTCCAGATGCATGTGCCACTTTGTGGGTACTGGGGAATTGAACCTGGGTCATTAAGCTATGCAGTCAATCATCTCAACCACTGAGCCATCTCTCCAGCCTACAATATAGTATTTTTAAGTACATAGACCCTTTTCTGCTTCTCTCTGTGCCTCTGTCTCTTTGTTTCTGTATCTCTCTCTCTCCCTCTCTTTCTCACACACACACGCAATTGGATCACCTAATTAATTATAGAGACTGGCAAATTTAAACTCTGTAGCATAGGCTGGCACACTGGAGATTTAGGGGATAGCTGATGCTGCAGTGCCAGCCAGAAAGTGATTTGCTGGTAGAATTCTCTTTTGCTTGAGGTCAGGCTTGCTCTATTCAGTGGATGAGGCCCATACACCTTCTGGGGGTGTGTTAGCTGTGTGTGTGTATGTATGTGTGTGTGTGTGCATGTATATGTGAGAAAATATCTAACATAAGGAACTTAAAAGGAAGAAAGATTTATTCTGGTGTACAGTTTCAGAGGCTTCAGTCTGTGGTTAGTTGGCTCCCTTGTTTCTGGGTCCGTGTCGAGGCACTGTACTATGCCAGAAAGAATGAGGTGGAGCAGGAGTGTTCACCTCATAATGGACAGGAAGCAAAGAGTGCTTGAGAGGAAAGAACAAGGACAATCTACGTTTGTTTCAAAGGCCCACAGCTAGGCCCTGCTTCCTAATGTTTCCATCACCTTCTAATAATGCCATCAAGTCACTGAACTGTCAGTGAGTTAATCCATTGATTAGGTCAGAGTCCTAATGATCTAATCCTCTCTCAATGACTGGATCTAAGAGTCGGGGACCAAGCTTTCCATGAATGAATGTTTGGGATCAGGGGAACGTTTCATATCCAAATCATACATGAGGGCAATAAGGTCATTGATTTAAATGTTATTCTTGTCGGGCATGGTGGCATATGCCTTTAATCCCTGCACTTGGGAGGCAGAGGTAAGAGAATTACCCTGAGTTCGAGGCCACTCTGAGACTACATAGTGAACTCCAGGTCAGCATGGGCTAGAGTGAGACCCTACCTCAAAAAAAAAAAAAAAAATTAAATGTTAATCTCATTAAGAAAACACCCTCACAGATACATTCAGAGTATGGTATGATCACATACCTGAGCACTGTGACCAGCTTCATTCCACAAAACAGCACCAGACTGCCTCTATCTGAGCCAGAAGAGGAAAGCTGAGGGCTACCCTTGTGAGTAGGAGAGAAGGGAGTGAGGGGGGCCAGGGGAGTCTGAGTCATACCCTAAAACTTCTTGAGCAGGAATTGTCATTTTCAGGAGCAGGGTCCCAGTTATATAGCAGTAAGAAGTCCTAAGCTGTTCCCATGGAGAGTGTATGAGCCAAAGTCAAGCAGAAGCAGGATGGCTGCCTGGTCAGCGGGCTCTGGGCCTAGGCTGCGGTCTGCAGTCCCACTGTGACTTCTGTCTGTGCAGCACTGAGTCACCACCCTGAAGGTTTTTCCATAACTTTGAGGTTTGGAAGTGCCCCAGTCATGCCTACTCTAGTTACAATTGTATCTCTTGCTTTCTCAGGAAGCTTCCAGCCCTTTCTGAGAAACAGTTGCTCAAGGACAGAAAATAAGTGAGATCCAGGGACCAGGTGGGATGAGCGAGGGTAGAGAGCAGGGCTGGCAAAGGAATTGATGAAGAAAGGCTCCTTGTTGGCTCCCAAAGAACCTTGTACTCCACCTGGCTGGAGAAGATAACCAAGGATGCACGGCATCAGTTGGCATGAGGCTTCTTCTCTTAAAAAATAGAAAGATAAAAATATTAAGAAAGAAAGGTAGTGGGGTATGGTGGTACATGCCTTTAATCCCAGCACTGGGGAGGCAGTGGTAGGAGAATTGCTGTGAGTTCAAGGCCACACTGAGACTACATAGTGAATTCCAGGTCAGTCTAGGCTAGAGTGAGACCCTATCTTGAAAAACAAAAAAAAAAAACAAACAAACAAACAAACAAAAAACACACACACACAAAAAAACACAACAACAACAACAAAAAGATGTCAGCCTTTTTTCCTCAGTGAAAGACATTTATTCCTCCCTTTTTCTAAGAAGAATATAGGGTGAGGGCTTTGGAAGTGTCAGATCAATCTGATTGAAAACCTGCTTTGTCCTTGTTCATTGTCTGATGCTGGGAAAGTCACTCCTTAGCTTAGAGCTGGTTTCCTCATCCACAAAACAGGTAGCCATGTCCCCTGTTTCTTTTTGGGATGGATCAAGTCAGATGAAGAAAATAGCTCAGCCAGAGGCAGAAACAAGACTACCAAAAAGTTAGCCAACTTCATCATGAAGGAACTAGTTTTCTTCTACAGCCATAGTGGCAGATAAAAGTTTCACTCCAAACTCACTCCAGTGCTCCAGACAGACTCCACTACTTAAATCCATACTCTCTAAGCAGAGATGGAACCTCTGCTAGTTTTTAAGTGATCAGAGGTGGCATTTGTGATAGACTACATACTCTTTCTCTTTCTCTGGTTCAAGAGGTCTTGTGGAAGAGTTCCTACATATGTGAAGAGGATTTACATGAAAGAAACTTTGCCTTTTAGGTGTCTTCTGGCTTGAATGTGTGGAAATGAAAGTGGTTTCTAAATGAGCAGCCCAAAGGCTCTGTCATGGTCAGGTACATTGAGCCACTGAAGAGAAGTGAGGCTTGCTATGGGCTTTGGGATGACCACTAGCTTGGTGGGGTTGGCCTCACCAAAGGTAGGCTCTTAGGCGGCTCCCCTCAGGAGCATACTATGAGACAAGGATTCTAGTGCAAGTAGCTAATGTGTGAAGAGATCTCAGGACTGATTAGTAAGAGAGTGAGGGGGTGAGATGGGAAAGAAGGCAGCATGGGAGCTGGGGTACTGTGCTATTCAGCTTTGTGTTACTATAACGAATCATTTACCTGACATTAATCAGCTCAAAAGAATGAAAGGTTTGTTTTGGATCCCATTTTTGGAGGTTTCAGTCCATGATCACTTAACCTCATTGCTTTGGAACTTGTGCTGAAGTGGGATATCATGGTAGAAGGCTGTGGTAGAGCTATCTGCTCACCTCGTGGTGGCTGGGAAAGAAAAGGACAGAGGAACAGACTATGTCCCATAATCCCCTTCAAGGGTACCTCACCCCAGTGACTAGGAGATCTTATTAGACCCCATAGATTATAGGTTGTACCATTTTCCTATAGTCCAAACTAAGGACCAAACCTTTAGCCCATAGGCCTTGGGAGAATGGTTTACATCCAATTGTAAAAGGTACTTATACAACAATCCAGCAATCATTAACTAAGCAGGCTAGTGAGACAGAATGTTAACTCCTCACTACAGATGGACAGAATGGGGTCAAATTGTTGGAGAAATCTCTCAGGCAAGTGCTGGCAGTTGGAAATGGGAAAGCCCAAAGCAGTACTTGCTACACATGTGGTTATAAGGACCTAAAGGGGTCTAGTCATTGAGAATAAGAGCCTTTTAACCATTCCCAGTGTGGATTTCTCTTTAATGTGCTGGCAGCTGCACCCTGTTCTATTCTTTTTACCCATACAGCAGCATCTCTGTATCCAGCCCCTTCTCTACCTATAACAATGACAGATTGGTGGCAAAACTCCTTATTCAAGGTTTCATAATCAGGAGTGAATGCTCTAATTAGCAATAATAGCTAACATGAAAGGGAAAACTCCAGAATACTCTCTGAGAAGCACATGGTAGGTTCTCACTAAGTGGAAGCTGCTGGTAAGTAGCATGACTTTTGGTGCTTAGAGATAAAACCTATTGCCAAACTTCCCTGACCCTAGGGGAGAAGCTGTCAGATTCTTTTTGGCAATAGGGAACAAGAGGAGAATTATGAAGAAATAGGAGAAGTTGGGGTAACTTGGTGCAGAGAACCCTGGCCTGAGGGAGGTGTGGCTATCGTGAGTCAGGTGGTTGGTGAGAGACTGGTGCCCAGGGGAGGTTAACAAGGGAGGAGAGGTGAGGGGTGCTGGCTCTGCTCTTCCACTTGCAGGTGGGCCTCCTCACCAGAAAGGGCATGCTCAGCCTCCCACTCTCCTCATCCAGCCTCCCACCTCCGCTTCCCTTCAGTTCCCACTCAGAATCAGAGAAGAGGACTGGCCGGAAGTAATGCTGAGTTCTTTCTGAGCTTAGTCCTCAAGAGGAGGTGTCTACTTTTGCATGGTCTGTTGAATGTTGCCATGAGAACAGGCTCAGGTGAGTCTATTGGAGAACAAGAGACCACATGGGACTAGACACAGGTTTCCTGGTTCAGGCCTTAGTAGAGAGCCCCCCCCCAAGTGAGTGTTAAACCATGCTCGAGATCAGCAGATGCCTTCTAAGTTACAGCTGACCATAGACACGTCATCCTCTCAGACAATGAAAGAGCTTCTCAGCTGAACTAGACTCATACGCAAGTGCTTATTATCTCAAGCCTCTGTCTTTGGAGGGATTTGTCCTAGCTAGTGATAAACTGGATACTCAGTCTGGGTGGGTCACACTGAAGGCAAATTCTAGCTGACCAAGGCTTCCGCAAAAATCTCCCACATGACGGTGGCCAGCTTGCACCTCAGCTTCTTCCTTGTTGCTGGGGCTACCTGGGCCCTCTCTTGTCTCTTTCCTGTACCCCTCTTCAAGGACACTAATCTCTATGTGTTTGTGTATACATGTGTTCACATATCCTGACTTCCACAAACTCTTGACCTCTAAAGTTACCTCACACATCCTTCTTTGTTGCTTTGTGCAATGCTGAGAATAGAACCCTGAGTATTTCACATGCTAGGCAAGTGTATTACTACTGAGCAACACTCCCTGTCTTGCATCTCTCATGTTAAGGGCAATCTACTCTTGCTGAGGATACCCTGAAGCCCAGGTTGCACTTTATTCTCAGGATCTTGGGCCCTTCATTCCTTGAAAGCTGTTTTTTTTCCTAATGCTAAGTCCAGGTTATGAGGAACCAGCTCTGTACATTTCCTTTAATCCCATAAACTTCCTGTCTTGGCCCTAAACTATTCATGGATGGGCCAGCTTGCCTTCCAACTGTCTGCCACACCTCTCCTTGTCTTTTCAGAGCCTCTCCCTGCCCAGTGGCTCTCCCTCGTGACTTGGGCTGGTCATGGGATCACCTCCTCTCACTATTAGGATCTGATGAGCCAGAATAACTTAGAACACCACCCAGATCCCTGGGCTCTTGGAACACAGCCTTTTTAGCCATAACATTTGCTCAAAAGCTATAGGAACTGACTGTGGCCTAAGCAGAAAGGGATTTATTAGGTAATTACAGGTGCTTTATAGGGTTTATTAGGACTTACTGCATGAGGAGTGTGGCTAGATGCTGCTGCCATTGACACCACTGTCTTTGTGGTTGTGTTTTCAATAGTCCCTTCTTTTTTGTGACCCCAGACTCAGAGCTCTGGGAGGTGTGACAAAGAGCAAGCTGGGCTTGATTCTGGGCCTGCATCCTCATCACTGGAAAAACCAAATCACAATATTGGACTTCTCCAAATGAAAGGATGGATTTCAGACATTAAGAAAAAAGGGTATGATATGACACTCTTCTCTCCCCCTGACACACACCACCATACATCCTTTTAGAGTCTGTTATGAGGAGTTGGGTGCTATAAATAGAGCCCAGCCCAGTGGTCATTTTAATTTTTCCATTCTTTAATAGAAAGTGAAGTTTAATTCATATACAGTAAAGTGCATACATCTTACTGATTCAGTTTATGTGCCCATTTATGTACTTGTATAGCCACTATCTAGATAAAATTTTACAGGATCATTCCAGCACCCTAGAAGGTCCCTCTCTGCCTCTCCTGGACAATTCAATCTCTCTCTTTAGTAGAAATGGCTCTTCTGAGCATAGCTTAGTAGTGCCTGTTCTTAAACTTCACATTTTGCTGTTTGGTACATTATGCTTAGCCTAACACATTTGACATTCATCTGGATTGTTGTATGGCTTATTTGTTTTTCTTGATGAGTAGCGTTCTATTGTACAGGTAAGTCATACTTTGCTTATTCTCTTGTTGGTAGGAACTTGGGTTGTCTCTTGTTTTGGATTCATATGAGTAAAGCAGTGAACATTCGTGTCTAAGTCTACCTGCAGTTGACTATCACTTTTATGCAGGGTTTTGATTGTCTGTCCTGCTCCACTGGAAAATTTCCCTGCTGAGTTGATTATTGACCTCAGCTAGTGAGGCAGGTGAGTTAGTTTCACTATGAATCTATAGTTCATATCCCAAACTGAACTTCTCATCTATGTCCCTAAATCTTCCCTTTCTAAAGTCCTCCCTGATCTGCCATTTCTGGATAGATGTTCACCTCAAAAACTGACTCTCACAGTCTTCAGTGAAGCCATCAGTAACACCATCATATGCATCTTCAGAAAACCTAACCTCTTATCACCCTCACTGTCCTCTCTAGGCTATCCTCATGTTTGTCTGGAAGAGTGCAGTGTCCATCTCCCAGATTCCACCTTTGTTCCTTTCCCCATCTACCCTGTCCCTGGGGTGATTCCAAGAACAACAGCCAGAGTCACCTTTTAAAAGCTGAGCTCATGTTTTTCCTGTGCTTGAAACTCTCCAGTGGCTCCCTCTTCACAGTGTCTACAGAGCCCAGTGTTATCTCTGCTCTGTAACTTCTCATCTATAATGCCTCCATTTCTTTGTCCTCTGAGCTCTGGCACTGGAATTGAATGGAATGTTTCCCCCCTAGATACCTGCATGGCCTTCAGGCCTGTGAACTTTATCTCTATTTGTCTCTAGAGTACACAGCCTAACACAGGGACGTTGCATAGCTTGCACTTGTATCCCTAATGTCCAACACAGCATGGTCCATGCTATAGGCATGTGGAGACACAGATAGGCCCAGAGCACACTTAAAATATTGAGTCTGGGGCTCCAACTGTAACTGACTCTGGGTGTTGGATTCATTATGAAACAGCCGTCCTGGGGCTTGGCTTCCCAGGGCTTCTCAGCTTAGGTCTCCTGTTGCAGGATGTGACCATCTCCTTCTCTTCCTATAACCTTCTTTGGGCCATGGAACCCTTTGACAGACTGGTGGAGTCCGTGGAGCCCTTTTTCAGAATAATGCTTTTGAATGTGTAACATGAAGACAGTTGTAATAAAGATAATAATGAAAACCAATTACATTGAAGTTCAGGTCTCAACGTATTTAAAATGTGATGTAGTATTGTATGGCTTTCTTTTTAACACATTAAAGAAGAAATGTAGCAGTGGGTCTAATTCCTATCATTCTTCTGTATATCTAGTATGTTAGGGAAAGATCTGTGATTTTTTTATTATTGTTTTTTATTGACTTTTATACTCACATACAAAGAAAAAACCCAATAGAAGAAAAAGATCTATGATTTTTGTTGGTGACAAATTTTCAGGGATACTGACATTGCTGTGGTGTGTTCCCTACACTCACAGTACACACACATTATATTTCAGTGAGAGCCTAGTGAAAATAATGGTCGTACTTTTTTGCCACCCAAGTACTTGACCTTGCCTTTGACCTTTTTTTTACCTTAAATGCCTTTTGGGACTAGATTGAGGAAATCACGAAGGAGCCTGGTATCCTGACATCTCATTTGCAAAATATACTGATTATTTTTATTTTTATATTTATTAGAGTCAGAGACAGGGAGAGACAGAGAGAGAGAATGGGCACACCAGGGCCTCTAGCCACTGCAAACAAACTCCAGACGCATGTGCCACCATGTACATCTGGCTTACGTGGGACCTGGAGAATTGAACTGGGGTCCTTAGGCATCACAGCCATGTGCCTTAACCACTAAGTCATCTCTCCAGCCCAAAATATACTGATTTTAAATGCAATAAGAAAACATTGGTATTTATAAAAAAATCCAGGTAACATAGATAAAGGAATTTCTCACTTACCTCCCAAATCCTCTTCCCTTTCCAGCAAGAATGCTTGCTATCTGTGCATTATGTGTTTAAGTTTTTATTGGCATACATTAACTTACATAATCATAGGTTTTATTATGACATTTCCACACATGAATATAATGTACTTTATCATATTCACTTCCCACTTCCCTCTTGTGTCCTCCTACCATTTCCACTGATCTCCTTTTCCCAATGAGTCCACCTTCCACTTTAATTTTTTGTGACTCAATGAGTTTTATTAGGGTTACTTCTAGTAACATGGGTTAGGGGTTATTTACAGGAGCATGCACAACTTATCAGTGACTACACCATTGAAGAAAATGTCTCTCTGACCTCCAGCAACCATTAAATTGCTCTAAATCTCCAGGTATGGGTGGAGACTCTTGAATTCCTCTGCCCTTCATGACTTGAATGTTGACAGCTCCAATCTTGTGCAGGTCTTATGTATGCAATCAGAGCTGCAGAGAGTTCAAGAGTACAATGGCTAGATCATGACTGGAAGATAATGTCCCACAGCACTCCACCCCTTCCTGTGGCTCTTACTTTTCCTTTCCCTCTTCTGTAATGTTCCCTGAGCCTTGGAGGGGATGATATAAGATGCCCCAGTATAGAAACAAGCTGAAAGCAGCCACTAATCTATGGGTATACACATAACTAGAAGGCAATGTGATCTATATATACATATATTTAAATATTTTTATTTATTTATTTTTGAAGCAGAGAGAGAAAAAGAGAAAGAGAGAGAGAAAGTGAGAGAAGTATGGGCATGCCAGGGCCTCTGGCCACTGCAAATGAACTTCAGATGCATTTGTGAATATGGGTTTACATGGGTACTGGGTGTTAAACCTGGGCCAATAGGCTTTTCTAAGCAAGCACCTTTAACCACTGAACAATCTCTATATATGTATGTATGTATATATGTATATATATATATATTTTTTTTTTTCTGTGTGGGATGGTTGATCTTGAGTCTACAAGAAACACACCCCAGATTTCTCAAAATCCATACTTCTTTGCCTCTGAGTCTTATGTCCCTATATATTTTTTAATTGCAAAAGTAATACTTGAGTTTATTTGCCTTAGAAAAATAGCTTTGAAATAATAACAATTATAATTTTACTATTTAGTTTTAAATATTTAAATATAATCAAATTATTTAATTTATTCATAAAATTATAATTAAAACTAAATTCAAATTTAAGATTTATTTTTATTTATATATTTTATAGAGAGAGAGAGAAGGAAAGAGGGAGATTGAGAGAGAGAGAATGGGCACATCAGGGCCTTCAGCTGCTGCAAACAAACTCCAGATGCATGTGCCACCTTGTACACCTTACTTACGTGGGTCCTGGAGAATTGAACCATCGTCCTTTGGCTTTGCAGGCAAGCACCTTACCACTAAGCCATTTCTCCAGCTCAAGTTTAAGATTTTATTTATTTATTTATTTATTTATTTATTTATTTATTTTTGGTAAGGTGTGTGCCACCACACCTGGCTACTTTTCTTTTTCCTTCTTTCTTTTTTAATATTTTTATTTATTTATTTGAGAAAGGCAGAGATAGATAGATATATAGAGAGGTAGTTTTCAAAGAGTCTCTGCTATGCCCATTTTTCCACATGAGGAGGGGGACTCGATTTTACAGGGATAGGGCAAGGACTGGGGTGAGTCTCACACCTATATAACAAGATGGAGTAACAGCATGGGCAACTGCAGAGTGCTTAGACATGGAGTCAGGCATTTAAGGAAGGTTGATTTTGAGGTATGGAAAGATGAGGGTGAATGGTACTTAGATTGGGGATAGGAGCCAGGCTGGGGGAGGGGGAGGCTTGAAAAAGCAAAGAATAGCAAGAGCAAGAGGTGTCTAAGGACACCATGGAGACCACACTGGAGAAGCCATAGGAAATGAGCTTTGTTAGGAAGGCTTGTGTACCTGGAATGCAGTTTGGTTTGGAAAGTCTTTGAGAGCCAGTAGCAGGGAACTAGAGGTTTATTAATTTTCTTTAACCATATAGCAAACCATCTCAGAGTTCAATGACTTAAGACCCTAATCATTTTCTATTTCTCATTAATCTTTAATTTTCTTGATGATTCTTCTTGTCTGGGCTGGTATGCCTGATCTTAGTTGTCACTTCACACATCTGTGGTCAGCTGGCAGGTTGGCTGGAGGGTAGCTGATTCTGGATGGTCACTTCATATGGTTGATATTCGTCTGGGTCAACAGGAGGGAGAGGGGTGTATGTCTGGTCCACGTGGTTTCTCATCCTCCAAAAGACTATCAATGGATTATTCACATGGCGACTGTACAGATTTCCGAGAAGTGGAAATGTATGTAGTCTTTTGAAGCCTAGATTCAGATTTGGCATCTTATTCCTTCTGTCATGTTGTAGTACCCAAAGCAATCCTCGAGGCCAGGCCAGATTGAAGAGATAGGGAAATACTCTCTGCCTCTTGATGGGCGGTGATACAAAGTCACATTACAAAGGGTGTGGACACAGGAAGGAGACTAACTGGCCACTTTTGCAGTTAATCTATCACAAGGGTTTAAGGGCAGCTGGTAGACATGAGATAGGAGAAGGGCCTCGGGGACTGGAGTACTGGTTGGGAATCAATCTTAGTGGTGTCTGGAAAGAAAGAGATCAGGTTTGCCTGGATTCCAATATGAGTAAACCAGGGTTGAGAGATGACTGAGGGGATAGGGAGGAAATAGGTCTCTGACCTTTAGGCTTGTTTGGCCAGCAAGTGATGTAGCCATTCACAGAACTAGGGGTGTCAGCAGATAGCTGATAGTTAAAAGACCTGTCCAATAGCCTAAGTGGTTTGGAGCCTGGTACTGGGAATGCTTTAGTCCCTGGCAGATGGGTGTTCAGGGGAGCTTTTGAGCTCTGAGGCCTCTGCTGCTACAGGCTGAGAGAGCTTGTCCAGCCTTTTCCTAGGCTTGGTGATTGCTCTACAATAGTGGTAGGAATTCTAACCTTGCAAGATCTAGAGGCCCGTTAAGGTTCCCTAAGAGAAAACATCTAACAAGCTCTTTGGGGTTGCACATTTTTTCATGATTTTATGGCATAGTTTGGTTTTCAATTTAAGAGACATTAGCTACACAGGGGAGGGACCTAGGAGGGAATGAGAAAGGAAAAGAGTGGGCCTCAGAGTTCTGTTTAGGGAAGGGCTGTACTCAGGAGAGGGGTGGGTGGGTGAATAGCATGACTCAGATGCTATTGGGACTCTCAGCTTGAACAGAGTCCTTCTAGCTTGGGATGGTATCAGTGTAGGTATTGGGCTATGGCTGGCTCTGTCCTCCTCAGATGTTGGGGTCAGAGAGTTAAGAGTGTATGTATTATGAAGGGGGATTAGCCTCCCTGCTATATCCTCTGACTATAAGCTCCTGGGTGGTCTGGACCAATGTCAGCACAGCTCCTTCCCTCTCCCTCCCACCTCCTCCTTGCTGTTCTGAAAAGTCCAGCAGCATCATGGCTTCCAGATGTTGCCTCCAGATGTGGCCTGGAGCATTTCTGGGAGGATCAACGCTACAGAGGCTGCAGCCAAACTCCTGGCTATTCTTCATCCCCCCTTCTTCTCTACTGGCTACCCTTCCTCTGACTTCTCTTCTACCACTAGGTCAGCATTTCAGATATCCTGATGCTCTGGTGCATGGATAAATAAATACCAGTTCTGAACAAACCTGAGCCAGACAGATGCATCTTTGTTCATGTTGGAAAGAGTTTACTTCTGGGGAAGTGGAGACCTCTCAAATGTTTCCATTCTGAGCAGTCCCAGCAGCTCGAGGAGGAGGAAGTGAGCTGTCTCCTCTGCTGGGGACCTGCCAGGGCACTGGGCAACAGGCCAGCCTGGGCCTGGGAGGAGCTGCTGAAAGTTTCCCCTAACGGGAACAGCCTGAGCTCTGGTGTCTTACATGGATGGAGCCTCAGTCACTGGGAAAAGATCAGGTGGGATTGTTGAGTAGCAGCTCTCTGATGACTGGACCAGTTTGTCTCAAGCTGTAATATACTCCTATTTCCTAATGGTCTTGTTAAAATGTAGAATCTGACTTGGTACATCTGGGATGGAGTCTGAAATTCTGCATTTTAAAAAAAATTATTTTTTTTGTTTATTTATTACAGAGAGAGAGAAGGAGAGAGAATGGGCATACCAGTGTCTCTAGTCACTGCAAACGAACTCCAGACGCATGCACCACCTTGTGCATCTGGCTTACATGGGTCCTTAGACTTTGCAGGCAAGTGCCTTAACCACTAAGCCATCCCTCCAGCTCGGATTCTGCATTTTTAACTAGTTTTCAGCAGATGTTGATGTTGATGCTATTGGTCTGTGAATTACACTGAACTGGAATCTGAAGCACATCTGCGTATCTCTGTTTTTGGTGTATTTGTGTGGGTTTTCCTGTATTTTTCCTCCCTAACTCCTTTTCTTGTTTTCTCTATTTTTCTTTTAAATTGAAATAGTACTAGGGAAGACAGGCTGCACTGTACATGCACCATTCTTTCTAGACTCTGCTTTGGGTCCTGACCTGCCATAATATTGATGTCCCCAAATAACTGGTATGGTGGTTAAAATCAGATGCCCCCATAAATTCATGTGTTCTGAATGCTTGGTCCCTAGCTGGTGGCAGTTTGGGAGGTAGAGCCTTGCTGGAGGAGATGTGTTGCTGGGGGTGGGCTTTGGGGTGTTATAGCCAGCTCTCCTTTGTCATAGTTCAGCTCATTTCATTGTTGCTGTTTTCTACCTGCTGTGGCAGAGGTGATGTCCAGCCTCTGCTCATGCCATGCTTTCCCCTGCCTTCATGAAGCTTCCCCTCCAGACTGTAAACCAAAATAGAAACTTTCCTCCCATCAGCTCCTTTTGGTTGGGTGCTTTGTCCCAGGAATGAGAAGATAACTGCAACTAGATTATCCTATAAGAACTCCTTTTTAAGGAAGGAGTAGTAGTGGCCACGAAGGACATCTATATGCCTGAAACACCTGGTGCCAGCACATAAGAACATGCCCAGTGTTCATGTCATGAAGATCATGCAGTCTGTCAAATTTCAAGGCTATGTGAAGGAACAGTTTGCCCGAGTTATTTCCACTGACACCAATGACAGCTTCCGGCATCCCCATGAGTTCCTCCATCTTTCCCCTTTGGGTCATGGCTGTTTTTAGCCATTCCAAGACCTGCAGTTCTTTGCCCAAAGGTCTTGAAGGTAAGTGATATAAGATTTGAAGATGGAGGCTGACAGAGCCACCTATAGACCAAGTGCAGTGTCCTCTGGAGCCAGTAAGAATGCCAAGGCTGGAGCTGGGATAAACATCTCAATTCCAGTTTAGAGGTACATTTGGTCACGGATGTGGTAAGCCACCACAGTGTAAAGTAGAATAAACCTGTAGTCAGAAACAAAACCCGAAAGGTACCAAAAGGCAGAGAGACAGTCAAAAGCCTTCTATCTATCCTCAGCAACCTAGCCACCAGGGGTTTAATCACATACCTTAAGAGATACTTACTTGAGCAAATCCATGTTTTCTCTTCTTTTCTCTGCCCATTTTGGTCTACCAGATATGTGCTGTTTGGCATCTTGCTCCTGATTTCACAACACATCTTGGAGATTATGCTAGCATTTTCCTTTTTTTTTTTTTTTTTTTTTAATGTAGTGTCTTGCTCTAGCCTAAGCGGACTTGGAATTCACTATGTAGTCTCAGGTTGGCTTTGAACTCACAGTGATCTTCCTACCTCAGCCTCCTGAGTGCTGGGATTAAAGGCATGGGTCACCAAGCTCAGCTCTTATTTTTTTTTAATGATTTTTTAAATTTTTATTTATTTATTTATTTATTTATTTATTTATTTATTTATTTATTTATGATAGAGAAAGAAGCAGAGAGAAAGAGAGGCAGATGGAGAGAGAATGGGCATGCCAGGGCCTCCAGCCACTGCAAACGAACTCCAGATGATTGTGCCACCTTGTGCATCTGCCTTATGTGGGTCCTGGGGAATCAAACCTAGGTCCTTTGGCTTCGCAGGAAAGTGCTTTAACTGCTAAGCCATTTCCCTAACCCTCTTATTTTTAATTTAATTAATTAATTAATTAATTAATTTTTTTTGGTTTTGGAGTCCAAAGTCTGAGAATGTCCTCAAACTTTCCTGAGCTCAAGCAATTATCCTGTAGTAGTGTGCTAACATGCCTGGACTCTGTTTATTTCTTACTTTCTTTCTTTTTTTAAAAAATATTTTTATTTATTCATTTTATTTGAGAGAAAGAGAGAAAGAATGAATATGGACATGCCAGGGCCTCTTGCCACTGCAAATTAATTCTAGACACATGTGCCACTTTGTGCATCTGGCCTTAAATAGGTACTGGGGAACTACCCAGGCTGTCAGGCTTTACAGGCAAATGCCTTTAATCACTAAGCCTTTAACTCTCCAACTCCTTTTTCTTTCTATCTTTCCTTCCTTCCTTCTTCCTTCTCTCCCTCCTTCCTTCCCTCTTTTCCTCCCTCCCTTCTTCCTTCTCTCTTTCCCTCCCTCCCTCCCTCCTTCTCTCCTTCCTTTCTTCCTTCTTCCCTTCCTCCCTCTTTTTCTCCTTCCCTCCCTCCCTCCTTCCTTTCTTCCTTCCTTCCTTCCTCCCTCTCTCTTTCTCGTCTTCCTTTTGCCCTTACTTCTCTTCCTTCTTCCCTCTCTCCTTCCTTCTTTTTTTTCTTATCCTTCTCTCTTTAGGGGTCTATGTAGCCTAGGTTGTCCTAGAATTCCTCCTGCTTCAGCCTCCCAAATACTGGGATTACAAGGGTGAGCCACCAGCCCCAGTTTTATGCTATGCTTTCTTTCCTGAAGTTCACAGTTTCATGATAAGCCGTCACTCACTGAGCATCCCCCTTGTTGATGAACACTTGTTTGTATCCACTTTCTGTTCTTGGGCAGGAAATACCTCAGCTGTCTGTCCTCTCCTAGGCATGAGTCAGGATAATGAAAGCCTAGAAATGGAGGTGCAGGGTCAAAGGATACACACATTTGGAATTTTGTTGAGTACTGCTGAATTGAACGCCACACAAAGAGGTTACACAAATAAGGAGACAGCTTTCTCTTCTACTCTCCCAAAGCATGTGCTATACTTTTTGATCTTTGCCAATCTGTTAAAAGCTAGTAACTGTTCTTCTTTTTTTTTTACTGACAACTTCTTTAATTGTAGACAATATCCCATGGTACTTCCCTCCCTCCCCCCAATTTCCCCTTTGAAACTTCACTCTCCATCATGTCCCCTCCCCCTCTCAATCAGTCTCTCTTTTCAGTTTGATGTCATGATCTTTTCCTCCCATTATGATGGTCTTGGGCATGTAGTGTCAGGCACTGTGAGGTCATGGATATCCAGGCCATTTAGTGTCTGGAGGAGCATGTTGTAAGGAGTCCTACTCTTCCTTTGGCTGTTACATTCTTTCCGCCCCCTCTCCCACAATGGACCCCGAGCCTTGGAAGGTGGGTTTGAGATGTTTCAGTGCTGAGTGCTCCTCTGTCCCTTCTTCTCAACACCATGGTGCCTTCTGAGTCATCCCAAGGTCACCACCATCTGAAAAGAGAAGCTTCTCTAACCAAAAGTGAGAGTAGCATTAATATATGGGTGTGGACATTAAGAGAAGTGCTTACTGGGCAGTTTGGTGAACATAGTATATACATTTAACGTGACACAAATAGATGTTACACCCCTAGGGCTCATGACTATCCCTGTCGTAGGTTTTAAGTATCAGGGATGTATTCCCTCCCATGGAGTGGGCCTCCAGTCCAATTAGAGAGCAGTTGGTTTCCCCCATAACAGACATGCCACTATTGCACCCAAATCAATAACAAGAAAAGCTATAGAGCATACACAAAATCATGGAAACGAAACAATACACTACTAAATGATGAATGGGTCAGTGAAGAAATCAAGAAGGAAATCAAAAAATTCATGGAATCAAATGATAATGAGAACACAACATGCCAAAACCTTTGGGACACAATGGAGGCAGACCTAAGAGGGAAATTTATAGCTTTAAGTGCCTATGTTAAGAAATTAGAAAGGTCTCAGGTAAACAACTTAATGCTGCATCTTAAGGCTTTGGAAAAGGAAGAACAAGGCAAACCAAAAATCAGTACATGGGAAGAAATAATAAAGATTAGGACAGAAATTAATGAAATAGAAACCCCAAAAAACAATCCAAAGAATCAATGAAATAAAGATAAACCCTTAGCAAATCAAACCAAAAGAGAGAACAGACACAAATTAATAAAATCAGAGATGAAGAAAACACCATTACAACAGGTAGCAGAGAAATAAAAAAATCATAGGGACATACTATAAGAACATATACTCCACTAAGTTTGAAAATCTGAAAGAAATGGATGATTTCCTTGATTTGTATGACCTACCTAAATTAAATCAAGATGAGATTAACCACTTAAATAGTATAACAAGTATGGAGATCCAAGCAGTTATAAAAAATCTCCCAACTAAAAAAAGTCCAGGCCCAGATGGATTCACTGCTGAATTTTACTGGACCTTCATGGAAGAACTAACACCAATGCTTCTTAAACTTTTCCATAAAATAGAAGAGGAAGGAATCCTACCAAATTCTCTCTAAAAGCTAGTAACTGTTCTTTTTTAACTTCCTCAGCCTTTGACTTCTATGATTCTGTTACCAGTTTTGATTGCAATGGACCCTCTGGGCTCTGGCTGGATGTAGTTTGGGGGTTAAAATGCTTTCTAATTCCCTGAGCCAGTGGTCTGCAAGTACGTTTGTCTTACAACTCTCAAAGAATCGGCAAGTGTAGATATGCAGAAGGGTAAGTTAAGAAGGATTCATTTTAGGAAAATCAAGCAGAAAATCAAGCAGAAAAGTTCCTAAGCTGGGAGGGGTCCTAAGTGGGTAGTCCAAGTGGTGACTTAAATGGGATCCTCTTATAATTTTGGAGATGGAAATCAGGCATCAAGATGGGATGAGCTTCACGATTAAATTTATATATATGTGGAGGACCTTGATTGGCTAGTGGGTCAGGAAGGAGCACCCAGATTCTAAAAGATCCTATGGGGTAGGAGTGGGGAGGCCCAGAAAAACATTTCTAGAATGAGGAAGAGCCAGGAAGCTGCTACTGATCACAATCTGAGTCAGGTTTAGGTTTGTTCTTATCTTGCCAGAACAGGCTGACATCTATGTTCTTTTGGGCATATACTCCTAACTACCTATAAAAGAAGACTACCTCGCTCCTAATCTTTTAGTTGCTGGGGAGTCATTCCCTGGGCTAGCTAACTCAGGTGCTGGGAATTCAAAGAGGACTAATATACTCCCTTGCTCTTTCCTCTGGTAGAAAGGTCAACAGTCAGCCACTAAGGACTTATTAAGGGGATGGAGGCTGTGATCAGGGGTGACATCTTGATTTGGCGTTCTCAAACTTTCATATGTGCATGCATTACCTGAGAACTTGTTAAAATGCAGATTTGGATTTTAGCAGGTCTAGGAGGGGCACCTACTTTGGCTTCAACAAGCTCCAAGTGAAGCTCTGACTACATTTTGCTTCTTTGAACAAGGGTTGGCAAGCTTGTTTTTGTTTTGAAAAGGACCAGATAGTAAATATTTTAGGCTTTGAGGTCTACTCCTGTAGCTATTAGGCTCTGGTTTTGAAAGCAGCCAGAGTGTTGGCATGTACACACACACTCACCCCTACCTACACCCAGCTGTGTGGGAAAAAGCAAAAGGAAAAGTAGTTGGAGACAATATGTAAATAAATGGGTGTGGCTGTGGTTTGTTGACCCCTGGCCTTGAGAACCATAGGCATCCATATGCATACTGACATCATGAGTGAAAGCTGATAATTGAGTAGCAACAGGGGACTCAGTCCATGTTGGGGGTGGGGGAATGAATGCTTAGGAAAATAGTGTATTAGAGTCCTAGAAGTAAAACAAAAACCAGTGTTGAAATGGATGTAATTAAACACAGGAAATTGGTTATAGAGGTAATAGAAGAGCTGTAAAGTTGGTCAGGGGAAGCCTGGAGATTAGCAACAGCGAGGAAATTGTTACCATCATCCTGAGAAGGAAGGAGGGGATCAGAAGCTCAGGTCACCTACTAGAAGCCTGTATCATGGTGGGCCTTGCTTCTAGGAGGGAAAACTGGGAGCCACCGGCAAGACCTAAATGCAGTGGACAAGCCTAGGGAAAGAAAAAAAAAGTCCTCCAATCTCTCTTCTTCCTACCCCTCCCTCTGTCACCTACAAGTCAACTAGCTGTGTGAGCCAGTCAGTATAGGAGCTTGCAGGGGACAGTTCCTGCTATTCAGGACAGATGGAAGATGAAATCTGGTCTATAGCTAAGAGACTTATGCCCAGCCAAAGAGAGATCAAGAGTGAGTCTTGAGGGGCTGGAGAGATGGCTTAGTGGTTAAGGTGCTTGCCTGCAAAGCCATAGGACCTTGGTTCGATTCCCCAGAACCCACGTAAGCCAGATGTACAAGGTGGTGCATACATCTGGAGTTCATTTGCAGTGGCTGGAGGCCCTGGCGCACCCATTCTTAAAATAAATAAATAAATAAATAAATAAATAAATAAATAAATAAATACAAGAGTGAGTCTTGAGATGAGGTAGTTGATCTAACAAGGGGGTGGGGAGTGTTCTGGATACAGGCTTAGGATGTACAGATCTGAGTGGTGTGGGAAGAGGGTGGTAGGCAGGCCATTCCCTTAAGCCAGATGAAATATATGCTTTCTAATAGGGTTTGGTAAATATCTCTGCCACATAGTTTTCTTTGTTTTGTCTAAAAATAAAATGTTAAAACTATTTGTAGCCCATAGGCTATACAAAAATAGTAATTGATCCACAGGCTATAATTATCATGTAGTATATATGTATGTATGTAGTATATATGTATGTATTTATTTATCTATATACATATCTATATATATGTATATATCTATCTATCTATCATCTATGTATGTATGTATATCTGTATGTCTGTATCTATCTATCTATCTATCCATCCATCTATCCATCTATCTATCTATCTACCTATCTATCATCAGTCACAAGGTCTGCTATGTTACCTTGACTAGTCTTGAACTCCTGGTCTCAAGCAAACCTCCTACTTCAGTTTCCCAAGTAGCTGGGACTACCAATGTACACTACTCTACCTGGATCATTTTTATTTTGTTTTACCTTTGGTGGTACAAGGCTCCATGGCTTTACACATGTGAGGTAAACACTCTACCACTGAGCTACAACCCAGTCCAAAAGATCCACTTTGAAAGGATGGATTGGAATAGACAGAAGGCCAAGGACAGAGATTGAAAGATTGAAATGGTCTCCAATCCATTTATTGTCATGATAGAGAGAAGGAGATGAATTAGAGATGTAAAATGGACAGACCATAGAATAACTGTTCTGAACAAAAGATCTAAGGTAGGTCTCGAAAGATTTCCCAGCTGATACTTTGAATGGTTCCCTTACTGGCTTGGTACTCCCACTCCCTTGCTTCATGGAGCTAGATGGAACTCCTGCCATCCTAGACCTGACGGTCACCACAGCCTCCCTGCCCCACCTTGGTTCTCTTTTCACGCAGAATGAGTGGAGCAGCAGTTTTTAACATTTTCAGGAAGCCACTAGTGACTCATTCTAGACTCTTCATCGAATATGACTATTGAGCACCTCTTATTCTCAGTTTTGGGCCTTAGCTACTGTTCTGGGACAAAGGAGAAACCCTGCCAGTGTCCCCCGACAACATCCTGTGGGGTTTGTGTTCAGGGAAAAGATGATGGCCCTGACTTGTGACATCTGCCACTAGCTGCTGCCATCATCTTGATGACAGGTTACCTGTGTCACACAGGGCTAGATGGTGTTTTCTTTTGTGCTTCCTTAGAGAAGCAAACCCTTCAGATGAGGGCTTATTGAGACAGGTGCATTGCTAAGCCAACTACCACTGTGGGCAACTGGAGATGAGAAAGTTTTTTTTTGTTTGTTTGTTTGTTTTTGTTTTTTCAAGGTAGGGTTTCACTCTGGTCCAGGCTGACCTGGAATTAACTATGTAGTCTCAGGGTGGCCTCGAACTCACGGTGATCCTCCTACCTCTGCCTCCCGAGTGCTGGGATTAAAGGCGTGCACCACCATGCCTGGCGAGAAACTTTTTAAACTGATAACTCCAGGGTTATCTTGCTGGAAGAGCCAAGAAGCTGAGTTGCAGATGGAGGGTTATTATATGGGCTGCTTACTCCCTGGCACTTCAAACCTACTCTGTGGCCTTTTGCATTTCAGGAAAGAAAGCTCCCATGCAGATTTGCAAGTGCCAGTGCAAAGCTGGAGCTTCCTGAAGTGGTAAGATACCAAAGAAATGAGCAGAGCACCTATGGAGTCTGTTTTGGTGCTTTCATCTTCACCTGACACAGGGGCAAACTGAGAAGCAAAGTGACAGCCCCTAGCCACAGGATGGGCTTGTGACATATGGGCAGCTGGAGCTTGGACCCTGTGGGCCCAGGGCCTCCCACTGTTTTAGGTTTCTGCATGGGTCTTCTGGCCTGAGTGGCCCTGCCCTTAGTGTCTCATAGGTTGACCCTGCCCACCTCCGCCCCAGGCACCTGCTGCATTTTCCCTTCCAACTACTTCCCACTTGCTTAGATGCTTGGAGTACAGAAATAGGGAAGGGGAATCCTGCAGGACATGCACCTGTTCAAGGCCAAATGGCAGGTGGGGTGCTTACAGGAGATCAAGTGGGGCCTGGAGCTGGGAGGTGGCCAAATGGTCAAGCCACTGGGGCAGGTGTGTTATGTCGAGATGGAGGTACAGGAAGAGGCAGCATGGAAGTTGTTCAAGAGGACTGCAAGAGAGCTTGAGTCATTTGCACCTTATCCTGGTTGTTTAGGACTTGGACCCCTTTGTGTAGCTGGAAGAAAATACCCCAGACCTCAGCCCTGAAGGCTCCATGTGTTCCACATCAGGCAAGTCAACCACTCTGTTATTTGTTCATTCAAGGATCACTTAAGTATGTTGCAGCCAACTACCTTTGAGGATACATGGGAGAATCAGACTATTCGTTACTCTCAGAGCCCAGCAGATGCTTCCGGGGGAATAGTGTAGCTTTTCCATTCTTGACTGAATTTTGCAATAAGTGGGGGAAGATTTCAGGAGGTCTAAGTGGGGAATATGGGACATGTGCTTCTGAATCTAGTGGTGGAGTCCCTTCCTACTCAGAGGATTGTAAGCCAGCATGGGGTGGGAGTGACTGGAAGTACCACCTAACTGACTCAGCAGAACTTTGATGTTTAAGGGTTAACACCAAAGGTTGCAGATACCAAGCCTCACTCACACCCACTTCATTCCCCCACCTAGCTATCCTGTGGTGGCACATTAGTGAGGGGGACTGTCCTAGCCTCTTTCTGTGCCCTTGTTCTTTGCAATGTGACTTTGCCATCCCTCTGAGCAGGAGGCGGAATCTGTTCTGCATCCCTTGAATCTGGGCTAGGGTGTTAGTCACAGTTCTCTGGAGAAACAGGATGAGCAGGATATGTTGATGGTGGAGAGATTTACTTTAAGGAATTGGTTCTCACAATCACAATTGCAGGCAAGGTGCAAGCTGGAGACCAATGAAGAGTTGTAGATTCTGTCTGAAGGTATTGTGCTAAAGAATTTCCTCTTGCTAGGGAGAAGCCAGTCTTTGTCCACTTCAGGCCTTTAACTGATCAGATGACGTCCACATGCATTGTGGAAGATAAATAACACACTGATTTAAATGTTACATCTCACTCAAACCCCTGGCAGAAAGATCCCAATGTTTGAGACATAACTGGATACTGTGCCCAGCCAATCAACCACCATGTTTGGCCTATAACTTGCTTTGGGCCATGGTATGTGGTGAAAATAATTCTGTGTAAGTGCTCAGTGGAGGCCCAAAAAGGTCTCGCTCAGTTCTACTTGCTGTTGTGAAATTCTGCCAGCCATCATGTGAACGGTCTTGGGTTACCCATTGGAGGATGAGTGAGTCCCAGTGAACCTGGCAGCTGATTGAATACGCATGAGGGAACCAGGCCAAGGTAAACTGCATCGCCCCAATTTGTATCCTAGGACACTATGTTTTGGAGTGGTTCTCACACTGCAAAAGCTAACTGACACAAATTGTTTGAGCCTGTCACCTGAGCTGGGGAAGAGGACACAGGCAAACAGAGGGTGATTTCAAGTTCTAAAAAGTGGGTGACATGCATGTAGGTACCCCTAAGATTTAAATATAGCTCTGCCCAAGCACATTCTGGTCTGGCAAGCTCCCACAGTAATGTGCCAAAACAAAGGGAGGGGCTGGTGGCTGGTAGCTAGGAAGGCTGCATGCCTTGAGTTGAGGAATGCCAAGGGCTGGGTCCTGGAGGCTGCCTCTGTGGGCCTGATGGAGTTTTGGGCTGGTCATAGGATGTAGGGTAGGAGAAGAACTTGGAAGGCAGAAAATCTAGGTCATGTCTGTTTCTCATGCCACCAGGCCTGTGTACTTCCCATTGGAAGCAAGTCACCATTCACAGCCTCAGTTTCTTCAAGAGCACAGTTGGTTTTGTGGGGCCTATTGTAATTTGGGAGCCCCCTTCAAGTAGAAAAATAAAAACTGTGATTACAAAATTGTAGGGCCTTAGAAGGATTGCCTGCAAGCGATCTTAAGCTTCATTAGCTTGGCAATTAATTGCTTCTGGATTTTTCACTAGAAAAATAAGAATGGTAATAGCACTGATGGAGCAGCGTTGTCTTGAATACACTGTACGCAGTGGGGTTTCCAGGGGTTGGAAGGCAGCTTTGCATGGGGGAAAGGGCTCATGTAGTAGTGGTTGGTGGGTAGGCTCTTGGGACAGAGATGGGGTGGAACAAGGAGGGAGTGGAGAAGGGTTGGGGAGGTTGGGTATTCAGGTTCCTACCTGGTCTCAAACACTTCTACCCCAGGCTTGCAGGTAGAGGCTATAAGCACAAGTAGGTCTGATATTCTGGGGCTTGGTACAGGGTTTGGGGCACACATTGGGAGGAAGAATGTTTTCTTCCTGAGAGTAAGAGGCTGCAATGGGGCTTCTGGAGCAAGTGACTTACTTGCTAACAGGGTGTGCTCTTAGATGAACACAGAGGAAAGGAACAGAGCAGGCCAAAGTGGGGTAGGATGCTTACCAGGTGTGAAAGTTAATTTCTATTGTCAAATTGGGAGGATGCTAGGGATTACAACTTCCCAGGGTCACCCATCAGCCCAGGGTAAATCTCAGGAGAAGGGGGAGGTATTTGTAGCAGCTGCACAGAATCTACCATAAGGTTAATCCCTCCCATTTCTGCAGCATACACAGACCTACTGTAGCCTAGGGAGGAAAATCATAGGAGGGATTTGGATGCTTGCCCTCGGGGTAGACTGTCTGGGGCAATGGTGAGATGCTGCCCTCAAGTGGCTTTAAGGACTTGTCTCTCTAGGAGGAAACCTGTGCTAAGCTCATATGAGACCCTCCAGGACTTCTGGTAATAATTGGGACAAATCAGGGCGCCCAGAGCACCTGTCTGCAGATGGGAGCAAAAGCCTACAAAGTGTATGTTTTTTTTTTTTTTTTCCTGGAAATGTGTTTTTGGACTGTGTTGGTGGGGCTTTGTTGTTGTGGGCTTTGTCAGCTCTAAAGTGCAGGATGATTTCCAAGGCCAAGCATGCGATCAGTTGGGAGATAGCTCTCTGCTCTATGGAAGGACCGTCCTAGTCCTGGCCACGGACCATTGGTTGTTAGCTGAGTCACAAAGAAAGGAAATTGGCCACTGTGGCACATGCCTGTAATCTCAGTATTCAGGAAGCTTCAGAAAGGAGGATCATGAGTTCAAGGTCAGCTTGAGATACATAGCGACATCCAATCTCAAAAAGAAAAAAGGAGTGCCGGGCGTGGTGGCGCACGCCTTTAATCTCAGCACTCGGGAGGCAGAGGTAGGAGAATCACCGAGAGTTCGAGGCCACCCTGAGACTACATAGTTAATTCCAGGTCAGCCTGAGCTAGAGTGAGACCCTACCTCGAAAAAAAAAAAAAAAAAAAAAAAAAAAAAAAAAAAAGAGAAAGATAGTAGGAGAGAGAGAGCTGGGCGGAAGAGGAGAAGAAAAGGATGAAAGTTTAGTGCAGCAAGGATCCTTCATCTTGTGCCCAATGCCCTATGGCCAATGAAGTATTATTTGTTTTTGGTGAGATGAGAATTTTAAACAAGCAACCGATACATGTATATGGCATAGCTAGAAGAAATGTAAGAACTACTTTGGAAAACTTCTTGGCAACTTTTTATTAAGTTAAGCTTACTATAAATCATTTGATCTAGCCACCTTACTACCTAGACTTGCCCTAGAGAAATAAAAAAAATTAGGCATTTACTACTGTGTAACAAATTAATCATAGAAGCTTAAAATAAACATTTCTTTTTCTGAAGCAAAAGTTTAAAATGTTTTTTACATTTTAGTTTAATTTATTTATTTGAGAGAGACAACGAGAGACCGAGAGAAAGAGAGAGAGAGAGAGAGAGAGAAATGGCTGCACCAGGACCTCTAGCCACTGCAAATGAACTCCAGATGCATGAGACACTATGTGCATATGGCCTATGTGGGTACTGGGGAATTGAACTCGGGTCCTTAGACTTTGAAGACAAATTCTCCATCCCTAAAAACATTATTTATTTATTTGAGGGGGGGAGAGTGGAGGAAGAAAAAGAAGGAGGAGGAGGAAGAGAAGAAAAAGAAGAAGGAGGAGGAGAAGAAGGAGAAGGGAGGGGAAGGAGAAGAAGGAAGAGAAGAAGAGGGCAACAATGATGAAGAAGAAGAGCACACATGTGGACACACTAGGGCCTCTGGCCACTGCAAATGAACTCTAGACACTTGCACCACTTTGTGCACTTAGCTTTATGTGCGTACTGGGGAACTGAACTCTGGGCCAGCAGGTTTTGCAAGCAAGTGCATTTAACCACTAAGCCATCTCCCCAGCCCTAGTCATGTGCTTTGTATTAAATCACTACAGTTGAGCTGGCAGGAAGTTCTCATTGCTGGGCTCCTCCAGGGAACTGGGTCCTTGGCTGAGTGCATGCATCAGCATACCCCAGTTCTTCTCTCCCTACCTCACCAGCTCAGTTTTCAGTCTGGGAGCCTTACAGGGTAGAGATGTGCCCTCTTCCTTCTCTGTGTGCTAAGGAATGGAGGCAGGGAAGAAGACATATTTTAGTCCTCAAAGGTAGCCTGAGCTTCTATTGGAGTTTGGGCTTCAAAATAAATGGGTTTTGAATAAATGCAGAAACTTAAGGGCTCCTCTTTTTCACCCGCAAAGCCCATGTTTCTTAGGAGTATGGATAAAGAAAGGCGCTTTAAAGAAAAGCCAGGGTTTGTGGAGCAATGCAAATTGCATGCAAATGAATCTATAAAAGTGGACTTGGGACTCAGAGGCAGTGGACTTGGATGAGCCAAAGGATTTTCATGCCAGTTTGCTCAGCCCTGCTTCATGGCTCCCTGCAGGAAGTGAGAAGAGTGGCGACAGGTCTAGAATTTCTATTACAGAGGTGCTTGGCCAGTGGCTTCAATCTGGCTAGGTGGGAAGCTGTGGAGAGTCATCAAGCTGAACTGGGGTCCACACACTTTGTACCTATTGTACATTTGTTAGAAGATGGTTTGGGCCCTCAGTTTTCTCTCTACAAGCCATTAATGTGACAGCTGGGATTGATTCACTTTAACAACCGTCCTTTGAGTATCTTTCTGGAAATTTGTAAATTTCTCCTCCCTTCTTGTTCCAGCAGGATTCAGCTGTTCTTTTCATGACTCATTGGATTTACATTCTTTCCATGTACCCACCTAGTTCAAAGGTTATTCCAGTGCCTAATGCAGCCTCGATCTGGAAAGCTCTAGATTCATGTAGTCCATTCTCTCCTAAACAACTCCCTACGATGTTTCCTAGGAACCTCCAACTAATCAGATCTGCCTTAGGGTTGTCCAAACCCCATTTCTCACCAGCATTTTCATTGCAGTAAAGAAGTGGCCCCGTCCAGCTGAAAGAAACCAGAAGGCTGAGGTCTGCCTGGGTACTTCCCATGCCCTTATGTCTCCCATGAAGTCTATCTCCAAGTTCCAAGTTCTCTTATCTCAAAGTTCTTGTCTGCTGCCTTGTCTATTTCAGTGGCCCTGAACTGCTCTCCCTACACTCTGCACTCCCTTATTTGCCTCTATCTACACTAGCCCCAAACTCTTCCAATCCACCCAGAAGTCGGGTTTCTATCCTGACGTAATAACCTAGCTCCTCATTGGTCAAAGGTTAAGGGATTTGTCAAGGACAAGCAAAGACTAGTTTGGGGATCTTTAGGGAGAAGTCTACAGTGGGGTGGTCAATGTTGGGTCTAGAAACTGCAGTGCCAATAGTTCTGCTCCTTGTCAAAGCCCTTACTTTCCAGTTTTGTAGCCTGTCTGCCAATTCCTACCACCGAAAGCAAAGAAGTGTCTGCGAGCTAAGGCCGAGGCTCACATGATGGTACTGGCTCTTGTTTCCCTTTTCCGCACATTAAAGCACAACTTCACTCCCTTCCATTCCAGAACTGAAAATCCAATCCAGTGCAACCCTCATTCCTATCAGTGGACGATTTCACATAGTGACTATTTTTATTTTTTGAGGTAGGGCCTTGCACTAGCCCAGGCTGACCTAGAATTCTGTAGTCTCAGGTTGACCTCCAATTCACAGCAATCCTCCTACCTCAGCCTCCCAAGTGCTGGGATTAAAGGTGTGCGCCACCATGCCCAGCGTTTGTTTTATTTTTTATTTTAGAGAGAGTGTGCATACATGAGAGAGAGAGAGAGAGAGAGAGAGAGAGAGAGAGAAAGAGAGATTTGGTGCACCAGGGCCTCAGCCACTGAAATTGAACTCTAGAGGCTTGCTCCACCTAGTGGGAATGTGTGACCTTGTACTTGCCTCACCTTTGTGGGTCTGGCTAACATGGGATCTGGAGAGTAGAACATTGGTTGTTAGGCTTCGCAGGCAAGTGCCTTAACTGCTAAGCCATCTCTCCAGCCCTTGTTTTATTTTTGAGACAGGATATTTAGCCTTAAACTTGCTATATAACCCAGGCTGACCTCACATTCATGATCCTTCTGTCCCAGCCTGCCAGTACTGAGATTATAGGTGTGCATATCATGCCTGGCTTCATATCTTGGTCTTTACAAATGTTTTTATTTATTATTTCCTGGGGGCATGGGAGAGGAATGGGCACAACAGGTCCTCTAGCCACAGCAAATTGCAAATGCATGTGCCACTTTGTACCCCTGACTTTATGTAGGTACTGAGGAATCAAACACAGGCCATCAGGCTTAGCATGCAAGGTCTTTTTTTTTTTTTTTTTTTTTTTTTAACATGCAAGTTCTTTAACCATTAAGACACCTTCCTAGACCACAATCTTTTATTTTTTTCATTGTAAGAATTTTATTTAAATGAAAGCATATGACCTTTTATAAAATTTTTCTGCAGACAGAATTATACCCTTGCCTTCTATTTGGGTTGATGGATGTATCAACAATTTCATTTTTTACATTTACCTATTTGTGTGTGTGTGTGTGTGTGTGTGTGTGTGTGTATGTTTCTATGTGAATATGGGGACATGGTCATGTGTACTCAGAGGAAAATATCATGTGTTTGTCCCCACACTCCACCTTCTTTGAGACAGGATTTCTTGTTCTTCACTGCCAGGCTGGCTGGCCTGTAAGCTTCCAGAAGATTTTCCTGACTCTGCCTCCCACCTGACCATAGACCATGGGGATTACAGATACATGTTACTGCATCTGGCTTTGTTGTGCATACTGGGGATTCAAACACAGTTTAGCAGCCTCACTTTCATTTTTGAGTAGCAGTAGTACAGGTGCTCAAGTGTGCATGACACCACTTTTCATTTTTGAGAAGCAGCAGCAGCAATACAGGTACTCACAGTAGTGTAACATTACCAATTTCTTTCTTTCTTGCTTTTTTTTTTTTTTTTGAGGTAGGGTTTCACTGTAGTCCAGGCTGACCTGGAACTCACTATGTAGTCACAGGGTGGCCTCAAACTCATGGTGATCCTCCTATTTCTGCCTCCCGAGTGCTGGGATTAAAGGTGTGCACCACCATGCCCAGCTTATCAGTTTCATTTTTGGAGGAGGAGGAGGAGGAGGACTCACATTTGTGTGACATCACCAGTTTCATTTTTTTTTAGAGAGAGAGAGATAGCGTGAGAGACAGAGAATTGGTACACCAGGGCCTCAGCCACTGCAATTGAACTCCAGATGTTTGCACCACCCAGTAGACATGTGCAATCTTGCACTTGCCTCTCCTTTGTGTGTCTGGCTTACGTGGGATCTGGAGAGTAGAACATGCATCCTTAGGCTTCACAGGCAAGTACATTAACTGCTGAGCCATTTCTCCAGCCCCTGTTTCACTTTTTAAAAAGATTTATTTATTTATTGTAGAGAGATGCAAATAGAGTGAATGGGCATGCCAGGCCTTCCAGCTGCTGCAAATAAACTCTAGATGCATGTGTCATCTTATGCATCTGGCTTACACAGGACCTGGGTCCTTAGGCTCTGTAGGCACATGCCTTAACCGCTAAGCCATTTCTCCAGCTCCAGTTTCATTTTTGAGTAGTAATAGTAGTAGTGGTGGTGGTGGTGGTGGTAGTAGCAGTAGCAGTAGAGGTACTCATGTTTGTGCAACATCACCAGTTCTATTTTTGAGTAGTAGGAGTGATCTATAGCATAGTTTATTCAGCCATTCATTTATCATGGGACTTTCATTTTTTCCTGTAAAGCATAATCACAGATAGGTTTTTTTTTTTTTTTTTTTTTTTTTTAGTTTTGCGACATAATCTCACTCTGGTCCAGGCTGACCTGGAATCTGTAGTCTCAGGGTGGCCTCGAATGCCTTAGGAATACAATTGCTGAGTTTTGTGTTAAGTTTATATTTAGTTTATACAGAAATTGCCAAAATATGTTTAATTAGCAATGTGTGAGAAACCTGATTTTTCCACATCCTCTTAAATGTTTAATATTATCACAGTTTCTTATTTTAGTTGTTCTAATGGGTTTGAAATGACCTTTTATCTTGGTCCTAGTTTGCATCTCCCTAAAGGCTAATGATGTTAAATACCTCTTCATGTGCTCACTTACCGTTGTAATCCTCTTTAATAAAATGTTACTTTGTGTCTTTATTTTCTAGTTGGATTACTACTAGTAGTGTTTTCTACAATGTTGGGGCAGAAGGCGGTTGATTTCTTGGTGGGTAGAAAGCAGAGCAGACCCTAAGAGGAAGGGGCCAGGGCAGGACATAGCCCCCAAGGACACATTTTTAGCCACCATCATCTTCCAGCTAGGTCCTCACCTCCTGAAGTTCCCAGAACCTGACAAAATAGCACTACCAGCTGGGGACCAAGCATTTAGCACAAGAGCCTTCTCGGGGACACTTCATTTTCAATTCATAACATTTTTCTTATTCTTTTTTTTTTTTTTTTTTTCAAGGTAGGGTCTCACTCTAGCTCAGGCTGACCTGGAATTCACTCTGTATTCTCAGGTTGGCCTCGAACTCATGGCAATCCTCCTACCTCTGCCTCCCGCATGCTAGGATTAAAGGCATGCGCCACCACACCCGGCTCATTTTCTTATTCTTGTTGAAAGAATTTTTCTGTAGAGCAAAATTCATTGATTTTAATAAAGTCTGTTTTTAAAATTATTTTAGAGATTATGCTAGGAATTCTTCATCAAATACTAGGGCTTGATTTTCTTCTAGGTTTTTTTTTGTTTGATTTTTTTGAGGTAGGGTCTCACTCTAGCCCAAGCTGACCTAGAATTCACTATGTAGTCTCAGGCAGGCTTTGAACTGACAGTGATCCTCCTACCTCTGTCTCCTGAGTGCTGGGATTAAAGTGTGCACCACCATGCCTGGCTCTTTTAGATTTTTTTTCCCAAAAGTTTTATTATTCTGTTTTATATTTAAATCTATGACCATTTTGAGTTGCTTTTTGTATAAAATATAAGGTTTAGGTCTAGGTCCATGCTTTTGCCCTTGGATGTCCAATGGTGCCAGCATCATGTTTTGAAAAGACCATCTTTCCTCAGTTAAATTGCTTTTACACCTTGGACAGAGATCAGTTGCACTGGTTTGTGACTATTTCTGGGCTTGCTATTTTGTTTCATTGATCTACATGTTTATCTTACTACCAATAACACACTATGTTTGTTTTTTTAATTAAACAGACATGACCTTAACTCTGTTTTAATTACTGTGCCTATATAGTAGACCTTAATATTGATTAGTAATTCCTCTTACTTTTTTTTTGGAGAGTCAGAGAGAGAGAGAGAGAGAGAGAGAATGTGAATGTGCACAGCGGCCTCTCAGCACTGTGAACGAACTTCAGATGCGTGCACCCCTTGTGGGCAAGTGCAACATTGCGCCCTTGCATCACTTTTGCATCTGGATAAATGTGGGACCTGGAGAATCAAACCGGCATTCTTAGGCTTGGCAGGCGGGTGTCTTTACCTCTAAGCCATCTCTCCAGCCCTCCTCTTACTTTTTAATTTTTTAAAAGTATTTTACTTATCTATTTGTGAGCAGAGAGACACAGACAGAGAGAAAAAGAGAGAATGAGTATGGGTGCCCCAGGGCCTCTAGCCACTGCAAACAAACTCCAGATGCATGGGCCATATACATCTAGTTTAGGTGGGTACTGGGAAAGCAAACTCAGGTTGTCAGGTTTTCCAGGCAAGAGCCTTAACTGCTGAGCCATCTTTCCAGCCCAACTATTTTATTCTTTCCAACATTGTTCTTTTCCATATAGCTTTTAGAGTAATCTTGTTTATAAAAAAACCTTTGTTGCATTATGATATGAATTGTGGTAAGACAGTATGCTAATTGGAGGAGAGTCAACTTCTTTGCTATGGTGAGTCTTCCAATCAACAAACACATTGTACTTCTTCATTTGTGTAGCTTTTCTTTAATTGTCTTCTTTAATTGGTCTTCTATAGTTTAAACATCCAAGTTCTATGCATGTTTTGCCATATTTGTTCTTAACTAGTTCATTTAGTTTGAACAATTATAAATACCACTATATTTTAAATTTAATTTTCCATATATTCATTCCTAGCATATAAAACTATAATTAATTTTAAGCCATGGTTGCACACACCCGGAGTTCTATGCTACTTGGGAGGCTGAGGTGGAAGGAGTGATTGAGCCTAAGAGTTCAAGACCAGACTGGGCAACATAGCAAAAGCTTACCTCAACAACAACAATAAAAAATTTCAAAAGGAAATAAAAAGAATTAAAAAATTGCTTTTACTTTTTTATTTATTTATTTGAGAGACATAGAGAGACAGAGAAAGAGGGAGAGAGAGAAAGAGTGAGAGAGAAAAAGAGAGAGAATGGGTGTGCCAGAGCCTCTAGCCATTGCAAATGAACTCTAGAGGCATGCACCACCTTGTTCATCTGGCTTATGTGGATCCTGGGGAATTGAATCTGGTTCCTTAGGCTTCACAGGCAAGCGCTGTAACTGCTAAGCAGTTTCTCCAGCCTGTAAAAATAAAGTATTTTATTTAATTTTTTTGCACTGGGGGAGTGAGAGAGAGATGGGGAGTGGAGAGAGAAGGAATGGAAATGCCAGGACCTCTTGTTGCTGCAAATGAACTCTAGATACTTGGGCCACTATCTTTATGTGGGTACTTGGGAGTCAAACTTGTGCCAGCAGGCTTTGCAAACAAGCACCTTTAAAGAATGAGAAAGCTCTCTAGCCCAAGAATCAATTTTTTAAAATTTTAATATTTTATTTTTATTTATTTATTTGACAGAGAGAGAAAGAGAGAGAGAGAGAGAGAGAATGGGTGCATCAGGGCCTCCAGCCACTGCAAATGAACTCCAGACGCATGTGCCCCCTTGTGCTTCTGGCTAACATGGGTCCTGGGGAATCGAACTTGGGTCCTTTGGCTTTGCAGGCAAACGCCTTAACCGCTAAGCCATTCCTCCAGCCCCAAGAATCATTTTTTATTTGTTAATCTTGTATCCTATAGCCTTACTGAGCTCACTTATCAGTTGTAGGCATTCTGAAAAGTAGATTTCTTAGAAATTTCTACATAGGCGATTATGGTCTGCAAACAGGGGGCAGTTTTGTTTCTTCCTTTTTGAAATAAATGTTTTGTTTCTTCCTTTTGAAATAAAGTGTATCAAGTGTCATTCCTACTCTTCATCTTGCTTTGTTCTTTTTTTTTTTTTTTTTTTGATTTTTCAAGGTAGGGTCTCACAGCCGCTGACCTGGATCTTCCAGTCAGTGTATCAACTCATGGTGATCATTGCCTCCCGAGTGCTGGGATTAAAGGCTCTGCCACCATGCCCGGCTTTGATCTTAGCAGATAAAGATGATCTTCAAGTAGATGTGGGTAGAAACATGCTTTTCCAGATGGAAGCTTTAGATATGTATAGATTTTCTCCTGCCACTTCTCTGCCTTGGCAACCGTAGAAGCATGGGGGATGAGCCTTCCTTAACTGGATCCCTAAGTGTAGAAACCGCAAGGCAGAGAAACCACGGTCCTTTAGTTACCCAGCTGCTCTGCAATGTTATTGTTAAGGTTTGCTCATGTGTTTGAACACTTGTTGCCTAGCTAGTGATATTGTTTTGGGGGCAGTTGTGAAACCTTTGGGACTATGGCCTAGCTCACAAAGATTGATTATGGGGAGGGGGTGGTTTGATTCAGGTATCCCCCATAAACTTATGTATTCTGAATGCTAGTCTCCCCAGCTGATGGCAATTGGAAATTAGAGCCTCCTAGAGACACAGGATTGTTGGGGGCAGGCTTATGGGTTTTATAGCCGTTTTCCCCTGGCCAGTGTTTGGCACACTCTCCTGTTGCTATGGTCCACCTTATGTTGGCCAGAGGTAATGTCACCCTCTGTTCATGCCATTGTTTCCCCTGCCATCATGGAGCTTCCCCCTTGAGCCTATAAGCCAAAATAAACCTCTTTCCCCCCCCCCCACAAGCTGCTCTCGGTTGGGTGATTTCTACCAGCAATGTGAACCTGACTGCAACAGGGGAGAAGGCTTTGAAGGTTATATCTGTCTCTGTTCCCGCCAATGAAAATTAATCTCTAGCTGTCACTTGACAGGATTTAGAATCACCATGAAAACGAATCTCTTGCCATGTTGGTTCGGAATTTTCTAGATTAGATTAATTAATGTGGGAAGACCCACCCTAACTGTAGGAGGCACTATTCCATGGGCTGGGGTCCTGGACTGGATAAAAAGGAGAGAGCTGGCTGAGCACCAGCATCCATTGCTCTGCTCTGTTTCCTCCCTCTTGGATTGAATGTGACCAGCTCCTGCCACCATGCCTTCCCTGCCATGAGGAACTGCAACCTGGAACTATAGGCTGAAATAAACCCTTCTTTTCTTAAATGGATTTTTTTTGGCACATGTCTTTGAGAGAGAGAATGAGAGGCAGAGAGAGAAAGAGAGAGAGAGAGATAATTGATGTGCCAGGGCCTCCAGCCACTGCAGTTGAACTCCAGATGCACGCACCCCTTGTGCACATGCATGACCTTGTGTATCTGGCTTAAATGGAATCTGGAGAGTTGAACATGGGTCATTAGGCATCACAGGCAAACACCTTAACCTCTAAGCCATCTCTCCAGCCCCTTAAACTGATTTTTTAAAAAGAATGTTTTATTTATTTAGAGAGAGAGAGAGAGAGAGAGAGAGAGAGAATGGGCATGTCAGGGCTTTTAGCCACTGAAAACAAACTCCAGACACATATGCCACATTGTGCATCTGGCTTACTTGGGTACTGGGGAATGGAACCTGGGTCCTTCGGCTTTGCAAACAAGAGCCATAACTGTTAAGCAATCTCACCAGCCCCAAACTGACTTTTGTCAGGATTTTTTTTTTTTTTGTCTCAGCAATGAGAAGGTAACTAATAGCACAATCTCTCTGTTTCCCTGTCCACCGAGGTATGAATAAGCTGTGTGCAAGCTCCTGTCACCACAGACCAAGTGTTACCGATGCCATGCCTTCCCCACCATGAGGGACCACTATCCCCTGAAACCAAATATATCTCTTCTCTCTTAAATTGCTTTGTCAAATGTTTTGTCACTACAACAAGAAATGGAACTAATAATAACAAGGACAAGAAATAAACATTTTCTGCTTTGAGCCTGAGGAGAGGAAGAGAGCAAAAGAAAGCATTTTCTTCCACCACTAGTAGGATGCAAGCTGTAGGTTTTTGTAGATGTGCTTTAGCAAGCTGGGGAAATTTCTTATTTTCTGAGAGTTTTTTAAGCTCATGAATGCATTTGGGATTTTATCTATATAATTCCCAGAAACAGAGGACTCCTCCCTCAAGAGGCTACTTCATGAAGCTATGAATATAAGTTGCAATTGAGACCCCAGGATGCTGGAGATGCCAAAACCATAAGATGTCTGCCAAGGAAGGATCCAGATTCAGAGTAGAGCTGCCCCAAGATAGGTATGACTGGAGGGATGGAGATATCCAAGACGTGTAGAGCCTAGATAAGTCTATCACAAGTCCCAGAAGCTAGAAATGAAGCCGCAAGATTTAGACTTTATCCTGTCGGGTTGTCTCGCTTTGGGCTCAAGTTCAGAGACTGCCTTGAGTCTTAGATGAGACTTTAGACTTTCGAACAGTGTTGCAATTATTAAAGACTAAGGACTTTTAAAGTTAGTATGAATGTATTTTTGCATTATAAGAGGGCAATGAATCTGCAAACAAGGGGTGGAAGTTTATGGCTTAAAAGTATGTTTGAGCCAGGCATGGTGGCTCAAGCCTTTAATCCCAACACTTAGGAGGCTGAGGTAGGAGGATTTCTGTGAGTTCAAGGCCAGCATGAGACTATATAGTGAATTCCAGGTCAGCCTGACCTAGAACGAGACTGTACCTTGACCCCCACCCCCCACCAAAAAAGTATTATGTTTGAATGTTAAGTTGACAAGGAATGGATTTGTGCTGATTAATCTCTGGTTGCCAACTTGGCAGGATTTAAAATCACCATGGAAACAAATCTTTGGCATGTCTGTTAGGGATTTTCTAGATTAGATTAGATTAGATGAGGGGGAAGATGCACCTTGTGGATCGAGCATCACATTAGCAGGGAGGAAGTACCAAATGAATGTTGGTGCTCATCTAGCTTCTCTTTTTTTGTGTGTGGGGGAAAAAAGAGGTTTATTTTGGCTTACAGGCTCAAGGGGCTCCATGATGGCAGGGAAAACGATGGCATGAGCAGAGGGTAGACATCACTCCCTGGCCAACATAAGGTGGACCATTAGCTTCTCATTTTAATACACTGCAGGTTATGCCACCCATGGAATGGTGCCGCCTACAAGGTAGGTATATTGTATACCTGTGTGGAGGTTGGCCGGGGGTGGGGGGGCGGTTCTTTCTGCCACCTCTTCCACAAGGGTCTCTGAGCCTGGGAAAGTATGATAGACATGTCTCACCTAGTGCTGAACACCCCACTGTCCAAAGAATTTATTTCTACTTAAAGTTCAAGGTGATACAGTCCATTGTACTAGGGAAGGCATAGAGGCAGGAGCATGAAACAGCTGGTCACATTGCATCTTTCATCAGGAAGGAGAATGAGAAAAATGTTTTTGCTTAGCTTTTTTTTTTTTTTAATCCAGTCCAGAATGACAGTTCATGGAATGATGCTGTCCACAGTTAGGGTGGGTCTTTCCACTTTAATTAACCCAATCTAGAAGTTCCTTTACAGATATGCTCATAAATTTGTTCCCTACAAGATACTAGATCCAGTCAAGCTGGCAATTGATATTAACCATTATGTTTTCTTGAATTCCTTTAGCCTGCTTTTATCATGGAAAGTTTTACTTTCTTGTTCAACCATGATATATATTTTTGCTGTGTATAGTAGTCTGAACTGGCAGTTGGTATATTTTAGAGTGTGAAATACATCATTGCAAGTCCTCCTGGATTTTAAAGTTTCTGTTGAGAAATCTGCTATTCTTCTGATGGCTTTGCCTTTATATATAATTTGGTATTTCTCTTTTACAACTTTAATAGTCTTTATTTTTCTTCATATTTAGTGTTTTGATTATCTATGTCTATACTCTAATGTGGAGAGATTCTTTCTGGTCTTCAGGCTGAGAGCAGCACTAATCTATGGGTATAAGCATAAGTGTTTATAAGTATTTAGTTTGATAACATGCCCATTTAGCAAAACAACTATAGTAGATTTACCCTCTAGGACCCAAGTTCTCCCAATTCACAGGTTTTTGACCAGGTTTTATGTACCAGGCATGAATTCCCTCCTGTGGAGCAGATTTCAAATCCAATCAGAAAGTGGTTGGTTACCCTCATAATAGTTATGGCACTATTGTACCATTGAGCTCATTTTGCCTGGAAGGTTCTTTGCTGAGTATACAGGATCCATAGCCAGGTAAGACTGTTGATGACTTTTCTCCTCCAGCAGCCTGAATAGCACCTTCTGACCTGGTGGTGGACCTTCTTATTAATTTATTTTTGTCATTATCTGAATGTTCTACTTCCTTCACCTTGTCTTTTAGCCCTGATGTTCTTTCTTATGATCTATACTTTTGGTGTGACATTTCTTTGACTTACTTATTTATTTAGTTGTGTGTGTGTGTATGTGTGTGTGTGTGGGAGAGAGAGAGAGAGAGAGGGAGAGAGACAGTGAGAGAGAGAGTGAGGATGATCACATGGTCACACCAGGGTTTCCTACTGTTGCACACGAACTCCAGACACATGCATCACTTTATGCATCTGGCTTTATGTGGATATGGAAATTGAACCCAGGCCATCAGGCTTTGCAAACAAGTGCCTGTAAATGCTGACCTATCTCTCCAGCCACTGGTAAGGCATTTCACTAAGCTTTTTATTTGACTTGTCGAATTTTTCATTTCCACTATTTCAGTTGGTATTAAGTCAATCTTTCTTGTTATTGAATTATACTTTAATATCCTATGTTTATTTTCTTATTTCCTTCAGCTTTTTGTGTTGTCTTGGGAATAATTCAGGAGTTTTTTGCGTTCTTTGATATCTTTAAAAGAAACTTTAAAAATTTATTTATTTATAAGAGAGAGAAAGAATATGGGTATATGGGCATACCAGGGCCTCTTTCTGCTGCAAATGAACTTCAGATGTGCCTATTTGTACATCTGGCTTTACATGGTGTTGTAGGTAGCTCCATGCTGCTGAGATGAATCTTCAAACCAGACATGGTTTATAAGAGGAGCTGAATTCATTTCATGCTTACAGATCTAGGGAAAGTTCCATAATGGTGAAAAAGAGAGAACCCATCAACAAAAGCAAGAGCAAAAAACCAGCAGGCACTATTGCACAGATGTGTACATCTTGTCAGACTGGTTGCTTGCATATAGCAGGGATCCTGCTTGCTCAGTGTTGTTGGCCATTTACACCCAGCAGCTCATATAGTGCTTTCCAGCGCTATACAGGCTAACCATCTGGGAACTGGCTTCCTTCCAAATTCAGCCAGATCTCTCAATGTTCTGGATCAGCAGCATGTAGTATCTTTAGCAACAGGGTCTTACCTTTCATCTCAGGCAGGTAATCAAGTGCTTTGACAGAAGCCTGTCTTGCTTTGGGGACCTTGTAGCTCTTTCCAACCAACAGCCTAGTGTGGGCTGTAACTAATTTCTGGTACTGAGAGTTACAAACCTGGACCAAATATTTTAGGCTTAGGCTTCATCCCACCCTCTCCAGGCCTCTTCTTATAGACAATCCCTTCATGTTCCTATTGAGAGTTATATCTTGTAGTCTTCAGAAGGAAGGTTGTTATGGTATCAATTCATTTTGGATTTGGTTTTGTGTATATCTTCCCCTCTCCGGGTGGGTAACCAATGGTTTTTGGATTGGCTAAGAGATTCACTCAGTGGAAAGGAACCCATAGATAGAACTGGGAACCAAGTCAGAATCCTATGCAGACCAAGAATATGGACTCCAATGAGAAGTTCCCACTAGTCTTTGGCCAAAAGTGAGGCTATACCCATCAGAATCTCTCTAAATTAACAATGCTTATCCCCTTTAAACTATCATGATTTCACTATCCACTGGAGAATCTGTTTGTTTTTTTTTTTTTTAAGAAAGTAGCGAGAACTGAGGACAACCAAAATCTATCAACAAGACAAGAATAGATAGTTGATTCCATGTTAGCAGATGAGCCACCCCTAGTACAGCAAGCAGCCAGGGTCCAGGTGAAAACACAGAGGAATTGGTGAGATGAACAAAAGTGTTGCTTTTATGATGAGTCTGACAACCTGCATCGGGGTGATAGAGACAGACACTAAGGATACTCAAAATGTACTAAAGCAGAAATCCAGAAGCTGCTGAGAGATCAAAATTAAAGTAGACTTATGGTACACCCACCATGGCTTAGGGAATTTTGGAGAAGAGGGTGCAGAAAGAATATAAGAGCCACAGGGTGGGAGGGAATATCCAGAGGCATTACTTCTCCCCATAATGACTGACTGCTGCTCTCACAACTCATAACCTACAACTCCAAGGCAAGTTCCAGAACCCCACTGAGGAGGGCCCTCAGAGGCAGGGAGGAGGGAAATGATGGTACCAACACATGATGTATCTATACAAAGTTTTAACTTAATAAAAAATTAAAATTAAATTTAAAAGACAAACAAAAAACCCAGCAGCCTAACAGCAAGAATCCAGACAGAACTCAAACTGCTCTCTGCACACCTTAGGCTAGAATTCCAGACCCATTCCTAAACATGCCTTAGGGCTGGACCTTGGGATCTGCTAGCAGTGACACCTCCTCCAGCCAGGCGGATGGAGTTCTAAGTTACAAGCTTTAATAAACTCCTGAATCTATTGGGGGATATCCATTCAAACTACTACACATGGGTACTGGGAATTGAACCTGGGCAAAGACACTTTGAACGTAAGCACCTTTAACCACTGAGCAATCTCTTCAGCCCTAAAACGTTTTATTGACAATTTTCATACACATAAATAATGTATTCTGATCATAATCCCCTCTACTTTTTCCACAACCCCCATCCTATTCCACTGAACTCCTTTCTGAATTTAGTCCCTCTTCCATTTTGATATCTTTTTTTGCCCTCCTCCATCATATGTGATGGAGTGTTAATGGACCCAAAATTATGCAGGTAATGGCAGCTGCTTTGTAACACTGACCACTGTCTTGCAGACATCAAGTGGCCAATGCATTCATGACCTCACAGTACTCTTCCTTGTCTCCTGACTCTTACATTCTTTCCATCGCCTCTTCCACAATGTTTCCATGGCCTTGGAGGGGGTGATATATATGTCTCATTTAGCTCTGAGCACTCAACTGTCACTTATTCTCAGCACTTTGACAAATTTTAAGTGCCCCCAGTAGTCACTTGCTACTCCAAAAAGAAGATTCTCTGACCAAAGGTGAGAGCAGGACTCCTCTATGGGAACAAACAAATATTTAGAGAGCAATTTGATGGACAAACATGCCCATATATCCAGACAACAGTAGTAGCTCCCCTTATAGGACCTATGATCTACATAGTCATAGGCTTTGCTAGGTTTTCAGTACCAGGAATGAATTATTTCTCATGGAATTGGCCTCAAATCCAATCAGAAAGTGTTTGGTTACCCCTATAACAGTAATGCCACTATTGCATCTGTGGATACATCTTGCCTTTCTGGTCTATTATGTAGTTTGCAGGATCCATTGGTGGATAAGACTGTTGATGACTTTTCTCTCTTACAAGTCTCTTTTAAGCACTGACAGCTAGCAGGGGAGAGGCTTCTAGCTTAGTTCTAGCTTGGTTTCTCAGTTGTTTCCAGAAACAGGATCTTACCATCTAGTTTTGGTGAACAACCAAGAGCATTGACAATAACCTGTATTGTTTTGGGAGCCTTGGGACCCTCCTTGTCTTTGATTTCTTTGAACGCAGTTACAATCATTCTTTTGAAATCTTTGTCTGGGATGTCATCTAATTCACTTTTATGGAGAACATTTTTGAAGGAATCATGTTGCCAAGGCTTTTACTATTTCTTGTGTTTTGGATACGGACTTGTACATCTGGAGTAGGTCATTGGTTGATCTTTTAAAAAGTCATCTTTATTCTTTCAGTAGCAATGTTTCCACTGTTTAAGAGGTACTAGGTTGTAGTAAGGTTGGGGTGTCTTTTTTTGTTAATTTTTGAGGTTGGGTCTCGCTCTAGCCCAGGCTGACCTGGAAGTCACTCTGTAATCTCAGTCTGGCCTCAAACTCATGGTGATCCTCCTACCTCTGCCTTCCAAGTGCTGGGATTAAAGGTGTGTGCTGCCATGCCCAGTGAGGTGTCATTTTTCTCTGATAGATTAATATATAGAGCACCAGGCTCAATTCCCCAAACTCCCTTGAGAGTAGACTACTGTCCACAGAGATAACCATGATCAAAGGATAGAACCAGTATGAATTTACAGTCAAATAACAATCACCTCTTAAACTCCAATAATTTTGGAAAGTAAAGGATCACTAGTACAGTGTGTACTAAGGTAACTGTTACTGTTGGTATGTGGTGAAAGGAAAAAAAGCAGATAGAATGATTGACATTGTGTAATAGAGAAGTAGAGAGGGGAACAGTAAATAAAATGGGGGAAACAATAGGTACAAGGGGTTGAAGCATTTTGGGATAAAGGTAGAATGAAAAGAGAGGCAAAGACATGTAATCACAAGCTTGGGAATGGACCATCAGTTAAGAGTACTTGCTATGCAAACACGAGGACCTGAGCCCAATCCCCAGCAACCATGTCAAAAGCTAGGCAAAAAGCCGGGCGTGGTGGCGCACGCCTTTAATCCCAGCACTCGGGAGGCAGAGGTAGGAGGATCGCCAAGAGTTCAAGGCCACCCTGAGACTACATAGTTAATTCCAGGTCAGCCTGGACCAGAGTGAGACCCTACCTCGCAAAACAAAACAAAACAAAAGCTAGGCAAGGCTGTGCATGCCTGTAACCTCAGCACTAGGTGGACAGAGGATTACCAGGGCTCCCTGGTCAGCCAGCCTAACTGAAACACAGGGAGTTCAAGGTTCCAGAGAGACTCTTAGAAAAATAAGGCAAAAGAGTGACTGAGGAGGACACTTGACAGCCTCCTCTGACCTCTGCATACATGCATACAGGCACATGCATTACACACACGCGCACGCACGCGTGCGCACACACACTATACACAACAAATTGAAAATATTAGAAATGCAATCAGAAAACCTATGAGTCCAGTGTCTCAGGAGGTTGATACACAGAAACCTTGAAAACCAGGCCAGACTGTATTCTTTGAAAAATCCTATTTAAAAAAAAAGTAATAAAAAGAACACAATGAAAATGAAAAATAAGGAAAAGGGGGAAGAGGAGAAATAGAGAGAAAGAGAGAGAATGATAACAACAAAACAGGACATAGTTGTTCTGTCAAGTTGACACTGAGCATTAAATAATGGAGGATAGATATGAAGGTGAGAGCACAGAATGGGTATGTAGAGTAAGTGCAGTCTTCCCTGGTTGCTGGTTGTAGTCTCAACTGTCTTGGCATTCCTTCCCAGGCTCCCAAATGCCTTTTACCCACCTGGGTGGTCCTCTGTGAGGTCAAGCCACAGATGCTGGTCATACCTCTGGGGGGGGCCTTTCAAGAGTCTGGTTGTGAGAAAAAAAACAAAAAACAAAAATAAAACCAATATGAAAAAGAGTCTGGTTGTGAATGCAGTCTCTGCCCCTGGGCTGTCTTTCCCAGTGTTGAGTGCATGGCTTGGAACTTGTGTCTATGTTCTCCTGCAGACTCTCTCTCCAACCAGTTTCCCACCTTGCTGAACACTGAAGGATTCTGATGCAGCTTTGTCCCCACAGTCTACAGGGATTCTGCTCATTTTCATGTATATCCCATGACACTTGATCTGAGTTTCCTGAGAGTGTGGTTCAGAGATGGTTTAGGGTCACCAAGCCACCAAGTAAGCAGGGGTCTTTTAAAAATTGCATCTTGTGAGCTGAGCGTGGTGGTGCACGCCTTTAATCCCAGCAGTTGGGAGGCAGAGGTAGGAGGATTGCCGTGAGTTCAAGGCCGCCCTGAGACTACAAAGTGAATTCCAGGTTAGCCTGAGCTAGGGTGAGACCCTACCTCGAAAAACCAAAAAAAAAAAAAAGGCATCTTGTGACTGCTCTGGTGGAATACTGAGAGGACGTTTCCCTAGCAGCTCTTCTCCCTCTGCTATGGTGGTATAAAACTTTTGCTTCACCATGAGTGCTGCTTTATCGGTGAACCTGGTACCAGCACAAGGGCGAAGGAGATAGACACAAAGAACACTCAACCCCTACCAAATCAGATATCCAAAGACACAGAGACTCACAAAACCTCGTCACTGAAATAGACCCAAAATGACCCCAACATGGCTCAGGGAAATTCGTGGAAGAGGGGACAGAAACACTGTTTGAGCCATGAGTTGGGTCATTATACACAGAATCATTGCCTCTCCCACATAAGTGATGGCTACCCCCATACAAGACCCACATTACCCATGGGGGAAGGACAGGGAGAAGGCTAATGAGGGTACCATCATGGCTGTATATATACTATATACATAACTAAGAAAAATATTAAAATAACAATACTTTTGCTTCCATTCGTTCCTCCTCTTTTTTTTTTATTATGCTTTAAAATATCTGGGGCTGTAGAGATTTCTCAGTAGTTAAGGTGCTTGCCTGCAAAGCCTAAAGAACTGGGTTTGATTCCCCAGTACCCACATAAAGCCAGATGCACAAAGTGGTGTGTGCATCTGGAATTTGTTTGCAGTGGCTGGAGACCTTCGCGTGCCAATCTCTCTCTCTTCATGCAAACAAACAAACAAAAATATTTTTAAAAAATCTGTTGCCAGTAATATAGTACCACTTTTCTAGGTCCCTCTGTCCTGAATATGGCTCTTGTCACTCTCTCTTGTTGGCAGTGAGGGAGGGACCTGACAGTCTCCCCAGGATGGGTCCTATAATTTCTTTTCTTTTCTTTTCTTTTCTTTTCTTTTTTTTTTTTTTTTTTTTTTTGAGGTAGGGACTCAATGTAGCTCAGGCTGACCTGGAATTCACTATGTAGTCTCAGGGTGGCCTTGAACTCACGATGATCCTCCTACCTCTGCCTCCCGAGTGCTGGGATTAAAGGAGTGCACCATCATGCCCATTCTATAATTTTTTTGCTCTGCTTTTTATTTATTTATCCGGGGGGTGGGCAGATAGAAAATGGGTATGCCAGGGCCTCTAGCTACTGCAAATGACCTCCAGATGCATGTGCTATCTAGTGCATCTGGCTTTATGTGGGTACTGGGGAACTGGCTTTGCAGACAAGTGCCTTAACAGCTAAGCCATCTCTTCAGCCCTCTTCTCTGTTTTGTAAAGCCTCCTTTTAAATTTTACTACTAGACTACAGATTTTGGGTTGTCACCCACTTCTTCTGATGCTATTCACCTTTTTCTAGTTTGTTCTTTAAATATTCTATCAGACCATACCTTTGTGTCATCTACCCATGCTTTTGTTTTTTACATTGTTCTATCTTTCTCACTGTTTTAAGGTTCTTCCTTTCATCATCTATTTTCTGTTTAGACAACGTCTTTGTGATAGTTGATTTTGATTATCAAGTTGTTTAGATGGAAAAGAGCCTAGGAGATGAATAAACCACACATATGGGTTCTGACATCTGTGAAGTCTTTCCAAGTAAGAATAACTGATAGAAGACAACTATCCTTGAATATGGGTAGCACCATTTCATAGGCCTGGGGAGAAAATAAAGGAGGAAAAAGAAGAAAGCTCATTAGTGTGGGCATTCTCTCTGCTTCATGGTCACCATTGTCTGAGCTGTTGTGCTCTTCCATGCCCCTCTCTCATGGACTGAACCCTCCAAAATTATGAGTGAAATAAACCTTCCTTAAGTTGTTTTCATAGGCTTTTTGTCATAAAAAATTGAAAACTCTGATTAGCATACCAAATTGGTACCAGGCATGTTTTTTTTTTTTGTTTTTTTTTTTTTGCTGAGACTCTACTTGATGATATGTTCTGAATTGGAATTGGTTTGTGGGGAGAACTTAGAAAAGCTGGCGAATGAAGCCATGATGACACACATCCTTAATCATGGTAGTTGGAAGACTGAGGTAGGAAGATCACCATGAGTTTGACACCAGTATGGGGCTACAGAGTGCATTATGGGTCAGCCTGGTCTAGAGTTAGACCCTATCTAAAAAAATAAATAAATAAAAGAAAAGAAAGTAAAGTTAGGAAATAATGGACTATGAAAGTTCTGGAGTGCCATAAGCAGAGCTTAATGGATGATTCTGGTAGGAACTCAAGAGACTAGAGTGCTGATAGTATTGTGGAGAGTGGACTGTCCTCATGAAGGTTTAGATGGGAATGGGGACTTTATTGGCAGTTGGTCTAGAGGACAGTGTGTTACATTTATCTACATTTTGTCCATGTTTCAAGACTTTGAGGCCAAGTTTAAAGGTAATGAATCAATTAATATGGTGGAGGAAATTCCAAGACAGTCCACCAATGCCCAGCTATGGTGTAAGCATTGCAGCCAGTTCTTAGCCAGGTTAACAGTGAGAATCCAAACATGAAGCAGAGCAGAAAAACTGGCAAAAATTGCAGCTTGTCAGAAAAATAGGTGTAAGCTGGGCGTGGTGGTACATGCCTTTGATCCCAGCACTCCGGAGGCAGAGGTAGGAGAATCACCTGGAGTTCAAGGCCACCCTGAGACTACATAGTGAATAGTGAATTCCAGATCAGCCTGGGCTAGAGTGAGACCCTACCTCGAAAAACTAAAAAAAAAAAAGAAAAAAAGAAAAGAAAAGAAAGAAAGAAAGAAAGAAAGAAAGAAAGAAAGAAAGAAAGAAAAAAGAGCAGGTGGTGTAAAATTTAGGCTAAGAATGATGTGGTTTCTGAAGAGATTAGTACAATTAAAAGAAGCACCACTAAATTATTACCATCACAAAGACGCTGTAGTTGGATAGTTGGAAAGATGCCTTGAGAGTATCTCAGAAATTGGCCAGGGTCAAGGATATAAAAACATAAACCCAATTGACTGCTTTCACTTGAGAAGAAAGTGCTTCCAAATGCTCTACTGGAAAAGGGCAGCCACAGAAACTTGTACTTGAGTCTTCTATGTTGGCACTGATCCTTTGTAGTCAGAGTTCTGAGTTCTCTGAAATTCCCCCTAACTTTGTGGTTAGCTGCTGGGCCACCTCTCCATTCCTGTTTATGTTCCTTTGTTGTGTTTTTCTCAGATGTTCCAGGTTTAACTTCCCCCTTTTCCAGCAGGGAAAGGTGGCACAGGTACAGAGCAGCCTAGTCACAGGGCACAGTGAATGGTAGTGCACAGGGCCTCCTTTACCCAGGGCATGGTAAGAGGTCGAACTGGTTGGTACAAGTCCTGCTAGACCCAGGGTGTGGTGAGGCATGGCCCAGGTACATGACCTCCTGAACTGAGAGCACTGTGGACATGGGATGAGCCTAGTGCTGCCTTCTCCTGGGACTCGGTTAGAGGTTAGTGGTGACACAGGGTCCCCTAGTCTCAGAGTGGGGTATACAGTATGGGTGAAGGACCTCCTTTATCAGGGGGCATGTGGAGAGGGGGACAGACATAGGATCTGCTGGTCCTGGGGTACAGTGAACAGTAGGTAGGCTCAGGGCTTGCTGGACCAGGGAGCTGTGATGGTTGCTGTAGGACAGCACCTCCTGAGCCCAGGAGGCTACCAACAGTAGGCTGGTGCAGAGTGTCCTTTATCCCAGAATCCAGCAAGTCATGGCACAGGCCCCAGTGCTAGTGAACAATGGTGCAGGTACAGTGCCTTCTTACCAGTGGCACAGGAGCAGTGGGCCAGTGCAGGATGGCTTGACTCAGGGCAAGGGTGCAGGGGAAGGACCTCCTAAACCACTGCAGAGCCTTCTTACCTGGGGTGAGTGGAGAGGTGAACAGGCTCAGGGCCTGCAGGACCCTAGGGCACAGTGGGCTCAGGTACAGGCTGTTTTCTTTTGAACTTTGTACTTAGCATCTTGTCACAATGATACAAAGTGAGTAACAGAATTTTTTTGTATCAGTTTTCTGTGTTAGATTTCTATAGTTGTGACCAAAATACCCAGGAGAGCAACTTAAGGAATTATTTATTTTGGCTCACAGATTCAGAGGCTTCAGCTCACAGTCTTCATTTTCATTGATTATGGGACAGCTGTGAGGCTAGCCTTATGGCAATGGAAACATGTGGCTGAGGGTACTCATTTTATGGTGGACAGGAAACAGAGAAGGGAAAGGACCAATACCATGTATACCCCACACTGGCACAACAACTTACTGAAGCCAGGCTTACCTCTTAAAATTCTCCCACCTTTCTGAATAGTACCACCAGCTGGGGCCCAAGTGTCCAACCATGAGCCTGTGGGACAATCTTGTCCAAGTGTCCAACCACGAGCCTGCAGGATGTTCTTGTCCAACTGTCCAACCATGAGCCTATAGGATGTTCTTGTCCAAGTGTCCAACCATGAGCCTGCAGGATGTTCTTGTCCAAGTGTCCAACCATGAGCCTATAGGATGTTCTTGTCCAACTGTCCAACCATGAGCCTATAGGATGTTCTTGTCCAAGTGTCCAACCATGAACCTGCAGGATGTTCTTGTCCAAGTGTCCAACCACGAGCCTGCAGGATGTTCTTGTCCAAGTGTCCAACCACGAGCCTGCAGGAACCACGAGCCTGGGATGTTCTTGTCCAAGTGTCCAACCACGGGATGTTCTTGTCCAAGTGTCCAACCACGAGCCTGCGGGATGTTCTTGTGCCAGGATGTTCTTGTCCAAGTGTCCAACCACGAGCCTGCAGGATGTTCTTGTCCAAGTGTCCAACCACGAGCCTGCTGGATGTTCTTGTCCAAGTGTCCAACCACGAGCCTGCAGGATGTTCTTGTCCAAGTGTCCAACCACGAGCCTGCGGGATGTTCTTGTCCAAGTGTCCAACCACGAGCCTGTGGGATGTTCTTGTCCAAGTGTCCAACCACGAGCCTGTGGGATGTTCTTTTCCAAGTGTCCAACCACGAGCCTGCGGGATGTTCTTGTCCAAGTGTCCAACCACGAGCCTGTGGGATGTTCTTGTCCAAGTGTCCAACCATGAGCCTGTGGGACATTCTTGTCCAAGTGTCCAACCACGAGCCTGCAGGATGTTCTTGTCCAAGTGTCCAACCACGAGCCTTGTCCAACTGTCCAACCACGAGCCTGCGGGATGTTCTTGTCCAAGTGTCCAACCACGAGCCTGCAGGATGTTCTTGTCCAAGTGTCCAACCACGAGCCTGCAGGATGTTCTTGTCCAAGTGTCCAACCACGAGCCTGTGGATGTTCTTGTCCAAGTGTCCAACCACGAGCCTGCAGGATGTTCTTGTCCAACTGTCCAACCATGAACCTCTTGTCAACCAACCACGAGCCTGCAGGATGTTCTTGTCCAACTGTCCAACCATGCAGGATGTTCTTGTCTAAGTGTCCAACCACGGATGTTCTTGTCAAGTTCTGTTCTTGTCCAAGTGTCCAACCACGAGCCTGTGTTCTTGTCAACCAACCACGAGCCTGCAGGATGTTCTTGTCCAAGTGTCCAACCATGAACCTATAGGATGTTCTTGTCCAAGTGTCCAACCACGAGCCTGCAGGATGTTCTTGTCCAACTGTCCAACCATGAACCTATAGGATGTTCTTGTCCAAGTGTCCAACCATGAGCCTGTGGGATGTTCTTGTCCAAGTGTTTAACTATGACCCTGGGATGTTCTTGTCCAAGTGTCCAACCATGAGCCTGTGGGATGTTCTTGTCCAACTGTCCAACCATGAGTCTGTGGGATGGTCTTATCTAAGCCATAACATAGGTGGCAGGGTTTGACAACATGTTATGTTAGTTTTCCTCATCTGAGACTGAATTTCTCCTTCATTTAAGAAAGATATTTTAAACAATATTTTCTTTATTTATTTGCAAGCAGAGAGAGAAAGAGAAAGGGGCAGGTAAGGGAGAAACTGGGCACATCAGGACCTCTAGCCATTGCAAATTAGCTCCAGGTGCATGTGCCACTTTGTGATTCTGGTTTTATGTAGGTACTGGGGAATTGAACCAGGGCCACCAGGCTCTGTAGGCAAGTGCCTCACCTCTGAGCCATCTCTCCAGCCCCAAGAAAGATGTTTTTATAAAGCAGAGCTGGGGCTTACTGAACAAATTTAATACTACTTTTAAGCATGAACTCTAACAGAAAGAGGAATGCTCTTGGTAAGACACACCCAGAGCATGAGTGCTGGCTTCTCAGAAAAGAATCGCTGGATCTTTTTATCAGATGAAGAATTCTGGGTGGATATTATTTGTCTTTCAGCCTTGGACAAGGATGTGCTGCTCTTCTCTCACCTCTGTGATTTCTGTACTGAGACTTTCTAGTTTTTGTTTTTGTATTTTTTTAATAATTTTTCTTTATTTGAGAGTGTGTGTGTACATGCATGCACAGGTGTGTAGAGGTCAGAGGACATCTTTCAAGTCAGTCTTCCTTGCCTCTCACCTTACTTGAGTCAGAGTCTCACTTTGTACACTGTTCTATTTGAGGCTAGCTTCTGGGAATTTCTCTTGTTTCTGCTTCCCTTCTCTCCATAAATGCACTGGGATTACAGAAGGCTGCCTGCCACAGCTTCAGGCTGTTAGTTGGGGTCTGGAGATCCAAACTCAAGGACTCAGAGTTGCTCATTACGTGCTCTCTTCACTGAGCATATCTACCCAGCCCTTTTCAAATATTTTTTATGATGATTGTTTTTTAAAATTCTTGTCAGAAATGGGCTATGGAACTAAATAGAGAATTCTCAGAAGAAGAAATACAGATGGCATATAAAATTCTTGTCAGATAATTCTGGTATCGGCATCACCTTGGAGTTAGCATCTGTTGGTTGTCTTTTCTCATTCAAGTTAATCTTTCTCTGTTCTTGGTTTGAGGAGCCATTTTCAACTGGAACCTGAATATGTTGGGTGTTATGTTATGAGGGCTTGGGTTTATTAGATCGGTTTTGGCAGACCTCTTCTGAATTCTGCATCAGGGGAGAGGGCTGCTGCCTTGTTACTGCTCTGGTGTGTGTGTGTGTGTGTGTGTGTGTGTGTGTGTGTGTGTGTAGAAGACAAATTCTTCAGTCTACTGTTGCTGACACCAGGGTCAGGAAGACTTCCTCATCACTGTTGGACACAATGTTCCCCTTCTGGATTCCACCAATGCCATCTTAGCTGGAAAGGGCAGGGTTGCCGTGTTACTCCTCCTCACAGGACTGCCATAGACATGGTGGGTGAGAGGGCTGGCTTTGTTAACACTGGGCAGTGTTGAAAGTCCTAAGTCCACTACATGTCCTCTGAGACCACCTTAGCAGGAATGGGGAGGGGCATGTACAGTCTTCCCATGTAACCACAACTGGCAGTTTGGAACATGGGTTCTCATTGCTGTCTGATGGCATGAAAGTCCTGACTTCTCATTAGCTTTATCTGACACATGAACGACAGTGGGAGGGGCTGGAGCACCCCACTACAGCATGGAGAAAACAGAATTTTGTCTAGGAACCTCACATGATCTCTTATGAGGTGAGTGGGGATGAGATTACAGTTTCATTTATTCATTTTTTCTTTTTTAACTTTTTAAAATTTATTTTTTAGTTTTTAAAATTTATTTATTTATTAGAGACAGAGGGAGGGAGAGAGAGAGAGAGAGGCAGAGAGTGAGAATGGGCATGCCAGGGCCTCTAGCCACTGCACACGAACTCCAAATGCATGCACCACCATGTGCATCTGGCTAATATAGGACATGGAGAATCGAACCAGGGTCTTTAGGCTTCACAGGCATGCGCCTTAACTGCTAAGCCATTTCTTATGGGGCAAGTATGTCTGTGGTATCCGCTCAATATTCTGGGAGATGAAGCATCATCTGTGGTGTCATTGCTGCATTTAGTGCAATATACCTTGAATACACAACTCTACTTTTATGCTTCAATAGGAATCAAGCACTTGGTTGAGCCCAAAGAGGAGCCAAGATTAACCGACCTTTGGAGCTTGTAGCCTTGCCCAAGGACACATGGCCTTGTCTCAGATAAGCTCCCACACTAAAGGGCAGGAGGCCACGAAGGGTGGCTTGGTTGGGGGAAGACTTTCCTGGGGGAGTGGAAGTGGAGCTAGACAAAATGAAGCTGGCCAGGTTTCAGAGAAGAGCAGTGGTGCGAAGAGCAGAGGTCCTGAGAGCAGCAGGGATGGTGGAGGCAGCAGAGTGAGAATGGCCTGGTCGCATCCTCTAGTGAAGGAAGCGTTGATGGCTCACCTCAGTAAAAGAGGTATCCAGGGGTGGGTGCCAAAGCAAGGATCAACACTGACTTAGACATTATGTGGCTGAGTGATAATGGCGCCTGGCCAGAGCAGTGGCTAGGGAATGGCGAGGAGAGGAGAGGATCCAGAGGTGTATAGGAGACAGAACTGATGGTGCCAGGATGGACGTGGGGGTAGAAAGAGGGAAGAATTAGATGTGTTCTCAAAATTTCCAGTCAGTCTCTGGAGGAGAATGGGGCCATGTGTGGGGAAGCAGGAGGAAGGAAGAGGAAGAAGAGGGGAAAAGGAGAAGGACAGTAGCCAGGGAGGGGGGCCAACCTTTAGAAGTACCCAGGTTTGTTTTTTTTCTCTCTAGAGAATGATAAAATACGACCCAGGGGAGCACATTTTCATTGAGCACTGCAATTCTGACCAAGTAAGCAATAGATTGCTATTAAACAAAAGCATTTGGGACAAATGACAGCACAATGCAACTTTCAATTATGTATTTGTGCACGTGTGTGTGTGTGTGTGTGTATGCATGTGTACACACCAAGGTCTGTGGCTATTGCAAACAAACAGACACTTGCCTCACTTTTTTTTTTTTTTTTTTTTTTTTGCATCTGGCTTATATGGGTGGCTTGGAAATTGAATCCCGCCTGCAAACCAGTGCTTTGGTGCTGAAACCTGGTTGGTTGAGTTAGGTAAGCGCCAGTCTACTGGGACAACGAAGATAGGGCATTGTACTCTTCTCCTCGCAAGATTGCGGTCAACCAGAATCTGTTTTGCTTTCTTTGAAGTGGAAGTGTAGGTAATAAGCGCCTGGCTATGGGCTCAGAGCTGCCTCCTGGTGGCAAGCTGCAGCCTACCCAGCTCACTGTCCCAGCATCTTTTCAGATTCAACTAGGCCACAACTGCACACCCCTACTCAGGGTCCCTTGGTGTTCTAGGCCCCACATGGCAAGGGAATAGGTAAATAGGAAGGTTCATAACCTGTGTTTTGCCTTTACGCCCCTTTATATTATGTGTTCATCAGGGAAGACTTCTGGGGAGAGCCTAAACTGTGTCTCCCTCCAGCATCCATGAAAATATTTGCCAGATTCCCAACTCCTTGCTCTTCAGGGTCACTTCTATCTGCACAGTACAAATTCCAAAGACATGCATCATGGAGCAACTCCCTTGGGCAGTCGTGATTTGATTGCACCCTCTTGCCTCTTCCATCCTGCATGCTCTTACCAGTGTGTAGATCCTGTGGGGATTCTGACATGCAGTCTACCTGTTCTAGGTTTCTAATGCTCACAGGGCTATGACTGCAGTTCTGTAGTAACAGGTGGGCCCTTGAAGGGTGGGGCATCGAGCGGTCCCACACACTGCTTCTTTCCTTCCGCAAGGCCGTGGGGCCCGCATCAAGATTTCCTCAGAACACCTAGCTCTGCACAGCATCTCTCAGGACAGGCATAGACATACTGGTTTCTACTCCTAGGACAGCTATCATAGACAGGGCAGAGCCTCTGGCCATAGGTCCCTAATGTTGTAGGACAATGGTAAGGGTTTATCACAACATGATCTGGCATGGCTTGCACACCTGGGGAATAAAGGATAGATGGGGATGGTAGAGACCAGTCCTTTCATGCCAGGCAGGGGGAGCAATCCTGGGTAACTGGGCTGTAGAACCAGGTCTTTATGCTTCTGCTCATATGGGCCATATGCTCACATATGCTTGGTTTTTAGCCCCCTTACTGACCCAGTGCTGGGAAAGAAGACACAGGGCAGCTCTTATGGGAAGCGTCTCCTTCCTTTTCCTCTGTTTCCTTCCCTCTTGTGTTCCTATGTGATCCACGTGCCAGCTTTGCTCTGCTTTGGCTCTGGGAAGGAGTGGTTCTTACAAGAAAGAGAATACAAGAGAATTTCAGTGCCAGGGGTGTGACACCTTCTAGCAAGTTGTTGGCCAGGGAGGCCCCTGATGTCCCCCAAAACATTACAGGTTATTGCCACCAGAACTAGATGGTAAGATGCTGTTACTAAAAACTCCAGATGCCTGGGCTGCAGGTCACTGAAAAAGCAAGCTGGAGCTGAGCTGGAAGCCCCTCCATGTTGACTAGCTGTCAGGATGCTGGGAAGAGCTATGAAGCCTGTTGGGGGAGAAAAGGTTATCAACAGTCTTAACGAACAGCTGTCCACAAATTTTATGGCTGGCTAGCCAGGCCAAATGTACCAATGGGTGAAATGGTGCCATATCTGTTTTGGAGGAAACCAATTGCTCTCTGATTGGATTTGAGGCCCACTCTATGGGATGGAGTTCTTACCTGGTACCGAAAACCTAATAAAAAAAAAAATCAAAGGTCATAAGCCCTAGGGGGAAAACTACAACAGTTGTCTGGCTAAATAGATATATTGTGCTCACTAAACTGTTCTCTAAATACTTATGTTTATACCCATATATTAATGCTACTTTCACTTAAAATTTTTTTATTTATTCATTTATTAGAGAAAGAGAGTGGGAGAGGGAGAAAGTGACCTCTGGCTACTGCAAATGAATATCAGACACATGCACCACCTTGTGCATCTAGCTTATGTAGGTTATGGGGAATCAAACTTGGGTCCTTAGGCTTTGCAGGCAAGTGCCTTAACTGCTAAGCCATCTCTGCAGCTCTACTCTTACTTTTGATCAGAGAAGCTTTTCTTTTCAGATGGTGATGACCACTTGGGTGACTCAAAATTCAACAAAGTGCTGAGAAGAAATGACAGTTCACCACTAAGTAAGACATCTCTATCACATGCCCTCAAGACTCAGGATCCACTGCAGAAGAGGTGGCAGAAAGAATCTAAGAGCCCAGAGGAAAGGAAGGAGTACTTATAATACTGTCTTCCAGACACAAAGTGGCCTTGATATTCATGACTTCACAGTGGCTGATGCTACCTCCAGAAGCCCTGCATAATAGGAGGAAAAAATGATATCAAAATAGAAGAGAGACTAGTTGAAAGAAGAAGGGTTTCAGTGAAGGGGAGATTTGGAAGGGGGTTAAAGAGGTGATGGGAGGGCATTATGATCATGGTGTATGGTCTATATTTGTAGAAGTTGTCAATGAAAATTTTTTTTAAGGAGTAGTTGGGTAGATGACTCAGTGGTTAAAGGCACTTAGATGTAAATCCTGCTAGTCCAGGTTCAGGTCCCTAGCACCTACATAAAGCCAGATGCGAGAAGTGGCACAAGCATCATCAGTCCTTTGTTGTAGCAAGTGACCCTGGTGTGCTCATACACAGGTGCACGTGTGCATGCATTCACACACACAAATAAATTTTAAAAAGAAAGAGAAAATTATGTCTGCACCATGTCTCTGGCCTGCCAAGGAAAGATGAACAACTAAGATGTAACAATAATCTGTCAGTGATAAGGAGTTTTACCCAATATGATGTTCTTCTTGCTGTCTTCTGGAGTGTATTTAGAGGAGGCAAAACAGAGCCTGTTAGTCCTTAGCCTGCAACTTCCAACCTTCACTACCTGGGAGCCTTGGATTCAGTGGGAGGAGATAGTTTCTGCTCTTGGGAAACTGTATTAATCAGGGGTCTCTAGAGGAACGGAACCAATAGAATATGTAAAAGGGGATTTGTTAATAAATTATTTATTATTAAATTGCATTTATTAAGCTAGCTTACAAGATATGGGCTGGGCAGTCCAACAATAGCTGTCTACAGACTAGAAAGTTGAATAACCCTATAGCTACTCAGTCCAGGGGGTTGGGTGCGGGCTGAAGAGTCGTAGGATCTGGTAGCTGCTCAGTCCATGAGACTGGACGCAAGCTGGGATGTCACAGAACCGGGCAGTCACTGAGTCCATGAGGCTAGATGCAGCTGAAAAGTCATAGGGTCTGGTAGCTGCTCAGTCCATGAGGCCAAACAAATGGCAGAAGCATGTACAAGTGAGCAGCAAGGGGAGCCAGGCAAAAAGTACTCACCAGCAAGTAGATGGGCAGCTGGACAAAAAAGAAAAGCCCTGGTGTTCTCCTGTAGCTTCCTTATGTACAGTCCGCCAGCAGAAGGGCTGCCCATTTGGGAGTAAGGACTTTCTGGATTTACTTGCTTAGTTAATATGGCCTGGAAAACACCCTCTCAGACCGGCCCGAGAGGCGTGTCTCTCACTCCATTCCTATTCTAGTCAAGTTAAGAAACTTAATCGTCACAGAAACCCACATGGGCTGAGCCTTGGGACATTGGCATTGCATAGGGCCCCACACTGAGTATAGATGGAGTGTTAGTTACTTTGTGTAACTATGACCAAGGTACCTGAGAGAACGTCTTAAAGAAGGAAACGTGCTGACTCAGTTTCAGAGGATTCAGCGGGTTCTTGAGCAGCATATGATGGCAGTGGGAACTTGTAGAACTTGAAGAAGGGGAGCTTCTTCACCTCCTGGTGGACAGGAAGCAGAGAAGGGAAAGGGGGCATGGGACAAGATATAGGTGCCAAAGACATGTGACCAGTTATTACTTCCTCCAGATAGGTTTCCTCTCCTAAAGCTTCCAGATTATCCCCCAATGGTTCCACTAGCTGGGAATCTACTGTTCAACATACAAGCCTGTGGGAGACATTTCACATTGAAACCATAACAGAAGGAGCGAAGCAGGAAGGCACCTATGAGAGGAAGTAAGTGGACTTGTTACTAACAGGCCCTAACTACCAAAAAAACTACCTTGCTCCTAATCCATACCAACATATTATCATCAAGTAAGAAATGACAGTATAACAAACAAATCATACCAGCATCGTTTAAAGTGTTCCTTGTTAGGAAAACTTTTCTGAGTTTTATGAAATGAAAATGCAATGTATCTTCAACTGCTCATGATCCTCAATAGACCCAATGTTTAGCCTTAGGAATTTTAAAATATTTTAATTTATTTAATTGCAAGAAGAGATAGAATAAAAACAGAGATAGAGTGAGAGCGAGCGAGCGAGCACGCGTGAGAGAGAATAGGTACACCAGCACCTGTAGCTGCTGCAGAAGAACCCCAGATGCATGAGCTACTGTGCACCTGGCTTTATGTGGGTACTGAGGAAACAAACTCAGGTTGTTAGAGTTTGCAGGCAAGTGCCTTAGCCACTGAGCCATCTCTCCAGCCCAGCCTTAGGAGTTTTAATACCTTTAGTTGTAGTTAACTTATGTCACCCACTTTTTCGAGTATATTAAACACATATAATATTTGGGTCTATAAATGAATTTTTTTATAGTTTTTTTTTTTTTTTTTTTTTTTTTTTTCAAGGTACGGTCTCACTCCAGCTCAGGCTGACCTGGAACTCACTATAGTCTCAGCCTCAAACTCATGTTACGTTATTCCTCTTGAAATTTAAAAATGTATTTGTGTACACACACACGTGTGTGTGTGTTTGTGTGTGTTTGTGTGTGTGTGTGTGTGTGTGTGTGTGTGTGTGTATACCAGAGCCTCTTGCTGCTGTAAACCAAATGCACTTTAACCTTTGAGATTTGTACTCATTTGTTAATTTTTTTTTGTAGAAATATTTTACCTTAGAACAGAATTTCTACACTGAACCCCCTTTCTTCTAAAAACCTTCCCTTTTTCTTTAAAGCTAAAAGCACAAAGATGAGTCACAGGTTACAGCAAAGTGAGGAACTCTATTTTATAGGCCTCAAGTGCTGATCTGATGATATTATTAGCCTTTGAATTGATGAAGCATTAGGGGGAGGCTAGTAATGGGGGCTGTGATTCCCCCTCAGACACATGTGGATCTCTCAGGAGGGAGTCATCTAAGTTCTCTAGGTTTCTCCTTGGCTTTAATAGAAAAAGAGTTAGTTGGAGACTATCACGTTCTACTTCTCAGTTTGTACTGGGCAGCAATGTTACTGTGAAGTATGATATTTCCTTTCCTGAGGTCATCTGGATCATGACTGAGGATACATCAGGGGCTGGGAGTGGGTGGGTCTGGTGTGCAATGGAGAGGAAAGCAGAAAATAGAGAACCACTGGCCGGTTTTTCCCCAAAGGTCGTTCCTAGGGAGGGTGAGTAGGGGCTCTAGAGCATCCTCCTGTGGAATCCCTCCTCAGGGTGCTCCAGCTTTAGCCCCAGCTTTAGTTTACGTGGACATCATGGTGCTTCTTCTTCTTAGTCTTAGAACTGAGTTTCCCCATAACCTTTGCCCTCTTTCTAGCTCTGGCACCCCTGGGTGCAAGCAATGGCTTTTGCCACCTTCCCGTTAGAGAACTTGATCTCCTCCCAGTGAGCTTGTTGGGAAAAGTGATGACACAGGTACTGTTTATTGCCTGAATTAAAGTTGGGGAGAAGTTGTATCTATGATTCAGAGTGATGGCTTCTTAAGTCATTATAAGAATAGGGTCCTGGCATACCATGTGCTCAATTGAGTAAGCCAAGGAAATGACATGATCTGAAAGTGCCTGTTTACTCAGCATTTTAATAAGATATTTAATAAGTTTGATCTAATTAAGAGGCAATTCCTCCCTAATTAGAGGGAAGTTATTATGCCAGGTTGTCTATACTTTAATATATGAATTTGATCATGTTCCCGTCCCACTATCCTCATTTGTGCCCTCCCCTGCCCCATTCTACTGAGGGTTCTCCTTTTTCAAGGTAGTCCTTCCTCTGTTTTTTGTATCATCACTTTTATCCTCCTCGATCCTCCAAGTCAAAGTGTTGATAGCGTGTGAACAGTGAAGGTTTGTGGGAGTATCATTAGCCACTATGAGGTCATGAATGTACCGGTTGGTTCATGTCAGGAAGACAGTGCCCCACAGTATGCTTTCTCACTCTCTGGCTCTTACATTCTTTCTACCTCCTCTTCTACAGTGTTCCCTAAGCCTTGGAAGACGTATTAGAAATCTTCTTTAGTGTTGAGCTCTTGACGGCCTCTTATTTTCTGCTTTGATGAGTTTTGAGTTCTCCATGCCTATTGCCATGTCCCTAGAGTAGGTTCTGTGGCTAGCAGTGAGAGCAGCACTCATATTCATTCTTCTACTTCCTCTGCAATGTTTCTGAGCCTGGGTGGGGAGAGGGGTGATAGAGATGACTCATCCAGTACTGAGCACTAGGCTTTCTCTTCTTGTCATTGTAATGAGTCTTGGGACTTCCTGATATTCACCAGCATCTTTAAACAGAAAGTTCTCTAATCAAAAGTGAGAGTAAGTCGGGCATGGTGGTGCACGCCTTTAATCCCAGCACTCGGGAGGCAGAGGTAGGAGGATCGCCGAGAGTTCGAGGCCACCCTGAGACTACATAGTTAATTCCAGGTCAGCCTGGACCAGAGTGAGAGCCTACCTTGCAAAACCAAAAAAAAAAAAAAAAAAAAAAAAAAAAAAAGTGAGAGTAGCACTAATCAAAGGGCATAAACGTATATATTTAGAAGGCTTCTTGATGAGCAAAACATTTCCATTTAGTCAAAGAACAGTGGAAAGAAACTTCCCTGTATGGTCTATGACCTTCTAAGCCATAGGCTTTTGTTTCAGCTCTCTCCATTCCTGACGTGGTTTCTTCCCCACTGAGCAGGCCTCACCTGCGCATCCGTCTTTACATGGGCTCTGGGGAATTAAACTGGGGTTGTTAGGCTTTGCAGGTAAGTGCCTTAACCACTGAGGCATTTTCTAGCCCCTGATTAATTTTTTTATTGCTTAGTTTTTTGAGTTCTTTGTATATTCTAGATATTAATCTGGTAGATATATAGCAAGTGAAGACTTTCTCTCGTAACTGCTATATTTAAGTTATTCATCTCTCTGGGTTTAACTTCAGTAGATCATATGTATCAAGAAAACCATGTACTTACTCTAAATTTTCCAGTTTAATAGAATACAGATCTTTGAAATATGGTTTTCTGATTTCCTCAACTTGATTAAAATCTATTGTAATATCTCCCTTTCATCTCTAATCTTATTGATTAGGGTCTTCTCTCTCTTTCTTTTGCTTACTTTGACTAGGGGCTTATTAGTGTTGTTTATCATTTTGAAGAACTACCTCTTTGCTTCATCAGTTTTAAAAATTGTTTTCTTCTTTGCAGGGCATGGTGGCGCATGCCTTTAATCCCAGCACTCAGGAGGCAGAGGTAGGAGGATTGCCGAGAGTTCGAGGCCACCCTGAGACTACATAGTGAATTCCAGGTCAGCCTGGGCTAGAGTAAGACCCTACCTCGAAAAACCAAAATAAATAAATAAATAAAAATTGTTTTCTTCATTTCCAATTCATTAATTTCTGCCCTGATATTGATTATTCATTCCATCTAGTACTTTGGGACTGGATTCTTGTTCTTTCAAAGCCTTCAGATGGATCGTTAAGTTATTTATTTGAGATCTTTCTATTTTTGGAATGTAGGCCTTCAGAGTTATAATCTTCCCTCTTGGAACTGCTTTCATTGTGTCCCATTACTTTTGGTATGCTGTGTTATTATTGTCATTCAGTTCTGGGAATTTTTTGATTTCCTTCTTGATTTATTCTATGACACACTCATTGTTTAATAGTGTGTTGTTCAAGCTCCAGGAGTTTGTGCATTTTCTGTTGTTTCTCTTGTTGATTTCTAGTTTTGTTGCACTGCGATTGGATATAATACAAAGAGTTATTTCAGTTTACCTAGATTTGTGAAGACTTTCTTTCTTTGTGTCCTAATTTGTGATACATTTTAGAGAAGGTTCCATGAGTTCCTGAGGAGAATGTGTATTCTGCAAAGTTTGGATGGAATGTTCTGTAGATGTCTATTAAGACATTTGATTTATGTTTTTTTTTTTTTTTTTTTTTTTTTTTTAGCTCCATTGCTTCTCCATTTATTTTCTGTTTAGATGATCTATCTGTTGGTAATGGTTGGGCATTGAAGTCACTCGTGTTGGGATTTATGTCTGACTTTGTCTAGTAGATTATGTCTTATAAAAGTTGGTGTAATTATTTTGGTGTGTATATGTTTAGGATTATAATATACTCTTCATGGCCTTCTTTATATCTTTTGATTACTTTCAGTTTAAAATCTCTTTTGTCAAAAATTAGTATAGTCAACCTGTTTGTTTTTTAATTTACTTTGTTTAGAATATACTTTTCCATCCTTTCACCCTAAGGTGGTGTTTGTCTTTAAAGGTAAGATAGGTTTCTTGAAGATAGCAAAAACATTGATCCTGTTTTATGATCTAGCCTGTTAATTTGTGTCTTTTGATTGAGGAGTTGAGTCCATTGATGTTCAGAGTTATCACTGAGAAGTGTGAGTTAGTCTCTGTCATGATGATAATTTTGTAGAGTTTGATATTTTCTTGATGTTTATTTGCTGTAAGAACTGTTCTAGCTTTAATTATTATCTTTTTCCTTCTGTAGCCTCTTGAATATGTTTATTTTTCTCCTTAGCCATCCAGTATTCTTTGTAGGGCTGGCTTAGTGCTCATATATTCATATAGCCAGTTTTTATAATGGAAACTTTTTTCCTTCTGCTATTATGATGGACAGCTTTGCTGAGCATAGTACTTTGGGTTGGCATCTGTGGTCTTTCAGCATTTGTAATACTCCATTCAAAGGCCTTTTGGCTTTTATAGTGTCCATTGACAAATCAGATATTATTCTGATGGTCTTACTTTTATAAGTGATGAGTTGTTTCTCTCTTGCAGCTTTTTTAATACTCTTTCCTTGTTTTTTGTGTTCAGTGTTTTAACTATAGTGTGACATGGGAAATTTCTTTCCTGGTTCTGTTTATTCAGTGTTCTCTGTGCCTTTTGTACATGGGTGGGCCTCTTTTTCATAAGATTTGAAAACTGTTCTTCTGTAATTTTATTGAAAATATTTTCTATGGCATTCACTTGAAGTTCTTCTCCTTGTATGTCCATGATTTGAACATTTGATCTTTTCAGGGTGTCCCAGATTTCTCTCATGTTCTGCTTATATATTTTTTTAACTTGTCATTGATTTTAGCCTCCTGATCTGTTTGTCCTCAACTCCTGATATTCTGACCTCCACATGATTTATTCTATTGGTGTGGCTTTCCTGGGAGCTTTAAAAAAATATGGAATGCTTCACAAATTTGCATGTCATACTTGTGCAGGGGCCATGCTAATCTTCTCTGTATCATTCCAATTTTAGTATATGTGGTGCTGAAGTGAGCATTCCTTGGAGCTTTTTAAAAAAATTCTTTAAAAAATTTATTTGAGTAAGAAAAAGAGGGAGAAAGGAAGAGAGAAAAAGGGAGGGGGAGGGAGAAAATGGGCATGCCAGGGCCTCTTGCCAATGCAAATGAACTCCAGATGCATGTGCCACCTTGTGCATCTGGCTTACATTGGTACTGAGGAATCAAACCTGGGTCCTTAGGCTTCCTAGGCAAGTACTTTAACTACTAAGCCATCTCCCCAGTTCTTATTTTTTTGCCTTTCTCAATCACTCTCCACATGATTTTTCGATCTACAAATTGACAACTTCCGTAAATATAGACCATATACTATGATCATAATCCCCTTCCCCAACATTCCCTTTTCTTTAGCTCATATCCCCCCTCCAATGAATCCCTTCTTCTTTACAACTAGTCTCTCTTCCATTAAAATTTTTTTATTGACAACTTCCATAATCATAGACAATAAATCATAATTCCTTCCCCTCCTCCACTTTCCCCTTCACAAATCCACTATCCATCATATCCCCCTCCCTCTCTCCACTAGTCTCTCTTTTATTTTGATGTTATCATCTTCTTCTCCTATTATGAGGGTCTTGTGCAGGTAGTGCTAGGCACTGCAAGGTCATGGATTTCAAGGCCAATTTCTGTCTGAACGATTGCATTGTAAGTAGTCATACGCTTCCTTTGGCTCTTACGTTATTTCCACCACCTCTTCCACAATGGACCCTGAGCCTGGGAAGTTATGATAGAGATATTTCAGTGCTATACTCCTCTGTCACTTCTTCTCAGCAGTACGGTTCCTTTTTGGGTCATCCCAGTGGACACCACCATCTGAAAAGAGAAGCTTCTCTAACCAAAATTGAGAGTAGCATTAATATATGGGTATTAATGTTAAGAAAAGTCCTTGCCAGGCAGTTTAGTGGGCATAATATGTACATTTAAGAGCAGGCATTACACTCCTAGGGCTCATGACCTCCCCTGAAATAGGCTTCTGATTATGTTTTCAGTACTAGTCGTGTATTCCCTCTCATGGAGTGGGCCTCCAATTCAATTAGAGAGTGCTTGGGTTCCCCCATAATAGACATGCCACTATTGTACCTGTTCAGTCATTTGGTCTGGCCGGCCAAACTTAAGGCTTGTAGTGTTTACTGTTTTCACTCCTGATGACTTCTATCTCCCATAGGGCTGCATGCAGCATAGCTTTTCCAGCTTTCTCTCAGCTGGTCTGTAGGGAGGATGTTTTCAGCTCAGCTCCAGCTTGATCTCTCAGTGTCCTTTCAGCCCAAGCATGTGGAGTCTTCAGTAATAGGATCTTACCATCTATTTCTGGTGGGAAACCAAGACAAGACCCTCAGCAGTGGGCTGTGATGCTTTGGGGGCATCAGCTCAGTGGAAGATATCCCATCCCTGGTACAAAATTTTTCTGGTAACAGTCTATGGCTTTTGGGTGTGCCATTATCCAAAAAAATAGGTTTCCATATGGTTTATTCATAACATCTTAAATTTTTATTAATAATCCACCCAAACGTTTTTACTCACTCTCTTCCCCTGACCTCACATAGGCCATTGCACCCCTGGTAATCTGTTCATCTACTTACATATATACAATACCCTGTCTTTAATTCCTCCTCTCCTCCATCCCCTGTAGCCCTTTTCTAGCTTACTAGCATCTGTTACCAATTTTTACTCCAACTCACATACAAGTCTAAACATTTGTAGCTAGAATCCACATGTGAGATAGAACTTGTGACGTTTGGCTTTCTGAGCCTGGGTTACCTCACTTAGTAGAATCCTTTCCAGATCCATCCATTTCCCTGCAAATTTCATAATTTCATTTTTCTTTACCGCTGGATAGAACTCCATTGTATATAAATATACCACATCTTCATTATCCATTCATCAGATGAGGGATCTAGGCTGGTTCCATTTCCTAGCTATTGTGAATAGAGTGGCAATAAATATGGTTGAGCAAGCATCTCTAAGATAGTGAGATGAGTCCTTAGGATATATGCCTAGGAGTGGTATAGCTGGGTCATATGATAAATCTATTTTTAGCTGTCTCAGGAACCTCCACACTGATTTCCACAATGGCTGTACCAGATTGTATTCCCACAAACAATGTAGAAGGGTTCCTCTTTGTCTGCATCCTCACCAGCATTTATATTCATTTTTTTGTTGTTGCTTTTTTTATTTTAGAGAGAGAGAGACAGGGAGAGAGAGAATTGGCATGCCAGGGCCTCAGCCACTGCAATCACATTCCAGACACTTGGTGGACATGTGTGACCTTGCACTTGCCTCACTTTTGTGCATCTGGCTTATGTGGAATCTGGAGAGCCGAACATGGGTCCATAGGCTTTGCAGGCAAGTGCCTTAACCACTAAGCCATCTCTCCAGCTCTCATTTGTTTTCTTGATGATAGTTATTCTGTCAGGAGTGAGGTGGAATCTCAAAGTAGTTTTAATTTGCATTTTCTTGATAGATAAGAATATAGAGGGCTGGAGAGATGGCTTAGTGGTTAAGGCATTTGCCTGTGAAGCCTAAAGACCCCGGTTTGATTCTCCAGGTCTCACGTAAGCCAGATGTACATGGTGACCTATATGTCTGGAATTCGTTTGCAGTGGCTAGAGGCCCAGGCACACCCATTCTCACTCATTCTCTCTTTCTCTAATAAATATATAAATAAAAAAAATTAAAAATCTTAAAAAAAAGAGTATGTGCCAGGCGTGGTGGCACATGCCTTTAATCCCAGCACTCGGGAGGCAGAGGTAGGAGGATTGCCATGAGTTTGAGGCCACAGCCTGAGCTAGAGTAAGACCCTACCTCAAAAAATGAAAAAAAAAGAATATAGAACATTTTTTTAGATGTTCATATGCCATTGGTATTTATTCTTTTGACAATTCTCTTTAGTCCCACAGCCCTTTTTTAAAAATTCTTTTTCCCTTTTCCAAGGAAGGGTCTTGCCCTAGCACAGGCTGAACTGGAATTCACTATGTAGTCTTAGAGTGGCCTCAAACTCATGGCAATCCTCCTAATTTTGACTGTATAGCCCATTTTTTATTGGGTTGTTTGATTTCTTATTATTTAGCTTTTTGAGTTCTGTGTATATCCTGGTTATTAATCCTCTGTCAGATGTATAGCTGGCCAAGATTTTCTCCCATTCAGTAGGTGGCCTCTTTGCTCTATTCACAATGTCCTTTGCTGTACAAAAGCTTTTTAATTTTATGAGGTCCCAGTGTTTGATTAGTGGTTTTATTTCCTGAGCAACTGGGGTTATAGTCAAAGAGTCATTGCCAGGAGATTGGGCTGGAGAGATGTCTTAGCAGTTAAGGTGTTTGTCTGCAAAGCCAAAGGATCCCAATTCAATTCTCCAGGACCCATGTAAGCCAGATGCACAAGGTGGCGCATGCATCTGGAGTTCATTTGCAGTGGCTGGAGGCCCTGTTGTGCCCATTCTCTCTCTCTTTTCCTCTTTCTCTCTCTCTCAAATAAGTAAATAAATAAAATATGTTCTAAAAACAAACAAAAAACCCCAGATTATCTAACAAAGTCAACATTCCTGAAGGTGTGTGTTGCTCCACACCCTTCATCCTGTCAAGTGGAAGGCTGGAATTTCTGGTCTGTAAAGGGTTCCAGGTCAGCCTGGGGTGGAGTGAGACCCTGCCCCATAGAATGACAGAAGAAGAAGACAAAGGCACTATAAGCCAGGAAGCAACAAAGGACAGCCCCAAAATACAGCTTATTTAAGAATGTGAAAGCCAACCATCAATCAAATCTAACACATAACCTGCCTTGACATGGAATATGTGATTTGCACTTATGATACAGGCCTATGTACCAGGCTTTGTGGCAAGTACTGACCCAGTATAATTAGGCCCTGTTACCTTTTGGGGTGGCTTTGGTCTCACCTATGCTGTGTGCCTGCTTGAGTCCCTCTTTACTTTGCTCTGAGCTTGGCTAGGCTGGCTGGGTTAGTGGGTCTGCTGCTCTGATTGCCTGTTCTGGGTGCTGTGTAGCTGATCTCCCTTCCCCAGGTCTCCAGTGGTTGCCAGAGCTGGCAGTTGGGGGAGGGGAGGCTGTGGAGGGTGCCTGAAGTTGTGCCAGCACTGCATAGCTGGTCTCCATAATCCTCTTCCTCATGAGCTGCTGCTCAGCTGGTCCCTGATGTCTTCTCCTTCAGGTTTCTGGCCATTGCTAGCAGGCTGGTGTGAGTGGGAAATCCTTTCACCTGGCTTCTGTGGCTCAGGCAGAGCCTCATGGCTACATGGACTGGTGCTGCTGGGAGCTGATTCTGCCTACTTCTGTGGTTGCTAGAAGCTCTGGGTCTCTCCCGCTTCCCTGCTGAGGTTGATAATTCCTTATACACCTTCACTTTTTGGTAGAAGAGTGCATTTTCCTGTTTTTCTGCTCCCGCCCCCCCAGGTTGCTTTGGCATGGCTACTATGCTGCCATCTTACCCACAAGTTCCCTTCCAAGTTCTTTTTTAATAGGTTTAAAAAAAATGGGGGGGGGGGCTGGAGAGATGGCTTAGCGGTTAAGGCGCCTGCCTGCTAAGCCTAAGAACGCTGGTTCCAATCTCCAGGTCCCACGTTTAGCCAGATGCAAAGTGACGCAAGGGCGCAATGCCGCACTTGACCAAAAGGGGGCACACACATCTGGATTTCATTCACAGCAGCTGAGAGACTGCTGGTGCGCCCATCTCTATCTGTCTCCCTTTCCCTCTCTGTCTGTCTCTCTCTCCAAAAATAAATAAAATAATAGAACAATGAAATAATTTAAATTTTTTTTTTAAATTTGGGAAGTGCTTATAATTGAGGTATTTAGTTTTTGATTTATGTTTGGTTTTTCTTCATGATCTCTAGCTGTTTATTGAATTTTGTTTTCACTTCTTGGTTTAACTTTTTGAATACCCTTAGTTGTTTGTGTTCTTTTGAGGTCATTTAGGCATTTGTTCACACTTCTTGGAATTCATTCAGATGCCTACTGAGTTCTTTTAGTTGATTCTTTTGATTTTGTTCAGGCATTTATTCATATTGGTTTTAAGTTTGTTGTATATATTTATCATAATTGTGTTTTTGAATTCTTTGTCTGGGATTTCTTCTAAGTAGTTCTCATTGGAGGCTTCAACTATGGGACTCGGCATGTTTGGGGGGTGTTGCAGTCAGGTTCGCATTGCTGGCAGAAATCACCTAACCAAGAGCAGCTGTGGGATAAAAGGTTCATTTTGTCTTACAGACTCAAGGGGAAGCTCCATGATGGCAGCGGGTGGACATCACTCCCTCGCCAACATCAGGTGGACAACAGTGACAGGAGAGTGTGCCAAACACTGGGAAGGGGAAACTGGCTATAATACCCATAAGTCCACCCTCAACAATACACTGCCTTCAGGAGGTGTTCCAAAATCTCCATCAGCTGGGAACCTAGCATTCAGAACACCTAAGTTTATGGGTGACACCTGAATCAAACCACCACAGTGGAGATACTTGCCTTGGTTTATAGTGTTAATTGTTTTGCATTGGTGTTTGTTCATTTAGAGATTATCCCTTTGTCTTGATGAGGGAATGTAGCAATAGAAGCTCCACTAGGGTACACAGGGTAGGATGGGGCCAGGACTGCTCTCAAAACAAACATGTCTCTATTGGACCTGGGCTGGGACTGGTCTAGGTGCTCAACTCAAGTCTGGGCTGTGGGGAAGGGAGGATCGAATCACTTGCTCACAGGGATCAGGAGCCAGTGCCAGGCAGCCTATACTCATTTGGGTTCGGAAGATGGGAGTGCTAATCATGAGCTTCCTGTGGGCGTGGGCCTGTGCCCAGGGGCTTGGCTTCTGGGTGGCCTGCACATGTCTCCATGGCAGTTTATGTTACTGAAATGACAGGATACCTGAATCTTTGGATCTAGAGATTCTAAGTTTCAGCAGTTTGGTAATGATGTGCTCTTATAAACAATCACCCAGCCATGATCATGCATGTAACACGCATTAAACTCATTGTGTCATACATACAAGGAAAAAAGACATTAAAGCAGGACTAGTAGGAAAGAAAAAGGGATTTAGTGGAAGGGGATGGGGAATGGCAAAGTAAGCCAAAAACAAGAGTGATAACAAGTAAATGTACAAAAAGATGCTAAACACTCAACTTCTCACCCATCAGGGAAATGCAAATTAAAACACAATATATTGCAGTGTGACTCTTACCTTTATATTAGAAAGATCTGTGTCACATCCTGCATTCCTTTCCTAGGGCTGCTGTAGCAAATACTCCCAAATTGGGTGACTGAAAACAATAGAATTGTGCTTCATTTCAGTTCGGGAGGCCATTAAGTCCGGAATCCTGGTGTCAGCAGGCCTAGATCCTTTTATCACATGGCACATTTCTCAGTTGTTGTTTCTAAATTTTTCTCTTATGAGGTACTAGTCATTGGCTCAGAGCCTATCCTATTCCAATATGAGCCTCTTTTAGCTTGATTACATCTTTAAGACCATTATTTCCAAGTAAAGTCATATTCATAGGTATTAGGGGTTAGGATTTCAACATATATTTTTGGAAGATCCAATTTAATTCACAATACTACCTTAAAAAAATTTTTTTTTATATAGAGAGAGACAAAGGAGAAGACAAGCCAGAGCCTCAGCCCCTGCAATTGAACGCCAGATGCTTGTGCCACCTAGTGGGCATGTGACCTTGTGCTTGCCTCACCTTTGTTCGTCTGGCTTATGTGGGATCTGGAAAGGTTGAACATGGGTCCTTAGGCTTCGCAGGCAAGTTCCTTAACCACTAAGCCATCTCTCCAGCTTGCATAACACAACCTTAACTCATGATAAAACTTACATTTATAGTTAGAAAACTGACTGTGGTAGTTTGAATATATGTCCCCCAATATATTCAGTGTTTTATTAGTTATAGTTTGCATCTGCAATCACCTTGCTAGAGGCAATGTCACTGGGGGCTGGTCTTAAGGTGTTAATGGTGTGGGTTTGAGATTCCATTGCAAAGATACACAAATGTGCCTAGCAGGAGTTCCTGAAGTGTGCTGTGTGACCTTTTGGCTGTAGTTTTGCTCTGTGTGCTGTGGTGGCTGGTTGGCTTTCTCTCTCTCTGCTTGGTCCTGTGGAGAGCAGGCTGCTTCTCCTGCCTTTATGGAACTTCCCCTGGATCTGTAAGCTTCAATAAATAATATCCCTTCCTCCATAACTGTGCCTGGTCTGGAAGTTCATCTCAGCGAACCTGAAGCTGTCTGCAACACTGACTGTTAAGAATTTACAATATGAAATCTTATTATAACCTTTGAAATGTTCTTTCCAAACGTGTTATAGAGAATAAGTTAAATGACAGCAAACTTGTAAGTCCAGTGTGGGGGACATAACAGCAAGACACAGCCTGGTATCTTCAGAGCCAATGTCATGGTAAAAGGTGGTGTGGGTACGTGTGGTGTTCAGCATTCTCAACAGAAAACAAACTTCAAATGTGCACTGTATTTGTAATTAAATTTTATTTTTCATTTTTTAAGTATTGAAGCTAGAATTTCACACATATAGGCAAGTGTTCTACCCTTGAGCTATATCTCCAGCCTTGTGATTTTATTTTATTTTATTTTATTTTATTTTATTTTATTTTATTTTATTTTATTTTATTTTAGTACAATGTAAATTACTTAACACTACTGAGCTGTGCATTCAAAAATATTTACTTTGACAAATTTTATATTGTGTATATTTTCCAACAATTATAATTTTTAAAGTAAGAAACATTATTCTTACTAGCAATTTTACTGATATATAACATACTATAAAATTCACCCATCTTGGGACTGGGGAGATGGTTCTTGCCATGAAAGCATCAGTACCTGAATTTAGATCCTCAGAATTCAAATTAAAAGCCAGATGCTGTAGCCTGAGCATCTGTAATCTTAGTGTGCTTGCAGTGAAAAGGGAGGTGGAGACAGGACAATCACTGGGAATGCCCCGGCTAGCTAGCCTGGCCAGTACAGCAGAGATCCATGAAAGACTCTGCTCTTCAACAAGGTGGGAAGGGAGGGCTGACACCCAACGTCATCCTTTGACCTTCACACATGTTCAGTGATATGCACAAAGCCATACTCCCACATGTGAACGCACATGCAAATCCACCCATTTTAAGTGTATAATTATGACTTTTCACTATTGACACAATTATGCATTAATCACCATAATATGATTTCAGAACATTTTTACCATCCCCAAAAAAGAAACCTTATGCCCCTTTATAGTCACTTTCCTTTTTCATCCCCAGTTCAAGGCAATCACTAACCTACTTTCTGTCTCTATAAATTTGTTTTCTTAGACATTCCATACAAATGGAATGCTATATGTTCTGTTTTTGTCAAAACTCTCCTGTAATTGCAAGAATTACTGCACTCAAAATTTTATCCTTTGCCTTCAGACAGATTAAAGTCTCAGTTTTAGCTGGCCTTGGTGGTACATGCTTGTGGTCCCAGTATCTGGGAGATGGAGGCAGAAAGATCAGGAGTTTGTGGCCAGCCTGGACTATATGACCACATCTCAAAAAACCAAACAGAGGCCGGGCGTAGTGGCGTACGCCTTTAATCCCAGCACTCGGGAGGCAGAGGTAGGAGGATCGCCGAGAGTTCGAGGCCACCCTGAGACTACATAGTTAATTCCAGGTCAGCCTGCACCAGAGTGAGACCCTACCTCGAAAAAAAAAAAAAAAAAAAAAAAAAAAAAAAAAAAAAACCAAAGAGATGGGGCTGGAGAGATGGCTTAGCGGTTAAGTGCTTGCTTGTGAAGCCTAAGGACCCTGGTTCGAGGCTGTATTTTCCAGGACCCACATAAGCCAGATGCATAAGGTGGCACATGTTTTCAGTGGCTGGAGGCCCTGGTATGCCTATTCTCTCTCTCTCTCTCTCTGCCTCTTTCTCTCTGTCTGTCGCTCTCAAATAAATAAATCAAAATGAACAAACAAACAAACAAACAAACAAAAACCAAAGAGAGAAAGAGGGCAGAATTTTTAAGGCCAGCCTGGGCTACATAATAAGACACTACATAAAAAATAAACTTAATACCAAAAAAAAAAAATTCTCAGTGTTAAGCTCAAAATAAATTCTCAAACTTAAATTTATTTTCATATATTATTTAATACTATGTAACTATAGTATCATGGAAATATCGATGAAAATGTACATGCTAATGTCAGATGACATCTTCCCCACTCTTTCTCCATCTTGCTATTTCCTCCTTCCCCACTGTTCCCTTTCATTCCCTCTAATTCCTTCTTCCTCTTTCATATTCCATGTGTTCTGTTGCCCTCCACAGGGAATGTTGCTCTTCCCACCCCCTTCCTTAAAGTCTCTGCCCATCTCATGGGCCCTTTTCTGGTTTCTCTGTTTATGTTGATACTTACTCCCATTTAAATACACATATTTAACATTGGGGGGCTAGGATCTGCATATGGGAGAGAACATGCTGTATTTGTCTTTCTGAGCCTGAGTTAGTATTTTTCCAATTCCATCCATTTTCCTGCAAATTTCTAATTTCATTTTTATTTATGGCTAAATAAAATTAATTGTGTATGTGTACCACATTTTATTATCTATTCATCTGTGATAGGCATTCCTAGCTATTGTGAATAGAACTGAAATAAACATGGAGGTGAAGTCACTTTGTGGTAGGATATGGGGTTCTTTGGGTATATGTAAAGAGTGGTGTGGCTAAGTCATATGGTAGATCTATTTTTGTTTTCTTTTTTGATTTTTCGAGGTAGAGTCTCACTCTGGCCCAGGCTGACCTGGAATTAAGTACGTAGTCTCAGGGTGACCTCGAACTCATGACGATCCTCCTACCTCTGCCTCCCGAGTGCTGGGATTAAAGGTGTGCCCGGCTTTGGTCGAGGTAGGGTTTCACTCTGGTCCAGGCTGACCTGGAATTAGCTATGTAGTCTCAGGGTGACCTTGAACTCATGGCAATCCTCCTACCTCTGCCTCCTGAGTGCTGGGATCAAAGGCGTGCACCACCACGCCCAGCCTTGGTAGATTTATTTTTAATTTTTTGGGAAATCTCTACACAGATTTCCATATTGTCCAGCCCTATATTTTTTAATTTTCTAGTTAAACACATGAAAAAGTTTAAAAATAGGTAAAATTATAATAACTTAGTACTAGTAATTTCCTCTTATTTGAAGCTAAGGTGGCGTTTAATAAGTGCTTTTAACTGCTAAACCATCTCCCCAGCCCTGGAGTTTATTAAGAAAAACATTTTAATATATTTAACAAGAGACATATCTAGAATATATAAAATGTATATTATCAGGCTTCAGCAATCAAGAGAAATAACCCAGTTAAAATGTATTTTATCAAGCCTGGGCATGTTAGCATGCATGTGTCATCCTAGCACCTGAGAAATGAAGGCAGGAGCATCAGGAGTTCAAGGTCATCCTCAGCTACCTAACTAGTCTGAGCCTAACCTGGCCTACATGAGACCCTGTATTGGGTGGCTTTTTCTGGGGAAATGAGAACAAATGTCATTTCACCCCAGATAGGGAACTGACAGCAGATGAAAAATCCTTAACATACTGATTCCACCTAAGTATATCTTGGTAAGCCAATAAGTTTATTGAAGTTACTTACAAGACCATGAGTGAGGGGGTTCATAACAGGAGCATGAGAGACTCAAACTTGTACCTTTGAAAAGACCAACCCAGTATGGTGGATAACTCACAAATGCTCCATCCCTAGATAGCATTTTACCATCCATAGGGTGAGAAGACAGCCTACAGAATAGTAGAAAATCCTTGTAAATCCTATACTCCTGTATTTGGTAAATGTTTGACATCTGACTATACAATAATACAAACCAGCAGAAAAGACAAATGATCCAATTAGAAAATGGTCAAAGGGGGTTGGAGAGATGGCTTAGTGGTTAAGGCAGTTTCCTGCAAAGCCAAAGGACCAGTTTGATTCCCCAGGAACCACTTAAGCCAGATGCACAAGGTGATGCATGTGTCTGGAGTTTGTTTGTAGCAGCTGGAGGCCCGGTGTGCCCAATCTCTCTCTGCCTGTCTCTCTCTCTCTTTCTCTCTCTCTAAATAAAATAAAATAAAAATAAAATAAAATACCAAACAAAATAAAAAAACATGAAAATGGGCAAAGGACATAAAGCAGATGCACAGATGGCCAGTAAGCACATGAATAGTTACTCAATATCCTTAACCATTAGCAATATACTCAATATCCTTAACCATTAGCAATATACTCAATATCCTTAACCATTAGTAATATACTCAATATCCTTAACCATTAGTAATATAAATCAAGACCACAGTGAGATACTACTTCATAACCAGTAGGTGGCTATAAAATTTTTTAAAAGTGGGCTTGAGAGATGGCTCAGTAGTGTAAGAGCACTTGCTGTGCAAGCATCAAGGCCCAAGACCACCAGATTTTGATTTCCCAGCATACATGTAAGCAGCTGGTCATGGCCACTCATGTCTGTATTCCCAGTCCTATGGAGGCCAGGTGAGCACAGAATCATGGCTCTTCCTGACTGGGGGTGCAGGGGACATAGGCAGAGTGAAAAGAGAAAGGCACCCAATGTTATCCTATGGACTCCTTTAAAAAAATATTTTTATTTATTTATTTTAGAGAGAGAGAGAGAGAGAGGGTAAGAGGCAGAGAGAAAGAAGAATGGGTGCACCAGGGCCTCCAGCCATTGGAAACTAACTCCAGACTCATATGTCCCCTTGTGCATCTGCCTTACGTGAGTCCTAGGGAATCGAACATGGATCCTTAGGCTTTACAGGCAAACACCTTAACCGCTAGGCCATTTCCCCAGCCCTGGACTCTTAAACATATGCACAAAAGGTGCGTGCTTCTGCACACACACAAGCATATACACTATACACTCATTATATTGTTGTGGGTTTTGAGAGCCATGGAGCCTTTCTTGGCTCTGGATGAACTTAGCTTGAGTGTTAGAGTGACAGACATTCAATGGTCACTAAAACTCCCTCAGACAAGGCTTTCTCATTTGTTGTATTGTGACCCACAAAGACAGACCCCTGAAGACTGAGGAGTACAGACATGACTGACAGAAGGGAAAATTAGACAGGAGCTTATTAGAAAATAAAGTGAATGTAAGAAGAGCTCCCAACCCAGGAGGGGGTCCCAAGGGGGTTTTTTATCCCCTTGGGTATGTAAATTGAATATCAACTTGAAGTGGATTGGATTGGTTTGGAATGTTCATGGGGGCTACTGATAGGCTGATTATTTGATACCCTTGGGGATGTAAATTAGGCTTCAAGTCTGTCTGGTAGGATTGGTTAAAAACTATTTAAAGAAAAATAACAAATGCTGGTAAAGATGTGAGAAATTAGAATCTTTGTGCATCGCTGATAGAAACGTTAAATGGTATGATTGCTGGGGAAAACAGTTTGCTAGTAAGAATTGCCATATGACCCACACATCCGCTCCTAGGTGTATACCGAGAAGGCTTGAAAATATGGATCAAACAGAGATATATGCTTCAATGTTCATTTCAGTATTATTTAAAATAGCTTAAAAGTAGAAGTACCTTGTGTCTCAATATGGATGGGTGAACAAATGAGGCATATCCAAGTGAAATATTACTCAGCTGAGTAATATTTCACTTGGGTTTGATTTCCGTTCTGATGCAAACTGCAAGGGTGAGCATTGAAAATATTATGTTAAGTAAAATAGGCCAGACAAAAAAGTCAATATGGTATAATTTTGCTTATACAAGGAATATATAAAACACAGTCTTTTTGGATTAAAGGTTGATGGGGAATGAGAAGGTAAGGGAGAAATGGGGAGTTACTACTTAGTGGATATAGTCTATATGGAGTGATGGAGAAGTTTTGGAAATAGTGGTGATAGTTATTCAACATTGTGAATATACCTAAGGGCACTGAATTACATCCTAAAAATGGTTTAAATGGTAAATTTTACTGTAATTAACTTTAAAAAATATTTTATTTATTTATTTGAGAGAGAGAAAGAGGGAGGGAGGGAGAGAGAGAGAAAATGGGTGCAGCCATTGCAAATGAACTCCAGATTCATGCGTCCCCTTGTGCATCTGGCTTATGTGGGTCCTGGAGAATCAAACCAGGATCCTTTGGCTTTGCAGGCAAGCACCTTAATCACTAAGCAATCTCTCCAGCCCTGTAATTAACTTTTTTCCTTTTTTTTTGAGAGACACAGAGAGAGAGAGAGAGAGAAAATAGGTGTGCCAGCAGCCTCTCAGCCACTCTGAACAAATTCCAGACATGTGCACTCCCTTGTAGCAAGTGTGGCATTGCATCCTGTGTCACTTTAGGTCTGGCTAAACGTGGGACCTGGACAATTGAACAGGTGCTCTTAGGCTTGGCAGGCAGGTGCCTTCACCACTGAGCCATCTCTCCAGCCCATAATTTTAAATGGACAAAGTATTTGAATTTCACTAATGGAAAAATCCCGATGGCTAGTCAGCAAACAAAAAAGCTGCTCAGTATCATTATCTACCATGGCAATGGAAATCAAACCCACAATAAGTGACCACTTCCCATCCCTACAATGTCTAGTGAGAAATGTAGAGTGTAACAAGTGTTGCTGAGGAGGCACAGAATAAGAGCCCTGGCACACTGCATGTTGGAGCATGAAAGAATGCAGCCAGTTGTGACCACAATCTGGTAGTCCCTTAAATAATGTTTTAACTATAGCATTACCACCTGACTCCTCTATCGTCTGTCTATCTATCTATCATCTATCTATCATCTGTCTATCTATCAATCATCTATCTATCTACCATCTGTCAATCTGTCTATCACCTATCTTCATGTGTGTGTATGGTCATACACATGCCATTGCACATGTGTGGAGTTCAGAGGACAACCTTGAAGTATCTGTGTTCTTTTTCTACCTTCTTTGAGACAGATTTTCTTTTTTTTTTTTATTGACAACTTCTATACTTACATACAAAAAAACCATATTTCCCTCCCCCTCATTCCCCTTTAGAACTCTATTCTCCATCATATCCCCCCTCTCTCTCCATTATTCTCTCTTTTAATTTGATGTCATCATTTTTTTCTTCTATTATGAGGGTATTGTGAAGGTATTGCTAGGTACTTCAAGGTTATGGATATTGAGGCCAATTTCTGTCTGGACAGTTGCATTGTAAGGAGTTGTACCCTTCCTTTGGCTCATACATTCTTTCCGCCCCCTCTTCCGCAATGGACCCTGAGCCTTGGAGGATGTGACAGAGATGTTTCAGTGCTGGACACTCCTCCATCCCTTCTTCTCAGCACTATGTTACCTTTTTGGGTCATCCCAGTGGTCATTGCCATCTGAAAAGAGAAGCTTTTCTAACCAGGAGTGAGAGTAGTATTAATATGTGAATATGAACATTAAGTGTAGCGCTTTCAGGGCAGCTTTGTGGGAATAATATATATATATACATTTAGCCAGACAAGAGCAGGCTTTATACCCCTAAGCCTCATGACCTCCCCTGCCACAGACTTTTGCTTAGTTTTTTCAGTACCAGGCATGTATTTCCTCCCATAGAGAGGGCCTTCAATCCAATTAGGGAGCAATTGGTTTCCCCAAGAGCAGACATGCCACTATTGCACCTGTTCGGTCATTGGGCTGAGACAGGTTTTCTTTTTAAAATATATTTTGATTTATTTCTTGGTGGGGAGTGAGTATGGGTACTCTAGGGCCTCTTGCCATTGCAAATGGACTCCAAATATATGCCCCATTTTGTGTATCTGGCTTATAATCTGGAGAATTGAACTGGGACCAACAGGCTTTATAAGCAAGCACTTTTAACCACTGAGCCATCTCTCCAGCTTTGTAACAGTTTTTTTTTTTTTTTTTTTTTTTTGCTGCTGCTAAACACCTGTCTAGCTGGCTCACAAGCTTTGGATTCTCCTGGTCCAGCTTGTCATTGTCATGGACATCTTGGGATCATAGATGGATGCTCCACTTTGTATCAGGTTTTACATACTGAAAGAATTAACTCAGGTTGGCAGGCTTTGTAAGCAAGTGCCTTTAACTACTGAACAATCTCCCAGCTCATATAATAATCTAAGGTAGATATATATATATATATATATATGTCCATGCAAAGACTTGTATCTGACATTCATAGCAACAGTATTCATAAGAGCAAGAGTATAGGAAACAACCTTAAAAACCATCTACTGAGGAATGGGTAAAAAGCATGGTATTTACTTGCATACAATGGAATATTATTCAAGCATTAAAGGGAATGAAAAGTAACTGATAAATTTTTTAACATAGATGACTTTTGGAAACATTATAGTCAATGAAAAAGCTGATATATGATTCCATTTCTATGGAGAACCCCAAATAGGCAAATCTACAGAGATATACTGAAGATTCAGTACCTCCTAAACTTGGGAGAGGGGTGAGGAAATGGAAGGATGGTGGAGAGTGATAAAGGGTTCCTCTTCACAAGCAAGTGCCTTTAACCACTGACCCATTTCACCAAGAGTTCCTTTTTGCAGTAATGAAATATTCTAAAGTTGATTACGGTGATGACTCCATAAATCTATAGGTCTACTAAAAGCCACTGACTTGTACACATAAAATAGGGAATGGCATTGAATGCAAATTATATCTTTTTTATTGGGTAGAAATTTTGTGTGGACACATCATGTGTTGGTACCATCATTTCCCTCTTCCCTGCCCTCATTTTGCTAAGGGCCTTCCTCAGTGGGATTGCTGCTATTCACCATGGGGTGTGGGTTATGAGTGGTGAGAGCATCAGTCAATCATTGTAAAGGAGAAGACAATGCCTCTTGACATTTTCTTCCACTTTGTGGCTCTTAGAATCTTTCCACCCATCTTCTGTAAAGTTCCCTGAGCCATGGTGGGTGTGCTTTAAGTCTGCTTTAGTGTTGTGTTCTCAGCAGCTTCTGGATTCTGCTTTGGCATGTGTTGAATATCCTCTGTGTCTGTCTCCATCACCCTGGCACAGGTTGTCAGGCTCACTGTGGCAAGCACTCTTGCTCATCTCGCCAATTCCTCTGTGCTTTCACCTGGGCCCTGGCTGATGGGTGAGGGATGGTTTATCTCCTTGGTTCTCATTGCCTTCTAAAAAAGAAAAACAAATTCTCCAACAGGGAAAGATGGCTCCATGTTTAAGATCACTTCCCAGAAAGCATGAAGGCCTGAGGGGTCTTGAGACTGCTTGAGTTTGATTCCTTAGCACCGATATAAACAGCTGGGTGTGGCCATGCATGCCTGTAACTCAGTCCTGTGGGGAGCAGAGACTGGAGAATTGCTAGGTCTTGGGAAAATGGTAAGCTCTGGAATTTGTAAGAGACTCTGTCTCAAGGAAGCAAGCAAATGAGTACTGGAGGAGGATGCCTGATGCTCTTCTCTGCCCTCCACACACATGTGCCTGGGGTGCGTGCATCTGCACACACATGTACATACACCACACACACCATGCCACAACACCACATACACCACACCATAACACCACACACATATACATGCAGAAAGAAAAAAAATAACAAGTGTTGTGTTCTGAGAGGTAAAATGACACTGTCAATGATATCTGGAACTTCCAATGGGTTAGAGAGTGTCAATGAAGACTTGAAAACTTGTGGTTTGGATTGATGCAAAACTACCATGTGATTGTAAGGCAAGGTATTCCCAGAGTTCTTTACTCCAAAGGAATGTCTCCTTAGATAATGGGTTTTTGCTGCCATCACTAAGACCAGACAGTCAGACCACTAGCAATGGTCTAAGAGTCTGAGAAAGTGTGTAACCAGTTTTTGGCCAAGGCATCATTCCTGCCTAAAGACTGATCAGTCACACCTATCCTTGGGAACCCCCCTTCTCAAGGATGTCCTTGGTTATAGTATGAAAAGCAGCAGCTTTTGGTTGACCTCTGTCATGTGTGATGGTAATGATGGTGTCTGTAAGCTGTTTGTTTATTTGGTTGATCCCACAGGACTGTCTATGTAGCCAATGGATGACCTCTTCAAGTACCATGGCATATGGCAGAGGACTGAGAATAGTGGTGGCCATTTCCTTCTGTAAACAGGATTCACACATGTTCTATCTGCAGCTACCATTTGTATTGCAGCAAAAGTACCCCTCATAATGGATGGTGAAAGAAAAACTTCCCACGATAAAACTCAGCTGTACAACTATATGAACACAAAGCCTAACCTACATAGAGTACTTCAGGGAATTCTCCACACAGAAGAATCAAACAACCAACCTCAAGTGCCTACAAGAAGCAGATCACAATAACCAAACTCAGAGAAGGCACAAAAAACTACAAAGTCCAAGAAAACACCAAACCACATAAACCACCACAACATGGCAGGAATTAAATCAAGCCTCACACTTATTACCCTGAATATTAATGGCCTTAATTCACCCATCAAGAGACATAAACTAACAGGGTGGATCATAAAATTAGACCCCTCAATCTGCTGTCTTCAAGAAACCCACCTCACTGCTAAAGACAGACACCTCCTCAGGGTGAAAGTGTGGAAAAAGATATTCCAAGCAAACGGAAATAAGAAACAAGCGGGCATTGCTATACTAATATTGGATAAAATAGACTTCAAACCAAAAGTAACAACTTAATGCTTCACCTTAAGACCTTGGATATAGAAGAACAAAGTAGACCAAAAATCAGTAGATGGGAAAAAATAATAAAGATTAGGGCCGAAATTAATGAATGGGAACCAAAGAAAATGATACAAAGAATCAATGAAACAAAGATTTGGTTCATTGAAAGGATAAACCCTTAGCAAATCTGACAAAAGAAAGAGAGAAGAGATAGAAATCAATAAAATTAGAGATGACAAAAGCACCATTACAACAGATAACAATGAAAGTCAGTAAATCATGAGGACATATTTTAAGAGCATATGCTCCACTGTTTGAAAATCTGAAAGAAATGGAGGATTTCTTTGATTTACATGACCTACCAAAATTAAAACAAGATGAGGTAAACCATTTAAACAGACCTATAACAAGAATGGAGATCAAAATAGTTATAAAAAAAAAATCTCCCAACTAAAAAAAACTCCAGGCCCAGATGGATTCACTGGTAAATTTTACCAGACCTTCATGGGAGAACTAACACCAATGCTTCTCAAACTTTTCCATAAAATAGAAAGGGAAGGAATACTACAAAACTCCTTCTATAAAGCCATCATTACCCTGATACTAAAACCTGACAAAGACAGAACAAAAACAGAAAATGATATATTCCAAGTTCTGAAAGAAATAACTGTCAACCAATATTACTTTATCCAGCAAAGCTATCCATCCAAATTGATGTAGAAATAAGTACATTCCATAACAGACTAAAGGAATATATGACCACTAAACCAGCTCTGCAGAAAATGTTTGAAGGGATCCTTCATGCTGAAGAGAAAGAAAAACACTCACATAAAGAAACAAGAAAAAACAAACTATATGCAAACAATACCTAATACAATAAAATAAAGGAAAAAAGGAAGAACTACAAAACAAGAAGAATGGCAAGAATAAATGCACACGTTCAATATCCCAACATAAAGACACAGGACTGCAGGCTGGGTTAAAAAGAAGGATCCTGGGCTGGAGAGATGGCTTAGTGGTTAAGATGCCTGCTTCCTAAGCCTAAGAACGCTGGTTCCAATCTCTAGCAGTTCCAATCTCCAGGTCCCACGTTTAGCCAGATGCAGTGACACAAGAGTGCAATGCCGCACTTGGCCACAAGGGGGCACGCATCTGGATTTCATTCACAGAAGCTGAGAGGCTGCTGGTGCGCCCATCTCTATCTGTCTTCCTCTCCCTCTCTCTCTGTCTCTCTCCAAAAGAAGAAGAAGGAGGAGGAGGAGGAGGAGGATCCTTCTATTTGTTGCCTCACAAGAAATTCACCTTTCCATAAAAGACAGGCACTATCTTACAGCAAAAGGATGGAAAATGGTATTTCAAGCAAATGTGCTTGCTGCTATCCTAATAACTGACAGGATAGACTTCAAACCAACATTAGTTAGGAAAGGTAAAGAAGATCACTTCATATTGATTAAAGGAACAATTCAACAAGACATTACAATTCTAAACTTATATGCAGCTAACATGGGGGCTGCCAATTTCATCAAATAGACACTATTTGACTTAAGGTCACAGATAATACCAAGCACAGTTGTAGTGGGTGACTTCAATACCCCACTCTCATCAATTGACAAGTCACCCTGACAAAAAATAAACAGAGAAGCATCTGGATTAAATGAGGTCATAGAACAAATGGACCTAACAGATAGCTATAGAACATTCCATCCAAATGCTGCAGGATACACATTCTTTTCAGCATTACATGGAATGTTCTCTAAAATAGACCATATATCAATACACAAAGCAAATCTTAACAAATACAGGAAAATTGAAATAGTTTCTTGTATTCTACCTGATCACAATGGAATTAAACTATAAATCAACAGCAAGAAAAGCTATAGAGCATACACAAAATCATAGAAACTAAATAGCATAGTACTAAATGATGAATGTGTCAATGAAGAAATCAATAAGGGAGTCAAAACATTCATAGAATCAAATGATAATGAGAACACAACATACCAAAATCTTTGAGACACAATGGTGCAGTCCCAAGAGGGAAATTTATAGCTTCAAGAGCCTATATTAAGAAAGGATTTCAATATGGATTTGTGAGGAGGGGTGGGAGGTGGTGACAGTACGGACCCTCAAAGAACAATGCTACCAGGATTTATTCCTGCAGACTTGCAAAGAGAAGTAACAGTGCAACAGTGGCATACAGCCTAGAAAGGTAACAGGCAACCAACTGTTCTCAGATTGGACATGAGACCCACTCAGTGGGAGAGAACTCATAACTGATACAGGAAACCAAGTCAGAATTCCATGGACAGGAAACTCATAGACTCTAGAGAGAAACTAATGCTCTGTGGCTAAAATAATGGGTACACACATCACAAAGCCTCTCAAAAACTAGGTTTATCCCCTTTAATCCAAGCTGCTCTCACTTTTGGTTCAAGAATTTGTTTTATATTACAGATGGCAGAGAATACTGGGGAGATTCAGAATACATCAATATAACAAGAAAAGATGGCTGATGCCTCCTGGGGTTCAGGAGTCACTGCAGAGGAAGTGGTGACACCAACCAGTTCCAGGGAGATGGCAACAGACAACATGGTCACTCAAGTCTCATCATAGCAGAAATCCAGAGGCTACAGAGAATTTAACACTAAATCAGATTTCTAAATGCTCACCTAGGCTCAGAGAGCAAGATAAGGGGCAGAGATTGTGAGAGCCACAGGGTGGGTAGGATTAGCCTGAGGGAAGTCCCCCCAAAGAGACCAACTGAGGCCTTCACCCCACAGTGAATACTGATGACCACACTGAGGAGGATCCTCAGTGGAATGGGAGCTGGAGAGAGGAGATATAAGATATAACCCTTTTAAAATATATTTTTTTAATTTCAAGCAGAAAGAGAAAAGGAGAGAGAGAGAGAGAGAGAGAGGGAAAGGGAGAAATACGGGGTGCCAGGGCCTCCAGACACTGCAAATAAACTCCAGATGCACCCCTTGTGCATCTGGTTTTACATAGGTACTGGGGAATTGAACCTGGGTCCTTAGGTTGGGTAGGCAAGCGCCTTATCCACCGAGCCAACTCTCCACCTAATAAGATAAAACCTTTTAAAAATATTTAAAAATTTTTAAAAAGAGCCGGTTGTGGTGGTACAAGTCTTTAATCTCAGGACTGAGGAGACAGAGGTAGGAGGATTGCTATGAGTTTGAGGCCACCCTGAGACTACATAATGAATTCCAGGTCAGCCTGGGTTAGAGAACCCTACTCAAAAAACAAAACAAAACAAAAACAAAAAGAACAAAAACCCAAGGACAACAATAAAAAGATATGAGTCTCATCTTAATCACCAGGATCCTCTGGAAGGCCCTTCTCCCCATAGGTGCATCACTGATGGGGACCATTTAAAGTCACTAAGCCATGGTTTTCAAAGTTTGGCCACCTGTGTACTTGTTAGAAAAAGTTCTCCGGCAGCCCCCTGTCTCCAGAGTCAGAATCTCTGTGTTAAACCCTCCAAATGATCCTGATGCACCATCAGCCCACTGAGCAAAGTGGCTTTGACCAGCTATCATGAAGGAATCAATTCTGCTGGCCTACCACGTGGGGGCAGCACAGGACCGTAAGGCTGGCTGAAAGTGCCTACAATTATGGAAGTCTCCATCTGCCCTTCCTGCCTCTGTCTAGCCTCAAGCTAGCTCCCTTCAGATCTCTCCACACAGCCACGGCGACCTTTGAGAACCCCAAGAACGGTTGTGCCACTAGTCTAGAATTTTACAGTGGCTCCTTATGGCGCTCAGGGCCCTTCATCTGCCATCCTCGTCTCCTACCAGCTGCATCCTACGTGTCCTCAGTCTCTGCACCTTTCTTGGAGTCAGAATGACCTGGGTTCAGATTTCAGCTCTGCTTTCGACCATCTAGGTGTGACTTTGGCAAGACACATCACTTGGAACCTAGTTTCCTCATCATTGAAATGGGAGCAATGAATAAAAGTTCTCGTGGGTCTGTTAAAAGAGCTAGAGTACTGGGCTGGAGAGATGACTCAGCAGTTGAGGTGCTTGCCTGCAAAACCTAACGACCAGAATTTAATTCCCCAGTACCCTCCTAAAGCCAGATGCACAAAGTGACACATGTGTCTGGAGTTTGTTTGTAGTGGGTAGAGGCCCTGGCATGCCCATTTTTCTGCCTCTGTCTCTCTTTCTCTCAGCATCTATTTCTGCTTGCAAATAAATGAACGAAAAAAAAATTTTTTAAAGAGCTAGATAATTGTTTAGAATGAGATTTTAACTGGGTCTGGCAAATAGATACTCAACATGAATCCTTGTGCACTGCTAGGCACACCCACAGTCATGAAGTACAGGCCTTCCTCCATGCCAGGTGTTGTGTGGGGAAGGCTGTCTGAGCACACCCGCTCTCCAGTACCCGACTTTCAGCTGCTATGACATGTATCACTATGCCTGGAGCCTTGTTTGGTTCTAGTGAGGCTTAAGGTCATGAAACTCTGCCAAAGGGGTCATAATAGTACCTGCTGATGGTGCTGTTGAGAAGGCCTGATATATAGGAGCATGGAATATCCCAAGGGGCCTGGTTCACATGGGGGCTCCCTGCTCTATTTCCTTTGGGCTCCCCAGGCTGGTACCTGCCTAATCCCGTTCAGACACCTAAGACTCTAGAACTCATGTCATAGAATGTAAGAAGATAGCGGTACCTGGGGCTGTCAGAAACTCCTGGCACCCAGACAGAGCAGCTGGTTCTTCATAGATTCTGAAAACCTGGACCATCCCAGGCAGGGAACCTGGAGGGGACACAACCCCACAGTCTGCATCCTGCAGAACCAGAGGTGTTGCATTTTCCCAGGGTGGATCAGACAGTATCCACTTTGTCAAGAGTCACTGTCACCAGGTGCCACTCTTTCTTGTGGTTGTCTTCTGGGGGTTACTTTGCTCTTGATCTTCATGTTCTGTAAAGAGCTAAGCCCACCCTGGATGCAGTAGACATTCATTTACATGATTAGTTGTAAAGAGCTCCAAATTACTATCCACCCCCAGCCTAAGTACCTCCCCTGCCAGGTTGTGCTGTCTGCTTGAAACTTCAGTGTTAAAAAAAAACTGCCCTTTTCAGTGGCTTTGAAAAAAATTAGCACATTACAGTCAGGCTGTGCTACATAAGTTGTGGAGCACTGTGAAAAATGGTCACACAGGTTCCTTGTTCAAAAATCCACAGGGCAACAGAAGCACAATAAGCTGAGTTAGGGGCCCTGTACAGTTGCATGGGCTGCTCCCTTGGAGAACTGGCTCTGCCTCAGCAATCACCCTGGTTGAACAGAGTGTGTCGGCTCCTGTCCTTGCCCTGGTGGGGGCCCTGGAGTCGCTTGGGGAAGACCAAGGGCCAATGGTAAATTTTGCCTCTTAGGCTCAACTCCAGTCACACACTGTTTCCAAGTTCAGAGTTCTCTCCTTGGCTTGCTTTTCTCACTGGGACTCTCTTGGGAGTCTCCTGGATATTCCTCTGGACTTTCCAGTTTTCTAGAGCCACTTTCTGAGGCTTTTCTATCCTTGGCCTGGCTGGCTTGGCAGGAAATCCTTCCTCACTCACCACTGATCCTGGGCTTCTTAGCCTGCTTAGGGGTCCCTGGAATGGGAGCCTGATCCTCTGGGGACATTTCCTGTTCCCTTAACACTAGCAACACCTTTGGGTTTAAATCTTAGCAGTCCTCACTTTGCCCTTCAGCTCAGGGCTGGCCCAAGCACTTTACTGCTGGCCTCGGGAGGTTGAGCTGAGGCTGTCCCCGTGGTCTCTCTGCACCCTGGTTTCTGGCTGGCTGTGGCCCATGGGAGGAGCGGTAGAAATTGAAGGGAGTGGGAAGCAGAGGTGTTCCATTTATTTCCCAGCTCCCTCCACCCACTGCAGCCTGGCTATGGTAGGAGGCCTTTCCCAGCTTGTGAAAGTCTTTCTGAAATACGAGCTACCCCCCTTTTTTTCTTAGCTTTGAATGACTTGGGTCAATGGACAAGTCCCTTCAGCTCTAGGGTTATGGACTTCTCACACATAACTGTGGTCAGACCTCCTGCCCTGCTCTGTAGGTAAATAGGGCTGAATATTTGTACCATTCTCTGGAAGCACCTGGTGGGGCATGAGGCAGGAACGTGACTGACACTAAGTTGGCTCTCAGTGTGTAAGGACGTCTTGTTTTGGAGAGCAGAGTGGGGCTTTCTTACTGCCCATTCTTCATCAAGCAATCCCCACTTCTAGCCAGGGTATGCCATCTAACTCTTCTGCACCTCTGGCCTCACCTTCCTGCTGTGGGTTCTTCCCCTTCTCCCTGCCCCAGGTCCCTGCAGCAGGAGCCGAGCACCTGATTTTAATCATGACTTTATGAGGAACTCCAGTCTGTGCTCCTAACTCAACTTGTCCTAGGGCTTAGTTCCATGGTTCCTAAGTGTGGCTCCCACAGCACCAGCCCTGGGGAAATGGTTAGAAATGCACACTTGGCCCCATAGATGGATAGTCAGAAGCTGTGGGGTCAGGCCCAGCAATGTGTGTTTTAAGAGGTCTTCAGAGGATTCTGGTCCTCACTCAATGTGAGAACCATGGCTTGGAGCTGGTGCTGTGCAAAAGGCACCTGGAGAGGATGCTCTGGCATGTCCCTGTATCCTTTCAGCAGCAGACATGCCCCATCCACCCCACTACTGGGCATGAGCACTAGCTTCTCTGCTTCCAGCTGTCCTTCCTTCTGATACTCCATCATGGTGCCCAGAGATGCCCATTGGCTTCTTGGGCCCCAACCAATGACTGATGGACCCAGGGCTACATACACAAGGCTGGTCTTCAGGTCTCCAGGTGGGACTCTGGTGTGAATTACTCTGAAGAGCCTCTTCATGAATTGGGCCCATGTTAGACTTCAGTTGATCTAACTTTCTACTGCTTTCCAATGCCTAGAGTGGTGTTGGTACAACGGGTATGAATTACTACACAAAATCCCTGTGCAAAAAATAAATTGCCACTTGGCTTGGCTTTATAAAATTACAGTAAGGTTGGCTCAAAGGCTCTCCTGCCAGGGAGCATGTCTGTGCTTGATTATGCTTCTCCACAGGCTGGTTGGAAAGTTAGTCAGGAGAGCCTCCTATAGCTGGGGAAGACCCTGGGTCACCAGCTGTGGCTGGCTCATTTTTCTCTTGACCTCAGAAAATCAGCTGCTCTATCTTTTGTCCAGACCTCATAGGGATGCATTTCATTGGGAGCTGCTGAGTTAATTTGGCATGGGCAGAGGTGAAGAAATGTCTGCTCACCCCATGTAGGGCACGAATGACAGACCAAAGTAACATTTCTACCTTAGTCTGGTTTGATGAACTGATGAATTTATTAGGCTTACAGGAGCATGGGTGAGGGGTTACTTACAGGGTGACTTAAAGCAGCCACATCACTGGAAAGTCCCACCCTAGCATGGATGATGACTTCCCCATAGCTGCATATACAAGAGTCCCCTCTTCAGCTATACTTCTACCTTCTAGATACCCATGTAACTAGGGCAGATTGCATGCATCCGCTTGGGAGGTGTTGTAGGAGGGAAGATGTGGCTGGATTTCAGGCGAGCATCTAATGATGTCCCCCAATTCTATAAGGGAACACCAACAGTCCTGAGCTTGTTGAAGGCTTTTTGCTCTAAGAAGGTCATGTCTGCTATGCTTGGAGGCCAGTGTTGCACACCAGAAACCTAGAAAATTTTGAAAAAGCATCTCTCCTTTGACAGCCTTCCTGAGTAGAAAGGAGAAGAAAATGATTTGTCCTCAGTAGGAAAAAAAGGGAGAGAGGGAGAGGATGTAGGAAGAAGAAAAGAAGGAAGAAGTGAAGATACCAATTTATCCCAATTAATTTTTCCTTCTCCTCCTTTCTCCCTTCCTTCCTTCCTTCCTTCCTTCCTTCCTTCCTTCCTTCCTTCCTTCCTTCCTCCCTCCCTCCCTCCCTCCCTCCCTTCCCTCTTTCCTTCCTTCCTTCCTTCCTTCCTTCCTTCCTTCCTTCCTTCCTTCCTTCCTTCCTTCCATGTGTGTACAGAATGGATGACAAGTTTGTCTGAGTGTGTTGGAGTATGTTGGCATATGTGTGTATAGGTGGCAAAAGGCTGAGTCAGGAGGGTCCAGAGTTCAAGGCTGGTCTGGTCTATAAAGAGATCCTATCTCCCACTCCCCCAAGTAAAAAAAAAAAAAAGGTGTATTTTCACATGTAGAGAGGTGTGTGTGCATGGCTGTGTGTCTAGGTGTGTGTCCATATAAGTATATAGGGGGTCTTAGCTTGAGTGAGAAGGAATATGTAGAGGTGTCTTTGTGTGTGTGCTTGTGGCTCCAGTTCTCTTACAGAAAGATAGTTACCAATGCTAGAGCCCTGCATGCCCCCGAAAGTGCCAGACCTTCCCTCAGCTGCAAAACGGACACTGTGTTCTCCTGCTACCTTCCTGGAACCCAGTGGTAGTACAGAGATGACACTGGCCAACATAACAGGATGGGCCATCTGAGCTACAGCCAGCTTCTTTCATTTGTACTTCATGTGCCTGTAGTTCTACAAGAACAGCAAAATGTACCCAGAAGCCAGGGAGGTTAAAGGAAGACCTAGTTAAATAAGTATTAAAAAAAAATTATAGTGAAATACAGCATTAATTGCCCCTTCCTGGTACCTGTGGTTTTGGGTTACCTATATTTATTTGCATTTTGGAAACTTCCACAATGAATGAGCAACAATTGAAAATGAAACCATAACATAATTACAAACACCCGTACATTTAGCCCATTAGTACTTGTTTCCTCCCTCACTACAACCAACATGGGAAAGCTTTTGCTTCCTCAACTTTGTGTTCTAACAATTTCTTGTTATCAGAAAGGTGGAAAGAACAGTGTAGCCAAAAGAGGAGGAGGAGTGCTTACAATATTGTCTTCCAGACATGAAATGGCTGTGGTATTCATGACCTCACAGTAGCTGATGCTATCTACACAAGACCTGGATATCAGGAGAGAAAAAAATCATATCACAATAGAAAAGTGACTAGTTGGGAAGAAGGAATACAATGGAGGGGGAAAGTGGAGGGTGATGGGAATAGATTATGATCATGGTGTATTGTCTATATGTGTGGAGATTGTCAATAAAAAGTTTAAAGAGCCAGGCGTAGTGGTGCATACCTTTAATCCCAGCCCTCGGGATGCAGAGGTAGGAGGATTGCAGTGAGTTCAAGGCCATCCTGAGACTACATTGTGAATTCCAGGTCAGCCTGGGATAGAGTGAGACCCTGCCTAAGAAAAAACAAAGTTAAAAGAAGGAAAATGTCCAAGTAAGAGAAATGTGGATAAAATCACTCTGTACGGATGCCTGATTCAAATTTTGTCAAACATGTAAAAAAACAAAGATGTGATGTATATATACACACTGCAACACTAGTCAGTTATAAAGTAGTAAAGTCTTGTCATTTGCAGCAGTATGGGCATATCTGAAGGAGATTATGTTAAGCAAAAAATATATAAACATGATGTAAGTGCTCACTTTTGTGTGAAATTGACTGAAGTTGATCTCATAGAGGTAGTATATAGAAGAGTGGTTGTCAGAATCTTGTGAGAGGAGCAAGAGATTGGATAGGGAAAGACTGGCCAAAGTGTATGAAGACACAGTTAGAAAGGAAGACTAAGTTCTAGTGTTCTCTTGTAGAGTAAGATGACAAGACTAGCAATATTGCATTGACTATTTCATATTAGCTAGAAGAGGGTCTGGGTTGCATGCACGGACAGTGTGCGGGTGGAAGCGGTGGTCTGGAGTGAACAGGCCAGACCCCTGTTTCCTGGCTCCTCCCTGGTCTGGGTTCCCTGCATTGGTCTATGTGCTGGAGGGCACACGGAATAAGAAGGCCAGATCCCTGTTCCCTTGCTCCTCCCAGTCCCCTGGCCCTAGTAGGTCCCTTTGTGGCTTGCTTGTCCCTGTGTGGGCTGTAGAATCAGGTCTTTTGCTCTGGTATCCTGACTGGCCACTGGGTACCAACATCTCTGTTCACCTGAGTCAGAGGGTGCATGGACCAAAGGACAAAAACTTGCTTCCTCCTCAATAACATAGTCTTCCTAAAATGGGTAGACAACAATGCAAATAAGCCAATGAAAGTCAGAAAACTGAGAGATCTCCACCAAGGATGCCTAGTCCTACAGTGGAAGCCCTCCAATGAAATCAAAGAGAAATCAACAGAAATTCATTCCCAAAATGAAAGCACAACAACCAATGAGACCCTGATCAAAAAAATCGCTGAACTGGAAGCAAACCATCAAACAACCAATAATCGTATCAATGAAATTGAATAGAATCATCTCCTAGAGTGTTCAGCTTTTGACAATAGGCTTAACCTGATTGAAGAAGACATTACAACCCTCCAAAGAGATATGAATAAATTGAAGGTAAGTTAATAAATGGAAGATCTCAACAACCGGTTGATTAAGCTTAATGAAGACTTGATCAAATGCGAGAATGAATTCCAGGAAGCATCAAGAAAATCAGAACTCAAATTGAAATTGTACCTCAAAAAAGAGATGGACACAATGCAAAATAACACAACAGAAAACAAATCAAATTAGCTAGAAGAAAGGATTTGAATGTTGTCATTGCAAAGAAGTAATAAATGCATGAAGTGATGGATATATTAACCACTCTTATCTAATTCTTACACAATGCATATATGCATGGGAACCTCATACTATACTTCATAAATGTATACAGTTGTGTATTAATTTAAAACAAAAAGTGAGTTCATATTTATATCTCTTATGTAGATTTTATAAATTATTTTTGTAAAAAAAACTTCCTAAGCCGGGCGTGGTGGCGCACGCCTTTAATCCCAGCACTCGGGAGGCAGAGGTAGGAGGATCGCTGAGAGTTCGAGGCCACCCTGAGACTACATAGTTAATTCCAGGTCAGCCTGGACCAGAGTGAAACCCTACCTCGAAAAACCAAAAAAAAAAAAAAAAAAAACTTCCTAGCTTTTCAAAATTTGTCTTTTTTTTTTTTTTTTTTTGAGGTAGGATCTTACTCTGGCCCAGAATGGCCTTGAACTCACGGTGATCTTCCTACCTCTGCCTCCCGAGTGCTGGGATTAAAGGCGTGTGCCACCACGCCCGGCTTCTTTTTTTTAATGTAAGAAAAAAATTGGCTGCCAGTATACAGACATAAAAGGGCTTAGAGGTCTGTTTTATTTATTTATTTTTTTTGCCTGTGATTAAGGGGTATTGTTAAGACTCTGATAACAAAAGAGAGATGTGATGGTTAATCTCAGTTGTTACCTTGACAGGATTTAGAATCACCATGGAAACAAATCTCTGGACATGTGTGTAAAGGATTTTCTAGATTAGGTTGTTTGAAGTGGGAAGATCCACTCTAACTGTGGGTGGTGCCATTCAATGGGCTGGACATTCTGGTCAACATAAAAAGGAGAATTAGAGATGAGCATGAGTGTTCATCACTGTTTCCTGACTACAGACATGATGCACCCAGCTGTCTCATGTTCCAGTCACCATGCCTCCCCTGCCAACTAAAGTAAGCCCTTCCTCCTTGAGTTGCTTTTGTAAGGTATTTTGTCACAGTAATGAGAAAGGTACTAATGCAGAGAATGGCTCTTAGGAATGGGGTTGTTGCTGTGATAAACATGACCATGTGGTTCATAGACCTTTGGAACTACTTTGTGGATGGAACATGGAAGAGTTTTGAACTTTAGGCTAGAAAAATTGAATACTGTAAGCAGAGCTTAATGGTCTATTATGATAGGATCTTGAAAGCCAAGAATGTTGAGAGAACCATGTAGAGTGGAAAAGCTTGGCTCATAAGATTTTAGTTGAGAATAAGAACTTTATCAGGAACTGGTCTAGAGGCAGTTCATGTTGTATGCTATCAAAGAAATGAATTCATTTTTGCCTGTGTCCTGGGAGTTTAAATGATGCTGAACTCAAAAGCAATAGAATAATTTGTTTGGCAGAGGCAATCTCAGGACAGGATAGCATGTTGGTGAGTGCTGAGAAAGCAGCTAAAATTGTTAGAGACTTCAGCACCATTGTGAAGAAACATTCTGTGCTACATTGGGAAAATAGGAAGGAGAGACCAAAACCTCATCCATCAGAGGCTATATCTTATGAAGATCCAAATTTATTTTAAAGAAGAAAGCCTTGGGACTGGAGATATGGCTCAGTAGTGAAGGCTGCTTGCTTTCAAAGCCTGACAGCCCAAGTTTGATTTTTCAGTGCCTATGTAAAGCCAGATGAACAAAGTGGTGCATGTATCTGGAATTGTTTTGCACAAGCAGGAGGCCCTGGGATGCCCATTCATACTCTCTCTCTCATTAATAAATAGTAAACAAACAAAATGTTTAATGAAGAAAGCCTAAACTGAAGAATTTCCATGCTAGCACACAATCACATCAGGATTTGTTTCATCAAGGTCAGCTTGGGAGTCATGAAGACAGTAGAGCTTGTGTTCCAAGGAGGCCAGACCCCATTCCAAGCTGGCACCATAACTTAGCAGCAGCATCTATGTGGTTCTAGTTTTGGAAGCATGACAGATACCAGACTGAGGGGTCATGGAGTCTTGCTCCATGGTTCCAGAGAACTGCTCAGGTCAGGCAATGTGTGTGCAGGGAAGAGTTCCTGCAAGGAGGCCACTGTATGAAACTATGAAGGTGAACCCTAAGTTGTAATGGAGACCCCAAAATGTTAGAGGTGCCAGAACCATGGAATGTCTGCCCAGGAAAGCTGCAGCAGCAGAGCTGGAGGGATGGGCCTCTCCAAGCCCTTTAGCTGGATTCTAGATGATTCCAACACAAATTCCAGATATCAGACATGGAGTCATAAGGTTTGGAGTTTGTCCGGCTGAGTTTGTTTTGCTTTGGTCTGATCTTTCCTAGCAATGGTACACTGGAAGTATGTAACTTGTTTCATTTATTTATTTTTGAATGGACCTCTTTTTATTTTATTTTATTTTATTTTATTTTATTTTATTTTATTTTATTTTATTTTATTTTATTTTTCCTTTATGAGGTAGGGTCTCACTAGTCCAGGCTGACCTGGATTCATTATGTAGTCTCAGGGTGGTGTCAAACTCAAAGTAATCCTCCTACCCTTGTCTCCCAAGTGCTGGGATTAAAGGGGTGAGTCACCACACGGGCTGTAACTTGTTTTCTTGATGTGATAGGAGCCTATAGTTAGTTTGCCAGAGTTCCAGAAGAGATTGCACTAATATTTTTGAACAGAGGTGGAACTGTTGTTAAAGACTATTTTTATCTATTTTTAAAATTTTATGTTTTTTTTATTTGAGAGAAAGACAGGTAGAGAGAGAATGGGCAGGCCAGGATCTCTCGCCACTGCAAATGAACTCCAGATGCATGTGCCACCATCTGCATCTGGCTTACATGAGTACTGGGAACTGAACCTTGGTCCTTAGGCTTCACAGGCAAGCACCTTCACCGAAAAGCCATCTCTCCAGCAGCTCTTTATTTATTTTGAGACAGGGTCTCACTCTAGCTCATGCTGACCTAGAACTCACTCTGTGGTCCCAGGATGGTCTCATACTCACCTCTATCTTCCTACCTCAGCCTTCCTGAGTGCTGGGGACAAGGGTGGAAGGCTATGACTTAAAAGTGATATGTTTGAGTGTCAAGTTGACAGGGAATTGGGATGGTTAATTTCAGTAATAACTTGACAGGATTTAGAATCACTATGGAAACAAAGCTCTGTGCATGTCTGTGTGGAATTTTCTAGATTAGGTTAATTGTCATGGGAAGACCCAGCCTCAATGTGTAGGGCACCATTGCATGGGCTGGGCTTCCTGGACTGCATAAAAAAGAGAGCTAGCTGAGCATGATGACCGCAGATGAAATGTGACCAGCTGCTTCCTGTTCTTGCTACCATGCCGTCCCCTTCATGACAGACCTTGTACTGTAACTCAAAGTACACCTTTCCCTCAGGTATTTTGTTGGAACAATGAGAAAGGTAACTAGTATAACAGGTCTACAAGGGAAAATATAACTTGCTTATTTGGTCATAGTTTTAGTTCCATAGGTGCCTGTAGATTGATTTCTGAAAGACTCACGGTGAACTATCCATTTTTATTCTTTGTTTCCATAAAGTAGGGAAGAAAATTTTCTGTGTAGAAATATGACTGGACAAAAGGCTCTGCACTATTGAAATCCGACTGAGGAAATCAAGAACTGTCTGTTCAGAATCTTCTCAACACCTCAATTGCAGCGTTTGCAAGCCTTAAGGGTTAGTGTTTTATAACACCAAAGTTTGGCTTTGAGTCCCTTTCCCTCTACTGTTGTTTCTGCTGACCCACCAGTTACTCTTTCTCTTTCATTCTCTTTCTCTCTTCTTCTTGCTGTGCAGGGCATCAAACCCAGGGCCTTGCTCATGTTAAACATGTTTGTATCACTGATTTATAGCCCCAGCCCACCTTTTAATTTGTTTCTAGGTTTTTTTTAATTTTTAGAAAGTTATTTATTTATTAGAGACAGATAGAGGGAGAGAGAAAGAGAGTGAGAATGGGTGCAACAGGGCCTCTAGCCACTGCAAACTCCAGATGCATGCACCACCATGTGCATCTGGCTTTATGTGGGACCTGGATAATTGAACCAGGGTCCTTAGGCTTCGCAGGCATGTGCCTTAACCACTAAGCCATCTCTCCAGCCCTCTAGTTTGGTTTTTAGGTGTTTAATTTATGCAAAATAGCACAGAGGTTCTCCATATCTATATTTATATATTTATCTTATAAGCATTTTAATTTTATACAATATTATACATGCAGCTTGCACTTTTCACTTATATTGTAGAGATCATTCCATATCATGCATCCTCCTTATTGTTTTGTATAGCTGTGTACACATCTCATTGGAGACAGATATGTGGTCCTTTTCTAATTATTTGCTATTAAATAATTCTGTAAGTTAGTACTTCATTGTTTTATATTTCTGAAGGTATATCTTTAGGGTTGATTCCAAGAACTGGGGTTACTGGTTAAAAGTGTACTACAGTGATAGGATAGCTCTTTCTAACCCTATATCTGATCCTGTGATAGTGACTTCCTGTGGTTAAGGCGGTGATCTCAGATTTATCCAGCCTTACCCTGACCTTGGCTCCAAGCAGTTTACTTCACTGAGCCTGTAGGCACAGTCATGGCTATTTCCTTTCACGGGATGTTTCTTTGAAGTCCTTCACCTGTCTTGGGAAGGCTGATAGCCAGGGCAGTCAGATTAAGAGTTGGAAACCCCACCTCCTCCATGAAATCTCTGAGATATCCAATAATCTCCTGTTTTGTTATTTAACTCTTCATTCAGCATTTCCTGGGCAGAACAACTCAAAGTCCAAAACTCCCTCCTGCTCTCCAGGCAGCCACAATAGTGTGGGTGCTTCAGGAGACACCAGGATTTAATGCAAGTGGAGGTAGAGAGAGGTTGCCTCCTAGAGGTAGGGGGGTTAGAGAATGTATTTCAGAGAGCCAGGTGATAGCTGAGCTGAGAATGGAAGGGTATATGGGAGGCGGAGAGCCAAGGGGGATGAGGATTGCTAGAAGGTATCTCAGGATATTACAAAAATTTCTCTTCCCACATGCTTGGAAGTATTGTTTAACTGAAGTACTGATGGAAAATGGATTGCAGAAGGACCAAAGTGCAGGCAAAGGGACTGTAAAGAGCTGTTGGAGTCATCCAGGAGATAACTGTAGCCTAAGCCATGTATAGGGGTAAGAGGATTATTAGGGAGGTCTAATCAACTGGGTTTGGCTATTGATTAGACATAGGAGCATAAGCAAGGAGACAAGTCAACATTTAATTAAGTGTGCAAGTGCCTTGAGCAGTCGGATTGATGTTGATGCCTGTGCTTCATAAAAGGAGTCAGGTTTTATGGGTGGAGAGGGAACACACTTCTTTTTACTTGTGTTTTGTTTGAAGTGTTGGGGTTTATCCAAGTGGAAACACCTGTTCGTTTGGGAGTTTATATGAAAGATCAGGGGCTTCATGTAGACTGAAGATAATAGATCTGTGGCTAGTTAGCAAATGGATGGCAAATAACGCCACTCCTAGAAGAGAGTTCGGCTGAGGAAAAGTGCTGAGCCCCCAACTCAGAGGAACTGAGTAGTTGGTTGGAAGAAAGAAATCAAAAAGAGTCAGAGAGATGAGAGGAAAGCTTGGAGCCATTGCCAAAGAAACCAAGTATACTTCTAAGAAAGGAGGAAATGGCTAGTGAGCCAAATAATTCCCAGGAGGATAAGTCAAAGGTGGATGTACAAAGGTCCACTGAGGGCAGGATCATTAAGACCAGTTTCAGTGCTTGGGATGAAGTTCTGTGGTAGAGCCCTTTCCCAGAATACATAAGGCCCTGGATTCAATTCCCAAGACCACAATAATAAATGAAAAAAATAGCCAGGTATGATAGAACCCATCTATAATATAAGCATGTAGGAGGCAGGGGTTGGTAGGAAGATAATGAATTCAAGGCCAGCCTGGCAATATAGCAAGACCCTAACTCAAAACAAAAGAGTGATTTCAGAGACATGATGAGGGCTGAAGCAAAATTCCAAGGGCTTGAGTGATCAGCTGAGCGTAGGGCAGGAATATATCCATCAGGGCTTGCTCTGTAAGCAAGAGGAAGAAGAAAATGAGGAAGGAAGGAATACATGGAAGCAGGCAGAGCTCTTTAAAAAATTTTTTTGTTGTTTATTTATTTATTTGAGAGAGACAGAGAGAGAAAGAGGCAGATAGATAGAGAGAGAGAAGGGGTGCACCAGGGCCTCCAGCCACCGCAAACAAATTCCAGATGCATGTGCCACCTTGTGCATCTGGCTTACGTGGGTCCTGGGGAATTGAACCTTGAACCAGGGTCCGTAGGCTTCACAGGCAAGCGCTTAACCCCTAAGCCATCTCTCCAGGCCAGGCAGAGCTCTTTGAAATGACATTTTTCCATTTTCCCTTCGTCTCCAGAGAGGGGCATGGGAAGCTGCAATAGGACGTGGTGTGGAGGAGAAATGTGGCAATGACCACATAAACACACCGTTCAGGGAGGCCAGCCAAGGCTGGGCCCAGAATATCTGGACCGGAACCCATCTTCCTTCTGCAGCAGGAAGTAGAGTTGGGAGCTAAGTTAACTGTGGAATTTCCGAACTTGGAGGATGTTGGTGGCAAAGCTTTTTAGTTTTTTTTTCATTCATGAAAAAAGAATGGAAATTAAGTGCTCCCCTTCAGAAATTCCCTCCCACAGAGGAAATGCTTAATTTAGCCTTGTTTGTAGTTTAAAAAAATATCCTTGAGGTTTGAAGGCTTATTAGGGGTTGTCATCCCCTAACAGGCACGATGTTAAGGTTAAACTCTGTTTTCATTCAGCTGAAGATGTACTAAGTGGTCATATCCTAACTTTAGTGTCAAGAGGAAGTCCTCTTAGACCACCAATGGCAGATGCCCTAGGAACCTTAGATGGCCCTGCCTTCTGGCACTGATTGGTGAGGCAAAGAGAGAAAGATGAAAATTAGTCAGGGTCTTTTGACACACATCTCTGTCCCTGGAGATGAGAAAGAGGTATACTTCTCCCTCAATTAGGGTCAAATGGGAGGTACTTCCATGGAAGTACATAAAACCCTTGCTCCCTCTCCAAGGGAGATGACCCTAAAGTCCTATCTACTTAATGATTCTGTATTAGTCAACTCTCATCTCTGGGACAAAATGCCTGACAAAAATCAGTTTAAGCGAGAGAAGATTTATTTCAGCTTTCAGTTCAAGATCACAGCAGAGCAGAGCCATGAATGCTGCTGTTCAGTCAGCTCTCTCCAGTTTTTAGTTTTTCAAGTTAGGGTCTTGCACTAGCCCAGGCTGACCTGGAATTCACTATGTAGTCTCAGGGTGTCCTTGAACTCACAGTGATCCTCTTACCTCTGCCTCCTAAGTGCTGAGGTTAAAGGCGCACCACCATGCCTGGCTCTCTCCACTTTTAAAATCGACCCTTTTATGCATGTACATAATGCATTTTATGTTTATTATTATTTTTATTAACAACATATTTTGTATGGATACATCATGTGTTGGTACCCTCTTTTCCCTCATCCCTGCCCCCATTCTGTTGGGGACACTCCTCAATGGGGTTGCAGATATTCCCCATGGGGTTGTGGTTTATAAATTGTGGGAATAGCAGTTAGTTATTTTTTGGGGGAGGGAATGCCTCTGGACATGATGTCTCAGCCTGTGGCTTCTACAATCTTTCTGGACCCTCTTCCACAAAATTCCCTGAGCCATAGTGGGTGAGTTTTAAGTCTACTTCAGTGATGACCTCTAGGAGCCTCTGGATCTGTGCTTTGGGTGTTGAGTGTCCTCAGGGTCTGTCTCCTTCACCCTGGCGCTGATTATCAGGAACAGCATGGAAACAGCACTCTTGCTCATCTCCCCAATTCCTCTGTGGTTTCAGCTGTGGCTTGGCTGAAGTGCAAAGGATAGTTTATCTCCTTCGGTCTTGCTACTTTTCTGCACTCTGGAGCAGGGGATCCAGGAATTGGGGACACAGGGGTCCTTCAATCAGGAAGGTGGAGCAAAGGGCCTGCTTCCACAGCAAGCTTGCAGGTCCAGGCAACCCTGAGCCAGCCACAGGGGAACCTACTGGGACGGGGAGGAGGGTGTGGAGAACAGCTATATAATGCATTTTGATCCCTCTATCACCATTTACCCTCTCTTTTCCATTGTTCCCTCCCACTTAAATCCCTATCCTATTTCCATGCCTTATCTAGTTTTTTCAACTCCCTGATTTAAATTAGAGTTTCTTGTTTAGTCACTGGTGGGAGGATATTTATTGTAGCAAAGTGGGCAGTCCTTCAGTGGCTACACCACTAAAGAACTTGAAGTCCCCTCCTCCAGTAGTCATCAATTTCCACTTTTTACTCTGGGAAGTATGGGGCTGCATGGACCCCTTCATCATCTGCAATGCCTCGCCTCCTGAGTACCAGGGATTACAATTATGTGACACTTTGCCCAGCAAATATTTATTAAGCATCTACTATGCATTAGTTACTATGTGAGAGCTGGAGATATACCACAGGAAACATCATCAACTAATCACACACAGTAGCTGCAGCTAAAGTCCCTGCTAAGAACCACTAGTAACTCACCAGAGCTGTTGGGCAGAAGGGAATTTTCCAGTGAGTGATGAGTCCCAAAACACTGGATCATGATTCTGGCTTTGAAAATGTCTTTGTTAATGATGTCTTTTAAAAAAACTTTGTTTTATTGACAACTTCCATAATTATAGACAATAAACCATGGTAATTCCCTCCTCTTTCCCCTTCACAAATCCCCCACTTTCCCCTTCACAATTCCCCAACTTTCCCCTTCACAAATCCACTCTCCATCATATCCCCTCCCCCTCTCAATTACTCTCTCCTTTTCTTTTATTTATTTTTATTTTTTGCTTTTTCAAGGTAGGGTCTCACTCTAGCTCAGAATGACCTAGACTTCATTCACTATGTAGTCTCAGGGTGGCCTTGAACTCACAGGGATCCTCTTACCTCTGCCTTCCAAGTACTGGGATTAAAGGCATTCACCACCATGCCCAGCTCAAATTGTCCTTTTAAAATGAGTTTTGGTATATTCTGATTTTACTATGGATGGTAGATGATTCAACTGTGGTTATTATACACTATCAATAAAGACAGGTGAGATACAAACAAAATAGAAGGTGAATAGGCAGAGACAGAGTATCACCTCTGAACTTGTCATCTCTTTCCCTTTGACGATAAAGATAAAGATGTCACCATGAGAGGTGCTGAGACTGACTGTGGCCTGCGCGACTCCTTGAGCATCGTGTCAGCAGAGTCCTTTGCTTCAGCAGTGCAGGTAGGCACAGAAGACAGGTTACATCCTCAGCTGGTCTCAAGTGTGGTTCTTGCTTGTTTCAGCAAGGATCTATTTTTCCTGTATGGGTTTTTGTTTTGCATATGTGTATGTGTGTTGAGGGTGTGTATGTGGTATATATGTTCATATATGTGTGGACACACTTGTATGTGTGCATGTGGAGGCCAGAGATCAACATTCAGTGTCTTCCTCAGTTGCTCTCCACCTTATTTATTTATTTATATTTTGCTTTTTTGAGGTAGGGTCTCATTGTAGCCCAGGCTGATCTGGAATTCACTATGTAGTCTCAGGGTGGCCTCAAACTCACGGCGATCCTCCTACCTCAGTGTGATAGTTTGAATAGATGGCCCTCAATATACTCAGTGTTTTATTAGTTTGTAGTTTTCTCTCTTTTTAAAAATATTTTATTTTTATTTATTTATTTGACAGAGAGAGATTTTGATATTATTGTCTTTTCTTCCTATTATGAGGGTCTTGTGTAGGTAGTGCCAGGCATTTTGAGGTCATGGATATCCAGGCCACTTTGTGTCTGGAAGATTGCATAGTAAGCAAACCCTTCCTTTGGCTCTTACAGTCTTTCTGCCACCTCTTCTACAATGGACCCTGAATCTTAGAATGTGAGATAGAGATGTTTCAGTGCTAAGCACTCCTCTGCCACTTCTTCTCATCAGTATGGTGTCTTTTGAATCATCACAGAGGTCATCACCATCAGAAAAGAGAAGCTTTGCCAACCAAAATTGAGAGTAGCATTAATATATGGGTATGGACATTAAGAAAAATGCTTACTGGGCAATTTGGTGAGCATACTATATGCATTTACCCAGACACCAGTTGGTGTTACACCCCTTGGGCTCATGACCTCCCCCATTATAGGCTTTTGACTAGGTTTATAGTACTAGGCATGTATTCCCTCCTGTGGAGGGGACCTCCAATCTAATTAGAGAGCAGTTGGTTTTCCCCATAACAGACATGCCACTATTGCACCCGTTGGCTCATTTGGCCTGGGCGGCCAAATTTAAAGCTTGCGGTGTCCACTGTTGCTGATTTACACTGATGACTTCTCTCTTCCACAGAGCTGCACACAGTATAGCTTATTTAAGCTTTCTATTGGCTGGTCTATTGGGAGGAGGTTTTCAGCTCAGCTCCAGCAAGATTTCTCAGTGACCTTCCAGCCCAAGCATGTGGAGTCTTCAGCAATAGGGTCTTACCATCTACTCCTGGTGGGAAACCAAGAGCCTGGGCAATGAATGACCTGGAATGTCTTGGAGGCATCAGGGATCTCCCTGGCTAACAACTCACTGGAAGGTATTCCATTCCTGTCACTGAAATTTTTCTAGTAATAATCTATGACTTCTGCGTGTGCCATTGTCCAAAAAAAAAAAATAGGTTTCCATATGGCTTATTCATACCGTCTTAAATTTTGATTAACCCTTCCCCACCCTCCCTTTACTCAATCTTTTCCCCTGATCTCACTTAGGCCATTCCACCACCAGTAATCTGTTCATCTACTTACATACGTACAATACCGTCCCCTCAAGTCCTCTCCTCCCCTCCCTTCCTTATAGCCTCTTTCTAGCTTACTGGCCTCTGCTATAGATTTTTTTAAATTTTAATTTAATTTATTTCTTTTTTGTTTTTCAAGGTAGGGTCTCACTCTAGCTCAGGCTGACCTGGAAATCACTATGTATTCTCAGGGTAGCCTCAAACCCACCATGATCCTCCTACCTCTGCCTTCCAAGTTCTGGGATTAAAGGCATGCTCTACCATGCCCAGCTTTCTGCTACAGATTTTTACTCCAACTCACATACAAGTCTAAACATTTGTAGCTAGGTTCCACATATGAAAGACAACATGTGCTGTTTGGCTTTCTGAACCTGGGTTACTCTAACCCTAACCCTATTATTATTATTTTTTTTAGTGGAGTCTGTCCTGTTAGATATTAGGATAACAACACCTGGTTGTTTTCCAAGCTCATTTGCTTGAAATACCATTTTACATCCTTTCACTCTAAGATGGTTTCTGTCTTTTATGGAAAGGTGAGTTTCTCAGAGGCAATAAATAGAAGGATTTTCCATTTTAACCTGGTCTGCAAGCTTATGTCTTTTTGTTGGGGCATTGAGGCCATTGACATTAAGGGTTATTGTTGAAAGGTATGCATTTATTCTTGCCATTTTTCTTATTTTGTAGTTCTTCCTGTTTTTTCTTTCTTTTTTCTTTTTCTTTTTTGGTCTCACTCTGGCCCAGGCTGACCTGGAATTAACTATGTAGTCTCAGGGTGGCCTGGAACTCATGGTGATCCTCCTACTCTGCCTCCCGAGTGCTAGGATTAAAGGCATGCTCCACCACGCCTGGCTTAAAAATTTTTTTGTTTTGTTCTTTTTGAGATAGGGTTTCAATCTAGCCCTTCCTAACCTAGAATTCACTATGTAGTCTTAGGGTGGCCTCAAACTCACGGTGATCCTACTACCTCTGCCTCCTAAGTGCTGGGATTAAAGTCACGTGCCACCACACCAGGCTCCTGTTTTTTCTTTACTCTCTTTTATTAACTATTATTTGAGTATGGTTTATTTTTTCCTGTTTCCTTATATGTGTGCTTTTCTTTCTCTTCAGCATGAATGATCCCTTCAAGTATTTTCTGTAGAACTGGTTTAGTGGTCCTTTATTTCTTTAGCCCATTTTTGTTGTGTAATGTCCTTGTTTCTCTGTCAATTTGGATGGATAACTTTATTGGATAAAGTAATATTGGTTGACACTTGTTATCTTTCAGAACTTGGAATACATCATTCCAAGCCCTTCTGACTTTTAAGATTTATATTGAATAATCTGCTGTTTCCTTGTTGGGCTTGCCTTTATATGTGACTTGATTTTTCTAACTGCTTTCAGTATATTTTCTTTGGTTTGTATGCTTAGTAGTTTAATTATAATATGATGGTGAGAGGTTCTTTCTTTCTTCTTTCTTTCGTTCTTTCTTTCTTTCTTTCTTTTTTTTTTTGAGGTAAGGTCTTACTCTAGCCCAGGCTGACCTGGAATTCACTATGTAGTCTCAGGGTGGCCTTGAATTCATGGTGATCCTCCTACCTCTGCCTTCCTGAGTGCTGGGATTAAAGGTGTGCGCCACCCAGCTGGAGAGGTTCTTTCTTGATTTTGTTTGTTTGACATTCTAAAGGCTTCCTGTATCTGTATTGGCATATCTCTCCCTATTTGGAGTAAATTTTAATTTTATGTATCTGTTGAAAATACCTACTATGCCTTTGGAGTGAAATTCTTCTCCTACTGTGCCCTGAATTCTTATGTTTGGTCTCTTCATAGAGAGAATATCTTGAAATTCCCATTTATGCCTTCCCATTAGTTTATTTCTGTGTTTGTTGTACTGTATTCAATCTGCCACCATGCCTTCTAGTTTAGATAGTTTAGTCCTGTCCTTGATCCATTCTACTGGTGAGATTATCTACAGAGTTTCCTATTTGACTTACTCTGTTTTGCATTTCCATTATTTCTGATTGTTATTGTTTCATTATTTCTATTTCCTTACTCATTTCTTGTAATGACCACCTTATTTCATTTAGCTGGTTTCCTGTGTTCTCTTGGAATTTCTTTAGGAGTTTGCTTTTTTCTTTGATTCTGTTGTTTTCTTCAAACACAGATATTATCATTTTTTAAAATTCTTTGTCAGTTATTTCATCTAAATCAGTCTCACTGGAGGTCATTTCTGGTGGATTTATAATTCTTGATAGAATTGTATTGTCTTGATTTTTTTGTGTTTGTTGTATTATAATGTAGAGATTTTTGTATTTTCAATTAATTTGATGCTTGGGTTTTCTAATTCTCTTTAGTATTCTTACTTAGACTTGTAAATCTGATGTTATATGTCTTCAGGATAGAGTTTAAGGCACAAGGTGTGGCTCCTATATTACTCACATAGTAATAGCAGAAGTGACCCTAGGGGTTGAGTTTGTCTGCTATGCAAGTATTCTAGTAGGTTGGGTGGAGTAAATTACTAGTAAATTCTAAAATCAACTGAGAAATATACAGTCACTCAAAACCAGCACAGAGTATTTATGCAAGACTGGGGATTAAAACAAACAGATAATTTAATAAAGTCAAAGTCCCTAAGGGTGTGTGTTGCTCCACACCCTTAATCCTCTCAATTGGGAGGCTAAGATTTCTGGTCTGAAATGTGTTCCGGGTCATCCTGGGGCTGAGTGAGACCTTGCTTCCAATAATGACAGAAGAAAAAGACAAAGGCTCTATAAATCAGGAAAGATGAAAGGCAATAATAGTCAACACACACAAAAAAACCAGCTTATTTGAGAATGGTACCGACCATCAATCATATTTAACACATAACCTGTCCTGACATGGAAGGTTAGATTAGCACTTCCTAGGCAGGCTTATTTATCTGGCTTTGTTTTAGTAGGCCCTGTTACCTTTTGGGATGCCCACCTCAGTCCCTCTCTGTTGTCCTATGGACTCTGTTAGGGTACTTGGGTCACTGTATCTAGTGTTCTGATTGGCTGTGCTGGAAGCTGTATGGCTGGGGAGTGGTTCTCTGATGGTTTGTGGCACCAGTGGTTGCGAAGGGAGGCTGAATAAGCTGCCTGAAGTTATTCTGGAGCTGCTCAGCTGGTCCAGTTGTGTTCTTCAGCAGCTACTCAGCTGGTTCCTGCTACCTTCCCCTTCAGGTTTCTTGACTTTTCAAGGAGGTTGTGTGAGTGGAAAATCCCCTCACCTGGCTTCTACTTCTGTGGCTCTGCACTGCCCAGGCAGGTGCCCACATTTTTCTTTCATTTCTAATCTAGTACTGCCTCTCTGAAAGCTCCAGACTTACCTATTTCTGCTTGTCAAAGGCGGGATTGCTAACATTTTATAAATGAAACTAATTTCCTTTTATAACTTTAAAAAGTTATTCCAAACTTAATTCCAAACAAAAGAAATCCTTACTAGTTCTTATGCCCTAGGATAATAGTAAAATTACATTTTCTACTGATTTTCTATGTGGTCTTTTCCTGTTTTCATTTGGGAAATACTGTTAATGTATCTCACTATGGAGCAGAAATTTACCCCAACAAGATAATTTCAGTCTTAGAGTAGTCAGGAAAGTTCTTGCTTTCAATATCTTCTCCAAAGAATTAACTAACCTAGATTAAATATATGACTCAGGTAACATAATAAATTTAATAACTGATATAATGTGCCTGAAATAACATACTATTGCTTTCATTTATATTGAATTTATAGATATGCTGATTATCATGCTGACATATACATAGAAACTATGCATAAATCAAAGTACATTCTATGAGCAATCTTGAAATGTCAAAGAGTTCAATAAATAGTATACTCTCAAAGTAGGGAGCACCAAACCCAGAATAAGTTATATAATTTAGTATGTTAAAAATGAAGAAATAAACAGTACATAACAACAGGAAGTACACATAGGAAAAGTAATTTTGTGGTCTTCTTCATTTTAATTTTATTGCTTTCCCATCTTCAGTAGGGAAGATTTGGAATTCAAAAGTAGAAAAATATCTGAGAAGGAACTCATGTCTTTCTGTTCTCTGGGATTCTCATGTTGTTTTCACAGCAGTTGTTTCTGGATAACATTTATGGTTATTGAGAAGTGGCAATGTCTCTATAATAGAAACTTTGCCTTTTGCAATGTTCACAATATTCACTTTGATAATGTGGATAATGTCCATAATGTGAATATTGTGGATACTATCCATATTATCAATGTGTATTGGCAATCTGTATTGATATGGGAATTCTGGGATGTCCCTGAGAGCATCAGAGCCTTATCATGACTCTAGTGGGCCATAACTCAGAGCTAAGGCCTCAGAATATCACAGTCATACAAAGCTTGCACTGAGTCAGTGGCCTCCAGATCCTTGTCATATGAATTTCAATGAATTAAATCCACAGACCAGAGAATAAGATTTAGAAAGATTTTATTATAGGGATTATAAAACTTATAGGTATAGATCTGAAGAGAAGAAAGAATAATACAGAGCTCCTATATAGCAGGAGGGGGTTCTGGAAAATGGAAAAGCCCACCTTGAAACCTAGGTTGGGGTTTTTTTAAGGGAGTGGGAAATGAACTAGTCAGTCAAGTTCTGATGTCAGGTGTCTGAGAATGGGAAATCTAGAAATCTCAGTCTTTCAGGAAGGGCCTTCTCCAAAGGTATGATTATCTCATAAAGTGAAAGGATTCCTCCACGTGGCAGAGATAAGGATGTACAAACCCTCCTGACAATTTGTGACCTGTAGTGAAGTGGAATGACTTCTTCCCCTAGTTCTCCACCAAGGTTGCCTAGTCCCACAATGGGAGCCTCCAGTGAAATCATAGAGAAATCAACAGAAATTCAATCCCCAAATTAAAACATAACAACCAACGAGACCCTGATCAAAAGAATTGCTGAACTGGAAGCAAACCATAAAAAAAAAAAAAAAAAAAACCCAACAGTCATATCAATGAAATTGAACAGAATTGTCTCTTAGAGCATTCAGCTTTTGACAGGCTTAACTTGATTGAAGAAAATGTTAGAATCTTCAAAAGAGATATGAATTGAAGGTGTATCAAGAAGTGGAAGATCTCATGAGCCAGGTGTGGTGGCATACACCTTTAATCCCAGCATTCAGGAGACAGAAGTAGGAGGACTGCCATGAGTTCAAGGCCACCCTGAGAAACAATAAATAAATACATAAATAAATAAATAAATAAATGGAAGATCTCAATAACAGATTGATTAAGCTTAACGAGGACTTGATCAAATGTAAGAATGAATTCTAGGAAGCATCAAGAAAATTAGAACTCAAACTGAAAAATCGTACCTCAAAAAAGAGATGGACATGATGCAAAATAACACAACAGAAAACAAAAATCACTTAGAGCTTATAAAAACCTCTTAGACCCCCTTGCTAACAGAGTCACTCATGTGGAAGACAGAACCTCTGACCTGGAAGACAAGACAGAAGAAATTGATCGGGAGGCCAAAAACTTTGCTAAGTTAAAAAAGTCAAGTGAACAGAATATGAGGGAACTGTGAGACACCCTAAAACGACTAAACATCCAGATCGTGGGTATACCAGAAGGAGAGGAAATCCAGGCTAGAGACATAGAGAACATAGTCAACAAAATTATTGAAGAGAAGTTTCCCTATCTGTCAAAAGAAAGGCCCATCCAGAAACAAGAAGCCCACAGAACACCAAACAGACAGGACCAAAGAAGAAACTCTCCAAGGCACATCATAGTCAAAACTCTTAACAATGAGAGAGAGAGAGCGCGCGCTAAAAGCAGCAAGAGAGAAACAACTCACTACACACAAAGGCAATCTTATCAGAATTACTTCAGATTTCTCAATGGAAACCCTGAAAGCCAGAAGGGCCTGGAATGGAACATTTCAAAGTCTAAAAAGCTATAGCTTCCAATTCAAGCTACTCTACCCAGCAATAGATGGTGAAAGCAAAACTTTCCATGTAAAAAGTCAATTCTATGATTATATGAATATAAAGCCAAACCTACAGAGAATACTCGAGGCAATACTCCATACAGAAGAATCAAACAACCAATCTCAAGAGCCAAGAAGAAGATCACAATAACCAAAACTAGACCAAGCTCAAAAAGTACAAAACACAGGAAAGCACCAAACCCCATAAAACTCCTCATCATGGCAGGGACTGATTCAAACCCCACAGTAATAACCTTCAATATTAATGGTCCTAACTCACCCATCAAAAGACATGAGTTATCAGGGTGGGTCAAAATAATGGACCCTTTTATCTGCTGTCTTCAAGAAATCCACCTTACCACTAAAGTTAAAGACCTCCTCAGGGTGAAAGGATGGAAAATTATATTCCAAGAAAATGGAAATTAAAAAAACAAGTGTGTGTTGCTATATTAATATCTGATAAAATAGACTTAAAACCAACAGTAAGCAAAAAGGACAAAGAAGGTGACTTCTTATTCATCAAGGGAATGATCCAATATGAGCACATCACAGTCATAAATATATATGCACCAAACACAGGTGCATCACAGTTTATAAAAGAAAACCTACTTGACAACAAAACAGAAATAAACATCAACACCATCAGAGTTGGAAACTTCAATACTCCACTATCATCAATAGACAGATCATCCAAGCAGAAAATCAACAGGGAAATAATACAGTTCAACAACATCATAGATCAACTAGTTCTAACAGACATCTACAGAACTTTTCACCGCAACTCTACAGAATACTCTACAGAATGCAGCTCACAGAACCTTCTCCAAAATAGACCACATATTAGGCCATAAAGCATGCCTCCATAAATTCAGGAAAATTGAAGTAACTTCCTGCATTATATCAGATCACAATGCTTTAAAGTTAGAAATTAACAACAAGAGACACATTAAGAACTCCACAAGCTACTGGAGACTAAACAATACACTTTTAAACAATGAATGGGTTGTGAAAGAAATCAAAAAGAAATTGTAAAATTCCTAGAATTGAATGATAATGAAAATATAACCTACCAAAACTTATGGGATACAATGAAGGCAGTCCTAAGGGGAAAATTTATAGCACTAAATGCCTCATAACAAAGAAAGAGAAATCCCAAACTAATAACTTAACGGTCCACCTAAAGGCAATGGAATCCAAGAAGAATCCAACCCTAAGAGCTCCAGATGGAAAGAAATAATCAAGATCAGAGAGCAGAAATTAATGAATTGGAAACTAAGAAAACAATTTTAAAAATTGATGAAATAAAGAGCTGGTTCTTTGAAAAAATAAGCAATATTGATAAACCCCTGGCCAATTTCATCAAGCAAAAGAAAAAGAAGTCTCAAATTAACAAAATCAGAAATGAAAAAGGAGAGGGCAAAACAGACATCAATGAAATTGGAAGAATCATCAGAGCATACTTCCAAAACCTCTGCTCCACAAAATTGGATAATCTGGAAAAAATGGATGAATTCCTAGACACATACCACCTACCAAAAGTAAACTGAGATGTTTAATGTTATAAACAAATCTATCACATCCATGAAGATTGAAAAGGTAATCAAAAACATCCCCAAAAAGAAAAGTCTAGGATAGGATGGCTTTTCAGCTGAATTATATCGAACCTTCATTGATGAACTGAATCTAGTTTTTCTCAAACTGTTTCACATAACCAGAGAACATGGAATGTTCCCCAACTCCTTTTATGAAGCTAGCATCACCCTAACACAAAGCCAGCAGAGATGCAACAAGAAAAGAAAGCTATAGGCTTATATCCCTGATGAATTTAGATGCAAAGATCACAAACAAAATCCCTCACAAACCAAATTCAACATCACATCAAAAGCATTATCCACCTTGATCAAGTGGGTGTCATCCCAGGGATGCAGGGATGGTTCAACATGTGGAAATCAGTCAATGTAATACACCACATAAATAAACTTAACCATAAGAACTATATGATCATGTCAATTGATGCAGAGAAGGTCTTTGACAAAATACACCTCCACTTCATGATCAAAAAGAATAGACATGGGGGTTTATATCTCAACACAATAAAGGCTATATATAAAGCACCCAAAGCCCAAATAATACTCAATGGGGAAAGACTCAAGGAGTTCCCACTGAGATAAGGACAAGACAGGGGTGCCTACTCTTATTACTGCTTTTCAACATAGTACTAAAAGTCCTAGCCCAAGCAATAAGACAGGAGAAAGAAATATAAGGGATTCAAATTGGAAAGGAAGAAGTCAATTTAGCCCTCTTTGCAGATGACATGATCATATGCTCAAGTGACCTGAAAGTCTCCACCTCAAAACTTCTAAAGGTGATTAATTCCTTCAGTAAAGTAGTAGAATAGAAAATCAATGCACAAAAATCAGTAACCTTTTATATGCAAAGGACAAATATACAGAGAAAGAAATTAGTGAGGCCATCCCATTTTCAATAGCAATAAAAAATTAAATATTAAATACCTTGGAATAACGATAACCAAGGATGTGAAAGACCTATATGATGAAAACATAAAAAAACTCAAGAAAGAAATTGAGGCAGACTTGACCTCCCATGCTCTTGGATAGGTAGAATTAATATTGTGAAGATGGCAATTCTGCTGGGTGTGGTGGTGCACACCTTTAATCTCAGCACTTCGGAGGCAGAGGTAGGAGGATCTCTGAGTTTCAGGCCACCCTGAGACTATGTAGTGAATTCCAGGTCATCCTGGACTAGAGTGAGACCCTACCTCAAGAAACAAACAAAAAAAATACAAAACAAAAAAGAAAATGGCAATTCTACCAAGGCAATATACAGATTTAATGTAATACCAATAAAAATACCAGCATTATTCTTCACAGATTGAAAAAATGATCTCAAAATTCATATGGAATATCAACAGGTCTCAGTTTTCCAAACATATCTTCAGCAAAGAAAAACCAAAAACCAAACAACAACAACAACACCAAAACCCTCTGGAGGTATCACCATACCTGATCCAAAGCTATATTACAAAGCCATAGTAACAAAACAGCATGGTACTGGCATAAGAATAGAAACATAGACCAAAGGAAGAGAATTGAAGACATGGACCCTAGGTCAAGCAACTATAGCTACTTGATCTTTGATAAAAGTGCCAATAATGTAGACTGGAGGAAAGATAGCATATTCAACAAATGGTGCTGGACAAATTGGATGACCATATATAGAAATATGAAATGAGACCCACTCATCTCTCCATACACAAAAATCAAGTTCAAATGGATTAAAGACCTCAATGTAAGACCTGAAACTTATCTCCTACTGGAAGAAAAAATAGGAGGAAGTGTCCATGACATAGGAGTAGGGAAAGACTTCCTGAACAAAACCCTAGTAGCCTGGGAAATTAAACAATCACTCAACCAATGGGACCTCATGAAGCTAAAAAGCTTTTGCACAACAAACACACCATAAGTAGAGCCAATTGATTACCCACAGAATGGGAGAAAATATTCACCAGCTATACCACTGACAGAAGCCTGGTATCTAGAATCTACAAAGAACTCAAAAAACTAAACAATAAAAATCAAACAACCCACTTCAAAAGTGGGGCAGAAACCTGAATAGGGAGTTTTCAGAGGAAGAATTACAAATGGCCAACACACACTTAAGAAAATGCTCAACATCCCTAACCCTTAGGGAAATGCAAATTAAAATACCATGTGAATTCCACCTTTCTTCAGTAAGGATGGCAATCATTAAAAAAAATCTAACAATGACAATTGTTGATGAAGATATGGGGAAAGAGGAACCTCATCCACTGTTGGTGGGAATGTAAACTTGTACAACCACTATGGAAATCAATTTGGAGATTCCTGAAAGGGATGAACATAGAGCTACCAACAGACCCAGTTATTCCCTTCCTGGGTATTTATACTAAGTGCTCCATGTGTTAACATAGAGAGATTTGCTGCTCAATTCATTATAGCTAAGAACTGGAATCAATCCAGATGCCCATCATTGGATGAATGGATAATGAAGTTGTGATACATTTACACAATGGAATTCTCTTAGCAGTTAGAAAAATCGATAGAATGAAATTTGTAGAAAAATGGACAGACTTGGAACAGATCATACTCAGCAAACTCACACAATCACAGAAAGACAAACGCTGCATGGTATCAAAGATCTGTGATTTCTAACCTGGACCTGCTCAAGTTGCTGACATACCTGATAGGCAACTCAAGGCCCAGACAATAGGGATGGAAGGGTTTGGCATTTATAGCTATAAATTTTCTTTTTCTTTTTTTTTTTTGGGGGGGGAGGTGGTTTTTCAAGGTAGGGTCTCACTCTGGCCCAGGAATTCACTATGTAGTCTCAGGGTGGCCTGGAACTCATGGTGATCCTCCTACCTTTGCCTTCCCAGTGCTGGGATTAAAGGCGTTGTGCCACCACGCCCAGCTAAATTTTCTTCTTAGGACTGACTTCATTGTATCCTGTAGGCTTTGAGATGTTGCATTTTAATCTTCACCCAGTTCTATGAGCTTTTCACCTCATTTATTTAAATTTTTTATTGACCATTTTTATACATGTACATATAATGTATTTTTCTCACAATCCTTTCCTATTACTTTCTTTTGTTTCCTCCATCCTCCTTCTACTGATCCCCTTCTTTCTTTTCAAAGGTTTTTGTTTATTTTTATTTATTTATTTGAGAGCAACAGACAGAGAGAAAGAGGCAGATAGATAGAGAATGGGCACACCAGGGCCTCCAGCCATTGCAAACGAATTCCAGATGAATGTGTCACCGTGTGCATCTGGCTTACGTGGGTCCTGGGGAAATGAGCCTCAAACCGGGGTCCTTAGGCTTCACAGGCAAGAGCTTAACCACTAAGCCATCTCTCCAGCCCAAGCCCCTTCTTTCTATTTAACCCATATTCTATTTTGTTGTCACCTTTTTCTTTTCCCTCTTCCATCATTTGCAATGACATGCTGATGGGCCTAGTATTATACCAATCTTGTGCAGGTTACAACAGCTGCTATAAGGTCATGAGGTCATGGTCATTTCATGTCCAGAAGACACCATTCCAATAACTCCTCCTCATCCTTTGGCTTTTACATTCTTTTCATTTTAAGTTTATTTATTTATTAGCAAGCAGAGAGATAGAGTGAAGAGACACAGAGAGAATGAGCATGCCAAGGCCTCCAGCCACTGCAAATGAATTCCAGATGTATGTGCCACTTTGTGCATCTGACTTTACATGGGAAATCAAACTAGGCCATTAGGCTATGCAGGCAAATGCCTCAATTGCTAAGCCATTTCTCTAGCCTGGATTTTACATTCATTTTGCCACCTCTTCTGCAGTATTCCTTGAGTCTTTGAGGGTGTGACAGAAATGTCTCATTTCATGCTGAACAACTGTCAATTCTCAGCAATTTGATGGGTTTTAAGGCTCCCCAGGAGTCACCACCATCTGCAAAAAGAAGATTCTCTGATGTAAAGTGAGAGCATTACTAGTTTTTTTTAATACCATGTCATATTTATCCTAACATATTCAAACTACCAGGATTTCAACACAAGCTCCATACAAGAACTAGCAGTGACATGATCAAGCCACTCTTCCCTTCAAACGTAGCCTTCTTCAGAAGTTGCCCATTTCCACACTCACGCCATTTTCTAGTTTTGCTGGTCACATTCTAAGTGCTCAACAGCCAGGCGTGGCTCATGGCTCCTGTGCAGGGCGGAGTGTGTCTAGACTCTTGAAGATAATAGTCAACAAATCAGGAAAGCAGAGAGAAGATGGGAAACCATTCACTCAGGTGTTTCAGGGACCCAGGAAACTTTGGCCCATTCCTGTATAGGCTACCTCTGCTCTGAATCCCAAAACTCATTCAAAGTGGCCCATATCCCAAATCCCAGAAACCCTGAATCTCAGAGGGGAAAGTCATGCTGTCTCCTCCCAGGACCACCTCTCTGTGCTCAGGTATGTCCTCCCTGAAGGGAAGTTGAGTCACAAGTGGTTTCGAAGAGATGCTATTACCATTTCTTCCTTGGGGTCTTTTGGATAGAGAGCATCACTAGTTTATGGACATAAACATAAACATTTTGAGGGCAATTTGGTGGGTATGATCTATCCATTTAGGGCTAGAGAGATGGCTTAGCAGTTAAGGCACTTGCCTGCAAAGCCAAAGGATCCAGATTCAATTCCCCAGTACCCATGTAAACCAGATGCAAAGGTGGGTGCATGCATCTGGAATTTGTTTGCAGTGGCTAGAGGCCCTGACAAACCCATTTGCTCTCTCTCTCTGAGCTAAATAAAAATTTTACTTTGAAAGTGGGAGGATGGGGAGGAGGACAATGGAACCAATACTATGAATGTAAAATCAGAATAATATAAATAAAAAATATATATTAAAAATTTTTTTAAATATATTTATTTAGCTAAACAACAACAGAGACTTCTCTTCTAGGGCCTATGTCCTTCTCAGCTATAGGTGTTTTCAGCAATAGAGGCTTACCACCTAGTTCTGGTGGGCAACCAAGAACACTGGAAATGCTGGGAGGTATTCCATTCCTGGTTCTGGGATTTTCCTATAACAATCTATGGCTTCTGGGCACAGCATAATCTACATTCACTAAGTATTTCTGCCCAAACTCACTTTAAAAAATATATATTTAAATGTTTATTTTCTTATTTATTTATGAGAGAGAGAATGTGAATATGGGCATGCCAGGGCCTCCTACCTCTGCAAACAAACCCCAGATCCATGTGCCACTTTATGTGGGTACTGAGGAATTGAACCTGGGTCTTCAGGATTTGAAAGCAAGCAACTTTAACCACTGAGCAAGCACTTAAATTTATATTTTGAATTTAAATATGAAGTAGATTTTCATATGGTTTATTCATAATATCTTGAGTTTTGGTTAGCCTTCTCCCTACCCCTCCTCGACTCCACTTATACTTTTCTATCTCTCTTTTTGATTTTTTCTGGATGTCTTCAATAACTAATTCATCATTCTGTAGTGTTGTTGAATCTCCATGAGTCTGTGTACTTTCTGTAGTTTCTCTTGTTAGTGACATCTAGCTTTAGTCCACTGTGCTCAGATGGAGTACAAAGTTATTTCGGTTTTCTTGTATTTATTGAGACTTGCTATGCATCCTAATATGTGATCTATTTTAGAGTAAGTCCCATGAACTGCTAAGAAAAGTGCATATTCTACAGTGTTTGAGTGGAATGTTCTCAAAATATCTGTTGAGTCCATTTTTTTTTGACCATGTCATTTAACTCAAGTGTTTATGTATTTACTTATTTATTTTAGGCTGGATGACCTGTCTATTGGAGAGAATTGGGTATCAATGTTGCCTACTATTACTGTGTTGGGATCAAATTGGGACTAATATCTAGTAGTATTTATTTTATGAAATTGGGTATCCCTGTTGTTTCAGTATATCTTTATCTCTTGTGACTAGTTTTGGTTTGAAGTCTGTTTTGTCAGACATCAAAATAGGGATGCCTGGGATGAAGAATAGCTCAGTGATTAAAAGCACATATTGCACAAGTCTAATGACTAGCGTTTGGATCCCCAGAGCCCACATAAATCCTGATGCAAGTAGTGCATGAAAATATTTTCTATGCTTTTGGCATGGAGTTCTTTTCCTTCTATGCACATAATTCATAGATTTGATCTTTTGATGATGTCCCAAAGATTTCTTATGCTCCACTTGTACTTTTTTCAATTTATTATTGTTGTTTACTGACATCCAATTTTTTAATCATGTCTTCAAACTTTGATGCTCTGTTTTCCATATGATAAATTCTATTAGTGTGACTTTCCACTGAAATTTTCATTTGACTCACTGAATTTTTTTAGTTCTAGCATCATTTCAGTATAGTTTTTCCTTTAAGTATTTGTATTTCTTTATTGAATTGTATTTTCAGATCCCATATTGACTTTCTCATTTCATTTAGTTGTTCTCTCAGAATTCAGACAATTGTTTCTGTTGTCTTTGAATTCATGTTCTCCTTGAATTCTTTAATTATACATATTTATTTTAATAAAGTAATTTATAATTTCTTCTGTGTTCTTTGAAATTTCATCTAAGTTACTCTTCTTGGGAGTCATTACTATTGGATTGGTACTTTTTAGAGGAGAAGTGTCATCTTGGCTTTTTATGTTAGTTGTGCTTTTGTGTTGGCACTCACACATCTGGAGATGATTTATGGATTAAGTCTTTCTGAATGAGTGCAAGATTTAGACTGGTACTTGGTTGTCCCTCATTTTTACTGGTCTTGATCAACTCATTGCTGCTTGAATTTTAGTCATGAGGCACCGGGAATGACCCTGCCTCAGCTGGGGTGTGTATGTGCATGACCACTGACCTTATAGGCTAAGGTATGTGTGGTATGCCAGGTGCAGGTGATTATGCATCCTGTAACCTCAGGCGTTATCTGCACATAGTGTAGGTGAGGTTGTTCCAGGGGTAGGGATCACATGGAAACTGTGTTGTATGGGGAATGCAGAAATGAGCACAGAGGGGAAGCATCCAGACTCATTTGGGGAGTCTCAACAGTATGGCTCAGAGGAGCCTGGGGGAGCAGATGTAGGGTTGACTGGTGTCCTGACTCATATGGGGAGTCCCTCTTTCTGATGTTTTACTGTAGATAGTTGTAACTATAAATTTCCCTCTTAAAACTACTTTAATTGTATCCCATATATTTTCACATATCTTATTATTAATTTCATTAGACTCTAGAAATGCTAAAATTTCTATATTGATTTCTTCATTGGAAAAATATTCAATAATGTGTTGTTCAATCTGTATGAATTTATGTATGTTCTATAATTTCTCTTGCTGTTAATTTCTAGTTTTATCCCAGAGTGGTCAACTCAAATACAAGAAATTATTTAAATTTTCTTTTTCTTCATTAAAAAATAATTTAATTTATTTGAGTGAAGGAGAGAGGCAGCTAGAGAAAGAATAAGCATGCCAGGTTTCTAACCACTGCAAACAAACTGCAGATACGTGCACCACCTTGTGCATCTGGCTTACCTGGCTACTAGGGTATCAAACCTGCGTCCTTTGGCTTTGTAGGCAAGCACCTTAACAACTAACCAATCTCTCCAGCACCCCCTTTTTTTCTTATAATAACACTTTCCTTGAGCTTTGATAATTTCTACTGCCTATCTCCCATATTAAATTATATTTCTTTCTTTTTTTTTTTTTTTTTTTTTGGTTTTTTCGAGGTGGGGTCTCACTCTGGCTCAGGCTGACCTGGAATTAACTATGTAGTCTCAGGGTAGCCTTGAACTCACAGCGATCCTCCTACCTCTGCCTCCTGAGTGCTGGAATTAAAGGCGTGTGCCATCATGCCCGGCATTAGATTATATTTCAAAGAAGGCTGTCTAGGACTTCCAGTATAAGATTAAAGGAGGCAGTGACAGTGGGGATCCTTATTTGAAGGGTGAAAATTTAATGTCTCTTCTTCATATTTGTTTGTTTGGTTTATGTTTGAGAGAGAGGGAGATGTGCTATTTAACTAAGTGCTGTGCAATTGCAGTGGCTGGAGGAGTTATATGTCCTCTTCCATCACTCATTCATCATTTTTATTTCCTGAGGCAGGGTCTCACTGTATCCCAGACTGACCTGGAACTCACTCTGTAGTTCAGGCTGGCCTTGAACTCCCAGAGATCCTCCTACCTCTGCCTTCCAAATGCTGACATTAAAGGCATGCACCACCATGCCCAGCTGATTGAGTTTTTAAAAAATTTATTTATGTATTTGGGAGAGAGAAAGGAAAAAAACAGAGGGGAGGGATATGGGCACATCAGGGCCTCTTGCTGTTACAAATGAATTTCAGATGCATGCACCATTTTGTGAGTCTGGCTTTATGTGGGTGCTGAGAAATCAAACCTAGGTCAGTGGGTTTTGCAAGTAAGTGCATTTAACTGCTGAGCAATCTCTACACTCTTTTCCATTCATTCTTAAGATGAAAGCCAGGTGCACAAAATAGCACATATGTCTGGAGTTCGTTGGCAGTGGCAAGAGGCCCTGGTGCACCCATACTCACTTTTTGTCTCTCCTTCAAGTAAATAATAAAAACATTTTTTAAAAGAAGGTAAAATAATGATGTAAAAATTTTTCTCCTCTAGAACTTTATTACAGGTAGAATGAATCCAAATGGCAAGCTAGCTGAAATGCAAAGGGGAGAAAGGGAGAGGAGGAGGTAGGTAGGGAGGGAGAAAGAAAGTGTGTGGGGGGGTTATTTTTCCATTATATTTAATTTCTGACACCAGAAATAAACCTTTTTTTTTTTTTTTCCTTTCAATGTAGGGTCTCACTCTGGCCCAGGCTGACCTGGAATTAACTATGTAGTCTCAAGGTGGCCTCGAACTCATGGTGATCCTCCTATCTCTGCCTCCCAAGTGCTGGGATTAAAGGCATGTGCCACTACACCCGGTATAAACCCTTTTTATTGCTTTGCCACTTAACCAACTTTCTACTGTTCTACTCCCAAATGCTTAAGGGTTGAGAAAAAAGTCACTTCAAGCTCAGAACATTTGTTACCATCAGGAAGGCACTATCTTTATTTTGAAATTTCTGATAGAAACCAAAGAAAAATATGGCTTAAAGGAAAGGGGCCAGAATCCAAAAATATCATACTGTATGGCACCATTTATTCTGTAAGAGGCAAAAATTCAAGGAAGGAAAACAGACATATAGTTTGCAAACATGGGGGAGGGTTGGTTATAAAAGGCCAAGAGGGAGTCTTTTAAAAATTATTTTTAAAAGTATTTATTTTTAAGAAAAGTGGGGGGGATGGGCATGCCACAGCCTTTTGCCACTGCAAAGAAGCTTCAGATGTATACCCCACTTTGTGCACCTGGCTTTGCGTGGGTACTGTGGAATTGAAGCTGGGCATTAGGCTTTGCAAGCAAGTGCCTTTAACTTTGGAACCATCTTTCTAGCCCAAGAGGGACTCTTTTGTGGTGATCAACTGTTTTGCATATTGATTATGTTGGTAATAACACAACTGTAATGATGTGTTAAGAGTTTCAGGACTGGCCAGGTGTGGTGGCGCACGCCTTTAATCCCAGCACTCGGGTGGCAGAGGTTGGAGGATTGCTGTGAGTTTGAGGCCACCCTGACATTATATAGTGAATTCCAGGTTAGCCTGGGCCAGAGTGAGACCCTATCTTGGAAAAAAAAAAAAAAAAAAAAAAAACAGTTTCAGGACTGTAAGGGTGAGCACTACTGTATATAAACTATACTTTATCTATCCAAGGGGGGGGCAAAGACAAAATCAAGAGTATACAATCTCACTTTTTGACATGGGAATAAATGCTGATCCTTACATATTCACTCCCACATTTGTGGCTTTTCAGCACCATTCCTTCTAGCCCTCTTCCTCCTTTTAGCTGATGAATTTTCCACCTGCTTTACTAAGAACTGGCTCAGATGAACACATCTGACCTTTCACTCTTCCATCTCTAATTTCCTCCCTATTTATATGAAGGTACAAAATGAACTCTGGGTATCTCAGCAAGGTTTCATTCTACTGTGGAAAAGAATTTTGCTGACTATTAAAAAGTAGAACAAGTTCACAAAATGCATATTGACTTGGTAGAATGCAGACACTGACATAACTGGATATTTCAGGACTATATTTATTATATATATTATATTATATATTATATATGTATAATATTATATATTATATTAAATATTATATTATTTATATATTTATTCAGGACTATATTATTTAAGGATTAGCGCAAGAAGCCATGCTGAAAAGGCCACATATGTATGATTCTAATGATAGGACATTCTAGAAAAGGCACTATGGAGACAGTAAAATGATCAGTGGCTACCAGGAGGAGGAAGAAATGAAAAGGCAATCAAGGATTTTTGGACAGCAATACTATTACTCTGTATGATACTACAATGGTGATTATCCATTACTACATATTGGCCAAACCTATAAAATGTACAACATGAAGGGGATAGGGAGATGGCTCAGTTGGTAAAGTGCTTGCCACATAAGCATGGGGACCTGGATTCAGATTCCCAGCACCCACGTAAAAGCCCGGGAAATGGCACATGCCTATAATCCCAGTGCTGGGGAGGCAGAGATAGGAGAATCCCTGAGGCTTGATGGCCAGTTTAGCTGAATCAGTGAACTCTAAGCTCACCGAGAGACCCTGTCTCTAAAAATAAGGCAGAGAGTGATGGAGGAAGACACTGGAAATTAACCTTTGGCCACCACATGTATGTGTGTACGCATGCACACACACACACACACACACACACACACATATGAACACACACACACACATACAAAAAAGGAAGCACCAAGAATGAACTCTAGGCCTGGGGAAATGGCTTAGCAGTTAAGGTGCTTGCCTGCAAAGCCAAAGGACCTAGGTTCAATTCCCCAAGACCCACATAAGCCAGATGCACAAGGCGGCACGTATCTGGAGTTCGTTTGCAGTGGCTGGAGGCCCTGGTGTGCCCATTCTCTCTCTCTCTAACTTTGCTTCTCTCTCTCTCTCAAAAAAAAAAAAAAAAAAAAAAAAAAAAAAACAGGCCGGATGTGGTGGCGCACACCTTTAATCCCAGCACTCAGGAGGCAGAGGTAGGAAGAAGATTGCTGTGAGTTCAAGGCCACCCTGAGACAACATAGTGAATTCCAGGTCAGCCTGGGCTAGAGGGTGACCCTACCTCATAAAAAGGAAAAAAAAAAAAGAACCCTATTCTAAACTACAGACTTTTTTTTAATCCTTGAAGAAAAGTCTTTGAAATGAGGTTACACATTAAAATGGAGGGCATTTTAGGTTTGTTTAAGTAGTTATATTTGTTTAAATCTAAGGTACAATTAAAATTCTTTCTGTAAGATAAAAATCTGAGTTTCAAAAAGAAAACAATCTATACTTAGAAAGTATAGTGTCATAGTTTATTTGGCAATTAAAAAATACTTATTTATTTGACATAGAAAGGGGGGGGGGAGAATGGGCATGCCAGGGCCTCCAGCCACTGCAAACAAACTCCAGATGCATGCGCCCTCTTGTGCATCTGGCTTATGTGGGTTCTGGGGAATCGAACCTGGGTCCTTTGGCCTTGCAGGCAAACGCCTTAACCACTAAGCCATCCCTCCAGCCCAATTTGGCAATTTGTTTTAGGACTGGCTTAAAAAATAATGGAGCATCTTATAAATCAAGCTTCATTGGATGAATTGATTAGTTTAAATATGATATAAATTATAAAATAGATTAAACAGATGGATATTTAGTTTATGTACAAGCCTGTGTGTGTTAGACTTTGTATCACTGTGACAAAATATCTGCCATAAACAGAGAGGTTTCAGTCCAACATGGTGGAAAAGGTCACAGTATGGCACACAGGAAGCAGTGGAGGAGAGCAACAAGGATAGTCCAGGGTCAAGGCTCAACTCCCAAACACAGGCCCCTAGTGACCTACATCTCACACTTAGCCCCTGCTTCCAACGTTCCATTGCCTTCCACTGGACTGAACCATTCATTGGGTTAGAGTCCTTATGATTGAACTGTTTAACTAAACTGAAATACCCTTATCAACACACCTAGAAATGTGCTTTATCAATCTCCTATGTATTTCTCAATCCAATTAATATGACAATCAAGATTAACCATTACAACATGGTAATAGGGTCCCAAATGGATTACAATTTAACTTCTGATGTTTTACATTTTGCACTTAAAAATAACCGGCAAATGATACAAATTTAGCAATGATCAAAATAGGAGCATGGTATTATGGTCTTTCTTGGTGACCATCTTATTTTCTGTTTATAAATATTTAAAACAACAAATCACAAATGTCTAAAAATATTTGAATAACATCTTAGAAATCTTCTGGGAACAGTTAATTTTATTGGCTGGGGAAATATTCCTGGGCAACTGGGAGATGGTAGACCTTGAGGGAGTTAAAAGTTTGGCAGACAGACACAAAAACACAAGTATCACATGATACCACTTATATGAGCTGCCCTTCGTAGTGAGATTCATAGAGATTAAAAGTAGAATCATGATTATCAGGATTTGGGAGTTGAGGTTCGTGTTACAGGGTACAGAAGTTTGGGACAAGAAAAATGTTCTGGAAGTTACAAAAATTGTGAATAAACTTAATGCTATTGAATTTTATATTTTAACATAACATATGCTTGCTTTCTTCTGTTCTGTTCTGTTCTGTTCTGTTCTCTTCTCTTCTCTTCTCTTCTCTTCTCTTCTCTTCTCTTCTCTCTCTCTCACATGGAGAAAAATGAAGTTTGATTTTCAGTATGCCAAGATTAAGATACTCAGGATCTTGTTGGATTAGGGTAATGACTGGGCTATTGTGTAGATTTAGTAGGTACCACATTGGAATCATGAGGCCAGAGAGAGTATAAGGGAGGGGAGATGGTCAGGAGCTAAGCACATCTCCCTCATTCAGAAGAGCAGTGTCCAGGGAGGTAAGAGGGAAAGACGGTTACAAATGTCAAGAGCGAAAAGACGGCTCTGTGGGGAGCAATGTTCTGGGCTGTGAGCATTTCTGGGATTGAGAGGTGAGAGCCATTAGATTTAGCCACATACGAGTATGTGGAGTTTAGCAGAGCGCCTCTAAAGGCAGCTGGATCAAAGTGCTTGGGAAGTGATGGAGACTCCTCACAACACTTTGAAGAGATTCTGCTATGAATGAGGAGTGGCATGGCCATTGGAGGCAGATTAACAGGCCTAGGGTGATCTTTGTTATTGTTTTGTAGAAATTTATATATATTTAAAAATTTTAAAAATTATTTATTTTTGGAGAGAGACACAGAGAGACAGACAGAGAGGGAGAAGGAGACAGAGAATGGACGTGCCAGCAGTCTCAGCTGCTGCGAATGAAATCCAGATGTGTTCGCCCCCTCGTGGGCAAGTGCGGCATTGCGCCCTTGTGTCACTGCATCTGGCTAAATGTGGGACCTGGAGATTGGAACTGGGTTCTTAGGCTTAGCAGGCAGGCGCCTTAACTGCTAAGCCATCTCTCCAGTCCAGAAATTTATATTTTAATTTTTGTGGTAAAATCATGTATTTTGTGATGTTTAATCTTCTGTCCCATAGAGCTTCCATCCAGTTGCTGCAAAAAAGACATCATCTTTAGCTGTTTTATTAGTTACTTCTCATTCCTGTGATAAAATACCTGACCAGAAGCAAGTTAAGGAAGGAAGGGGTTATTTTTGCTTACAGTTTGAAGTTACAGTCCATCATGAGGAGAAGGCATGGCAGCAAAGCTTGGTACAGCTGCTCATATTGTGTCCACAGTCAGGAATCAGAGAGGATGAATACTCATGGCCACCCAGCTCTCCTCTTTTTATGAAGTCCAGGACTTCAGACCATGAAATGCACTACCCAGAATAACCTAACCACACCTCAAATAACCTAACTTAGATGATCCCCCACTGACAAGCCAAGGAATTTATTATTATTATTGTTTATAATTGACAACTTCCATAATTACAATAAACCATAGTAATTCTCTCCCTCTCACTTTCCCCTTTATAGCTCCATTTTCCATCATATCTCCTCACCTCTCAACCAGTCTCTCTTTTATTTTGATGTCATTATCTTTTCCTCCTATTATGATGATCTTGTGTAGGTAGTGCCAGTCACTGTGAGGTCATGGATATCCAGGCCATTTTGTGTGGGGAATAATGCATTGTAAGGAGTCCTACCCTTACTTTGGCTCTTACATTCTTTCTGCCACCTCTTCCACAATGGACCCTGAGCCTTGGAAGATGTTATAGAGATGTTTCAGGGCTGAGCACTTCTCTGTCACTTCTTCTCAGCACTATTGTGCCTTTTGAGTCATCCCAGAGGTCACCACCATCTGAAAAGAGAAGCTTCTCTAACCAAAAGTGAGGATAAACTGGGTATGGTGGCACATGCTTTTAATCCAGCACTCAGGAGGGAGAGGTAGGAGGATTGCTATGAGTTTGAGGTCACCCCGAGACTACATAGTGAATTCCAGGTCGGCCTGGGCTAGAGTAAGGCCCCACCTTAAAAAACAAACAAAAACCAAACAAGCAAACAAACAACAACAACAAAAAAGAGTAGCATTAAGTAAAGTGCTTACAGGGCAGTTTGGTGAGCATAATTTATGCATTTAGCCAGACAAGAGCAGGCATTACACTCCTAATGCTCATAACCTCCCTGCCATAGGCTTTTGATTAGGTTTTCAGTACCAGGTGTGTATTTCCTCCCATAGAGAGGGTCTCCAGTCCAATTAGAGAGCAGTTGGTTTCCCCCATAACAGACATACCACTATTGCACCAAACTGGCCAAACTTAAGGCTTGCAGTGTCCACTGTTGTTTATCTCCACTGATGACTTCTCTGTCTCCTATGGAACTGCATGCAACATAGCTTTTTTCCAGCCTTCTGTCAGCTGGTCTACAGGGAGGAGGTTTTAAGCTCAGCTCCAGCAAGATTTCTCAGTGACCTTGCAGCCCAAGCATGTGGAATCTTCAGAAACAGGGTCTTACCATCTATTCCTGGTGGGAAACAAAGAGCATCAGGGGGCATCAGGGACCTCCGTGGCCAAGAACTCACTGGGAGGTATCCTATCATGCCCAGGGAGTTTTAAAAATATATTATATTTATTTATTTTGAGAGAGAGAGAGGAGAGAGAGAGAGAGAGAGGAAGGGAATGGGTATGCCAGGGCCTCCAGCCAGTATAAATGAACTCCAGACGCATGTGTCACCTTGTGCATCTGGCTTATATGGGTACTGGGGAATCAAACCTGGGTCCTTAAGCTTTGCAGGCAAGTGCCTTAACTACTAAGCCATGTCTCCAACCCCAAAGGATTTGTTTTCCTGTTGATTCTAAATGCCATCAAATTACCAGTCAGATATTAACCATTAGGGCCACATTTCCAGATCTCAATTAAATTGTACTTAGAGAACACAGAATAACATTAGTTTTTTAAATTTATTTTAATTTTTGTGGTGTGTGGGAGGCAAAACCCAGAACCTTATACATACTTGCACTGAGGGAGAAATCCCCCACTTCTGGTAATTATACAGTTAAGGAACTTAGAAATTGTATGGCTGGCTTGGAGACTGAGAGACTACACAGATGACTGGGGCCAGAGTTCATCCAAAAACCTTGTGGTCAGTCAAGGAAGTTCGTCACTGCTTTTGTGAGCAGTGACATTGCAGCCCAAGCATGTGGAGTATTCAGAAACAGGTTCTTACCATCAATTCCTGGCGGCAAAGAGCCTTGGCAATGAATGGCCTGTAATGTCTTGGGGGCATCAGGGACCCCTCCTCAATACAACAGATTTCCTGGTGAACACTAAACTTTCAATAGACAGTCAATGAGCCTGGGACCCTCAATGGTAGAGACAACCCCAACATCCTTAAACCCCTCAAATCCAGCCCTAATTTTGAGTTTCCTACTTTGGCGGGCTCCTGTCCATGTTAATGGATGCTTCCTTGTTTGTCTGATGTTTCTTCCTGTACTCTATCTATGAATCCTGTTTAATAAAGCCTATTACATCCACTTACTCTCTCCTACTGGCTTTTTGATTGTCTCTGCTTGGCTTAAAGATTGCAATTCTTTGTCATTCTCTAAGTAAGAATCCAGTTCAGCAGAGCTGAGCTGCTCCCTCCTGCTTCAGTTTTGATGGTGAGAGCAGAGCTGCGTCCTCTCCCTTTCAGCAGGTGCTCTATTACTGAGTTTCATTCCCTCCCTTGGTATTTTGTGCATATGGGAATAATCTTTTAGAAATGGAATAACTGAAGAAATAGGAAAGAAGGTAGAACTGAAGGAGGGACACAGTGGTGGAAGCAGGGCAGTACCTTTATCTCCCCCCAGAAAAGACCATGGCTGCAATGGGTAAGGTTGGAGAAGTGGTGATGGGCTGATGATAGCTTTTCCTTTGTGAGATGTGAAGCTAAGTCACAAGCTGGGCTGAGCAGGGGATGTTAGAGACTTGAGAACATTCAAGAAAGTAAAATAGGGCTGGAGAGATGGCTTAGTGCTTAAGGTGTTTGCCTGTAAAGCCAAAGGACTCAGGTTCAATTTCCCAGGACCCACGTTAGCCAGATACACAAGGGGGTGCATGCGTCTGGAGTTTGTTTGCAGTGGCTACAGGCCCTGGTGCGCCCATTTAAAAAAAAGAAAGAAAAAGAAAGTAAAACAGACTTCCAGGTAAGATCACAGCACAGGAGTCATGCCAAATAAGCCTAGGGAGGGATTTAAGCATAACCACAGCAAAATATACTCTTCTTCTGAAAAGTGAAGGTATGTAGGTTATTATTGGCCAAAGCAGAGAAGCAGGAGAGACCAAGATCTTCCAGAAAGGAGGAAACCTGTCAGAATCCTGCTGAGGCACTTGAGTCTGGATCTGGGTGCCCACTCAGCCCACTGTAGGAGCAGAGACCAGATGAGGGGATTTTCCAACCACATCAGCCTCCTTGCAAAGTTAAGAAAACTCAAGGGGAAACAGCAGAGACCAAAGAGGAGCTGCTGAAGGGGATACAGAGGGGACCAGCTGAGCAGTACCAGTACAAACCCAGGCTTCCTGCACTCTCTCATCCCCCAGCTGTCAGAACTGCGAACCTCTGGAGAACACATTCAGCTCCCTGTGGCAGGGCACCCAGCACAGCTGATCAGAACACCAGATCCACAGCACAACACAGAAGGATGGAGGAGGGCACTAAGCATTTGTGAGATTGGAAGCCACCCCAAAAGGTAATGAGGCCAAATGACAAAAAAGCAGGCACAGAGGCCTGCACTGGAAGTGCTAATCTGTCTTTCCATGTCAGGGCAGGTTGTGGGTTACATATTCTTGGTTGGCTTTATCATTCTCAATTAAGCTGTACTTATGGGTTGACTATTGTTGCCTTTGATGCTTTCAGATTTATAAGGCCTTTGTCTTTTTCTTCTGTCATTATTCAGGGCAGGATCTGATTCAGACACAGGCTGACCTGGAACCCATTTCAGAACAGAAATCTCAACCTCCCAGCTGACAGGATTAAGGGTGTAGAGCAACACACACCCTTAGGGATTTTGGCTTTATAAGGCTATATGTTCATTTTAATCCCCACACTTGCATACTCTGTGCTGGTTTTTATTGAATGTGTATATTTCTCAGTTGGATTTTAGAATTTACCAGTAAATTGTTGCCCCCACCCCACTAGAATACTCGAACACCAGGCAAACTCAGCAACTAGGATTACTTCTGCCATTGGATTGAAATACAAGAGCTACACTTGGCACCTTGAACTCCTACCCTGAAGGTATATAAAGTTGGATTTCAATGTCTAAGAACACTGCAGATAATTAGAAAACCCAAGCATCAGATCAACTCAGGATGCAAAAATCTCTGCATTATAATATAGGAAACAAAGAAAAAAGACAATACAATCCCACCAAAAACTAGAAACCCATCAGAAATGACCCCAATGAGACTGTTTTAGATGAAATGCCTGACAAAGATGTCAAAAAGATGATTTTATCTATACTCAAAGAAATCAAAGAAGAAAACAAAGGAATTAAAGAAGAAAACAGAGTTCTGAAAGCAAACACAAAAAACCAGCTTAATGAAATAAGGAGGTCATTAAAAGAAATGAGTAAGGAAATAAAAATACTGAAGAAAAACCAAGCAGAAATACTAGCACTGAAAAACAGTCAAATAAAAAACTCTGTAGACAGTCTCACCAGTAGAATGGATGAAGGAGAACACAGAATATCTAAACCAGAAGACCAGGTGGCAGATCTAATACAGTCCAAGAAAGAGAAAGACAAGCTAATAGGAAGGTATGAATGGGAATTTCAAGATATTCAGGACACTATGAAAAGATCAAACATAAGAATTCAGGGTATAGTAGAAGGAAAAGAATTTCACCCCAAAGGCATAGTAGGCATTTTCAACAAAATCATAGAAGAAAAATTTCCCCAAATTGGGAAAGAAATGCCAATGCAGATAGGAAGGTTTTAGAGTGCCAAACAGACAAAACCTGGAAAGAAGCTAGCCTTGCTGTGTTATAATTAAACTACTAAACATGAAAACCAAAGAAAATATATTGAAAGCAGTTAAGAGAGAAAAAGCAAGTCACCTATAAATGCAAGCCCATCAGGATAACAGCAGCTTACTCAACACAAACTTTAAAGCCAGAAGGGCTTGGAATTATATATTCCCAGTTCTTAAATAACTATCAACCAAGATTACTTTATCCTGCAAAGCTATCTATCCAAGTTGATGGAGAAATAAGGACATTCCACAACAAAAACAGGCTAAAGAAATTTATGACAACTAAGCCAGCTCTACAGAAAATACTTGAAGGAATCCTCCATGCTGAAGAGAAAGCAAAACACACACATGAGGAAACAGAAAAAAATAAACCATACACAAATAACAGTTAAAACAAGTAAGTAAAGGGAAACGGGAAGCACTAAAAAACAAGAATGGCAAGAATAAATACATACCTTTCAATAATAACTCTTAATATTAATGGCCTCAATGCCCCAACCAAAAGACACAGACTGGATTAAAAGGCAGGATCCTGCTCTTTGTTACCTCCAGGAAACTCATCTCTCAATAAAAGATAGACACTGGGGCTGGGAAAATGGCTTAGCAGTTAAGGTGTTTGCCTGCGAAGCCTAAGGACTCTGGTTCGATTCCCCAAGACCCACATAAGCCAGATGCACAAGGGGGCACATGCATCTGGAGTTCGTTTGCAGTGGCTGGAGGCTCTGGTGTGCCTGTTCTCTTTCTCTGTGCCTCTTCCTCTCCTTCTCTCTCAAATAAATAAATTAATTAAATATAAAAAGATAGACACTGTCTTAGGATGAAAGGATGGAAAATGGTATTTCAAGCAAATTGGCCTAGTAAACAAGCAGGTGTTGCTATCCTAATATCTGACAGGATAGACTTCAAACCAACATTGGTGAGGAAAGATAAAAAAGGTCACTTCATACTGATTAAAGGACATTCCAATAGGAAGACATTACAATCCTAAACATATATGCATCTAATATTGGGACTCCCAATTTCATCAGAAAACACTATTAGACTTAAGGTCATAGATAACACCAAACACAATTGTAGTGGATGACTTCAATACCCCACTCACTACCCCCTCCCCCCAAAAAAGAGACATCTGGATTAAATGATGTCATGGAACAAATGGACCTAACATATCTACAGAACATTCCATCCAAATACTGCAGAATATACATTTTTCTCAGCAGCATATGGAACATTCTCTAAAATAGACCATATATTATGACACAAAGCAAATCTTAACAAATACAGGAAAATTAAAATAATCCCTTGTACTCCACCTGAACACAATGGGATTAAACTACAAATCAGCAACAAGAAACTACAGAGCATACACAAATTCATGGAGACTAAACATCACACTATTGAATGATGAATGGGTCATTGAAGAAGTCAAAAAGGAAATCAATAAATTCATAGAATCAAATGATGGTGAGAATACAACATACCACAACCTTTAGGACACAATGAAGGCAGTCCTAAGAGGGAAATTTATAGCTCTAAGTGCTTATATTAAGAAATTAGAAGGGCTGGAGAGATGGCTTAGTGGTTAAGGCACATGCTTGCGAAACCTAAGGACCCAGGTTCATTTCTCCAGGTCCCACGTAAGCCAGATGCACATGGTGGCACATGTATCTGGAGTTTGTTTGCAGTGGATAGAAGTCCTAATGTGCCCACTCTCACTCTCTCTTTTTGTCTCTAATAAATAAATAAAAATAAAATCTTGGGCTGGAGAGATGGCTTAGCAGTTAAGAGCTTGCTTGTGAAGCCTAAGGACCCTGGTTCAAGGCTTGATTCCCCAGGACCCATGTAAGCCAGATGCACAAGGTGACACATGCATCTGGAGTTCATTTGCAGTGGCTGGAGGCCCTGGTATGCCTATTCTCTCTCTTTCTCTCTCTGCCTCTTTCTCTGTGTTGCTCTCAACTAAATAAATAAAAATAAACAAAACAAAACAAAATAAAATCTTTAAAAAAAGAAATTAGAGAGTTCACAAGTAAACAAGTTAATGATCCAACTTAAGGCCTTGGCAAAAGAACAACAAGGCAAACAAAAAGTTATTAGATGGGAAGAAATAATAAAGATTAAGGCAGAAATTAATGAAATAGAAACCAAAAAAGAAAAATCCAAAGAATCAATGAAACAAGAGTTTGTTCTTTGAAAGTATAAACACGATTGATACCCTTAGCAAATCTGACCATAAAAAAGAGAGAAGAGACAAAAATTAATAAAATTAGAAATGAAAAGGGCACCATTACAACTGATACCAAAGAAATTCAGAAAATCATAAGGACATATTTTAAGAATATATAAGCCTCTAAGTTTGAAAATCTGAAAGAAATAGATGATTTCCTTGATTTATATGACCTAATCATCTCAATAGATGTAGAAAAGGCATTTGACAAAATCCAACATCCCTTCATGATGAAGGTCCTACAGAAACTGGGAATAGACAAACCTACAGCCAACATAATACTAAATGGGGAAAATCTTGAAGCTTTTCCACTAAAATCAGGAACAAGACATGGATGTTCACTGTCCCCACTCTTATTTAATATAGTACTGGAAGTCTTAGCTATAGCAATAATACAAGAGACACTCATAAAAGGTATACAAATTGTAAAGGAAGAGATCAAATTATCATTATTTGCAGATAATATGATTCTATACATAAAGGACCTTAAAAACTCTACCAGCAAATTGTTAGAGCTGATAAACACTTATAGCCATGTAGCAGGATACAAAATAAAAACAAAGAAATCAGTAGCTTTTCTATATACTAACAACAAACATGTGGAGGATGAAATCCAGGAATCACTCCCATTCAGAATTGCCTCCAAAAAAAAGTACTTTGGAATAAACTTAACCAAGGAAGTGAAGGATCTCTACAATGAAAACTTTAAAACACTCAAGTGAGATATTGCAGAAGACATTAGGAAATGGAAAGATATCCCATGTTCTTGGATTGGAAGAATCAATATAGTGAAAAGGTCAGTCTTACCAAAAGTAATCTACACATTTAATGCAATCCCCATTAAAATTCCAATGGCATTTTTCATGGAAATAGAAAAAACAAACCTAAAATTCATTTGGAAGCACAAAAGCCTTTGAATATCTAAAACAATTTTGAGCAACAAAAATAAGGCTGGTGGTATCACCATACCTGATTTTAAGCTATACTACAAAGCCATAGTAACAAAAACAGCATGGTACTGGCACAAAGACAAACGTATAGATCAATGGAACAGAATAGATCACCCAGATGTAACTCCAGGCTGCTGCAGCCATTTGATTTTTGACAAAAATGCCAAAAAGTGCATTGGAGAAAAGACAGCCTCTTTAACAAATGGTACTGAGAAAATTGGATATCTATATGTAGAGGGATGAAAATAGATCCTTATCTCTCTCCATGCACAAGAATCAAGTTCAAATGGATCAAAGCCCTTGATATCAGACCTGAAACTCTGATACTGCTAGAGGAAATAGTAGTGGAAACCCTTTAGCATATTGGTATAAGCAATGACTTTTTGAATATTACCCCAGTTGCTCAGGAAATAAAACCACTAATCAATAATGAGACTTCATGAAATTGCAAAGCTTTTGTACAGCAAAGGACATTGTGAATTGAGCAAAGAGGCAACCTATATAATGGGAGAAAATCTTTGCCAGCTATACATCTGACAGAGGATTAATATCTAGGATATATACAAAGAACTCAGAAAACTAAATAAGAAATCAAATAACTCAATTGAAAAATGGGCTATGGAGCTAAATAGAGAGTTCTCAAAAGAAGAAATACAGATGTCATATAAACATCTAAAAATGTTTTACATCCTTAGTCATAAGAGAAATGCAAATTAAAACTACTTTGAGATTCCATCAAGGAAACAAATAATAATAAATGTTGGCGAGGATGTGGAAAAAGAGGAACCCTTCTACACTGTTGTGTAGAACCATTGTGGAAATCAGTGTGAAGGTTCCTGAGACAGCTAAAAATAGATTAACCATATGACCTAGCTACACCACTCCTAGGCATATATTCTAAAGACATGTCTCACTACCTCAGAGATACTTGCACAACCATGTTTATTGCTGTTCTATTCACAGTAGCTAGGAAATGGAACCAGCCTAGATGTCCCTCAATTGATGAATGGATAATGAAGCTGTGGTACATTAATACAATGGAATTCTATTCAGTGGTAAAGAAAAATGAAATTATGAAATTTGCAGGGCAGTGGATGGAACTGGAAAGGATTATACTAAGTGAGGTAACCCAGGCCCAGAAAGCCAAATGTTGCATGTTTTCTCTCATATGTGGATCCCAGTTACAAATGTTCTGACTCATGTGTGAGTTGGAGTAAAAATTGGTAGTAGAGGCCAGTAAGCTAGAAAAGGGCTATAAGGTAGGGAGGAGAGGGGTGGATTTAAGGGGATGGTACTATATATAATTAAGTAGATGGACAGATTACTGCAGGTGGAATGACCTAAGTGAGGTCAAGGGAAGAGATTGAGTAAAAGGAGTGTGGGAGGAGGGTTAATCAAAATTCAGGATATTGTGAATAAGCCACATGATAACCTACTTTTTTGGATTATGGCACATCCAGAAGTCATAGACTGTTACCAGAAAAATTTCAGTGCCAGGGATGGGATACTTTCCAGTGAGTTGTTGCTCAGGAAGGTCCTTGATGCCCCCCAAACATTACAGGCTATAGTCAAGGCTCTTTGTTTCTCCCAAGGAATAGATGGTAAGACCCTATTGCTGAAGACTCCATATGTCTGGGCTGCAAGGCCATTGAGAAATCAAACTGGGGCTGAGCTGAAAACCATTTTCTGGTAGATTAGCTGACAGAAAGTTGGAAAAAGCTGCACTGCATGCAGCCTTATGGGAGACAGAAACCATCAATGGTGAAAACGGTGGATACTGCAAGCCTCAAGTTTGGCTAGCCAGGCCAAATGAGCCAATGGGTGCAATAGTGGCATGTTTGTTATAGGGGAAACCAACTGCTCTCTAATTGGACTGGAGGCCCACTCCATGGGAGGGAATACATTCCTGGTGCTGAAAACCTAATCAAAAGCCTATGGTGGGGGAGGTCATGAGCATTAGGAATGTAATGCCTGCTTTTGTCTGTCTAAATGCATATATTATGCTTACCAAAATTCCCTCTAAGCACTTTACTTAATGTTCATACACATATATTAGTGCTATTCTCACTTTTGGTTAGAGAAGCTTCTCTTTTCAGATGGCGGTAACCCCTTGGATGACCCAAAAGGCACCATAGTGCTGAGAAGACGTGACAGAGTAGTGTCCAGAACTGAAACATATCACACCTTCCAAGTCTCAGGGTCCATTGTGGAAGAGGTGGCAGAAAGAATGTAAGAGATGAAGAAAGGGTAGGACTGCTTACAATGCAATCAACCAGACAGAAATTGGCCTTGATATCCATGACCTTGCAGTGCCTAGCAGTATCTTCTTTGCAAGACCCTCATAATAGGAGGAAGAGATGATGACATCAAAGTAAAAGTGAGACTAATGTAGAGAGAGGGGATATGATGGAATGTGGATTTGTGAAGGGGAAAGTGGGGGAGGGGAGGGAATTATCGTGGTTTATTGTCTGTAAGTATGGAAACTGTCAATAAAAAGGAAAAAATATAAAGAAAATTTAAAAAGGAAGGTGAAAACAAGTCACAGTGGAGAATGAGAAAGACAACCCCCAGAAGAAAGGCATGGACAGGCAGGATGGTGCTCTGGGGACCCTTGTGGCCTGAATATAAAGCAATATCCTCAGTTGTCTGTGGGCTGTGTAGAGACAGCATAGGTGGTTGGGTTTGTCTCCCTCTGCTCATCCTTCTCAAAGTGAGCTCATAGCCTAGCAGTGTCAGCCGCTCAGAACTCAGAAGTGCAAACTATGGGTCCCATCTCATTTTACTGAATCAGAAACTCTGGAGGTGAGGTCTGGTTATCTGAGTTTCTCATAAGCACTTCAAGTGATTCTAAAAGTCTAAAAAACACTGAATGAGGGGCCAGGAGCCAAGGACACGTGAGTGCTCTGCAAATCTAGGTGAGCATGGCTGTTATCTGTCAGGTTTTGGATAAAGGACACAGAGACCGTTTTTTCTTGGGCCCAAGTTCTCATTTAATGCCAGCAAGAGAGTGGCAGGCTTTGGAGCAAGAGGGAAGATGGCTCTGAACTGAGAGTGAACGAGGCCAAGAACAGGGCAAGGGGGAAGGAAGCTCTGAAACCAAGGGGAGAGAGGTTTTTTTTTTTTTTAATTTTTGGAGAGAGACACAGAGAGAGACAGACAGAGAGAGAGGGAGAGTGAAACAGATAGAGAATGGGTGCGCCAGCAGTCTCTCAGCTGCTGTGAACGAAGTCCAGATGCGTGCGCCCCTTTGTGGGCAAGTGCGGCCTTGCACCCTTGCTTCACTTTGCATCTGGCTAAACGTGGGACCTGGAGATTGGAATCGCTGGAGGTTGGAACCAGTGTTCTTAGGCTTAGCAGGCAGGCGCCTTAACCGCTAAGCCATCTCTCCAGCCCATGGGAGAGAGGTTTTTAAACGCTTTGGAGGAAAGGAAGAAAAGAGGGAAAGGTATGTACTGCAGTGCACGGGGTGTGGGAGGATGACTGCCTAGAACTCCTGCTGAACTCTCTGGGGTCAATGCAGGGAGGAAGTTGTTTTCCCTCTCAGTTCAGGTGCAGAAAAGCTTCCTCGAATTACCCTGATAGTAGGTAGGGATTCTAAGATCCCAGACTAGTCAGCAAACAGGGAAGGGGAAAAGACAACTGTCTTTGAAGTTTTGATTATCGTCACAGGAGGTAGTTCCAGAACCTCTGGCCTAGAGTGTGGGTGGTTGGGAGTGGGAGAGAGGGAGGTGGGAGGAGAGAATTCTGGAACTCTTATACTGTCCTCCCAGGCTAGTGCTTTGAGCTCTGGGGATATTCTCTCTTAACTAATGATAGATATACAAATACACATGGAGAATGAGGTACTGTTAAAAGAAATGCTGAATCTTTCTAATGAAGGAGTATTTTGCAAAGGAAAAAAAGAGAGACTGTCGTGCAAGGTAAACAACATTTTTTAAATGTATCTCTTTGTATTTTTTGAGCCTGAATTTGAATATTGCACTCTGCATGTCTTGATCTTGGCTCCTGCCTTCTGTGTGTTGGAAGGCCTCTGGACTTTCCTTTCCTTCCTAGGTCACTCCTTCCAGGATTATCACAAGGTCCTTCTGAGGCCTGGCCCATCTTTCCCCATGGCTCAAGTCCAGCTTTCAGATCTATTGGGAAATAGCAGTGAACTGGTGGTGCTACAAGAGGAGCCTTTTCTTTCTCAGCTGAAAAAAAAAAAGACAAGGATGACTCAGCCTCACCCAACCTCCAGGATCTCCCAGGCCCCAATCCTCCCAGTGACTCAGAAGATGGTCTGTTAATGGATAAACACTCCTCCCAGGAAGTTGACTTCCTCAGTCTCCTACCTGAGTCACTAGCCCTGGGGTGCTCCTATCAAGGAAAGATGTCACCAAGACCAAAGGAAGCAAACCAAGAAAACTCAAGCAGATGTGGGCCAGGGAAGTGAATGGGAGTTGAGGGACTAAAGTTCATAAGGCTAAATTTGTTCCTGATTTGCTGGTGACCTTGGATGGACCAACAAAGGGTCCAGTGTTCCTATATGGAAAAAGAGAAATCATGTAACCTAAAATGGTAGCAGATTCAGGAGCTACCTTCAGGGGTGGAAATAAACAGAGTCCTCTGTTTAGATACACTTTGGAGCCTTTTTTTTTTTTTGGTTTTTCGAGGTAGGGTTTCACTCGAATCCAGGCTGACCTAGAATTCACTATGTAGTCTCAGGGTGGCCGGCCCTGAACTCATGGTGATCCTCCTACCTCTGCCTCCCAAGTGCTGGGATTAAAGGCATGCACCACCACGCCCGGCTTGGAACTTCTTTTTTGGACAAAAAGAAGAGCGTCCTGGGGTGATTTTTATGTCTGAGGATTTCTAGCATAAGTTGAAGCTTGAGCAGGGTCTTGTGGAGGGTATAGGACATGTAAGAGCCTCCAGGAGATTGGAGGCAGGGTAAACATAGAGGGGGTCTGGGGCAGGAGGACAGATGTAGGGAGGGCTAGTCAGTTGCAGGGGCTGGGATGCCCAGTGAAAGACAAGGGAGCTTGGCAAGCAGAGCCCTGGGTGGAAGCATACCATCCCAAGACCTTGATATTTCCCCATCCCACATATTTCTGCCTTTCTTTCTTTCTGTCTTCTTTCATTTGCTCTGTCCTCATTATCTTTGTTCTTCTGAATTTGTTCCCTCCACCATCCCTTTATCTTTTGCTCTCCTCTATCATGAGGCAGCAAAGACAGGCCCCATGTGGGCTGAGTATTTCCTTTCCTGTTTAGATGATGTGTGGCATCTGCTTTTGGAGGCAGCAGTGGGCCCATCCTGTTTACTTATTACTGACACGATAGGCTGTGGCCAGCAAGACTTTCTACCATCCATGCCCCCACCCAGTGCGTGGAGGGGTCAGGATGCTAGCATAAACAGGCACACACATGGCAGATCTGCTCCAAGGAGCCAGGGATGTTCAGGGCTTTGTATGCCCTCACATGTAGGACAGTCAGCTGGGCTGAGGTCCTTTCTGTGCTGCTAACATTGATAACCCAGCATGTTGGCCATGGCTCAGGATTCTGAGAAGATCCTGAGGGAAGCTGGTGCACAGCGTGCAGCTCTATGAAAGGTGGAGACACCTCAAGAGAGAAAGGCTGTGTCTAGTGGAATGACATTAGAAGGCACCTTGTCTCATGCTCCTACTTTGCATGAGGCAGTTAGGTACAAACAAGGGCAGGAACCTGTACAATGAGTGCCTTTCCCACATCCTCTCTCTGCCTGTTTCCCCTGACTGAGCCACTCCTTAACGAATGGATGTGAAATGCCCTCCTTGGTGTGTTTTTCTTGATTTTCCCAACTCCTGTGCAGTGGCTCTGTTTTAGTTGAGCTAGAAGTTCATAGTTTTATGGATTGGTGGTATGGGTGGGGGAAGTAGGCAGGCCTGTGAGAGGACAGATGGTGGTGGTGACAGGCATTTACAGGGAAGCATGGTGCTCTATTTCTGAGATGCTTGCCTATGACCTGTCCTAAACTCTGGTCATAGGGACTTCAAGCATACAAAGATTGTCAAACAAAAAGATAGGGAACAAGCAAAACTCACATAAGCAAAAAATATAAGTGCGCTGCTTTGGATAATCTGAGGAAATTCTGGAATCTGTAAGGCTATCTGGAGCTTTCTAGGCATCTGGCCTCTTGGCTTGGTAGCACATCAAATATAAAGGTGAAACAGCCCTGGTTCCTTCTAGGAGGGATGCACCATTTTGCATTTCTCTCCTGTTTCCTTGGTGGCAGAGAAAAATGGCCTCTGCCCATGGGCCTCACTGCTGATGGTATAGCTTACAATGAGTGTCTCAAGTTCCAGGTCCTAATTTGGACTTGCCTGCCTGTGGAATCTGATTCTGAAGATAAGAGAGAGGTATTCCTAGGGAATTCTTTCTGGTAGATTACAAAGAAGGCTACCAAAGCTGCCTTCCATGCCCACGTGCACGTTTGTTATAAGTTGACTTGTGTTTCCCCTCAAAATGATATGGTGGAGTCTTAAGCTCCAGTTCCTGAGACCTGGGGATAGGGTCATTCCAGGGGCAATTAAGCTAACATGAAGTCATTGGGTCATGTGGAGATGACCACCAGGCCTATTTAGAAGTCACAGAACACTGAAGATAGCCTGGAGAGAGGTGTGGAACCGATTTTCTTTCTTTGAAAGCATCAGTCCTGCTCACATCTTGATCTTGGATATTTGCCTACCCCAACTCTTGAGATAGAGTTTCTGCTATTTAAGCCATCAAATCTGTGGTATTGTAATAGTGGCTCTAGTTTTAAAATATGTAAGGTTACTATCAAGAGGTAGAGTTGGTTACCCTCCTCTTGTGTCTGGGCCACCTTTGTGACTTTAGCCATATAATGTGGTAGAAATAATGACTCCGCAGATTTGGATCTGCCTAAAAATATTTGGCAGCTTCTATTTTCACCCTCTGGGAAAGCAAGCCACCATGTTGTGAGGAAGTCTGGGCCATCCTGTTGGAGATGGCCTGTGTAGCCCCAGCCAAGTTTCCATCTGCTGTACCTAATCATTATTATATGTAGCAGAACTATCCAACTGAGTCTAGTCAACCCAAAGAATGTGAGAAATAAAATTTGTTTTAAACCACTAAGTTTTGGGGATAGTTTGTTATGCAGAAACAGACAACTCATAGATGCCTTTCCACTATCTTTTTGGTAAGCACTCCAGTACCTCTGCTACTGTTGCCCCTTAAGCCAGGCGCCTGCAGTTCCATTATTGCTTCCCGCCTCCTGAACGGATCCTAGGTGATGAATGGCTCTTCACTTCTACACACAAAATTTCTTTTTAAAATACATTTTTTAGCTGGGCATGGTGGCACATGCTTTTAATCCCAGCACTTGGGAGGCAGAGGTAGGAGGATTACCATGAGTTTAAGGCCACCCTGAGACTACATAGTGAATTCCAAGTCAGCCTGAGCTAGAGTGAGACCCTACCTCAACCCCTCCCCAAAACAAAAGCATTTTTAGGGGGGCTGGAGAGATGGCTTAGCAGTTTAAGGCACTTGCCTGTGAAGCCTAAGGACTCATGTTTGATCTCTCTCCAGATCCCATGTAAGCCACAAAGGGGAGGCAAGTGCAAGGTCGCACATGCCCACTAGGTGACGCAAGCATCTGGAGTTCAATTGTAGTGGCTGAGGCCCTGGTGTGTCAATTCTATCTCTTTTAAGAAAAGAAAACATTTTTTTATTTATTTGAGAGAAAGACTGCCTGACTATGGATGTGCCAGGGCCCTTGCACTGCAAATGAACTCTAGACACCTGCACCACTTTGTGCATCTAGCTTTATGTGGGTACTGGGGAATCAAATCCAGGCAGACAGGCTTTGCAAACAAGCACCTTTAGCTGCTGAGCCATCTCCCCAGCCCCCAATTCTGAATTTTCAATGGCAGGGCCTGTGTGTAGCCAGCATCTTAACTGTAAAGGAGCCTGGGAAAGACAGGTTCTGGCTTCAGAGTGGGGGTGGGGAGAAGGAGTTGCAGCATGGAAAGTTCCTTAAACATAGAGGGAGTGGTCAAAAGGACTGGTACCCTGTGTTACCAGTGTGGCTGGGGTACTTTTGTTCTTGCTCAGCATTTAGCAGCAGTGAGAGGAAGCAGCAGGCAGGAGGGAGCAATAGCAGATGGTGCCCCCTAGTAACTCTCTTGTGGACCTTGGGTACAGGGACCTTTAGCTTTGCAAGTATTACAGCTTGTGAGTAGGCCTAGGAACTCAGCATTTCCTGTCCTTGACAGCAGCCATTGTCATAGCTTCTGGGCTTGGGATGTCTAAGGCTCTTGACCCTAAAGGCTTGACAGCTCTCTGGAGCTCTTCTAGGGTCTTCAGTTTCTCTTTTCAGGCTTTTTACTGTCTTGTATTCTTCAGCTTCCCATCTTCTCTACTTCCACCAGCTCCTTTGTTCCTTTTCTGGGTGTTCAGCGGTCACACACTGAGCTCCTTGCTACTATTACAGCTCATCCTGCTGACTGTTTAGCTGGTCCTGCGCTGGTGCTCCTGCTATTCCACTGTGTCTACTTCTTCTTCCTTCCTGTTACTAGCTCAGCCTGTACTACTAACAGCAGGCAAGAGACCACTGCAGAGAAGCCTTTTATTGGGCTTAATGTTGAAACACTAGGGGAGGCAGCATAGGAGGGTGTCCCCTTAGCCTACTCACTAAGTATGAACAGCTTGCTTATATAGAGAAGGGGCATTTGGACCAATCACAGCACAGCTTGCATACCAATGAGGGTTTGTGTGCACCAATTATAGCACACTCACATACAAATGAAAATTTGTGTTTGCACCATTCACAGCCTTGCCATTTTAGCCAGTCCAAGTAGTCCTTCTGATAGGCCACCAGGGGAAGTGCTTTCCCTCTGTCATAGGTAGAACAGGTGGTTCTAAGGTCACCCAGAGCTCACTGAGTTTTATGATAGCAAAAGGTCTGGTACAAAAGGTCTTGAGAGAGTCCCTCCAGAGGCTGTGTGTACAGGGGCCAGAACAATCAGAAGCTATCTTTGTAGTTTTCTCAAGACACCCCCTGGAGCTGGCATAAGGGTTGTCCAGCTGGCTGTTTGTCTGGCAGTCCTTTTACTCAAGGCAGCCAGGACGGCCAGAGTCCAATAGCTGCCAATTAGGGATTCAGATTGTTCCACCCCCCTCCTGATGAACAGGAAAATGCACACCAGGATTGCTTGCATTAAGAACTTAAAAGGGGGCTGGGGAGATGGCTCAGCACTTGAAGGCACTTCAAAGCTGGCCAGCCCAGGTTGGACTTGGTTTGATTCCCCAGTACCCACATAAAGTTAGCTGCACAAAGTGACTCATGCATCTGGAGTTCACTTGTACTGGCAAAGCCCTGGCATGCCCATTTGCTCTCTCAAAAAAAAAAAAAAAAAAAAATTTACAAAAGCTTATCATTTACACTAATAGTGATTTTTCAACAGATTTTTAACAGTGTTTAACACTTGCCCCCTGCCCCAGGGGGAATTGCATTGCCTTTATCTGTGTCACTTGGAGCATAAGTATCTTCAGTGGCTTTTGGAGGACACTTACTCCATACCTTAGCACGTAGCTCCAGACCATTCATTTTGCAGTAGCAAACAGTCCTCTGTAATCACTTCCCTCACTCTCCATCAGTGTGGTCTAGATGGATGGACTGAGACATGGCTGTGCCATTCTTCTGTCCTAACGTTACCTCAGTGACCGGTTTGGGATGACAAATGAACTGGAGAGAGCCAACTAGGTATAACCTTAGCTTTTACTGAAAGAAATGAGGACTTGGGCTGTGAGCATGGAGCCTCGTGCTGCTGACAACTGAGTTGCCACTGTAAGAAACAGGTTAGGGGAGGAGGACCGAGCCTTTGCATGCCTTAAATAGGTCATAACTCCCTCAGCTTTCTTTTGTATGAATATTTAATTTCCTGGTGTCTACAAGACAATTTGAGTAGTTTTTTTTTTTAACCACTTGTAATCCATTAAGTCCAGATGAATATTTTATTTACTACAACAACTCTTTGCAGTAGGTACCATTTATTAATCCTATTTTACAGATGAGGCAATCCTCCTAAAATCAACTACATGGAGGCAGAACTCAAATGCAGAGGGTCTAACCCTGACTGCCATTCATCAACATTCTGCTCCTTGATGAAGTGGAAGGAGTTGCAAAGGAAGGTATGATGCTTAGTTTCAGTTGAACCCCAAGGGAGAATGGGGTTTGTTAAAAAGGAGTGGGGAGAAGGGGCTTCCAGATTGGTCAACAACAAGGCTTTTTGGGCTGAGGAAAAAAAAAACCTTAATGGAAATTCACTTGTTCCTGATGTGAAGTCTGTTCCCCCTTCTGGCAAGGGAATGTCAAACTCCATTTCTGTAGGGTCCTTCTAGCCTCTTTTTATTCAGTCTGGTGATTAAACATAGGGCCTTAGGCTGGCCATGCCTTTGATACCAGCACTTGGGAGGCTGAGGAAGGTGGATTGCTGTGAGTTTGAAGCCACCCTGAGAATTCACTACAGAGTGAATTCCATGTCAGCTACCTGGGCTAGAGTGAGACCCTACCTTGAAAAACCAAAAATAAATAAAATAGGGTCTTAGGCATGTTGAAAAGTTCTCTACCACTCAGTGACATCCCCCATCCTTGCTTCTTTGAGGCAGGCTGTCACAGTGTAGCTCAGACTGGCCTTGAACACAGTGACCATCCTGCCTCAGCCATCAGGCTTCTGCCATAATATCCAGCTTCCCTCCTGGCCTCTGAACCTATACTGACCTGTGCTGTGCACTGGGCCTGTCCCAGGTCGAGGGGAGGGGAGAGCACCCTCCAGCCCAAGAGATTTGGCAGGGGTCATTCTTCCACCAAGGGCTTGTACCCTTTGGACTGTCAACCCACAAGTACTCCCAAAAGTTGAATAGCAGAAATTATCAGAATCCCTCCTCTCATTAAAGTAGGACAAATAAACACACACACACACACACTCACACACACGGGGCTGGAGAGATGCCTTAGCTGTTAAGCGATTGCCTATGAAGCCTAAGGACCCCACTTCGAGGCTCAGTTCCCCAGTACCTACCTAAGCCAGATGCACAAGGTGGTGTATACATCTGGAATTCGTTTGCAGTGGCTGGAGGCCCTGGCCCGCCCATTTTTTCTGTCTCTCTCTCCCTGCCTCTTTCTCTCTGTTGCTAATAAATAAATAAAAATAAACCAAAATTAAAAAAAAACACGAATAGGGATGCAGACACGAATGAATAATTTCTAAATAATTCTGAATTTGTGTGCGTGCATTTGTGTGTGCACACGCGCTTGTGTGGTGTATGCACAAGTTTGTGCTGATGTAGTGACCCGTGGGCTTACTTGTGGCAGCAGAACTTTGGGTGTCTCTATGATACACCTCCTGTTTTTGTTTTTTACCTTGCAACATTCTTACTGATCTGGGAGTTTGTGGTTGGCGAGCCTCAGCGATCTCCAGTCTCAGCTTCCCACAGAACTGGGGTTACAGATGTGCGTGGCCATGCCCAGCTGTTTACATGAGTTCTGAGAGTACAACTTGGGGGTGGTGGCGTGGTAGAATCTCAGGTCCTCCTCAGGCCATTATGCTTGCGAAAGTAGCACACCTAACTGCTGAGCATCCCTCCAGTACAGAATTCTGTTTTTTTTTCTTTCCCAAAGGAAAAAAAAAAGCCGCACCCTTAACATGATTATCCTTAGTTTTTCTATTGGGTACCAGGGAAACATACTTTCTTAAAAAGGCCACTTTGGCTCACAGGCCTGATCCATGTGGGGACTGGCTGGGGATGCGTGTGCCCCCTCCTCTGCCCAAGGTGGTGGGTGGGGTGCGGGTAGGCTGGGCTCAGAGAAGACCCTTGTAGACTAGCCTTTGGACTCTCAAATGAAATCTGGCGAAGGGCCTGCGGGGTGAAAGCAGTCCCAGAAGGAGAGGGGTACTCCTTCTTTTCCAAAGAAAGGTTCCTAAGTCTGAGTAAACTGAGGCCGCCGCGGATCCCAGGTTCGCCTTGCAGACAGCCTGGGCTTTGTCTGCAGCGTGCAGGTGCAGGTGCAGGTGCAGGTGCAGGGAGAGGCGGCGCTGGCCTGGCCTGGCTCCGCCGCGGATGGGTGGGTGAGTGGGCGTCCAGCCCGCGGTGGGGTCCAGGTGGGAACGCGGCGGGCAGGTTCCGGGCCGCCGAGCCGGGCTGCGGTGTCCTTGGGCTTCCCCGCCCCCTCCTCCCCGCGTGGGGCGGGCCCGGGGCGGAGCTCCGATCGCAGCCCGGAGGCGGAGCGTACCGGGCGGGGTGGGCCGGGGACGCTAGGCGGAGCGGGGCCCCATACAGGCCGCGGCGGCTGGCTAGGGCCCCTACGGTCCCGGCGGCGGCTGGAGGAGGAAGCCAGGCGGCTGGCGGAGGAGGCCGAGGCTGCTCGAGAAGACACTTCCCCGGCTCAGCAGGGAAAGGTACCGCTCGCGCCGAGGCTCGCCGGGGCGCAGGCAGGCTGCTGCCGCCGCTGCGGGGAGCGGGGGCTCGGAGCGGTCCCCGGGGGCTCGGCCGGAGGGCCAGCCGAGTCGCCGGGGGCCGGCAGAGGGCCGTGGGCGCCGCGTCCTCCGGCCCCTGTGGGGTGGCGGCGAGCCTGGGACAGGGGCTGCTCCGGGGCAGGCCGGACCCCGCGGGCTGCGGGCGGGCAGGGAGTCCGGGGCTCCGCGGGCGCAGACAAAGCCGGCGCGGACGCCCCGCCACGACTCCGAAGACCGGGAGGGTGGGCGCCGGGAGGGAGGAGAAGGCTTAGGACGGACCGGGGAGGCGCGCTGCGGTCCCCTGGAAGGCCGGGCGTACCGGGAAGCAGCGCTCTGGGAAGGGCCCATGGGGGGGGCGAAGGGTCATCACTTTGCGGGGAAGGGGAGTTGACGGCCCTGCGGGTGGCGCGGCTCTTGGAGAGCAAGAACCCGTGGATCTTGCACCCAAAGGGGTACGGCCAGATGAGAGCCGTGCCCACAGGTTGTTGGCAGAGCCCGCTGGTGGGGGCCTAGGAGGGAACAGCAGGTGCTGGGTGGTGGGGTCAACAGGACTGTTGTGAAGGGAGGGACGGAAGGCGTACATCTGGAAGTATGTGTGGGGCATATTGCGTTCTGCCATCTTTGCTCCTTCTGGCGGGTAGGAAGATGCCAGTTCCTGCTGACCCATGCCTTCCCTTAGGCTTCAGGGTCAGTTCACTGCCACCACCACTACCACCACCATCACTACCACCACCACCACTACCACCACGTCGTCTTCTTTATCCTTGGATCATTTCCAGGGAGGTGAGAACAGGCTCTGCTCCCCCTCATATCCCGTAGCCTCATATTTTAGCCTTGAACCCTCACCCAGAACCACATCGCAGAGCTGTCTATAGAGGTGACCCTTCCTTCTGCAGCTCCACTTCTTCCGAAGCCCATCCAGTCAGGGTCTCCAGTCATTTAACCGTCCTGCAGGCCTTTGTCCACCTCATTAGGTCTCTTTGAAAGTTGTCTTCCCAGAACCATATCCTTCCCTGACTTCTCAGGGTTCTGTCTTCCTTCCTGGCTGGCCCTGCCTTAGCCTGCTTTCCTGTAATACCTTCACTTGCTTAGAGGATCCCAGGGCTCTGTCCTCAGCCTTCTCCTCTCTCCTGACTCCCCTTCTTACCATCCTGCCTACTCTCCCACCCCTGTTTTCATTCATCTTATGATTTAAAAAAAAGAAGCATTAGTTTATACACATAGAGATCTTAAGTGGTTTTATGTTTGTGACTTAGCAGGTTTTGTCTCCAGCTCCAATTGCTGGATACCACCACCCTTCTGATGATTTATCACTTTCCGGATGAGGAAAACTAATGTGGGTAAAGCAGAACCTTTACTACATTCCCAGACAGAATCCTTCCAGTCTCTGCTATTACAGTGTGGCTTGTAATTTACCCACCTTTAAAAACAGGCAGCCAGGTTGCAGCACCCTTCCCACAGCCAGTCCCAGAACAAGGCCTTTTGGTTCTTTCCACAGAGTCTGTCTTGGGCCCATTCTCCATGCTTTGATTCCACTGTTACTGCCCCAGGGTACTGCTCCATGCCAAGCCACCTTTTAAGTCTTGCCCTGATACTATAGTAGTCCTGTCTCAGTACTGCTCTTCTCCTGGATCTATTGTAACAGAGAGTGTGAATTACAGAACATTTTGATCAGGTCATTTTATTCCTGGTGGTGACCTATACAATCGCAAAGCCTTTCCCTGGCCTGTCAGATCCACCATCACTGACCCCTGCTGACCTCCGAGCCTTGTTTGTCCATTGTCTCCTTTATATTTTCTCTGTCAGACATGTCTGAGTACTTCTGTCCCTTCAACACCCTGAGCCTCTGCTTGTCCTAGAGCCATTGCTGGCAATATCTTCTCTGCTGGAAGATTTTTAAAATATATTTTATTTATTTATTTGAGGGGGGGCAGAATGGGCATGCCAAGGCCTCTAGCCACTACAGACGAACTCCAGATGCATACGCCACCTTATGCCTCTGGCTTATGTGGGTACTGGGGAATTGAACCTAGGTTCTTAGGCTTCACAGGCAAACGCCTTAACCACTAAGCCATCTCTCCAGCCCCTGGAAGATTTGTTTCCAGCGCCTTTTACTGGGCTAGTTATGCTTTATTATTTAAGCCTAAATTTCAACATACCTTCCTCAGATGTCTTCTAGTACAGTCAGAGGACCCCTCTTCTTTCATAATTCATCATAGCGCCTGGTTTACTTTCTTCATTGCATGTGTGAGTCCATAACTGTTACAGTTGTCTTGACTTTGGCTTCTCAAGGGTTAGAACCTTGACCGATTGGCCCACTGATGTATCTGGAGCCCCTACTACAGTGCCTGGCATATAATCAGTCTTGAGCTACAAGGATAGAGCCAGGTTAGGCAGAAAAGGATGGGTATTGCAGTTAGTACAGGAGCCTCCTGTAGCCTTCATGTAACCCTGAAGATTTTGTTTCCACAAAAGCAGTTGTACAAGGAGGAAGTGAAGAAGGTATGGTTGGCTCGAGGTCAGGACTGTCTGCTTGGGGGTGGCTGGGGGGGAAGGTCAATCATGTGGAGTATTTGGAGGTCACTGTGGGTTGGGGCTAAATGATTTCCTTTGCTTTTTGGGGTGGAAATCCAGACAGGGTCAACACAGGTTGTGTGGGGGGTAGGGAGGGAATTGGGTAGAAAGCAGATTCTCCAATTCATGATAAGGGACATCCTGGGACTGCTTTCAGTCCATTCTCTAGGGCAGTTGTTGGGTATTCAGCTAGGGGTCAGGAAGTTGGAGAGGAAGAAGAAGCTGGGGCTTTGGGGGGTGTCTCTGTGTACTTCATCTTGCTACCAATAGCTCTCCTGTTTGAACAGAGGAGCCAATAGAGTGTTGAATTATGGGGCTGGTACTCTCAGAGTGAAGGGAAGAGCCAGGGCCTTCTGATATGGAGGAATAGGAGCTGGGCTCTTAACAAGGTAACCTGGGATGGATTGAGAAGTCACACCCTGAGTCAAGCAGTAAAAACAGGGGCCCGAGGCTCTGATCTAGGGTAAGGGTGCCTTGCCTGGGAAAGGCCATGAACTGGCTTGGGTGAGACCAAGGAGAGCATCCTGGATGAGAGACATCTAGCCAAGGTCAAGTAGCTGGTGCAAGGCCTTGATGTGCTCAGTGGCTGCCAGGTGTTTTAAGAATTTTGCAGCTAATAAGTCTAATCCTCTTGGCAGTTTTCATGGTCACTCTTGTTCCCACTTTACAGAGGGCACACTGAAGCACAGTTCTATAGCTAATAGTAGCAGAGTAAGGTCTGAACCCAAACCACCTGGTTCTGGGGGACACTGTGTCACTTCTCCCATGCCTCTCAGATATGGGCCAGCCCAGAGCTCCGAACAACCAAGGGCCTTTCCTGCCTTACAGGGTGCCCAGTCTGAGAACCATGTCTTTTGAAAGCAGGAGTCTTTGCTTGGGGTGAATGGCTGAGTTTCTCTGCTTTTGGTCCCACCTTTTCTTCTGAGATGGGCTCTGGACCCTGGCTGACTAGTTGGATTTCATGAGCCCTGTGGGTTTTGGGGAGCTCTGAAACTTGTTAGAATGTCACCTCTCTGGGTTTAGAACTGCCCTTGTCATTGCCTCTTAGGATCCCCACTTCCAGAGAGGGAGCTCCATGGCGCTCTGCAAACAAGCTGGCCTCTTGTAGATCCTTCCTGGAATGCTGTTTGGTAGAGCTTCAGGTTTGGCCCCCAGTCTGGTTGGGATGTGAGATTGGTTGGGTGGGCTGTAGGCACAGGGCTAAGGGACTAGAGAAGTGTGACTAAATGGCTTAGTCCACCTCACCGTTGGCTCTGTCCCTACTCTCTTTCCCTGTGCAAACCAGGATGAAAGGGACTTGTTTCTTTTGCTCTTGAAGGTTGTGGAGGCCAGCAGCTTCATGGAGTTACACACTTGAGTGCTGGGTCACTGCAGCCTCACTGCAAAAGAGTAAGGGGCTTTCCAAGGGATGCCAGTTCTGGGATCTGGGCCAGGAAGGTGGGGGTGACAGCTCTGCTCTGTGAGACTTTCCTAAGGACACCTCTGGGAAGGTGACTGGCTCCCAAGGGACTTGGTTGGTTAGCTGAGGAAGGACTGCTGACTAGAAGAATGGAGTCTGTTTGTCTAAATTCTGAGCCCCCTGAGTTTAGCAGTACTCCTTCATTTGGGTCGATTCTCCAGACTCCCAGGGAAAGAAGGAGGCTATATCAGTGGGCATTCTCCTGTACATTTGAGGAAACTGAGACATGGACCAAGCACAGTGCTTTTAGATACACAGTAGGCCTTTTGTTATCAGGAGATGCATAAAGGGGGCCTGTCCATACCTGCAGCCTTGTCTGCTGAGTTCAAGTGGACCTGAGGTAGACAGTGGACCTTGTTAGCTGTCATTGGTACCTGGCATCTCCTATGCATATCCTGGTAGCCAGAGGCAATAGGGATATAGTACATGGTCCCCACTATCTAGGAAATACAAGTGAGCTATGAACAATGTGATATGAGGTACAGTCCACACCAGCTTCCTGGAAGAAGTGTTGGTTTGAGAAGGTCTTGAAGCCCAACAGTGGAGGGTGGCACTCCTAAGGTGGAAGGTGAGCCCAGACCTGGAGAAGTGAATTGAATCCAGTCTGGGAAAGCCTTGCTTACCAAGCTGGTGAGCATGGATTTTATAGGCTCTCTCAGCTTAAAGGTTCTGAGTGCCATGACTTGATTAGAGATACGGTCTTTAAAAATGCTTCTCAGACTTGACTACATGTGTACCACCTGCAGAACTTGTTAAAATTCAGGTTGGTCCTGTCTAATTCTATGGGTCTGTAGTGAGGCTTGAAACTCTGCAATACTTTTTGTCTTTTTTTAACTTAAAAAATATTTATTTATTGACAATTTTTATACAGGTACATAATATATTTTGATCATAATCATCTCCCATTACCTCTCTTTTCTTCCTGCCCCCAACATTTTATTCTAAGCTAGTCCTTCTTCTACTTTGATCTTTCTCTGTGTGTATGAGAGAGAGAGAGAGAGAGAGAGAGAGAGAGAGAGAGACCCACTGAGATTAATTAGGGTTGCCTGTATGAGCATGGGTGAGAGTTGTTTACCAGAGTATGTACAACTTACCAGTGGCTGCACCACTGAAGAAAATGTTTTCTGGTTCTCCAGCAATCATTAACTGTTAAAAACTCCTCAGGGAGGCATGGGGGTCTCATGCCCTCCTCCGTCATCCATTATGGAATGTTGACGGGCCATGATGGGATATTGTGCAGGTCATGACCTTTCCTGTTAAATCATGAATGCAATGGCCATGTCCTTTCTTTTTAAAAAAATATTATATTTTTGTTCTTATTTATTTTAAGTTTTCTAATTCATTATTTATTAGAGTGAGACAGAGAGAGACAGAGAGAGAGAGAGAGAGAGAGAGAGAAAGGCAGATAGAGAGAATGGGCACACCAGAGCCTCTAGTCACTGCAAATGAACTCCAGGCACATGCACATGTGCCACCTTGTGCATCTAACTTATGTGGGTACTGGAGAATCGAATCTGAGTTCTTAGGCTTTGCAGGCAAGTGCCTTAACTGCTAAGCCATCTCTCTATCCCTATTTTTATTTATTTATTAGAGAGAGAGAGAGAATGGGTGCACCAGGACCTGTACTCACTGCAAATGAACTCCAGATGTATGTGCCACCATGTATACATGCTTACATGAGTACTGGGGAATTGAACCTGGTCCTTATGCTTCACAGGCAAGTGCCGTAACCACTAAGCCATCTCTCCAGCTCAGCCATGCCACAGCACTCCTCCCCATCCTCTGGCTGCTAGCATTCTTTCTCTATGCATTTCTAAACTCTTGGGAAGTGCAGTGTTGCTGGTTATTGGTCATGGTTTCTGCTGTGCATTTAGACCTGAGTGCTGAGGGACAGGTGTAACACAGATGGACCTGGAACAGGTCTTCTTGGCCCCCTGTGGATTCTGTTAGCAGAGTTGCAGAGTGTTGTCTCTGTGGGATATAGTAGTATTGGTGTGGCTAGGGCAAGATAGAGAGGAGTGGAGAGGATTCTTGGGGATTCCCTGCTGGGGTTGGGGGAGTAGGTCTCAGGCCAGCAAGACAGGCCTGATTTCCAAGGTCCTTACTCCGAGGAGCGCTTTAAGACCACCAGGGGTTGTTTAGGGTGATTGCATCCTGGGTAGGGTGACATGCAGACAACAGGCAGGGCACCTTATCTCTGCCCACAGCTGAGTCTGGCACTGTGGTTCACCAATCTGGAGTGAGCACCCTTCCTCTAGCCAGGGTGGGGCCAGAAATTGGGGTTCCAGCCTGCTCTAGCTCTAGCCCCAGCTGTGATGCCTCTGACAAGCCCACTTTCCCTGCTTGTGTAGTGACCTTTGCTCTGGCCTGTGGAGACCCTGTGTCTGCTGTTGATGAGCCACCTTTGGGGTCGTCTTCCACCCTGGCCACTTCCTCAGTGTACTGGGAGTCAGGGGCCCTGCTTGGGCCACTACAGGCAAGTATTGCTCCTCTCTGCTGCCTCAGGGTTCTTGTCTATAAATGGAGAGATTCTGTCCTTCCATGGAGGGGTTGTCATGGGGTTTCTTAGGTGGGGCACTGTTTATTTACAGTGTAGAAGCTTAAACATCTTAGTTTTGGCTTACTATTAAAACTGTATGTTAATGAAAGAGTAGAGTGAGCAACTTGCATGAGAAATTGCCCAGCTTGCTTTGGGCTCTCCCAGGGCTCCTTGAGCCCCTGCCTGTGTATACAGGCTGGGATCAATTGAGGTCTCATTGTATTCTGGCAGTGGGTACCAGTACCATACCCAGAGGAGGGTGGGAGGACACACACTGAAGGTAAGGTTCTGACACCCTGGGCAGTGCACAGAGGGGATGGCTGGCCTGCACTTGGCCTGCTTTTAGGCATAGTTATGTGAATATTCAATGTGCTCTTCAAAAGAGGACAAAGTCAAGTCTATCTTGTTCACTTTGATCCCTGGCCCTTTGCCAGACCATCCTGAGGGGTGGCAGGGACAGCATTTCACAAGTGCTGTTCTGGGTGATCTTGGCGTTTAGGGAACAAATATGATTAGAAACTAGCAGGTGTGTTCCACCATCCTGTGGGAGGTTCACAATGTGTTTATGAGAATTGAAGTTCTATAGGAAGGAAAGAAACTGTTTCATGTTCCTCAAACTGGTTTGGCCAAGGAATTTTTTTTGAAGACTTCCTGATTACATCTCATAGAGCAGAAAAATAATCCTTGGGGATAGCTGATGTGAAGGGTGCTGCTTGTTGGAGACTACAAACATGGGTGGTGGGTGGGACCAGAAATGCCAGGGAGGACAGGGAAAGTGGAGGACTAAATTTCTAGAATAGGTGAGCTTGGTGGGACAGACCCATTTGGACAGTCACTGGAAGCCAAGGGTACTGCAGAGGGAAGGGCAGGCTAGGTAGGACCCAGGTACAGAGTCAGCCCTAGACTTTTATTACCATTACTCTATTTCACTGGGAGAGTGACAGAGGGGCTTGTTTGATACCCAGGACCTGATGGTAGCTGAGTCTGATCTTCTAGATCCCAGGAGGGCCTCCTTATGTCAGCCTTGCCAGCCTCTTGATCTGATGTTTCTTCCTCAGCCTTTCATGCCAGAAGTTAATGGAGCAAGGATGCGATCTCTGAGCAAGAAGCTCAACCTCCCTGTGCCTCAATGTTTTCATTTCTACCTGGGAGATAATATTACCTGCCTTGTAGGGTCATGTGACATTGGAACACCAGCTGGTTGTTCTTACTAGTGTAATCAACATGGAGAGCCTGTGGAAGGGTCCATTCTGGACAAGGGTGGCATAAAAGCCAATCTGTAGCCATCATCTGAGGGGCCAGGCCAGAGTGGTGCTAAGGAAAAGGACTGGCTTCTAGAGGAGTAGCTAATGGGTTGAGGGAGTTGGGGAGGGGTGGGAAGTCAAAGGCTTGGGTTTCCCCATTGGGGGATCCTGCTGGTTACATGTGAAAGACCAGTAGCCAAGCAGTGCATGGAGGTACCTGCCTGTAATCCTGGTATTAGGAAGCTTGAGGCAGGAGGATTAAGAGTTTGAGACTAGGGCTGGGGAGATGGTTCAGTAGAAAAAGTGCTTGCCACTCAAGCCTGAGTACCTGATTTTTGGTTCTCAGACCCCCATGTAAAAAAAACCCGGGAGCTGTGGTAGTCTTTTGTAATCCTAGCACAGTGATGCTGACTGCAGGATGGGAGGTGGAGACAGGAGAAAGTTCCTGGAAACTCACAGACCAGTTAGCCTGGTGAGCACAGCAGTGAATGAGGTGGAAGGCAAGGACCAACACCCAAAAGTTGTTTTCTGATCTCCATGTCACGTGTGCGCACATGTGCATGCATGTGCATGCACACACACACACGTACACACACATCAAAAAAAGTTTGAGGCTATCCTAGGCTATGTAAACCTTGCCACCAAACCAAACCAAACCCAAACCTACACCAACCAACCAACCAACCAACCAACCAACCAACCAACCAGTAAACAACAACAAAAACAAGAGAAAGGTAGGGACCTTCATTCTTATGCCCTGAGGAGCCATTGATGTTTTGTGATCAGAGCAGTGCTTCATTGAAAATGTGGTGGGGTGTACAGTGAAGGTGGTGGGGTGCAGGAACCCCCAGCAGCTGTGCTCCTTCATGGCTCCAAGTATGAGGAACAGTTGGGTTGCTTATATGACCGTTAACTTCAGATTCTGTAATTCCCCAAAGTGTTAGGAATCTCTGTGCTCTTCCCTAGGGGATATTGCTAGCATAGAAGGTGGCAGGGGCGAGTCCCAGGGTACCTGCTTCCTTACTCTTCCCTGTGACAGGCAGGGACAGCTTGAGTCCCTCTGCATCCCCCTTTTCCTCTGCAGTGTGAAGACTGTTTGTTAGCAGCTCAGGTGGAGAGACTGAATGTGGCATGGCCAGCAGTACTGGAGGAGGGCCTGGAGTGGTGCGATGTTAGGTGCTGACAGGCTGCCGCAGGTGCCCTTGTTGCTCACAGGGAAAGCCCGAGAGAAGATGCTCAGCGAGTTTCCAGCGCCCTTAGCCCAGTCCCCTGGTGTATCATGTCTTTTCCTCATTAAGTGATCAGGAGTCCAGGGCTCTAAGTCCAAGGGTAAAGGACAGAGGGTGGAGGACAAAGAAAAGCATGCTTGTTGAGCCAGAACTGGGTGGCCTGAGGTGGGGTGCAGTACCCCTACCTGCTCAGTCCAGATCCCCTTGTCCTCTGCCTGCTTCTTACCAGACCATAATGTTAAGGCCAGTGATTTCAGACCAGGAGATGCAGCACTTGGAAGTGAGTTGGAATTTATTAGAAAACAAAGCAAAGAACCTAGCCAGCTGTGTGTCAGACCCTGGCAGACGCTCCTGGCCTTCCCACATAATTCTGGAAGCCTAGACTATTACTTCATTTCACAGAAAGAAGACATCACTCAAACCCATGTTCTGGGACATCCAGCCTGATGCCTTCTGTTCACCCAATAGCCACCCCCAACCCTGAACCTGTTCCCCAATCTTCAGTTGTGCCCCACCTTACCCTACCCAGCTGCTTGCTCTCTTGTTTTTTAAAAAACACTTTTTAATTGACAATTTTCATACCCATCCATAATATATTTTGATCGTAATCCCCTCTCATTAATTACTTTGTTTTGCCTGTCTCTTCTATCCCCCTTCCACTGATTTCCTTCTTTCCAACTAATCCCTTTTCTATTTTGATGTCATTTTTTTGCCCTCCTCCATCATCTTTGACATGTCAATGGGCCCAATATATAATTGTGCACGTAACAATAGCTGCTGTGAGGTCATGAATGTAACTGCCACTTTGTGTTGGGAGACAGCATTCCAAAGCACTTCTCCCCATTCTTTGGCTCCTTTTTTTTTTTTAATCCACTATAATGGTCCCTGAACCTCAGAGGGTGTGATAAAGATGTCTCATTTAGTGCTGAACACTCAACTGTCACATCTTCTCAGCACAGTGATGACCCCCCACAGTGATGACTTTTGAGTGTCTCTGGTAGTCACCACCATTTGCAAAAAGAAGCCTCTCTGACCAAAAGTGAGAGCAGCACTAGTCTATGGGTTTAAGCATAAATATTTAGGAGGCAAAGTGATGGACACAATATATCTATTTTGCTAAACAACAGCAATAGTTCAACAACAGCAATAGTTTCCCCTGTAGACTTCATGACCTTCCAAGCCTGGGCTTTTGACTAAATTTTCAGTACCAAGCATGAGTTCCCTTTATAGTGGAGTACGACTCAAACTTAGTCAGAGAGCAGTTAGTTTCCCCATGGCAGACACACCATTATTGTATCAGTAGGCACATCTTGACTGCCCGAGTAGCTTGCAGGGTTCACTGCTGGTTAGCTCTGTCCATGACTATTCTCCCCCTGCATAGTACTCGCCAGCACTATGACAGCTAGACAGCAGGAAGAGGCTTCCAGCTCAGTTCTGGCTTGATTTCTCAGTGTCCAGCAATGGAAGTAGTATCTTTAGCAATAGGGTCTTACCATCTAGTTCTGGTGGGCAATTAAAAGCCTTGTCAATAGTCTGAATTGTGTTGGGGGCTCCCTGACAAATAGTTCACTAGGAGGTTTTCCACTCTGGCACTGGGATTTTCTTGCAACGACCTATAGATTCTGGGCACTGTATTATCCACCCCACAGGATTCTTCTGCCAAAACCCTATTTTTTTCGACTGTTTGTTCTCTTGGTCCTCAGGCTGAAGGTGGTACCTCTTAACTTTTTCCCTGGATTTTAAAAAGAGTGAGACCCAAGACCTAGTTCTTATGGTGTAACTTGGAGTACATGTCCCATGGCTGGCTGTGCAGTGAACCTCAGTTTCCTCCTCTGTAACATGGGGATATTGCCATTAGGCTTAATTGGAACATTCCATGGGAAGATGTTGATTAATACTACAGTCTGTACCTTCTGCATGCTCCATGAACCACAGTGATAACAATGATGGTAGAATGCGAAGAACAGGCCTTTGATTTCAAAAGCAAGGAGTTAATAAGTCTTGCTTTGAACTTAACAAAAGGTCTTGGATATGTTTATTGTTCAGACTCAGCGTCTTAGCTCCTTAGGTGTTTTATGGACTTAGTCACAGGCTGCAGGCCTGTGTGTAAGCTTTGCAGATCTGGCTCTTGCTTGGGTTGGGGCTGTGTTTCCTTCATGAAGACAGTAGCTGGCCCTGTGCTCTTGCTGGTGAGTATAGTCATGGCACCCTGAAGTTCCCAGGTGGGCATAGTCTTGAGCTAGGGAGAGAGGAGGTGACTGTCTAGTGAGAATCATGAATTGCCCCTTTTGTGAGTTTTCTATTTGGCTTGGCAAAACAGTGATGCCACATCCTTTACCCTATTCATGGAAGAGGGGGTGTGGGCCTTCAACAGTGTGTCAGGGGGCAGGGAGGCTAGAGTGGCCTGCAGCCCACACCACTAAGCACCCAGACCAGGAGGCATGTGGCTGCCCGGTGGCAATCCCAGGTTTTGGCAGTGCAGCTGGGTGAGATGTCAGGCTTCGAGAAGACTCCTGCAAGTCCTGAGTGCCTGGTACAATATGTGCAGTGTCAGTATGTAGAGAGGGGTAGGACAAGGGAAGTGTCAAGGCTGAGACAGTGCCTGGGCCCACTGCCCTGGGAGGTGAGTGGGGGCCTGAGAACTGAGCAGGATGTAGCCCTGCTGTGTCCCCCCCCCCTTCTTCCTCTCTGTGTAGCCCTCTGAGCCTGTTCTCTCTTCTGGTCAGTGATGCAGCAAGGTGCTTGTGACTATGATGGTTGTAATGAACAGAAAGCCCAGCACAGGGCCTGGCACAGATTGTGCAGCATAAATAGCAGTTTGCTCTGGTTTTCAACTAGTGGTTAGATGTGGGGAGAAGGTTTCCTTTTGTAACTTTGTGGCCATGCATATCACCTCAGCTCTGTGATGCATTGTGTTGTGTGGGTACCATAGAGAAGTATTTTGCTAGAAAGAGGGTTGTGGTAGACTCCTTCCCTTCAAATCTTCCCTGGACTCAGCAAACCTCAGATAGCTAACACCATTAGTGCTACAGGGTCTCTTTACAGGCAGAGTACATGAGTCCCAGGCTGGGTGAAGTGGAAACCCAGTGGTTTGGGAGAGAAGATGGCCTTGCTGGACATGCCCCTCCCTGGAACTGGAGTTAGGCACAGTTGGAGATTGTGCAGTGACAAGAGGTCACTGAGGGCTGATGGGGAGCTGTGTGGCTGAGCTGTGCTTACAGTCTCAGTTCTGGTCAATGTGTTCGGAAGAGTTGGCAGAAAGCGCTGACTGGTGTAGCCTCCTTCACCCCAGCATTGCAGCTGGCTCCTGGAAGAGTGGGGCCCTATGGGGAAGCCTCCCCATCATTTGCCACCTGCTAGGTACCTACACTCTAGTCTGTCCCAAGGTGGATCTGTGTGAGCAGTTGGAACTGGGCATCCTAACTCACCTAACAGGCAGGCCAGGCTATGTCTGCAGGCAGTGATTGGTGCAGACGATGATGCTCAGTATAGCAATGATGCTCAGTGCAGGGATGTTCACGCAGGGATGTTCAGTGCAGGGATGTTCACACTGGGATGGTCACGTAGGGATGTTCACGCAGGGATATTCATGCAGGGATGTTCAGTACAGGGATGTTCACGCAGGGATGTTCACACAGGGATGTGAGCACAGGGATGTTCACGCAGGGATGTTCACACAGGGATGTGAACACAGGGATGTTCATGCAGGGATGTTCAGTACAGGGATGTTCACGCAGGGATGTTCATGCAGGGATGTTCACGCAGGGATGTTCATGCAGGGATGTTCACACAGGGGTGTTCACACAGGGATGTTCAGTACAGGGATGTTCACATAGGGATGTTCAGTACAGGGATGTTCACACAGGGATGTTCAGTACAGGGATGTTCACACAGGGATGTTCAGTACAGGGATGTTCACACAGGGATGTTCAGTACAGGGATGTTCACACAGGGATGTGCACACAGGGATGTTCATGCAGGGATGTTCACGCAGGGATGTTCATGCAGGGATGTTCACGCAGGGATGTTCACGCAGGGATGTGCACACAGGGATGTTCACACAGGGATGTGCACACAGGGATGTTCACGCAGGGATGTTCAGTACAGGGATGTTCATGCAGGGATGTTCACGCAGGGATGTTCACACAGGGATGTTCACGCAGGGATGTTCAGTACAGGGATGTTCACACAGGGATGTGCACACAGGGATGTGCACGCAGGGATGTTCACGCAGGGATGTTCAGTACAGGGATGTTCATGCAGGGATGTTCACGCAGGGATGTTCATGCAGGGTGTTCACAGGGATGTTCACACAGGGATGTTCACGCAGGGATGTTCAGTACAGGGATGTTCATGCAGGGATATTCACGCAGGGATGTTCACGCAGGGATGTTCACGCAGGGATGTTCACGCAGGGATGTTCAGTGTTCAGGGATGTTCATGCAGGGATGTTCACGCAGGGATGTTCACGCAGGGATGTTCACGCAGGGATGTTCAGTACAGGGATGTTCATGCAGGGATGTTCACGCAGGGATGTTCACGCAGGGATGTTCAGTACAGGGATGTTCATGCAGGGATGTTCATGCAGGGATGTTCACGCAGGGATGTTCACGCAGGGATGTTCAGTACAGGGATGTTCATGCAGGGATGTTCACGCAGGGATGTTCACGCAGGGATGTTCAGTGCAGGAATGTTCACGCAGGCATGTTCAGTACAGGGATGTTCAGTACAGGGATGTTCACACAGGGATGTGCACACAGGGATGTTCACGCAGGGATGTGCACGCAGGGATGTTCACGCAGGGATGTTCAGTACAGGGATGTTCACATAGGGATGTTCACACAGGGATGTTCACGCAGGGATGTTCACGCAGGGATGTTCACGCAGGGATGTGCACGCAGGAATGTTCACACAGGGATGTTCAGTACAGGGATGTTCATGCAGGGATGTTCACGCAGGAATGTTCACGCAGGGATGTTCACGCAGGGATGTGCACGCAGGGATGTGCACGCAGGGATGTGCACGCAGGGATGTTCACGCAGGGATGTTCACGCAGGGATGTGCACGCAGGGATGTTCAGTACAGGGATGTTCATGCAGGGATGTTCACACAGGGATGTTCAGTACAGGGATGTTCATGCAGGGATGCTCAGTGCAGGGATGTTCACGCAGGGATGTTCACGCAGGGATGTTCACGCAGGGATGTTCACGCAGGGATGTTCACGCAGGGATGTTCAGTACAGGGATGTTCATGCAGGGATGTTCACGCAGGGATGTTCAGTGCAGGGATGTTCATGCAGGGTTGTTCATGCAAGGATGTTCATGCAGGGATACTCATGCAGGGCTGTTCATGCAGGGCTGTTCATGCAGGATTGTTCATGCAGGGATGTTCAGTGCAGGGATGCTCAGTGCATGGATGTTCATGCAGGGATGTTTAGTGCAGGGATGTTCATGCAGGAATGTTCATGCAGGGATGCTCAGTGCAGGGATGTTCACGCAGGGATGCTCATGCAAGGATGTTCATGCATTGATGTTCATGCAGGGAATGTTCATACAGGGATGCTCACGCAGGGATGTTCACGCAGGGATGCTTCACGCAGTGCAGGGATGTTCATGCAGGGATGTTCACGCAGGGATGTTCATGCAGGGTTGTTCACGCAGGGATGCTCATGCAGGGATGCTCATGCAGGGATGTTCACGCAGGGATGTTTAGTGCAGGGATGTTCACACAGGAATGTTCACGCAGGGATGTTCATGCAGGGATGCTCATGCAGGGATGTTCATGCAGCGATGCTCATGCAGGTATGCTCATGCAGGGATGTTCACGCAGGGATGTTCAGTGCAGGGATGTTCACGCAGGAATGTTCACGCAGGGATGCTCATGCAGGGATGTTCATGCAGGGATGTTCACACAGGGATGTTCAGTGCAGGGATGTTCACGCAGGAATGTTCACGCAGGGATGTTCACACAGGGATGTTCAGTACAGGGGTGTTCAGTTCAGGGATATTCATGCAGGGATGTTCATGCAGGAATGTTTATGCAGGGATGTTCATGCAGGGATGCTCAGTGCAGGGATGTTCATGCTGGGATGTTCATGCAGGGATATTCATGCAGGGATGTTCATGCAGGGATGCTCATGCAGGGTTGTTCATGCAAGGATGCTCATGCAGGGATGCTCATGCCAGATGTTCATGCAGGGTTGTTCATGCAGGGATGCTCATGCAGGGATGTTCATGCTGGAATGTTCATGCAGGGATGCTCATGCAGGGTTGTTCATGCAGGGATGTTCATGCAGGGTTGTTCATGCAGGGATGTTCATGCTGGAATGTTCATGCAGGGATGTTCAGTATTTATATGCTCAGTGCAGGGATGCTTGTTCAGGGATGCTGGGTGCACTTGATTCTTGATGCAGATGATGTTCGGTGGTGTTGTGCTGTGTTTGGAAGCATGTGAAGGACTGCCTAGGTCTGATGATGAATCTGGGGAGAGAACTGGGCTCAAGAACCCTTGAACCTGTGGGCATTTGCCCTTAGTTGTTGTTTTCCTTTTAATAGCATATGTAGTGTGTTGTCAGTGTGTTGTGTTGTGTGTGGTATATGCACATGTATGTCTATGTTAATCTGATGTGGCGTCCTGTCTGAACATCAGGTATCTACCTCTGTCACCCACCTGCTGTATTTGCTTGCAGCTTGCAACATTGGAGTCTCTGGAGGTTGCTGTTCACAAGCCCCTGCAATTCTCCTATGCTCCATACAAGACTAGAGTTACACATGTGTGGCCACTCGTAGCTGTTCATGTGCATTCTGGAGATTCAGACTCAGGCACTCGCAGGCACCCTCAGGCCCTCATGCCTGCACAGGATGCACACTTAACCACTGAGCCATTTTCTAGCCCCTCAATTGGTTTTTGATTTTTCTCACATCCCAGGCTTGTTAGGCGGGGCCGAGGGGTCAGTCCATTGACACAGAACTAATTTGGGTTTTTCCAGCAGTGTCATTAACTGGTCACTCAAGTCATCCTGGCCTGCCTTGCCCTGGCCCCAGATCCTGCCATTTAGCAGGATGGCCATTTGACACCCTCATTTCCTCTACCAGTGCCTTTCCTGTCCTACTCTGACTTCTTTCTTTGTGATACTTGCCACCCCTGACCTACTAGGTCCTGGAGGTGGCAGCTCTGGTCTTGCTCTATTTTCAATGGCTAGTAACTGCCAGAATAGTGCTCACTAGGTATTTTCAGTGAATGAAAGATCTGTTTCCCACCATCTGCCTCTCTATGTTCTCTCAAACTTTTGTGCTTATCCAGTTTCCTCAGACCTGCCTAGCCCAGACCTAGAATGTGTCTGCACTTTAGCATAGAACTCATTACCTCCCACTCACATGTCCTGTGCTCACCTAGACTTCACACCTTCCAGGGCATACCTGTGTGCTGTCGTGTGATCTCCTCCCCCACCTCTGTCTGGAGGGTAGGGATGAAGATGCTGGAGCTGGGAACTCTTGTCCTCCAAGTGGGCAGGTTGGGTAGGCTGGCCTTCTCTGTCACCTAGGTGTAACTCTGAGCTCACCAGACTTGACTCTTACGGATGATTTTCTGAGGCTCAGGGTATGACTTTTTACCCCCAGGAAGGCTGGAGTGTGGCTGAGGGGGGTGGTGCCACTTCTGTTCTGGCCTATTCCAATATCCAGGCTGCCAGAGGGAGGTCAGGAGAGTGCAGCTGCTGGCCTAGGACCTGGGCCTCTGGCCTCAAGGGTCCAGTCAAGTGAACTCACAGAGGGAGGGGAAAGGGCACATGAACATGGAGAGTTGATTTCTTCATCAGTGTCGCAGAGCCTCTTCCCTTGCTTCTCTGTTTTTCAGGGATCAGATACTCCTGAACTTTGTCCACAGAGCCATCCGCCCAGTCCACAGTTGGGGTTCTTCTCTACCCAGTGGTGCTCTGGGCTCTTGAAACAATGACTCTGACCTCTGTAGTGGTCCTTTTGGAGACCCTCTTTCACCTCCTTCCCTTTGTGAAGAGTTCCTTGCAGGTGGCCTACATCATTTTCCTATGCTATCTCATTTCATTCTCTTGGCAGTCCTACAGTAGCTGGGACCCCTGCCCCATTTTACAAATAGGTAAGCTTGAAAACTAACACTGGCTTCAGTTTTCAGATGAGGGTAAGACAAGTGAGCCAGGAGGTGGGGGACAGATACTGTGTTCCTAGGGTGAGCTCAGAGGTGTTGGCCAAATTGGGCTTAGAGAAAGGTGGACACTGGGCTGGGGGCTGGATACCCAGTAAGCAAGAATGAGACCGAGCTGGGGCCCTTTTTCTATCCCTTCTCCTTTCTTCTCCTGGGCTCACAGGCTGCCCTTCCCTGTACACTGTGCTTCCACCCCAACTCCTCTCCACTGGCTCGCCAGTCTGGCTCAGCAATCCTGTGTCTCCCTTTTACTTTCTGTAGCCTGGGTGAGGAGGCTGGGAAGGGTCTGGCTTGGAGACTTGGGCTGCCTGCCCTGGGGTAGAGGGTGGGAGGAGTCTTGCACAGACAGAGCCCCTTTGTCTGCCAGTACTGCGAAGCAGCTGGTCTGGGATTTCTGGGTGTTTTTTTTTTTAACCTCCGAAGAATAATTGCATTGTCTGGAGGGGGTGCTCAAGAATTTAAATCCCTCTACAGACCTTCTAGGCAGCCCAAAGATGTTCCCCTGGAACAATCTCAGTTTCCCTTCCCCTTCTGTTAAAAGTCTGGAGTGAGAGAGTCACTGTAGGAAAGATGAGCTGCCTGCTGCCCTGAGCCACCATTCTTACCTGTTGGGAAGAGGCATAAAGTCCCCAAGGCTGGTGCAGGCTATAGGTTCCTTGATGCTGAAGGGATCATGAGTCCTGCACAGGTCTGTGAGCAAATGTGGGACCGGGTGGTGGGGGAGAATACAGCTTAGAAGGGAAGGCCAAGCTTGGAAGGCTTCAGCTGGGATGCAGCCCTGGACTCCAAGGGGTCAGTGGAGGGGGCCCGTCACCTTACTTTTCTTCTGGAATTGAATGAGAAAATGCAGCTTAAGGTGGCTTGGAGGAAAGGACAGTGTAGCAGGCACTTGTGTTCAGGACGGGTAGAGTATTTCGTGTCTTTGAGGAGTATATTTAAAAGGTGTGGGTCTCTGGTGGCATCATTTTTTTGTGTGTTGGCAGTTGCCACAGTTGGGGAGCAAAGTGACCTGCAGATGAGTGGGTGAGAGAAATGGCTTCAGTGTTGTGGAGGAAGGGATGTCCACACCAGCTGTGCCATTGACTCTCCTGCCTGTACCTCATCTGCTGGAGGGTCACCAGCACAGCCTGGGATCTGGCCCTGCTTCGTGTTAGGGAGACTTCATCCTCGGTCCTAAAATACCAGGCAGCAGGAGGTCCCAAAGTAGATCCCTGTGTTTTGAGAGCCCATTGGGGATGGGGTTTGTCATGCACAGCCAGTGTAGGTGGGAAGCTCCTAGTTCATATGTACCTGCTGCCTTGGGAAATAGAAAGAGCACAGGCAGCTATGAAGTCACACAGCTGTGCAGTGACAGCAGGCCCAACAATGGCTCTAAGGGTTAGAACCCAGAAGCAGCTTCTTTGACATGTGGCAGAGAAAGGGCTTCCCATGGGACAAGCTGAATGGGGGAGGCCAAGACTTTGGCAGAGTTGGGAGTTTATGTTGTGTGTGGTGGGAAGTGTTTTGTGAGAACCAGGGCCAGGAAGGTCACCTGAGTTCCAAGGGTAAAGAGCTTCCCCGTGCCTGGAGTGTAGTAGATGCTCAGTGAATTGCTGAATTGTCTTCTCTGATCATTCTAGGAGAAGCTTGGCCATACTTATTTTTTAGAGGGTGGAGACTGAGACTGGGTACAGATGAGATTCAAAGAGGGTCTCTGAGGACATGTATGGTAAGGAGTGACTATATGGGCTATAAGGTTAATGTGGATAAGGATGGTCTTCCACTAAGGGTACCTCCAGCTTTGACCTTGGAGTCATTGATGGAATGTGGGCAAAGAGTTCTGTGCTACCAGTAGTTGAGTTCTGAGCACTAACAGGAAGGCTCGTCAGGATGAGGTGCTGGTGTAGTGCTAGCCTTGGGCACAGGACTCATGCTTTCACTGATCTCATTTCTTTTTCTTTTTCTTTTTTCTTTTTTCTTTTTTTTTTTTCAAGGTAGGGTTTCACTCTAGTCCAGGCTGACCTGGAATTCACTATGTATGTAGTCTCAGGCTGGCCTTGAACTCATGGCAATCCTCCTACCTCTGCCTCCTGAGTGCTGGTATTAAAGGTGTGTGCCACCATGCCTGGCCCATTTCTTGAAGCTCCAGAACTTGGCCAATGTGGGGACACAGGAGCCTTGGCACAAGCACTGGGCAGAAAACCCTGGGCCCTGCACCCATTTTGCCATGGAGGCTGGAGCAAGAAGGTGAATGTTTAGTGCCTTGTGTCTCTCTCCACCCCCTCCCTGCCGGGCTGAGCCAGCACTTTTTTCTTCTCCCCTTTATCTGTGCAGGAGTACAGGGTGTTCTGGTTCTCCTGTGCATACAAATCAAGAAGCGGACGTTATTTATTTTTCTCCCCAAGGCAAGGAAAGGACAGGCAGACACCAAGGACCATTTAAATGATTCTTCTTCCTCAGTAAGGCAGTTTCTCATATATTAGCAACAATCCACAAGGGAAGAGATGATACAAACTTAACAGGAAGCAAGTTGTTCTCCCCTCCTGTGTGGGAGGTAACAGAGCACCCAAAGGTCCATTGAGCCACTGGCACACAGTAGGTGTCTCTTGATATATTTTCTCTTCCTTTCAGTTAGACCTGTGGGTGTGATGACTCTGTGCACTGATGGGGTGATGGGGGGGCGCTTGGGGCTAGGGCTCAGCTCTGTGAAGTGTTGGTGCTGGCTTCATGGAGACAACAGAGGCTGATGGAACTGGTTTGGATAAGGCCTATATAGAGGATCAGATCAGGACCTGTGAGAGATAGGGGTGCTGAGGACCCATGCAGATCCTACTTACTTGCATTGCTTCCACCTGATGCTCCACATTTAAGGTCCATGAGATCTGATGTTGGGAGCTGGGGGTTCTTTCTATAATCCATTCCAGAATCCTGTTCCAAAAATGGCGTGCTCATAGTTCAGCTTCATAACTTGAGGTTTCTTGCATGAGGTCCTTGAAAATGTTGACAATCTTGTGACAACTTCATAGATCCTCATTTGACTGTCAGCAGTGCATAGAGGACAGTGTGGCCATGCCCAGGGGAACCAGGTCATGTACCCAGTGACTGCCTTCCTTCCTGTCCATGCTTCTGACATCTCCTGGTTTTCAGAGGAGGTGCCTTAGGGATCCTGTGTGTGATCAGCAGAACCCCAGTTTTTATTTTTTATTAAAGATCCTGTCTCACTATGTAGCCTGGCTGGCCTGGAAGTTGTGATTCTCCAGCCTCTGCCTCACAAGTCCTGGGATTACAGGAAATTTGGAATCTCCATTTAATCTGTGTCACACCTTGAAACCTACAGCAGCATTTCAAATGTAGTTCTACTAGTACAGTTGAAAACCCTGTCCTTCCCAGTCCTTTACCGTGTAAACAGGTTGTCTGGGGGTATCTTCAGTCAGGGGCGCTGGTAGAGAGGTCTCCATTCTTTTGGTTCCATAGATCCAGAGTGTGGAGCGGAGTAAGGCAGCAGCGCCACGTTGTCACAGGGTGCCTGGACAAGGTGGCGTCATCACAGCTGGCATGAGGCCCCAGGCAGGGCTCTGTGTGTTTACAAACCTGTCACAGCTTTGGTGCTGGCTGGCAGACATCCGGTGGCAATTTCACTGACCCTGTTTCCCTGCCACCGGCGCGTGCAGGCTGCCACATCCTCATCTCTAAATTTAGTGGGCAGGAGGGGAACCTGTATGATTGCATGAGGGAAGAGGAGAGGAGAAGGAGGAAGGATTTCAGCCAGCCCCTGCTTCACATGCTCCTTGGAGAGAAGAAGACCTAGCATCTTAGGGGACATAGAAGAGAGGAGAGCAGGGATTGGTGGGGGGTGTCGGGGGTAAGAGAGAGGAAGAAAGTTTTAAGTCCACCCACCCATGGATGGCATCATCCCTGGCAAAGCTGAGAGCCTGTCTGAACCAGAGATGCCTCGGGCGCCACCTTCTGGATATATAAGGGAACATTTTCTACTCTTGGCCAGCCCTAGTCTAAGAGGCTTATGGGGTGGTCAGGGATGTAAGGGTGTTGTGATGCGAAGATTTATGACCAGACCAGACCAGACCAGGCTTCACGTGGCCAGATGGAATAGGTGGGAGCGGCAGTTCCTCATCCTGAATATATTTTGGACAAAGGCCTCTGTCTGTTAAGTCAGAGGAGCCAATGTTAGAGGGCACTGTCCCAAAGAAAATGGGAACCTCAATATGCAGAAAAGGAAGGAAGGCAGAGTGCCAGCCTTTGATTCATATATGGGTGGGTTGGAGGACAGGTCTGAATACCTTGGTATTGAGGTAGACACATGTACACACATTGACTCGTTCAAGTCTTAAATGTACAAGTCTTTACCTGTACATCGCTTACCCTCCACTGAAATCAAGATGCCCTTCTCAGAACCTCCCTTCCTTTGTAAGCTATGCTCTGATGTCTGTTTTCACAGATTCCATTTGCCTCCTCCTGAGTTTCATGTGAATGGTGCCCTGCAGTATGTGTTTCTGAGTCTTTGGCCTCTTTTGTAAAAATGTCTTGTCTTTGAGGCAAATTTATATTGTTGAAAGTATCAGCAGGTCAGTACTGTTTGCTGCCAAGGAACATTCCATTTTATGATGAGACTACACATTGCATGTCTATTCTCTCATTAGTAGACTTTTGACTTACTTCTGGTGTGGGTTATTGTAAATGAGGCTTTCTTTAACACGTCTGTTTGATTGAATATGCCTGACTGTCTTGGGTGTATTCTTAGGAGTGGATTGCTGTTGTGGGAAGGGTTATGTTCACCTCTTGGGTACAGGTGATGGCATTTTATTCCCCCTTGGTTGTTGCCCAGAACTTCTAAACACCTGTATATGTTTCCCTGCTAGGTCCTGGGTGCTGTTAGGTTCTGCAGTCTCTGCCATTCAAACCTCAAGGCAACTGGGTCAGGGAAGACAAAGGCTAGTATCCAAGCTGAGTGGCTCCTACACAAAGGTCTCTAGATACCTCCAAATTGTCTTGCTCATTCTGGGAATAGAGAGGCAGCATATTCTAGCCCTGGGCCAGCCCCTTGCCCTGCAGTACCAGGTCCTCAAGTCTGGCGTCTCTGAGAAAGCTGGCATAGTGTAACTGTTAATTTGATGTCTGGCCTCTGGTGCCAGGGTCCTCATGGTCCACTGTTTCCTGGGATCATTGCTGCTTTGTGGTGACTGAGGGGCTGGGTGCCTGGGGAAAACAATCTGCCTAGAATAGCAGAGGCTTGTTGGATACCAGCCTCGTGGCACTTTCTCAGGGGAAGGCGGGACTTTATCCTTCCCACCAAATTGCCACCTCACAGAGGCTTGAGAAGCCAACAGAAAGCCAGGAAAGAAGAGAAGGTGCACAGGAAGAGAGTCAGGCAAGGGAGGGAGAAGAGAGCCCAGCATTCTGTATTCAAGTATCTTGGGGTTGGTGTGAGCATCCTGAGGTTTGTGCAAGTAATTGTGGGTCCTGGATATGTGTAAGAACTTTGGCATCTGTGTATGCATCCTGGACTTGGCACAGATTGGGTCACAATGCTTGGTTAAGCTGGCTTAAGATCAACAAAACATCAGGATCAGTGTCTCCTGACATTGGCCTTCTTGGTCATCTCTTCTCTGGCTGCCTCTTGTCTCTAATTTGGGGTCTGTGGGCAGGGAAGAGCCTAGATTTTTGGGACAAGATTGATGAATTCTACTTCCTGTCTGCTGGTGGAGACCCAAACTATCCCACCCTTCTTTTTTTCCTGCCCTTCTTACCACCTTCCCCTTCCCTTTGCCCCTTCTTTCCCCCCTTCCTGCATCTTTCAGAGGCGGCTCTTCTTGCCCAGCTCCACAGGGAGGGGAAGGGAGGACTGTCAGTGGGTGTTGGTTGGGTCAGGCAACTCCTACCCCTGCAGGTTCCTAGGAGGCCAGTACGGACGGTATGCAAAGTTGTGAATCCAGTGGTGACAGCGCGGATGACCCTTTCAGTCGTGGCCTACGGAGAAGGGGACAGCCTCGTGTGGTGGTGATTGGTGCCGGTTTGGCTGGCCTGGCTGCAGCCAAAGCACTTCTGGAGCAGGGCTTCACGGATGTCACAGTGCTTGAGGCTTCCAGTCACATCGGGGGCCGCGTGCAGAGTGTGAAACTCGGTAAGCATCACCCCAGTCCAGCCACTTCTGTAGGTCACCTTTCATTCCCTAACCCCCCACTTCTGCCTGAAAACTCATTATGTTAGCACCTTCCCTGGGATGAATGTTCCATTATGCAGCCTGTCTGGGCATTTTCCAGAAGCTTCCTTGGCCCTTTGCAGTAGTCCTCTGAGGTGGTCATGGTAGGGCTCTACGTTCCATTTTTGGAGAACGCTGGCTTGGTGCGTGACCTAGGGTTTACAGTGTTCAAAGGGGAGGGTACTCCAGAAGCCAGGCTCTCTTGGCACCATGTTGACCAGCTTCTGTGTCACAAGAAGGGGAGTTGTGTAAGTCTCTATTGGTTATTAACTTTTAAAAAACTTAAAAAAATTTAAATTTACTTTTATTTATTTATTTGAGAGAGGAGAGAGAGAGAAGAGGAGGGGAGGGGAGGGGAAGGGAGGGAAGAGGAGAGGAAAGGAGAGAAGAGAAGAGAACAGGCATGCCAAGGCTTCCAGCCACTGCAAACGAACTCCAGACACATGACAGCCAGGAAGGAGGTTTGTGCCTAGAATGGGCAGGTTTTGCCAAGGCTTCTAGAGAGTAGGGGCATTGCCGGGAGTGCAACTGGAGATCAGCGCTTCCATAGCCAGTGGGGGCGGCATTGGCCAATGAAGGGTTGAGAAGATTGGGATGATGGATGTGATCCAGTGAGACCACACATAGTACTCCAGAGTGTGCAAGGGGACATGAACCCTCTACAGAATATTTTTGCTTTGTTTGTTTTGAGACAGAGTAGCCCAGGCTGGCCTCAAACTTTCCATCTGCTGCCTCCCAAGTACTGAGATAATAGGTGTGACTGCCACTTCTAGAGGGATTTGTATGGGTCAGGCAGAACCTGTGTGCTCACTTGCCCAGAGGAGAGACAGCAGTAGATGTTGAGGACACATGGGAACCATCTGTATTCTTTTTTAAAAAAATATTTATTTATTTGCAAGGAGAAAGAGAGAGAGAGACAGAGGGAGAGAGAAAGAAAGAAGACAGGCAGACAGAGAATGGGCACGCCAGGGCCTCTTAGCCACTGCGAACAAACTCCAGATGCATATGCCCTTCATGCAACTGGCTTACATGGGTCCTGGAGAATCGAACTGGGATCCTTTGGCTTCGCAGGCAAACGCCTTAACCTCTAAACCATCTCTCCAGCCCCCTTCTGTATTCTTGAAGAAACCCTGATCATCTGAAGAATGCCCTAGGGCCATGGCTAGAAGGCATGCGTGAAGTTGTGTTGCTCTCCTGGCACACACTGAAGTGTCTCCTGGTGGTGGTGAGAATGAAAGTACCACCCAAAGTACTCTATAGCTGGGGCACTCTGTGCTCACCCTGCTTGGCTGGTTGGCTGCCCTAAGGAAGAACAGCTTCATTATGATTCTCTGGGCTTGATGAGATGTTCACAGTCTGCCATAGAAACTGAAGACTGGAAGACAGGGGGCCCAGTCACAGGGGTAGCTGACAACTGAGACTCATCATCCAGGGAACTGATGATAGAAGGTGGGAAGGTGGGAGAAATAGGGCTGCAGGAAGCTGGGTGGAAAGGCTTGCTGGGAGGAGCAAGCTTGCATAGGCCTTGGTGGTAATAAGAGTTGAGTAGGTGACAGGACACGTGGAATGATAGGTATGAAGAAGTGGAGACAACTCCTTGCCAGAAAAGGGGAGAACATTCCAGATGGGGTAGACATGCCTGTGATGTGGGCCCAAGAGCACACACAGTGTGGCTGGACATGCTCAAGAGGGAAGTGGTAGCTATCAGTCAGTGGTGAGAGCAATGGCCAACAGCCAGAGGCTTGGAGAATACCACATGTTATAGGGTGGGCATGGGGATGATGCCTAGTACTCTTTGGAGGCATAGGTATGGCAAGGATGGCTGAGATGGAGGGCATGTGGGAGAGGGAAGGAAACATCTATGGGGAAGGGTAGCTTACTCTAGGCCTCCTACTTCCAGGCAAGCCTGAGGATAGAGGCATGACAAGCTTGTTCCTGATCTTTAACTATTCCTCTCCTCCTGCTTTTGTAGAATATCTGGAGGCTGGGAAAGTATCTCCTTGTTTCAGGGATACCCGCTGTGTGCATGTGACTTGAAGCTCTTTACTGTGCTAGGGAGGGTCAGTCCCCTCAGCCGATTGCTGTTCTTCTGCTCAAAGAAGACCAGATGCTCGGGAGTGCCCCACACCTGCGGGATATATAGGTGCCTCTGTGGCCAGCAGGCACCCCTTGCAGGCAAGGCTTTCAGCTTTTGGTGTCTTCCAGTCTCCTCACTTTTTGTAGATAAAGGAGCGTGTTCCTTCCTTCCCCTTCCAGAGATGCCAGGCAATTCTCTGTTGTGGGCTGCCGCATGAGTGTGTTTTTTCTTGGTTTTGGTATATTGATGTGCATACGATTATTTTCAGTAACTGGCAGCCTGATTAGAATGGCTCAAGGAAGGAAAATGGCCAGGACAGAGTTCATGCTCAGTTCTCGAGTGTGGACAGTACTGCTGTTCCTTAGAATGCATCAGGCAGCTATTGCTGCAGAACAAACCACTCTGCGTGTAATGGCTGCAAACACCTTTTTATTTGCTCAAGTTCTGTGGGTTGGAAGTATTGGCAGGACACAAGCAGATGGGTCTTTTGCTGGCCTTACCTTGACTCCTCCATATCTAATGTAATTTGGAGACTTGACGAGACCAGCTTTGTGTCTTAGTGGGGGGTGTAGGCTTTGGGCTGGGCTACATGTCTCTAGCAGGATGAACATGGTTGTCACATTTAGAGGATAAGGGTGGAAGCCGTGAGGCTCCTGACAACTTGGTCACAAATAGCACATTTTACTAATCAAAACAATTCACAAGTCAAACTCAAATTCAAGGAGTGGGAAGACTGATTTGTCAATGGAAGAAATAGCTGACTGGGTGTGGGGGTGCACGCCTTTAATCCCAGCACTTGGGAGGCAGAGGTAGGAGGATTGCTGTGAGTTTGAGGTCAGCCTGGGCTAGAGTGAGACCCTACCTCAAAAAACCAAAAGAAAAAAAAAAAAAAAAAGAAATAGCTGTAAAGTCTCATTGCCAAGGGACATGTGTACCATGAGGAACCAGATGTGCAAAAACCAAACCGAACACCAATGGTTACTCTGTGTTCTCCTTGCACTGCACTAACATCTCTGGGAGCTAGGCAGGGAAGGAAGTAGATGTGTTCAGCTCTTGTAGAATCAGAAGAGGAGACAGGCTCAGGACAGAGGCAGCTTGCCTCAGAGACCTGGTACCTTGGCTGGGGACGAGGAAGTAGAACACATTGCCAGGCCTATTCCAACCTGGGCCCAACTTGGATTTCAGGACAGAATATTCCCTGGAGGTCCACGTTAGACTTCTGTGCTAGGATGGGTGAGGGTGTTTGAAACAGACAGAGATTGTGCTCTCTTTCCTGCCCTAGAGGCTGTGAGAGGGGCCATCTTCTATCTGGAAGGAGGGCTTAGACTGTAGGGCTGTGGGATGTTGGGGAGTTAGAACAAAGCCAGGTGAAGGCCCTGGTGCTTTAGTAGGACTGCTGTACCCCAGGTGCCACAGATTTCCTCTCCAGTAGAAGGGAAAGAAAGGGAGTCTGGTATTTAGTATTATCTTGGAAAAAGGTTGGACTGAAAAAGGAGACCTTCTAAATGGTGGAGTGAGGTGACACGTCTGAGAATCATCCAGGTGGCACTTTTCTCAGCTCAGGTAGGTTTTAGGGAAAATTTCCCCCAAGATTTTGGCTGGTTCTCAAAAAGGGCCTCTAGGTCCTTTCCTGCCCTGTCATTGCCAAAGGAGGAGAGGTAGTGTCCCGGCCCTATCTGAAGAAGCCTCTGTCCCTCTAAGGGCCTGTTGTTGTCACCATCAGGACACGCCACCTTTGAGCTAGGAGCCACCTGGATCCATGGCTCCCACGGGAATCCTATCTATCATCTAGCAGAAGCCAATGGCCTTCTGGAAGAGACAACCGATGGGGAGCGCAGCGTGGGCCGCATTAGCCTCTACTCCAAGAATGGCGTGGCCTGCTACCTTACCAACCGCGGCCGCAGGATACCCAAGGACGTGGTTGAGGAATTCAGTGATTTATACAACGAGGTAAGTTTGAGGGTAAAATGAAAGTGATGACTTAGGCAAGACATATGTATATGCTTTTCCTAAAAGGCCTTGGATATCTTTATTACTAGGTAATACTTTATTACTAGGTACTTGGGTTGTGGCAGTTGTTGCTATGGTGGTTTATGGATACCATTATAATTAAGATTTTTCCTAATTGTTCCTGGTATATAGCAATAGAACTGATTTTTAATATATTGATCTTAGCACCCTTGATTATTATTTTAATTTGAATATTAAATCTATTATATTTAGATTCCATTAATATTTTTGGAATTATATCTATACATAATTCTGCATGAAAAATGGACAGTTTGTTTTTCCTTTCTGAGTATTTGACCAGCATTGTACAATAGAACCTCTTACAGGCAGAGGTGATGTTCTAGCCCTCACTGTCCTCTATGGTAGTTACTAGCCATTTGTGTCTTTCTTGAAATGTAGCAAGCGAGACTGTAGTAAATTCAATACTGGAGTATTTAATCTTGAATCGCTATAGGTATCTTCTGGTTACTGAATTGGATACATATCCTTAGAGTATTTTCTCATTGCACGGGCTAGTGTCTCAGTCTAGTATTAGAAGTAGCAATGCCATACATCCTTGAATTGTTCAGGTTTTTTAAAAAGTGTCAATATTTTTACTATCTTTCAGTGGTACTATGAATTTCTCTGACCAAACAAGGTAATGTGTAGTCTTTATTTTCTGAAAGCCTATTATTTGTAATGTAATGACCCTACTGCAGGTCAGCAAATGGCCCAGTATATACTTTTTTTAAAATTTCAAGATACTTTATTTTCAAAATAAATCACAGCACTAAGCTCTGGGCCCATTCTGCCACTGTACAAGCTACAGATGCTTGCTCAGCATCTGAGGGGCACACTTGAGTATGTTTGAAAAGTAAATAAAAATCCATATAAAACAAATATTCAGTTTCCATAGGGACACAGAGAAGTGTGACCCCATCACCCATCCTTCCATGCTGCTGCATCTGTGCCAGGCCTACTCTTAAGCTCTTGCTTTGTGGTGGTCCCTGCTCTGTGGAAGATGGGCACACTTGGGTTGTATATGCATTTGTGACAAGGTATGTTGTGTGACATTCCATGGTATTGTGTTTTCACTAATGTACAAAATGTATAATTATTAGTGCTCAAATAAAAGCTAGCATTCTTTTTTTTGTTTGCTTTTGGTTTTTCGAGGTAGGGTCTAACTCTAATCCAGGCTGACCTGGAATTCACTATATAGTCTCAGGGTGGTCTTGAACTCAAGGTAATCCTCTTACCACTGCTTCCCAAGTGCTAGGATTAAAGGCATGTGCCACCATGCCCAGCTTAGAGCTAGCATTCTTTATAAACTAGACCTTACTGTCTGCACCCCAATTCCTGGCAATTGTGGGGGCTTGAAGCATGGATACATCTTGAGTATGACTCTCCGTGGCCATGGAAAATTCTATTAAATGTAGATTAACATCAATTTCTGTTGGTCAGTTTAATTTTTGAAAGCCAAGAGTGTGAGTTGTGGAAAATAGAATATGTAGTGATGGGTAGGGTCTGAAAGAAGAGAGGTGGTTCAGGATTTCCTTGGGTGGCTCTTGATCAGTGCTGGAGGCCATTTTGAACAAGCCATGTTAAGCCATGCCTAAGGTGGCTTCACAATATGTTTCTAATGATGATGGCTCTGAAGGGATACTCATATGAATACTGTGTGTGTGTGTGTGTGTGTGTGTGTGTGTGTGTGTGTGTGCATGTGTGTAATTTCAGTGCTGAGAATTGAACCCAGGGCCTTACAGATTCTAGACAAATGCTTTACCACTTTACTACATCCCCAGCTTGGAATATATTTTACATGTATATAGTGTATTTATTTCAGAGATAGAGAGAGAGCGAGCGAGCGAGCACCAGGGCCTCCAGACTACAAATGAACTCCAGACACATGCACCACCTTGTGCATCTGGCTTTATATGGGTACTGGGGACCTGAACTCGGGTCCTTAGGCTTTGCAAGCAAGTGCCTTAACTGCTGAGCCATCTCTCCAGCCCAGAATATATATATATGGGTTTTTCGAGGTAAGGTCCCACTCGAGCCCAGGCTGACCTGGAATTCACTCTGCCTCCCGAGTGTTGGGATTAAAGGCGTGTGCCACCATGCCCAGCTCCAGAATATATTATATTTTTAAAGAAATAAATGAGCTGGGCATGGTAGTGCATGCCTTTAATCAGAGCACTTGGAAGGCAGAGGTATGAGGATCGCCGTGAGTTTGAGGCCGCCCTGAGACTACAGAGTGAATTCCAGGTCAGCCTGGGCTAGAGTGAAACCCTACCTTGAAAAACCAAAAAACCAAAAACAAAAAACAAAAAAACCACAAAAATGTGTGAAGTGACATCATATAAAATGTACTACCAGGGAAGATTGTCATATTTCAAGTATAAGTTTTACAATCTTTTAGCTATGTAATTTTTTTCACCTGGCACTGGGGATTGAACACTGAGCTTTGCACAAGTTAGACAAGTACTCTAATACTGAGCTATGTCCTCAGCATCAGATGTGTCACCTTGATCCAGTTACTCAGCCTTTCTAACCCTTATTTTCCATACCTGTAAAGTGTATCATAAGGATTAAGTGAGATCCTAATGAAAAGTGCTTAAGAAGAAAGGGGCAAGTATTAGTGGTCACAGACCTAGCTCATTTTTCTTGGGCCACATCAGGAAGATGTCCTTTCATATAGGAGAGAGACTGTTCCCACATGATAGACAGACTTGTGCATGTTTAGGTAAGGCTGTCCTAGTTAGTAATGGCTACATTTGTTATTCCTCAGCTGGGCCTTTTGTCTTCCAGTCCACATGAGGAAAGGACTGGCTAACATGTTGCTTATCATTTAGGGAAATCCCAGGGAGGAGGCCATGAGTTTAGAGCTTGAGTCCTTGGCAGTGGTCCTGAGTGAAGAATTTGCAAGAGTTCCAGTTAAGGCCAAACACACACCCAGCAGCTCGTGACTATATAACTATATTGAGGCCAAATAACCAATTTCACTCATTTTCTTCTCTATAATTTACACTACAGAAGCATGTTTAAATTTATGTCCCTATCTCCACCTCCCTTCACTCTGTAGCCCCACCACTTATCCCAGGGCTATACTACAGAGCGGATATTGTTCCCATGAATGTGTACTGATCAATCCAAACTCACTTTAAGGAGGGACACACACTACTAATCAGTTTGGTCAGCGATTGGTCAAAGAGCCCACACTTGCCAGTGTTTTGGGAATGACAGCAGTGGGTGGCGATCATGCTGCCCTACTTCTCACAGAGCCCCGGGGATCCAGGGCCTTGACCTGACTCAGTACTTTCTGTTTGGGCTCCTGACTGTCTTTCTAGAGACTAGCCCACTTAAAGTTTCTGGACCCCCCCCTCCCCATCATCTTTGATTGTGCTTCTGCCTGAAACACTGTTCTTTGTCCTCTCATTGCCAACTCTGCTATCTCCTGATGACCCAGGTTGTCTGGGTTGATCTCACAACCCCTAGGTTCTTTCCTATCACAGCATATCTTGTATAAACAGTTGTCTTGGAATGTCTCCCAACTTGAGTGTGGGCAGGGGCTGGGACAGTCTTTCTTGCTCTTTACAGACTGAGTGTGTTTCTGGGCGTGGAGCCCAATAGATGTATGTTAAGTGAATGTTGGGGCCTGTTCCAGGAATGGGACACCTGCCCAGTGTTTGGTGGGGGTTATAGACCATGCTGGCAGGGGAGGCAGAGGACCTTGTTCCAAAGGACTGATTGCCCTTGTCAGTAGCTGGCTGAAATGGGCCACCAAGTGATTTCTATTCCTTGGCATGATGTGGTCTCCTAGGTCTCCCTTCTGTCTTTCTCCCTCCCCTCTTCCTTCCATGCACTTGAGACCCCAAATGGAGGGAACTCTTTGTATGGCTCTGAGCATCACAAGAAGTATGTTTCTAAGGGATCAGTTGTCAGAGTCCCTCTGTACCCTCACCCCACTGGCCACAGCTTTTGATTGCCTTCTTGGGAGAGAGTGGAACAAGCATACCTTGGTGAGGGTGGCAGGTAAAGGGCTAGGCATTTGGTTGTTGGAAAAGGTGAATGTGTGCAGTCTTAAGTTCTCCAGTGGGATGTGGGCTGTTCTGCAGAGCCCACAAGGGGGCGCTTCCTCTCTTTCTCCCCACTCTACAGGTTCAGACAGTTTTTTTTTTTTTTTAAGGTAGGGTCTCACTCTAGCTGCCCTGTGAAATTCACTATATAATCTCAGGGTGGCCCTACTACCTTGGCCTCCCAAGTGCTAGGATTAGAGGTGTGCAGTGAGGGCCCCAAAAGAGAGCCTCTCCCCATCCTACCCATCACCCTTATAGGCTGGGAGGTAAGGAGCTAAGGCCCAGGGATTAGCACACCCAGGGACAAATGGTAGCATGTGACTTTCAAGTTGGGCACCTTCTGTTTGATATGGAGGGGTGTTGAGGGAGAGTGTGTTCAGTCTCTGGGGGGGTCTCTCTGGCAGGTCTATAACTTGACCCAGGAGTTCTTCCGGCATGGTAAACCAGTCAATGCTGAGAGCCAGAACAGTGTTGGGGTATTCACCCGGGAGGAGGTGCGCAACCGCATCAGGGATGACCCTGACGACCCGGAGGCCACCAAGCGCCTGAAGCTCGCCATGATCCAGCAGTACCTGAAGGTATCTTTGCTGTGGAATACAGGTGCCAGAGTGGAGAAGACTGATTCTGAGGGAGCCTGGGTCTGAGGGCTGTGCTGCCCAGAGCTCATGTTCCTTGCCCAGCCAGGCCCTAGTGTCACCTGGCTTCTTTCTGGGTCCTCCTACAGGTGGAGAGCTGTGAGAGCAGCTCACACAGCATAGATGAGGTCTCCCTGAGCGCCTTTGGGGAGTGGACGGAGATCCCTGGTGCCCACCACATCATCCCCTCCGGCTTCATGCGGGTTGTGGACCTGCTGGCTGAGAGCATCCCTGCACATGTCATCCAGCTGGGGAAACCTGTCCGTTGCATCCACTGGGATCAAGCCTCAGCCCGCCCCCGGGGGCCCGAGATTGAGCCCCGCGATGAGGGGGACCACAATCATGACACCGGTGAGGGTGGCCAGAGTGGAGAGGGTCTCCAGCAGGGCAGGTGCAACGAGGAAGAGCAGTGGCCGGTGGTTGTAGAATGTGAGGATTGTGAGGTGATCCCAGCAGACCACGTGATTGTGACCGTGTCACTAGGTGTGCTCAAGAGGCAGTACACCAACTTCTTCCGGCCAGGCCTGCCCACAGAAAAGGTGGCTGCTATTCACCGCCTGGGCATTGGCACTACTGACAAGATTTTCCTTGAATTCGAGGAGCCCTTTTGGGGTCCTGAGTGCAACAGCCTGCAGTTTGTATGGGAGGACGAGGCTGAGAGCTGCACCCTCACTTACCCACCTGAGCTCTGGTACCGAAAGATCTGCGGCTTTGATGTCCTGTACCCTCCAGAGCGCTATGGCCATGTGCTGAGTGGCTGGATCTGTGGGGAGGAGGCTCTGGTCATGGAGAAGTGTGATGATGAGGCGGTAGCTGAGATCTGCACGGAGATGCTGCGACAGTTCACAGGTGCGCCCCACACCCACCTGCCTCCCTCCATAGACCTGTAGTTGCTCTGCTCTTTTCAGATTGTGACACTGAGGTGGGCATGCCCACTGGGAGAGCCGCTTCAGGGTGCCATGCTTGGCCTCAGTTGCTGACACTCTCCCACTTTGGAGCTTAAAGCACTCAATGGTGGACTCTTTGTCTCTTTCCTCTGAGGGCTGATGGTAGACAATTTAGGCATCATCACCAATTGCCCATTTCCTGTAATGATATGATTTTGCTAAGAGGAGAATTTGTGTTTTGCTCTCTAGTTGATTGATTGATTTTTTTTTTTTTTTTGAGGTAGGGTCTCACTCTGGCCCAGGCTGAGCTGGATTTAACTATCTAGTCTCAGGGTGGCCTCGAACTCACTATAATCCTCCTACCTCTGCCTCCTGAGTGCTGGGATTAAAGGTGTGTGCCACCAAGCCCGTTTTTTTTTTTTTTTTGAGACAGCATCTTGTTATGGAGCCCAGACTGACCTCTAACTCCCAATTTAATGCTCACTGGCTTCAAACCTGTGGTCCTCCTGCTTCATTTTCCCAAGTGCTAGGATTACAAGCATGTGTCGCTATTCCTGGCTTCTTTGATTCTTTTGATTTTGTTCCCCACCCACTCTTCTAGGAGAACTTCCTAGGAGTACCTGATGTTAGAAGGGAAACCATGATTATCAGATTTTTTTTTTAATGGTGTTGGGGATCAATCTAGTGTCTTGTGAGTCTTAAGTAAGCATTGTGCTGAGCACCTCCCTCACCCCCAGTAATTATTTTAAGATAGGAAAATTATGGCTGGATAGGAAGTGAAACGTAGGTACGTGGCTAGAGCCCCAGCCTCCCTCCTTTCTCCACCCCATGAGAGCCTGGTCTTCCTGGAGCCCTGGAGGTGAGATGGAGTTGTCTGTCTTCAATGTTTTACACTCCTTCACCTTGGCTGTTCTGACTCCCCAACAGGAAATCCCAATATTCCAAAGCCTCGGCGAATCCTGCGCTCAGCCTGGGGCAGCAACCCCTACTTCCGAGGTTCCTATTCATACACACAAGTGGGCTCGAGTGGAGCAGATGTGGAGAAGCTGGCCAAGCCCCTGCCCTACACCGAGAGTTCCAAGACGGCGGTGAGTGGGGCTGTGTTTGGTGAGGAGAGGTCTGGGGGTTGTCTCTGGGTATATTTTTTTGTGTGTAGTTCAGGGTGGGGAGAGATGGGATAGAGGTTACTAAGGGTGCTAAGGTGAGGAGAGATGGAAGTAGCTCTCATAATGAAGGAGAAATGACAACATGCACTTAACAACTTGAAAAAGTGGAATCATATCAGGAACTTCAGCTTCTTTAGATTATGAAAACTGAACCATTCCATGCTGTGCTGAACAATAACATAGTCTCTAGCCAATTTAAATAAATTAGAATTTGAATTAATGAATAAAACTTTGTTTTAGAAAATAAAATTGAGAGATGAGGTTATAGGGATGTAGGGTAAAGTGCTTGGGTAGTATACATGAAGCCCCATGTTCAATCCCCAGCACCACATAAACCTGGTGTGGTGGTACATGCCAGTAGTCCCAGTCCTGGGGAAGTGAAGGCAGGAGGATCAGAAATTCAAGGTCATCTCTGGCTATATAGCAAGTTTGGAACCAGCCCGAGACACAAAGTAAACAATAGAATAGAAAGAGTAGAATAGAATACTTATCTCCCCCAAATTATGTCAACTGTACTTTAAGAAAATTGTAAATCTTAGAGAAATACGTATTTTTGCTTCGATAAATGTTAAAGCTCAACAGAATTATATTGAAAATGATTCTTTGGAGTTACTGATGGAGGTTTTTGTCAAGTAAGATATGCCATGTTTATCCAGCTATACTCAGAGGGAGAAGGAAAAGAGGTCCTTAGAGAAAGAAGCCTGTTCTCTGGTCATTTCCTAAAAAGCAGCTTGGACTGGTATATGTAACAAAAGCCAAAGCAAAGCTGAAACAAGACAGAAGTTAAACATGTTAAACATGAGGAAATACTGAGGAAGGCTGGAAGACTCAGCATCGTTAGTACCTGGCTTCCATCTTCAGGTCACCTTATAGTCCAAGTGGTCTGCAAAAGCTCCAGCTCTTGCATCTACATTTTAGTCTCGAAGGAAAAAGAAAATACATGACCAAACATTAGGATTCCTTGAAGCTGAGTCACTGGTCTCTGAGCAACAGTGCACTTGAAACTCATTGGCCAAAATTTAGTCACATGATCACACCTGATGGATGGAGAGACTGTATCACATTATTTTTATTTGACTTTGTATCCAGTTAAAAATGAGGACTTTATGAGAGGAGAAAGAGGATAATGAGTGGACATAGAAAGCTTGCATTCTGCCACCACCCATCTTTCTGTTTAACAACTGTTATGAACTCCTTGGTGGGCTACAGCTTACCTGGGTGCTCGTTAGACAACACATTCTTAGTTCACCTCAGGTCTGTTGTGTTCTGGGATAAAGTCTACACACAAGCTTGGGATAGGAGAAGGAAAACATTCCCTTTACCTCATCTAGAGACCTGCTTTGCTGAAGTTGAGCCCAGGCCATTCCAAAAATTTTACTGTTCCCCAGTGTGCTGCTCTTTTGGCCCTGCTTTTCCCTCCAGCTGACTGGCTTTGGCCTGTTTATTCACCCAGCAAACCTAGCCAGTGCAGAGGTCCTCTGGGAAGCTTTGTGGGATCCCACACACACTAAACCTCATTCTGGGCTTTTAGCCCCTCACCCAAACACCCATCAACATATGCTCTGTAGTAACTGGGTTTCATGTCTGGCTTCCCCACCAGCATGGAAGCTCCACAAAGCAGCAGCCTGGTCACCTTTTACCATCCAAGTGCCCAGAACAGTCCCTGGACCCTAATAGGGGCTCCATAAAGGTTTGTTAAATCACCACCTAACTTTATAGAGTATATTTTTCCAGATTTTTAGTGTTTAGATACATGGTTCCAGTTCATTTAATCTTTATAGCTACCTTCAGAAGCAAATAGTAGAAACCTATTTGGCAGATGAGAAAATAAAGGCTTAAGGAGACTAAATCACTTGTCCTGTATTAACTTTTGAGAGGGTAGAAAGAATTGAAACTTGAATGTTTGGAAGAAACAGGAAGGTGGCCAGGTGGGATGGGTAATTCCTCATCCTTTGAAAATGGCAACACCTACATCTCAGATGTCTGCTCACTTTTGTCTGCTTTGTAGAAGGGCTGGGGATTCTGGGGCAGACAGGGAACGCTGGCCCTTCTGTTCCTCCATCTTCACATCCCTTTCCCTCACCTAGCCCATGCAGGTGCTGTTCTCAGGTGAGGCCACCCACCGCAAATACTACTCCACCACCCATGGTGCTCTGCTTTCTGGCCAGCGTGAAGCTGCTCGTCTCATCGAGATGTACCGAGACCTCTTCCAGCAGGGCCCCTGAGGGCTGTCCTCATGGCTCACTGATGAGCGTATTCCTTAAAGAACTACTAACTCGTGACTGCTGCCCCCCCACCTGTGTACTCCTAACATCCTAACCCTCTGTAGAATGGAATACCTTGGTAGCTTCTGACACCCACCCTGTAGCTGTTCTTCTCTGGGCCAGGTGGGATGCTGACTTCCTGCCCCTCTTCTCTCCTCCCTCCTTCTCTCCCTCCTCCCTCCATGTTATTACAAGTGCCTTCAATACTTTGCATTTTGGGATAATAAAAGAGGCGATCCTTCCCATTCTCCTCAGCTTCTCTGCTCAGTTCTCCTTAGCCTGTGTGTGTGTGTTTAATCACATGTACTCTGACTGGGGGTGGTGGGAGGAACTGTGTCTAGACAGTATCCCTAAAAATGGAAGGTGCCTAAGCTTACTGGGGGGTGTCTTCTCACCCCAGTCTGCTTGTGGCTTTTCAGTGAGGCCCCTCAGGAATATACACCTCTCTCTGCCCAGCACCCGCTTCCTCAGGGCAGGCCTACGCCTGTTCGCTGGCTCTTCTTAGAGCATGGATGACAAGCTATGTGAGTACAGGTGAGTTCTATGGAAGGGTCCCCCACTGTGGATCTATGCGGATGTTTTCATTGTACATTTGTTACTGGCCATGGGGAAGTGGGTCTGGCTTAGGCTTTTAAAAACTAACAATATATGTTGGATATCTCCCATAACAGTCTTAAATGCAAATGCGGGCCTTACTTTGGTCAAAGCAGGTCTGCCTTTTTCCTGGCCCAGAGTTCCTTTGTGGAAAGCTACTTTTACTTTTGATTAACTTTGCCTTGGAAGGTATTGGCCCGCTTCTTCAGTTCCTGGGTTACTCCACCAATGGCACTGGGATATACAAAGGTAGCTGCTTGACAGCTGTGTGGGGAGGCAAGAAGCCACCAGGTTCTTGGGGTCACAGGTATTGTAAATAAGGGACTCCATGGGGACAGCGAGTTTTACAATGTGTATTTTTGTGGCTACATGTTGGGGAGGCTTTAGGTGTGAGTAAGAGGGAACGTTCACTTAGTGCCAGCTACCTATTGGCAGGATGCTAATCATACATGCTGGGCATATGGATTCTTGATATGATGCAGGTGCCAGCCTTGCTGGGAAGGGTGATTTATCTCCACAGGTAAATGAAGTCTTGGGTTTAGTGTGGCTTACAGGTAGGCAGTGAGGTCTGCCTGACTCTATTCTATGGGCTCATCCTGTTATATTGTACTTGATGAGAATGCGAAGCTGGTACCACCAAAAAGAGAAAACATCTGAGGACATCGCTGGAGGTAGTAGACAAAGGCACAGGCGCACTAGGAAGCTGTGTGGCAGATTCTCCCAAGTCTGGCCATGTGCCGGTCAGCATGTCCATTCCTGGTTCCACCGAAGAGAAATGGGAGTGCTGGTGCTCATCAGAACTTTGTGTCCAATGTTAATAGCAGCAGAACCTGAAAACAGCCTAGATATCCTGTGACACAAGGTAGGATAAACATTCTCATTCATGTAGTGGGATACTACAGAGCAGTGGAATAAAATTAGTGGCTGTTTGCAGCAACATGGATCGATCTCAGCAACATTGTTCAATAAAAGAAACAAGACACAAAGTTATATGTTGGATTATTTCTTTTATAAAATGTCCAAGAACATACAAACTGAATCTATGGTTTTACAGAGATGGGGCAGGCAGTGGGGGAATGCATCAAGTTAGACACTAGATTTATGCACTTTTCTATCTGTGTGCCTCAATTTAAAACATTTTAGTAGGACTTGAAGATGTCCTTCCCACCTATGTAGTTACTTTTGCATTGTTGGAACAAACACCTGACCAAAAGCGGCTGATAGGAGGAAAGAGTTTGTTTTGGCTTACAATTTCAAGGGGAAGAAGCTTCATGATGGCAGGAGAGAGATGGGAGAGAAGAGGCTAGACATCACGTCTGCCACAGCAAATGGGCAACAGCAAGAGAGTAAACTGAGCTCTGGCAAAGAGGAGCTGGCTATAACATCCCAAAGTCCACCCCTAGAAACACCTCCTCCTGCAAGGCTCCACTTTCCAAATTGCCAGTAGCAGGGGACCAAACATTCAGAACAGACGAGTTTATGGGGGCATCTGATTCAAACCACCATATCACCCTCTCAACCCAAAACGTGGTTGTGTCAGTTCATTTCTCCTTGTGGCAGTGATGGCTGATGCACCCTGAGAACAGACAATGGGAGGAGGCACCTACTTAGGTTCCCCTGGCAGCTGGTGGATAGCACTGACCTTGAGTCATTGATTATCAGAGCTGTTGCCTGCGTCCCTTAATCATTCATATCTGCAGTTGTGTGAAGGAGGACAGGAGTGTCTCATAGCAGAGGACATTGAGGTTCTCATCAAGGTGTGAGGCTATACAAGGACACATAGCTTAGGGAACATGCTATTTCATGGGGAGAGGGATGACCCTGGGAGGAAGCCAAGGAGGACCCTTCAGAGACAAGTGCAGGATGGGTGATCCTGGAGAATCTGCTGAAGCAGCCAACCCCCCAGGCTATTCCTTGTATATCAAATAATTGCATCACCTGGGTAGCATGCATGATTTAAACTCCAAAGAGCAGACTCAAGGCAGATGAACGAGGAGAAAGAGCCCTTGAGAAGTGAGACACTAGCCATACCAGGAACTTAGGGTGTGCACCATATGGCAGATGAGTTTCTGAAGGTCATGTTCCATTGATTAAAACCCACCCAGGGTGAATACTCAGGCCAACAGCCCACGATGGCATTGTCATGGAAGTCCAGTGCCTGGCAGGAGTTCACTTAGCAAAAAGGGCTTTCCTGCAATGGATTCTGTGCACTTGGTTGTATGGGGTCTTGTGTCATAGGCATCACGGACTCTTTGGTCAAGGTCTTGTGGCTTCAGAATCATTCTTCAGAGGCCCTGACATACTTTGCTGCTCTGTGACAAATGAGTGATGGTATGTTACCTTCTACTTCATGGAGCTACCAGGAGTGTCTGCCCCTCCACAAGCAGTATAAACATGGTGGAGGAGGTCCGTTAACCTCATGGTGGCTGAGAAGCAAAGAGAGATAAGAAGTTCCCAGGGTCACAGGGCATGCTCCAATGACATGGCTACCTCCCATGAAGCCCCACCTCTTAGAGATTCTACCATCTCAGTAGCACCCCAGACTAGGGAGCAAGCCTTTGACACATGGGCCTTTGGGGGACGTTCCAGATCCAAACTCTAGCAGTTGCTCTGCATTTGCTTGGGCTTGTTGGGATGAGCTCAGGGGTAACCCCATGGTGCCCTGTGAGGTGGGCTGCTGGCTCTGTTCTTGAGAACTGCCTGTCTAATTCATAGTCTGTCCAACTTAATGGTAGAGTTGAAGGAGGCTGGGTTTTCTTATAATGACTGGCTGGGCTCTTTGTTGAGACTACTCTAGATTTACATAGGGCAACACATAGGAAGTGTTGCCTTGCTAAGATGACCAGGACATTTATTGCTATGTATTTAGTACAAGGAACGGGTCAGTGCCCTGTTCATACTGTTTAACTAGAGACACTATTTAACCTGTTCTTTCAAGGAATGCAGGGTGTTAGGTGTATTTCATTTGTTCAAGTCCTTTGTACAAAGTTTGGCCATTTTGATCAGCTGAATTTTATATGCACTCTGCATTTCACATGCCCTCACTCCTTTTTGTTTTAGATCTACTATTGCTCCCCCCCCATCACCATATGTGGGCCACATACTTGCACCTGTGCATCTCCACTTCAAGGCCTTGTGGTCACATTGACTTCTCATTTGTCAGTGACTTCAGTGTCATTTTCAGCCCCATGGGGCACTGGCTCTCCTTTTGTTCACATGCTTGTGTTGAGTTTCTCTCACGTGTGTTCTGACTAGTTATAAATGGTTTGGGGACTGGGTTTTTACAGTTGGCTTGTCATTTCACTTTTGTCCCCTAATACCTTTAACTCTGTTGACTCTTACTCTCTTATAGCCAGTCAGCACAATCTTAATCAGGGATCAAGTCATACCTTTATGTAGGCTTCCAGCAGGTGTGCCTGGAGAAAAATAGAGCCATGCCCCCTGGCCAATGTAAAGCAAAGAGAAATGAACCTCACAGAACACATGATACTATATAGTTTCTTTCCATGGACTTAGCGGGTCCACCACAGAACTTTGCTCCCCTGGCCCAATCTAATTCACCCTTCCTTAGCCTTCTCCATTTGAGTAAGTAGCACCACTGCCACTTGGCTCCAGACACACACAAGTCAGCATCCATTCCCTGTCTGACCATCAGATCTGCCACAGGCTCCTTACAAAGCAGCCTGAATCTGATCCCTTCAGACTTCTCCACTGTGCCTTGGTCAGGATGACTGCAGCAGCCTGCTAGGTGGTGGCCCTTTTTCCATACTTGCTCCTCTAGCATGATTGCCACATAGCCAATGTGACTATCTCAAAACACCACTCCAGCCATGCTGTTTCCCTGATTTCTAATGACAACCCTCACACTAGGGAACCAAGGTGTGATGATGGTTGATCTCTGGTTATCAATCCTCTAAAATACCTGTGAGGGATTTTCTAGATTAAGTTAATTGAGATATGAGTCACCCACCCCATTCAATGGGCTGGGGTTCCAGACTGCATAAAAGGGAGAGAACTGGCTGAGCAGTGGCATTCACCACTCACTACTTCCTGAGTGTGGACACAGTGTGACCACTGCTTCCTGCTCCTCCTGCCATGCCGTCCCTGCCATGGTGACTATAACCTTGAACTTTAAGCTAAAATGAACCCTTCCTCCCTTGGACCAAAGTTTGCAAAGTTTTTTGTTCTAGCAATCAGAAAGGTAGCAAATCCACAAGGTGAGCTCTGTCACCCTGTGTGCTCTGTCCCCCAGCTCCACTTTGCCTCTTTCCCTTCCCTTAGTGCTGGTTCTCTCTGTCTGGAGCTCCTCCCCCTCTCCCTGCCTCTTGGATTCACAGAGCTCTCTCCTTGCTGCTTTCAGATGTCAGACATTCCTCAGTCACAGCCCCCACACGCTTCCCTATCCCTGCTTGTTTCTTCATACCCCTTCTCTTTCCCTTCTATTGTTTTTGTTTGCTTATTTATGTGTTTACCTACCACTCTTCCCCCCTTACAACTTAAGTTCTATGTTAATTGCTGCATAGTCACCGTGTTCTCCAGAACAGTGTCTGGCATAATTATAGAGTACCAATAACCATTTGCAGAAGGAATGAATAAGGAATGAAGACACATGGTGAGTGTTATCAATCTGGAGATTTACCTTCAGTGCTGGTGACAGTTCTCTTGGGCTTCTCTTGTCAGCACTTTCCTCTTAGAGCTCTGAGCCTCTCTTCCTCTCTGGACTCCATTCTCCAAAGTGTCACCTGGTAACATGCCTTTCTGCTTCATAGACAAAGTAGAAGCCACCTAGAAGTCACTTCCTGGCTCAGCCATCAAGCTCTTCAGCCTTCATTCCTTCTGTGATGCCATGTGAAAGGAGGCCCTTGCCTAGCTCATGGTTACTCCCCAGCATTGTGCATCCCACTTCCCAATGCAGGCCTTCTCTTGCCTTTCCTGTCACTTCTCCTCTTGTTCTTGTCTCCTTGGGCCTCTCCACAGTCAAGCTTCACATACCACTCTCTACATTTGTTCTTTCTACATCTTCACTGTCCTCACCCAAGCAGTTATTGGGGATCTTCACGTTGCAGAGAGAGAGAAGGGGAGGGGAGGGAGGGTTGGGGAGGAAAAGGGAGGGAGAGGGAGAAGAGACGAGAAGAGACAAAAGAAACTCCAGATTGGTTTTCTGGAGAGTGACTTAGGTCTGTGTGTGTAGGAAAGGACAAACTATGAACTAAGCCACACCTCTAGCACCATCTGCTGGCCATATGGGGACATAGCTCTTGCTGCATTAGAATTGTTCTGATCTCTGAGGTTTTCTGAATTGGCACTTACATGGACAGACAAGCAAACAAGTAAGTCAACAGTAAGTCTTTCACGTAAATTTTTTTTATTAGTAATCTATATAATGTACACAGAACCATGATGGCACCATTGTTAGCCTTCTCCCTGCCTTCCCCCCTCGGGGATTGTGGGTCTTGCATTGTGGGGATAGCCATCAGTTACGGGGGAGAGGCAATGTCTCTGTGCATAATGACCCAGCTTATGGCTCTAACAATCTTTCTGTCCCCTCTTCTGTTAATTTCCTTGAGCCATGTTGGGTTCATTTTAGGTCTATTTCAGTGACGAGGTCATGGGAGTCTTTGTGTCTCTGTATGTCTGGTTTGGTAGGGGTTGGGTGTTCTCTATGTCCATCTCCTTCACCCCTGTGCTGATACCAGGTTCACTGAGAAAGCAGCACTCTTGCTCATTTCCCCAATTATTCTGTGGGTTCAGCTGGTGCCCTGGTGAGGGGCGATGAGATGATTCACTCCTCAGGTTCTACGTCCATCTGAAAAAGAGAAGCAAATTCTCCAATGGAGAGTGAGGTCAGTGCAAGGTACATGGATAGCCATTATTGTTTTAGAGCAGATTTAATGGGTGTAGGCCCTCTTGTATCCCACTATTGGTGGGACCTTGATGTTGGAGGGTGAACTCATTTTTGGATATGGTTCTGACTTGTTTTCCAGTTCCAGGTATGGGTTTCATTCCACTGAGCAGATCCTTTAGCCAAATCAAGAGCAGTTGGTAACCCACCATGGCTGTGTGCCACTATTGCATTTGTGTGAGCATCACGTCAGGTTGATTGCTGCTGGGAAGTTTACGTCATGAGTTGCTTAGACAGATGTTGGTTATTTTCCCCCAGTTGCTCATGTAGTACCTTCTGGCACTAGACAAGCTAACTGTCTGGGGACTGTCTCTTCCAGATTCCAGCCAGGTCACTCCATGTTCCATCCCAATAACGTATGGTGTCTTTGGCAATATGGTCTTACCATTAATCTTTGGTGGGTCATCAAGTACTCTGACAGAAATCTGTCTTTTTTTGGGAAACCTTGTAGGTCTCACTGATCAACAGCTCATTGTGGATGTTGACCACATGCTAGGAGTTACAGGGCAGTACCATGGGAAAAGAAGGAAGAAAAATATAGGTAGTATGAAAGAGAAAGAGAGAGAAGAGAAAGAAGAGGGAGTGTGAGAGAGGAACAGGAGAAGGTTGAGGTTAGTCTTCATCCTACCCTCTTCAGGCCCCTGTATTCAGGTGTTCTCTCTAAGCACCAGATGAAGGTTCATCCTTTTAGTATGTCTTACAGGTTATAGGAGTTTTTGGTACCATTTCCAATTGGGTCCAGTTTTTTGTCCCCCCTTTACCCTCTCTTCCCTCCCCACCATCCCTATTGTCCAGTCCTAAAAATTTTTCTTTGGTGTGTCAGCATCTTGGGCAAATTCAGGTTAGGAGCCATAGATGAGTGAGACCATGTGACGCTTATCTTTCTGTGATTGGGTGAGTTCGCTGAGAATGATTTGTTCCAAGTTTGACCATTTTTCTTCAAATTGAATTGTGTCATTTTTTCTTACTGCTATGTAGAATTCCATTGTGTAGATATACCACATCTTAGTTATCCATTCATCTAATGATGGACATCTGGGTTGATTGTAGCTCTTAGCTATTATGAACTGAGCAGCTATAAACATGGTTGAGCAAATACCTCTGAAATGAGGCTTGGTGCTCTTAGGGTAAATGCCCAGTAAGGGAATAACTGGGTCTGTTGGTTACTCTATAGTCATCCTTTTTAGAAGTCTCCATATTGCTTTCTGTAGTGGTTGTACCAGCTTACATTCCCACCAAAAGTGAATGAGGGTTCCTATTTCTCCGCCAGCATTTGTTTTCTTCTTCTTCTTTTTTTTTTAATGTTAGCCATCCTTACTGGGGTAAGGTGGAATCTCATAGTTGTTTTAATTTGCATTTTCCTGATGATTAGGGATGTTGAACATTTTCTTAAGTGTGTGTTTGCCATTTGTATTTCTTCCTCTGAGAACTCCCTGTGCAGTTCTCTGCCCCATTATGTGAGTGGGTTGTTTGAGTTTTTATTGTTTAGGTTTTTGAGTTCTTTGTAGATTCTAGAAATTAGCCCTCTGTCTGATGTGTATCTAACAAAAATTTTCTCCCATTCTGTGGGTAATCTATTGGCTCTGCCTATTGTATGTTTGTCTGTGAAAAAGCTTTCAGCTTCATGAGATCCCAATGGTTGAGTGATTGCTTAATCTCCTGAACTACTGGGGTTTTGTTCAGAAAATCTTTTCCCACTCCTATATCATGGAAAGTTCCTCCTATTTTTCTTCCAGTAGTAGCAGTGTTTCTGGTCTTCTATTGAAGTCTTTGATCCATTTGGACTTAATTTTTATGCATGGTGAGATGTGTAGATCAAGTTTCATTTTCCTGCATATGATTTCCCAGTTTATCCAGCACCATTTGTTGAAGATGCTGTCTTTATTCTAGTCTACATTATTTGGGCCTTTGTCAAATATCAAGTAGCTGTAGTTACTTGATCCAAAGTCTGGGTCCTCAATTCTGTTCTGTACCAGTACCATGTTGTTTTTATTACAATGGCTTTGTAGTATAGCTTTAGATCAGGTATGGTGATGCCTCCAGAGGTGTTTCTTTTGCTGAGGATATGCTTGGATATCCGAGACCTTCTGCCATTCCATATGAATTTTGAGATCATTTTTTCTGTTTCTATGAAGAAAGATGTTGAGATTTTTATTGGTATTGCATTAAATCTATATATTGCTTTTGGTAAGATTGCCATTTTCACAATGTTAATTCTGCCTATACAGGAGCATGGGAGTTCTTTCCATTTTTTCAAGTTCTCCTCAATTTCTTTCTTGAGTGTTTTTATGTTTTCATTGTAAAGGTCTTTCACCTCCTTGGTTAATGTTATTCCAAGGTATTTTTTGATGCTATTAAAAAATGGGACAATGTCACTTATTTCTTTCTCTGTATCTTTGTCTTTTGCATATAGAAAGGCTACTGATTTTTGTACATTGATTTTGTATCCTGCACTTTACTGAAGGAGTTAATCACCTTTAAGAGTTTTGGGATGGAGGACTTGGGTCACTTATATATAGAATCATGTCATCTGCAAATAAGGCTAACTTAACTTCTTCCTTTCCAATTTGTATCCCTTTTATTTCTTTCTCCTGTCTTATTGCTTAAGCTAGTACTTCCAGTACTATGTTGAAAAGCAGAGGTGAGAGTAGACACCCCTGTCTTGTTCCTGATCTCAGTGAGAAATTTTTCACTCTCTCCCCATTAAGTATTATTTGAGTTTTGGAATCTTTATATATAGCTTTTATTATGTTGAGATACCATCCATGCCTATTTTTTCCAGTGTTTTGATCATGAAGTGATGTTGTATTTTGTCAAAGGACTTTTTTGCATCTATCGAAATAATCATGTGGTTTTTGTGTTTAAGCTTATTTATGTGGTGTATTACATTGATTTCCATATGTTGAACCAACCCTGTGTTCCTAGGATGAGACCTATTTGGTCCAGGTGGATAATGCTTTTGATGTGCTGTTGAATTCGATTTGCGAGGATTTTGTTCAGGATCTTTGCATCTAGGTTCATTAGGGAAATAGGCCTGTAGTTTTCTTTTCTTGTGGCATCTCTGCCTGGTTTTGGTATTAGGGTGATACTAGCTTCATAGAAGGAGTTAGGGAGCTTTCCCTGTTCTCCAGTTGTGTGGCACAATTTGAGAAAGATTGGTTTCAGTTCTTCCATGAAGGTTTAATAGAATTCTGCTGAGAAGCCATCTGGTCCTGGACTCTTCTTTTAGCGAGATTTTTGATTACCCTTTCAATCTCGGTGGTTGTGATGGGTTTGTTCAGGAGATTAATCTGCTCTGAGTTTAACTTTGGTAGGTGGTATGTGTCCAGGAAATTCATCTATTTCATCCATATTATCCAATTTTGTGGAGTAGAGCTTTTTGAAATAAGTCCTGATGATTCTCCCAATTTCACTTATGTCTGTTGTGATCTCTCCTTTTTCATTTCTAATTTTATTAATTTGAGTTGTCTCTTTTTTTCTGCTTGATCAAATTGGCTAGGGGCTTATCAATCTTGTTTATTTTTACAAAGAACCAGCTCTTTGTTTCATCAATTTTTAAAATTGTTTTCTTAGTTTCCAATTCATTAATTTCTTCTCCTACCTTAATTATTTCTTTCTGTCTGGAGCTTTTTGGGTTGGGTACTTCATGTTTTTCCAATGCCTTTAGGTGGATGGTTAGGTTATTGATTTGGGATCTCTCTGTCTTTGTTATGAAGGCATTTAGTGCAATGAATTTTCTCCTGAGGACCACCTTCATTGTGTCCCATAAGTTTTGGTATATTGTGTTCTCATTGTCATTCATTTCTAGAAATTTTTCAATTTCATTTTTTATTTCATCCACTACCCATTTATTGTTTAAAAGTGTGTTGTTCAGTTTCCAGGAGCTGGTTGGGTTCCTGGCACATCTTTTGTTGTTAATTTCTAGCAATAGAGTATTATGATCTGATATCATGCAGGAAATTATGTTGATCCTCCTAAATATTTGGAGGCTGGCTTTGTGACCAAGTATATGATCTATTTTAGAGAAAGTTCCATGTGCTGCTGAGAAGAATGTGTAATCTGTGGAATTTGGGTAGAATGTTCTATATATATCTGTTAGGTCTAATTGAGCTATGGTGTTGTTGAGCTCTATTACTTCCCTGTTAATTTCTGTTTGGATGATCTATTGTCAATAGTGGAGTATTGAAGTCCCCAGCTATGATAGTGTTGGTGGTTATTTCTGTTTTATTGTCAAGTAGGTTTTGTTTTATGAATTGTTGTGCATCTGTGTTTGGTGCATAAAGATTGATATCCTCTAGTTGGATTGTCCCCTTGATAAGTAGGAAGTGGCCTTCTTTTTCTTTTTTAATTACTTTTGGTTTGAAGTCTATTTTATCTGATATAAGTATAGCTACACCTGCTTGTTTCTTATTTGTGTTTGCTTGGAATATCATTTTCCACCCTTTTACCCTGAGGAGGTGTCTGTCTTTAGTGGTGAGGTGGGTTTCTTGAAGACAGCAGATTGAGGGGTCTATTTTTCTGATTCACCCTGTTAGCTTATGTCTCTTGATGGGTGAATCAAGGCCATTAATATTCAGGGAAATAACTGTGAGGTTTGATTTCATACCTGCCATATTGTGATGGATTATGTGGTTTGGTGTTTTTTTGGACTTGGTTTTTTTTTTTTTTTTGTGGTTATTGTCTGCTTCTTGGGGGCACTTATGATTGGCTATTTGATTCTTCTATGTGGAGAATTTCCTGAAGTACTCTCTGTAGGTTTGGCTTTGTGTTCATATAGTTGTAAAGATGAGTTTTATTGTGGAAAGTTTTTCTTTCACCATCTATTATGAGGGATACTTTTGCTGGGTAGAGTAGTTTGGTTGGAAGCCGTAAGTTCTTAGAGTTTGCAGTGTTCCATTCCAGGCCCTTCTGGCTTTTAGGGTTCCATTGAGAAGTCTGAGGTAATTCTGATGAGGTTTCCTTTATAGGTAACGTGCTGTTTCTCCCTAACTGCTTTTAGGACTTTCTCTTTGTGCTTGATGTTTAGAGTCTTAATGATAATGTGTCTTGGAGAATTTCTCCTTTGGTCCAGTCTGTTTGCTGTTCTGCTAGCTTCTTGTAACTTGATGGGATTTTCTTTTGAGAGAGCAGGAAAGTTTTCTTCAATTATTTTGTTGAATAAGTTTTCTATTCCTTTGGTCTGTGTTTCTTCCCCCCTCTGGTATACCCATGATCCTAATGTTTGGATGCTTAAGTGTGTCCCACATTTCCCTCATGTTCTGTTCATAGAAATTTTTGAACTTGTTGAAATTTTTGGACTCACAAACTGTTTCTTCTGTTTTGTCTTTCAGTTCTAAGTTTCTATCCTCCACTTGGCTGACTCTATTCTTTAGAGTTTTAGACTCTATTCTATAGAATGTGGGGCTTTTTCTATTTGGTTCATATTTTCTACTGCTTTTTATGTATAGTTTCCATCCCTCTGTTGAGTTCCCTTTTCACGTCATTTTCTGATTTTCTTAATGCTTCTTGGAGTTCATCCTTGCATTTTTTTTTATGTCTTCATTGAACTTAGTCAGCTGGTTATTGAGGACCTCTTTTTTTTTTCCTTCCTTCAGATCCAGAAGGTCTCCCCAGAACAGCCCAGGATTTGTTCCAGTACCCCTGGAATCTTAAGTGTTTTAGTCTAGCCAGTCATTTGTTGTCCTGAGTAAAATGGCCAGAGTGGGGTGCTCTCTGGGATCTCCCAAATAGTACAAAGCACTGTAAGTGGTACAAATGGGACATGTGCAAATGGGACTAGATTTGCTCTAAGCAGCTTTCTGAGTCCTGGAAGACTAGCTTATCACACACCCTAGGCTTCTGTTACCCCTTGGTGCCTATCTATAAGTAATGTACCCACTTTATGTGTTCTGTTGGCCATGGGGTGTTCTTTCTCAGCAACTCAGACAAGTTTAGAACTATAGAAATCACTCAAAATGTAAAAGTATGATGCATAAATTATCAGAGTGCACATCTTTCAAATGCTGATGTTGGCCATTGATCTGTCCATGTCTGTGCTCATCAGAAAATATCCTTATGTTGTCTTAAAAGAGACATTTTTGGCCTTGTGTTCTTCTCTTTTTTAAGTGGGTTCTAACATATATTTAAAGCTACACAGGATATAAGTAAGGGCAGCAAATGTCTTGATAATAGACCATCTACCATTTTGATTATGATATATTATTATTTAAGTTTTACTAGAATTATTTAAAAGGTATTTATTTAGGTTTTTACCATTATAGTCACAAGTAGCCCATGGACCTTTTTTCTTGTGGGCTTTTAAAATAAGTTAGATAACTTTTTGTCTTTTTTACTTTACAGATTGGAAAAATATGTATAGATTGATAATTTATGGGTTTCTTTTTTAAGTTTTTATTTATTTGTAAGGAGAAAGAGAGAATGAGAATGAACCAGGGCTCCTAGCTACTGCAAACAAACTCAAGATGCATGCATGCTTTATATGGGTACTGGGGCATCAAACCCAGGTTGTTAGGTTTTGTAGGCAAGTGCCTTAACCACCAAGCAATCTCTCTAGCCCCATTAATTTATCTGTTTCTTGAAGAATGTATGAATTTACTTGTACAACTAGATGAGCCTAGCTAGTGCATTGTGTACTTTTAAGACATTTTTTTGAGAGACACAGAGAGAGATAGAGAGCATGGGGGAGGGAGACAGAGAATGGGCACACCAGCAGCCTCTCAGCCTCTGTGAACAAACTCCAGATGCATGGGCCCCCTTGTGGGCAAGTGCGGCATTACACCCTTGTGTCACTTTGCATCTGGCTAAACATGGGACCTGGAGATTGGAACTAGCATTCTTAGTCTTAGCAGGCAGGTGCCTTAACTGCTAAGCCATCTTCCAGCCCCTCTTAAGACATTTTTATTGGAACTTTTAATACATGAACATATTGTTATTTGATTGTAGTCCTGTCCTACTATCCCTTTTGTCCCCCATCCTCTACCCCTATTTCACTGAATACTTTTTTTCCCCAAGCAGTCTTTTTCTTTTTTGTTGTCTCAGTCTTTTTGTTCTTCTCCATATTCTATGTCAAAATGTTGATAGGCTCCAAATTATGCAGGTCTTGTGGGGGTAACATTGTGGGTTTTTTTTTTTTTTCATAGATATTTGATATTGTTTTCCATTTCCCTGATGTCTAAGGATGTTGAGTACTTTTCAAAATTGTTTGTTGGAACTTTTTAGGTCTTTTGAGCTCTGTTCAGTTCCTTAGCCCATTTTTTAAAGTTTTTAAAAAATTATTTATTTATTTGCAAGGAAAGAGAGAGAGAGAGAGAGAGAGAAGTGAGAAGAGAGACAGAGAGAGAATAGGCATACCAGGCCCCAGCCACTGCAAATGAACTACAGATGCATGTGCCCCTTGTGCATCTGGCTTATGTGGGTCCTGGGGAATTGAAACTGGGTCCTTTGGCTTTACAGGCAAATGCCTTAACTGCTAAGACATTTCTTCAACCCACTTAGCCCATTTTTTTTGATTGGGTTGTTTTCTTGCTTAGTTTTTAGAATTCTTTGTATATTCTTTTATTAATCCTGAAATGCATGGTGAGCAAAGTTTCTTCTCCCATTTTTTAGGCTGTCTCTTCACTTTATTAACTGTTCCTTTTGCTATACAGAAACTTTAGTCCCATTTATCAATCATTGGCCTTTTTCCTGAATGACTGGAATCCTATTCTGCAAGTCCTTACTAATTTCTTGAAGTGTTTTTTTTTCCTCCTTTTTCCTTTAGCTGCTTCAAAGTTTCAGTTTAATTTATATTAAGATCTCTGTGGATTCTGCCTTTTAACCCATTGTCCTAGTTTGTGTCCTTTGATTGGGAACTGAAACCATTAAGATTCAGTGTTATTTTTGAAAAGTATATATTAATTTCTATCATTAGTGTTTGATGTTTTCCTATTCCTTTCTTGCTTAACTATTATTCAAACATGGTTTATTCTTTCTAGTAGCCTCATGGATGTGTTTTTTTTTTCTCTTTAGTCCAAAGGATTCTTTCAGATATCTTTTGTAGATTTGGCTTAATGATCTTGAATACTTTTAGCTTGTTTTTATAATGAAAGGCTTTTTTCCTCATTTAAGTATGACAAATAGCTTTGCTTGGTACAGTGGTCTGGGTTGGCTGTCGTTATCTTTTATAACTTGAACACACTAGTCCAAGCTCTACTGGCTTTAAAGTTTCTGTTGAGAAGTCTGCTGTTACTCTGATGGGCCGTCCTTTATATGTGACCTGGTGCTTCTTTCTTGCTGCTTTCAATATACTTTACTTTGTGGTTTGATTACAATATTATGAGGGGAGGTTCTTTTCTGATTTTGTCTGTCTGTTTTTCTAAGTGCCTCCTATATCTGGGCTGGCTTCATTTCCCTCAGTTGGGGAAGTTTTCTGCTATGAATTTTGAAAATGTTTTTTACACATTTAAATGAAATCCTTCTGCTTCTGTGCCCATGATTCCTAGATCTAGTCTTGTCATCATGTCCCAAATATCTTGAAAGTACTGCTTTTTGTGATTGTTGGTTTGCTCCAATTCTCTCACTGAGTCTTCAAAATCAGGTATTTTTTCCTCTCCTTGATCCATTTTATTGTGAGGTTCTCCATAGTGCTTTTTACTGGACTTGCTGTTTTTTTTTAATTTTTGTTTTTATTTTTAATTTATTAGCAACAGACGGACAGAGAGAGAAAGTGGGAGAGAGAGACAGAAAGAGAGAGAGAATAGGCACACCATGGCCTCCAGCCACTGCACATGAATTCCAGATTCATGTACCACCTTGTGCATCTGGCTTATGTGGGTACTGGGGAATTGAGCCTGGAACTGGGGTCCTTAGGCATTACAAGCAAGCATTTAACTCTCCAGCCACTTGCTATGTTTTTATATCCAGTATTTCAGTGTGTCATTTCTTCATTATTTTTCTTGGTTGATTTCTACTTTCATATCTTTTTTTTTAATCAAGGTAAGGTCTCACTGTAGCCCAGGATGTCCTGAAATTCACTACGTAGTTTCAGGGTGGCCTTGAACTCATGGCAATCCTCCTACCACTGCCTCCCAAGTACTAGGCATGTGCTACAACTCCTGGCTCCACTTTCATATCTTGAATTGACTTTCTTATTTCATTCAGGTGTTTTGTACTCTTAGAATTCATTCAGGAGTTTATTTTCTTTCATTTTTAGAAATATTTAATTATTTGAGAGACAGAGAAAGAGAATGGGTGTGCCAGGGCCTCTAGCCACTGCAAACAAACTCTAGATAGATTTGCCACCTTGTGCATATGGCTTTACATGTGTCTTTTGTCTTTACAGGCAAGCACCTTAACCACTAATCCATCTCTTCAGCCCTTCTTTGATTTTTTTGGAGCATACTTATGGTCATTCTTTTGAGTTCCTTGGAATTTTACCTAATTCATTCTCAGACTACTTGCCAGCAGCACATTTATCTTCTGGGTGTGACTCTGTCACCTCACCCTTATACCTTGCTGTACACAAGCAGATGTCACCTAGGAATTATCTGGCTATTGTTTCTGCTTGTGTTCCACTTTTTTTCCCCTCACAAATCACTGCTTGCTAGAAGCAAAATATGGTACTTTAAATGTGAATGAATGTCCCCCATAACTTGAGGTATTTTTTATTAAGCAGCCTGCTGGAGGAAGTGTTACTGGGACTGATCTTGTAGTCCAGTCCTAAGGTGTATTCAGAGCAGTTTGAGCTCTGGCTGTTTGTTTTGCTGGCTGTTGGTGCTTTCTGGTGTTGGTTTTTCTGTCTCTGCTGTGGATGCATCTAAGAAAGTGAGTCAGCTTCTTCTGCCATTGATGGTGCTTCCCCTGGATTCTGTAAGCCTGAAATAAACCTTTTCCTCCAATTATCTGTTTCTGGTTGGGTGTTTGTCTTAGCAACGTGAAGGTAACTACAACATAGACTGCCCATCATCAGGCTAGGATGCAAGTCCCACAGGATACCTCAGAGCTTCTAATTTGTTATACCTTGGACCTCCTAAAGAAGAGGTAGAGTACAACAAAGGGCTAGAAAACTTCCAGAAAAGTCAGTTTCCTTGTGATAGACTGGAGAATTGTTTAGCACATATCCTGTCATGCTTTCCTCTTGACACAGAATGCATTTTCCCATTCCATCCTATTGATTTTTGGGTTGGCCATGTGACTTGCTTTGGCTAATGGAATTTGGACAAACATGATGTGACTCAACACCTCTTTCAAGTGTTCATAATAAGGCAGAAGATCTCTTGCACTGGTGTGTGTGCACATGTGTGAAGGTCAGAGGACAACTTTGAGTATCATTTCTCAGGTGCTGTCTACCTTTTTTAAGGATAGGATCTCTTACTGGTACTGGTTTGGAACTCTCCAAGTAGACTAGACTGGCTGCACAGTGAGCCACAGGGATCTCCCTGTTTCTGTCTCTTCAGCACTGGTATTACAAGTGTGTGCTACCACACTCAGTTTTTTGTTTTTTTTACATGTGTTCTGGATATTAAACTAAGGTCCTCAGACTTGTAAGACAAGCACTTTATCTACTGACTTATCTCCCCAAATCCAGTAGAAGCTATTAACATGAATGTACCATTAGTTTGGGTTTCTGATGTAGTGACAATTTGTCAGGAGAAGTACATATTCCACATAGCTGATGGTTCAAGAAGAATATAGAGAAAGGGGAAATAAATCTGAGCCCATAAAGGCTTAAATCCAAACCTGGGACCTGAAGACAGACACAAAAAATAGAACCATAAATCTTGCTATTATACTCTGTGAATTTAGGGGTTGTTTGCTTCACAGCATTGTTGTGATAATATACTTTTCTTTGGGAAGTCATTCAACCTAAGAAGGGTATTTCTGGCCGCTGGTAATATAATGAGCAATGGACTGATAAGATTAGAAAACTACTCAGGGTACAAGTGTGGCTACACCCCAGATAGAGGAAGGAATGGGCCAAGGGGTTTGGACCCCTGGAGGATGCATTTCATGGCCTAAAGACATAGAAGCTATAGGAAACAGAAGCCAGAGGACAATCTGTTCTCCATTTACTCAGGAAAGATCTACCCTCTTCTTGATGAGAAAAACTTCATCTTAAAAATTCAGAACTGCTGACAACCACCCTTCTATCAGATGAAACATCTGAAAAACTACAGTATTTTACTCTGATAGTCAAGTATTTTCAACCCCACGCCAACAAACCTGGATAGTTCAGTGAGTAGTGTCTTTTTTGGACATGGAACGTTTTTGAAGAGTATCAGGAGGATTAGAAAGTGTTCAGTCTTCAGATAGGAAACCATTTATGGGCAGCAGGGTGGTGGCTGGTGGTGTGATGACTGGGCATAGCCTTGAGGTTAGGGTTGAGAAGCCAGATCCTTGCTCTGGAGAGACATTACTCCCTGGCTAATGATGCCTTTAATACAAAGGATAAACTCTAGGAAGGGCCCATAAGTCTTTCAGTTCAAATTCTCTAGCACTGAATTCCTCACTGTATGCAAATGGTCAGCTGATAGCCTTACTTTTCAGACCTGTTTTGAGTTTTTAATCCTCATTTTAGGTCTTATGTCTTGTTAAGAACTTGACAGGATGTCACTTTAAGTTGGAAGGATTTTTATTGTTATTTATTTATTTGAGAGAGAGAGAGAGAGAGGCAGAGAGAGAGAAAGGCAGATAGAGAGAGAATGGGCATGCTAGGGCCTCTAGCTGCTGCAAACTAACTCCAGACATATATGCTACCTTTTGTGTTTGGCTTTATGTGGATCTGGGGGAATATAGCCTGGGTCCTTCGGCTTTGCAGGCAAGCACATTAACTGCTAAGCCATCTCTCCAGCCCTGGACATATTTTTGATTCAGAAAAAACCAAACACTCTAAAGTGTTAAGGGCTCCTAACAGGGCAGTTGGCTCTAAATGGTAATTGGGGAAGAGCATGTGAACATGGGTGTGGCACATGGAAATGCAAGTTTCATTTACAGAATATCTCCAGAACCCATTGCCTGTCCACTTTACCTCAATCCCTCTGGTGAAGCTATCCTTATATATTGACTTATTGTACTTGGCATAGAACTGGCACCTTTGGTGACCTTTGAACATATTAGGTACCCTGCTAAGCCAGGAATTTTGGCACCTGCTATCCCTCCTGCCTCTAATGCTTCCTTTCAAAGGCTCACATGGACCAAACCTCTTCAGGTCTTTTCTCATATATCACATTCAGCTAAGAACATCCCAGGTACTAGCTTGTACATTCCCCATCCACAATACTTCCTGATGTATTTCCTTTGGTCATTACTCTCTAATTGTGGTTGTTTGAATAAAAATTGTTCCTCATAGGCTCATGTGTTTGCACATTTGATCCCTGATGGGAAATGCTATTCAGGAAGGTTGTGAAACCTCTAGGAGATGGAACCTTGCTGGAGGTAGTAGGTCACTGAGGATGGGCCTTGAGGTATTAGCTGGGCCCCATGTGCTGCTGTCTCTCTCTCTTTCTTTCCTTTCTCCCTGCCAATGTGACAATGTGGCAGGTTGTCACCTGCTCCTGCCATGAGTTCCCCACCATGATGGACTCTACCCTCTGAAAATATAAGCCAAAATAAACCTTCCTCTATCCTATTCTAGCACTGTCATGTGGTAATGGTTTTAGAAGAATGAAAGATGTAAGGAGTCATGGAGGATTTCACAATAGTCCCACAGTGTCACTGAGTCTAAAAAAATATAAAACAAGGTCAGAGTCCCTACAACAAGGCCCTGTGAGACCACTGAGCGATGCTGCGAAGGTGAACTTTGAGTGGCAATATAGACCCTAGGATATTGGAGATACCAGGACCATAGACATCTGCCAAGGAAAACCACAGGACCCTGCCCAAGAGAGGCTACAGGCAGCACAGCTGGAGGGGCAGAACTATACAGTCCTTTGAAACCCAAAGGATTTCCATCATGACTTCTAGATACAAGACATGGAGCTATAGCATTTGGTGTTTGCCCTGCTCTGTATCAGTTTTGGTTTTGTCCAATCTTTCCTTGCTATGCTTCTGTTCCTCCCTTTTGGAATAGGAATGTTTATCCTGTGTTATTATATGTTGGAAGTATGTAACTTGTGTTTTGACTTTATAGGCTCACAGTTAAGAAACTGTCTTGAGTCTCAGATGAGATTTCAGACTTTTTTTTTTTTTTTTTTTTTTTGTTTTTTTTTGGTTTCTTAATCTAGCCCAGGCTGACCTGGAATTTTTTATGTAGTTCCAGGCTGGCCTCTAACTCACAGTGATCATCCTACCTTGGCCTCCCAAGTGCTGAGATTAAAGGCATGTGCCACCTGCTTTGTGAGATTTCAGGCTTTTGAATAGTGTTGGGACTGGTTAAAGAGTATGGGGACTTTTACTTCAGTAATGAGTTTTGGGAGCTTCTGTGTCTCTGGATATCTGGCTTAGTAGGAGTTGGATTTTCTCTGTGTTTATCTCCTTCCACCTTTTTCTGGTGTCGTGATCCCCAAGAACACTGTACTCTTGCCCTTCCTCCACATTACTCTATGGAAGAGGGGGCGGAAAGAATGTTAGTGCCACAAGTTGGGACATTATGCACAGAGACTTGGCCTTTCCCCCATAACTCTTGACTACCCCCACAATGCATGACCCACAGTCCCCATTGATGAGGGTCCCTTTGGAAGAGGGAGGACAGGGAGGAGGATAATGGAGTCACCATTATGAATGTAAAATTAGAATAATATAAGTAAAAACTAAATTATTAAAAAAATATGGGGACTTTTAAAGTTGAATTCAGTTTGCATCATGGGATAGAAATTAAGCCCATGGGGGTCAGGGGCAGAGAGTTATGGTTTGAATGTAAAATGTCCCCACAGGCTCTTGTGTTTGAATACTTGATCCCATGTTGGTAGTGCTTTTTAAAAAGGTTGTAGAAACTTTAGTAGGTGGGGCCTTGCTAGAGGGAGTGGGCCTTCAAGAGCCCCCCATGCTGATTTCTTTCTGCTTTCTCCCTGCTGATGAGGCAATGTGACAAGTAGGTGTCTGTTCCTGTCATGTCTTGCCTGCCATGATGACTCTATTCTCTGAAACTGTAAGCCAAATTAAATCCTTTTCCTTCCTTAAGTTATTTCTAGTCAGGTATTTTGCCCCAGCAATGAGGAAGTAACTGATACTCATCTACCACATATTTTGCTTATGTTTTTAAAATTTTTTTTATTATTATTTTATTTATTTTTGAGAGAGACACACAGAGAGAGAGACAGACAGAGAGGGAGACAGATAGAGAATGGGCGCACCAGCAGTCTCTCAGCTGCTGTGAACAAACTCCAGATGCGTGCGCCCCCTTGTGGTCAAGTGCAGCATTGCGCCCTTGCGTCACTTTGCATCTGGCTAAACGTGGGACCTGGAGATTGGAACTGGGTTCTTAGGCTTAGCAGGCAGGCACCTTAACCGCTAAGCCATCTCTCCAGCCCTTTGCTTATGTTTTTATCTGTCACTCCCCTGTGTGTCTTAGAATAAGATTTCCATAGAGGCAAAGTGTTTTTCTCTTTTGTAAATTGACATAGCCCTATTTACAAGGCATATGATAGGTGCCCAGTAAGATTATCAAATGTGTGCATTGTTTAGTAACCTTGTCTAGCTGTTTGTTGTTGGTTGGAGAGTACTGGCTGGCTGAAGGGCATTAGGAAGCACCCAGGCCCTCCTCTGCAGGCACATATCACAAATGGAGTGGGGGGCACCAACAACTTAATCTGTATAAAGTCCAGGCAGCAGATGTTACAGGCTTGTTCACTAGGCTGACCATAAAACACTCTTTATAAACTTGGAAATAAAAACTCTTTAAGATTGTCTTTTTGGAGTTCCATTCTGAAATAGACCCATGACAGATGAGATTAATGATTGTGGTAGTTTGAATGTATGTTCCCCATAGACTTGGGTGTCTTATTAAATGCTTAGCTTGTAGTTGGGTCTCCAGCTGCCTGGCTGGAGGTGGTGTTAGTGAGAGCAGAGCTGAACTCCAGCCTAAAGCTATGCGGAGAGGTTTGAACTCTGTGTGTTTGAGCTCTGCTGGTTTGTGCTTGCTGTTTTTTTTGTTTGTTTGTTTTTTTTTTCAAGGTAGGGTCTCACTCTGGCCCAGGCTGACCTGGAATTCACTCTGTAGTCTCAGTGTGGCCTTGAACTCCTGGCAATCCTTCTACCTCTGCCTCCTGAGTGCTGGAATTAAAGGTGTGCGCCACCATGCCCGGCTTTTTTTTTTTTTTTTTTAAATTTGAGAGAGACAGAGAGAGAGACAGACACAGAGAGAGGAAGAGGCAGAGAATGAGTGCACCAGGGCCTCTTAGCCACTGTGAGCGAATTCTAGACTCATGCACCCCCTTGTGTGCATGTGCGACATTGTGCACTTGTGTTGCTTTTGCATCTGGCTAAATGTGGGACCTGGAGATTTAAACAAGTGCTCTTAGGCTTTGCAGGCAGGCACCTTAATTGCTAAGCCCTGCGCTTGCTCATTTTTGATGTTGCTGTTGGTTTTTCTTTCTGCTTGGATGGATGGAAGAAGCTTCTTCTGCCATTGATGGAACTTCCCCTGCATCTGTAAAGCATGAAATAAACTCCTTCCTCCCATAAACTGTGTCTGGTTTGGATATTCATCCAAACAATGGCAAGCTGTCTACTACAGAAATTTGGTACCATAAGAGTAGGGGGTATTGTGCGATGAGTCTGACCATGTGGATTTGGTCTTTTGGAACTTTTGTTCTGGAGGAATGGGCATGGACCTGCCACTTGAAACTGAAGATGCCTTCCAAAGTGGTAAGCCAAGTTTTATGGGCTATTCTGGGGAGAGTTTGAATATGCTAAATGCAGAGAGAATGGTATTTGGAGGTTTTGCTTATGAACCTTCAAAGGGGAAGGAAAGACAGCAGAAAACTTTGTTAGAACTGGGCTATTGGCCTAAAGGCTGAATATGCTCTGATGCCCATGCCCAGAGAGTTTGATCAAGGTTGGTGGGAGATACAGAACTAAGAGATGTAAGATTTAAAATTGGAAAAATTCAAGCAAGTTTAAAATTACAAGCACAGAGACAGGTTTTACTGAAGTTGCTATGGTTAAACAGATTACCATCATTAACTTCTTTACATTGAAACAGTGGAAAAGATGCCCAAGGTGATTCCAACCAGGAAAAAAAATGTGACATAAACAACTTCCTCCCATAAACTGTCTGGTTTGGACATTCATCCCAGCAACATGAAGCTGTCCATGATAGCAACAAATACAGCACAGAGCAAGAGGAAAGAGCTGGGAATGAAGCAAGAGTTAGTATTATAAAGGACTCGACAGCAGGCCACCTTCAGGTTGAAGAGGGATGGTATTGTGTTAATTTTTCCTGGAGTGATGCAAACAGACATCTGGGCACAAATAGGGCTCAGATGAAAGACCAAAATATGATTGTGCCAAAATCAGCTTGGTAAACCAATGAATTTATTGGAATTACTTATACAGCACAGTAAGGGGTTACTTATAGGTGCATGGATGACTCAAAGGCATTACTAGAAAGCACACTCCAGCATGGATGAATATTCATGAAACTGCATCCTTGCTGCTTAGTGCATGACTTGCAAGCAGCTGCAAAGTCTCTTCTTTCCAATAACTTTCTCCTTATATAACCTTGGGGAGGGGCTTTGTGAATCTTGTTTCAGGAGCTTCCTAAAACTTGTGAGTTGTTTACTTCCTGACCCTTGAAAGTTTTATTTCTCGAGTATCCTGAGCCTTTTCTAGGAGGAAATTGCTGCACAACAGGTACAGAGGAATGTATCATGGAAGACAGAAGGATGTGTCATGGAAGATGGGGAGGAATATATCATGGAAACAGAGTTAGGATGTGCCAGAAGGTAGAACCCTGGGTTAGAATTTTTGTGTTGCCTCTCTGCCTCTGCCTCTGAGCCCACAAAGTAGCTCTTTGACCATTTTGGTTTCCCATCAAGTTCATTTATGGTCATTAGGATACTGACTTGCGTGAGAGTTAAGTTCTATTTCCCATTAAAAATCAGCACATTGGCCTTGAGCTTGCAAACTTCACTTCCCAGTGAATAAGGAAGTCTATGCCAGCTTATTGGAGACTTGTCACTAGATCTGCTCTCTCTCTCTCTCTCTCTTTTTTGTGGTTTTTCAAGGTAGGGCCTTGCTCTAGCCTAGGCTTACTTGGAATTCACTATGTCATCTCAAGATGGCCTTGAATTCATGGCAGTCCTCCTATCTCTGCCTCCCAGTGCTGGGGTTAAAGGCATTTACCACCATGCCTGGCTAGACCTGCTTTCTGTAGTTATAATGTTATATCAAGGCCTAGCACCTTGGTATAGCCAGCCAAGTAGTTCCTGGTGTCCCTCTTTTGTTTTTGCAGGTCTCTTTCCAAATCTTACATGTTTGGCTGATCTGGGAAGAAGTCCTTGAGGCATACAGATTTCAAAATAGCTCCTTTATTTTAGGACCTGGTGAAAATGTTCAACTTTTAATATATGCTCCCTGAAGATCACTATATACAATGAAAATTCACCAAAAAAATTCTATGTCTAAATACAAGCTTGAAATGTATTACTGGCACTGAGAGCTGCCTGCCGCTACATTTCTCTGAGGATTCTAGCTATCAGAATCCAGGAAGCAATCAATGATTCTATGTCTCCCTAAAACAAAGGTCAGCAGACTTTCCTGGTAAAGGACAACAGAGTAAAATTTATGTTTTGTGAGCCAAGAGGCAACATTAAAGATATTATGTGGTAACTTTCATATGCCTTTGACCTTTCTCCCATTCTTAGTTTGTGGCCCATAAAATTCTTGGACTCTTGTCCTTGTCATTCCCACTTTTCCAGTCTCCTGTGCAGGATGGTAATGTGACCCATTTCTGGCCAACAAGATTCTGAGTAGAAGTATGTAGGGGAGAGATGGATCTGGGCAAGCTTTTGTTAGCTTGATGACAGCAGACAGGTGCTACGGTGCTATAGTCCAGGCCCTTTTCCTTTGCCCACCTGAACAACAGGGAATAGTGAGCCATTGACCATGCAGCAACAGAGGACAAAGCCCATGATAAGGATCATGAAGCAGATAGAAAGAGTTTGTAATTCCAGACACTCATTTACCTTTTAACTTGTCAGGTAAGAAAACTAACACCCTGAAATTCATGCAGCTGTTGAACGTCTTTGACGCTTGTGGTATTCTTAGCTGGTCCAGTGCGCTGAGAGCTGTCAGGGCCCCTGCTTTCTGAAAGGCTTGCTTCTTCAATCCTGGTGTCCGGACAGCTGCTTTTTCCTTGTGACCAACCCACTACCATCTGCCTGGCCTTGCTGTTAGAACTGACCCAAAATTAGCTCATCTGTGGGTTGGCCAGTGACAGTGACCTCTGGCTTGGCTCAAAGGATGCGTGGGACCAATCTGATTCCTGCTCAGAAAGAGGAACTAAGATTCTTTCTTTGGTTTCTGGCAAGGACAGGAAGCAGTGAACACACAGTAGGGAGCCACAAGAATGGTAAATCCTGACAGAAACATCGACAAATATAGCAGCTGAAGTGCTTATAAATGCTTTCAGTACATCCTGCCCTCTGGATTCTAGTTTTTTTAAAAAATATTTTATTTATTTATTTGCTTATTTACTTATTTATTTATGAATGAGAAAGAGAGAGAGAGAAGGAGGCAGATAGAGAGAATGGACACACCAAGGCCTCTAGCTACTGCAAATGAACTCCAGATGCATGTGCTACCTTGTGCATCTGACTTACATAGATACCGGACATTTGAACCTGTGTCCTTTGGCTTTGCAGGCATGCACCGTAACCACTAAGCCATCTCTCCAGCCTGATCCTAGTTTTGAAAGCTGTCTATTCTGATCCCATTTCCTGGATTTGAGTCCAAATGCATCCTGTATTTTTCCTGTAGGTGCCCTCAGACCACAGCAATATTAGAATGTAAGTCTGGGTCCTGTCTAGCATTCCCTTTGTTTCTCTGTCCACCCTGAGGTATGAGGTGGGAAAAGAGAAAACAGGACAGCTGAGACCACAAGGAAGTTGTGCCAAGCGCATTTCCAAAAGCCCTGTCCTCCAGTGCCACCTGGGCCCATCTGGTTTCCCTGGCAGCTATTCCAGGCAGAGGCTGGGGACTGATTTAGCCTTTTCAAGCATCTGGATTTGTGCTTTCCTGGAGCCACAAGAAGTGGGGGAAGAACAACACCCAAAATACAAAACCCAAAGTTTTTTCCCAAGTGGATGGACAGTGACCATGTAACCCCCAGGGGTGTAACAGGATGGGAATAGAATCAGGGTCAAGAGGACTCTGAAGAGTCAGAGCTATGACAAAAGGGAGGATGGAGGTCACAAGCCTTTCTCCATGACCTGTCAGCATGTGGATTAGAGGGGCCCAGGGACTGACTGCTGCTGGTGGTGGTGAGGGGCCCATAAGGGGAGTGAGATGGGGAGACTAGAGGTCAGGTAGAACATGTGTTCCCACAGAAGAGCAGAGCACAATTCTCTCTGGTACATGATATGGACCCAGTGGACTGTAGCCAAGATGAGCTGGGTGTGAGCCACCTGGGATGTTGCAGGAGGCACAGGGGTTAGTTTGGGGCAGGAGATCTGTGAAGGCAAGCTAGGGAGGATGAGAAGGCTAGAGGTTGGAGACTAGAGGGGGCAGGCAGGCTTTGTAGGAAATGAGTGAATTTAGGGCATGAATTTGAGATGTCTGGGGGTTGCTAGGGGAAGGAAAAACATACATCTGGAGTTCAAGCTCAAGACAGGCTCTTGGGAGTCATTTATGTGTTCACCGAGATGATGTGCAGTGGATGAGATGATGTGGAGAATTCAGAAGAGGAATAAAACCCTTGGGAACATTTAAGGGCAGGGAGGGGAGCCTTTGGGGGAGGGAAAGAGGGAGAGACAGGGAAAGAGATTGAGAGAATATGAAATTAAATCTCAGCGGATCAGAGGACCCTGATGGCACGGCAGAGAAGCAGAGATGAACATGAGAGTGGGGGCAGGTTTCAGCTATGCAAGTGAGGAGTCTAGGCAAACAAGAGGTCCCTGGTGACTTGCAAAATCTGGGTGGCAAGAGCCCCTTTTGAGAGGGTGAATGGTTAGAGTGCTATGATCATGGGGTGGAAGCAGGAATGAGGCTTTCTAGGATAGGGAGGAGGACTTGGACAAATGCCATCCTTGAAAGCTTGCTTCTTCTCACCCTGTCATATCTCACAGGACCACCCCTTTTCCACTCACAGATGCCTTCAGGCCTCATCTACCATTTAAGTTCATGTGAAGGCATTCCTATTCCCTGAAGGAAAAGGCTTCGTTTCTTACATGCACCTCAGAGAAAGTATCTAGTTGGATCTGCCCATGGGCTGCGAGGTGGAGGCACCTGAGGACCCGTGACATGGCACACTTCTCCCAGGTGTTCCGGAAATCACTTGCAAACACCTCCCTCCTGCAGAAGGCCTATTGCAATTCCCTCCACTCCCCTTGGCCACTCTGTGACCCCTTCATATCCCAAGAGCAAGGTCAGCAGCAGTGCTCTATTAGCTATGAGAACAAGATCCCTGGAGGGCTCTCTAGGGGCTTTTCAGCTTCCTGGACCTCCTTTAGGCTCCGTTCCTGGTATATGTAGCAGCTATGTGCCCAGGAGACAGGGCTGAAGGCTGAGCGTGAGATGTTTACAGATGTTTACCACATCTGGCACAAATATTGAGCAAGCGCTGGTCCCACATGCCTCCACTTTCACTGGATTAAGCGGGGTGAGGCAGCTCCTCAAATCTTCCCTGTGAAGGCTTTCCCCCATGCTGCTCTCTTACTCTCACTGTTGACCTCCTGTGGACTCAATGTGGTGGTCACCTTGTTTAGTGATCTTCACCAGACCCAAGCCTGCTGGTGAAATAGGTCTGGCTCTCTCTTGCCCAGGAAGCCAATGTTCAAGCAGTTGACACTTGGATTTGCCCATCACTGACCCCCGATTTTAACCATGGTTGCTATCATGGTGAAAAGACAGCAAAGCATGTCCCCTAGTTTTAGGGAGTCCAGTATGTCCAAAGTGGGGTCCTCTTTATGGTATGCAGCATGACCCCAGCACCTGCTATAAACAATCTTTTTGTGCCTGAGAGTTTAGTGGCCAGATCTGAAATCCTACATCTTTTTGTAGACTCACACTGCTCCCTAGCCTGCTATTGGTTGCTTTTTTAACCTTGTAAAGTTGGTGTGGGAGATTGGGAATTGTGGTGGCTCTTCAGATTACCTCCCTGGTAAGCAGTGGAAACTTTTGGCTTAGAATATTGATCCATCTTGGCTTCATAGCTGTCTCTTCCCATTTCAGGACAACTCCAGATACTGTAGGGTAATTATGTAGCTGTCTTTCAAAGATTCCACTGGCCATTGTCACCATTCCCATGCAGGCTGGGTAAAGGTGATTAGTATTTTCTTGCTGGAGTCTAAACTGCCTTCAACCTATGGAGACTGTAAGATTGTACTCCAAGCTAACAAATATGACCCCAGGTACTGGTTTTCCCAATGTGCATCTATCTCCTTTGGCTTGTATATGTGCCCTCAGACCACAGCAATATTAGAATGTAAGTCTGGGTCCTGTCTAGCATTCCCTTTGTTTCTCTGTCCACCCTGAGGTATGAGGTGGGAAAAGAGAAAACAGGACAGCTGAGACCACAAGGAAGTTGTGCCAAGCGCATTTCCAAAAGCCCTGTCCTCCAGTGCCACCTGGGCCCATCTGGTTTCCCTGGCAGCTATTCCAGGCAGAGGCTGGGGACTGATTTAGCCTTTTCAAGCATCTGGTTTGTGCTTTCCTGGAGCCACAAGAAGTGGGGAAGAACAACACCCAAAATACAAAACCCAAAGTTTTTTCCCAAGTGGATGGACAGTGACCATGTAACCCCCAGGGGTGTAACAGGATGGGAATAGAATCAGGGTCAAGAGGACTCTGAAGAGTCAGAGCTATGACAAAAGGGAGGATGGAGGTCACAAGCCTTTCTCCATGACCTGTCAGCATGTGGATTAGAGGGGCCCAGGGACTGACTGCTGCTGGTGGTGGTGAGGGGCCCATAAGGGGAGTGAGATGGGGAGACTAGAGGTCAGGTAGAACATGTGTTCCCACAGAAGAGCAGAGCACAATTCTCTCTGGTACATGATATGGACCCAGTGGACTGTAGCCAAGATGAGCTGGGTGTGAGCCACCTGGGATGTTGCAGGAGGCACAGGGGTTAGTTTGGGGCAGGAGATCTGTGAAGGCGAGATAGGGAGGATGAGAAGGCTAGAGGTTGGAGACTAGAGGGGGCAGGCAGGCTTTGTAGGAAATGAGTGAATTTAGGGCATGAATTTGAGATGTCTGGGGGTTGCTAGGGGAAGGATAAACATACATCTGGAGTTCAAGCTCAAGACAGGCTCTTGGGAGTCATTTATGTGTTCACCGAGATGATGTGCAGTGGATGAGATGATGTGGAGAGTTCAGAAGAGGAATAAAACCCTTGGGAACATTTAAGGGCAGGGAGGGGAGCCTTTGGGGGAGGGAAAGAGGGAGAGACAGGGAAAGAGATTGAGAGAATATGAAATTAAATCTCAGCGGATCAGAGGACCCTGATGGCACGGCAGAGAAGCAGAGATGAACATGAGAGTGGGGGCAGGTTTCAGCTATGCAAGTGAGGAGTCTAGGCAAACAAGAGGTCCCTGGTGACTTGCAAATATTGGGTGGCAAGAGCCCCTTTTGAGAGGGTGGATGGTTAGAGTGCTACGATCATGGGGTGGAAGCAGGAATGAGGCTTTCTAGGATAGGGAGGAGGACTTGGACAAATGCCATCCTTGAAAGCTTGCTTCTTCTCAGCCTGTCATATCTCACAGGACCACCCCTTTTCCACTCACAGATGCCTTCAGGCCTCATCTACCATTTAAGTTCATGTGAAGGCATTCCTATTCCCTGAAGGAAAAGGCTTCGTTTCTTACATGCACCTCAGAGAAAGTATCTAGTTGGATCTGCCCATGGGCTGCGAGGTGGAGGCACCTGAGGACCCGTGACATGGCACACTTCTCCCAGGTGTTCCGGAAATCACTTGCAAACACCTCCCTCCTGCAGAAGGCCTATTGCAATTCCCTCCACTCCCCTTGGCCACTCTGTGACCCCTTCATATCCCAAGAGCAAGGTCAGCAGCAGTGCTCTATTAGCTATGAGAACAAGATCCCTGGAGGGCTCTCTAGGGGCTTTTCAGCCTCCTGGACCTCCTTTAGGCTCCGTTCCTGGTATACGTAGCAGCTATGTGCCCAGGAGACAGGGCTGAAGGCTGAGCGTGAGATGTTTACAGATGTTTACCACATCTGGCACAAATATTGAGCAAGCGCTGGTCCCACATGCCTCCACTTTCACTGGATTAAGCGGGGTGAGGCAGCTCCTCAAATCTTCCCTGTGAAGGCTTTCCCCCATGCTGCTCTCTTACTCTCACTGTTGACCTCCTGTGGACTCAATGTGGTGGTCACCTTGTTTAGTGATCTTCACCAGACCCAAGCCTGCTGGTGAAATAGGTCTGGCTCTCTCTTGCCCAGGAAGCCAATGTTCAAGCAGTTGACACTTGGATTTGCCCATCACTGACCCCCGATTTTAACCATGGTTGCTATCATGGTGAAAAGACAGCAAAGCATGTCCCCTAGTTTTAGGGAGTCCAGTATGTCCAAAGTGGGGTCCTCTTTATGGTATGCAGCATGACCCCAGCACCTGCTATAAACAATCTTTTTGTGCCTGAGAGTTTAGTGGCCAGATCTGAAATCCTACATCTTTTTGTAGACTCACACTGCTCCCTAGCCTGCTATTGGTTGCTTTTAACCTTGTAAAGTTGGTGTGGGAGATTGGGAATTGTGGTGGCTCTTCAGATTACCTCCCTGGTAAGCAGTGGAAACTTTTGGCTTAGAATATTGATCCATCTTGGCTTCATAGCTGTCTCTTCCCATTTCAGGACAACTCCAGATACTGTAGGGTAATTATGTAGCTGTCTTTCAAAGATTCCACTGGCCATTGTCACCATTCCCATGCAGGCTGGGTAAAGGTGATTAGTATTTTCTTGCTGGAGTCTAAACTGCCTTCAACCTATGGAGACTGTAAGATTGTACTCCAAGCTAACAAATATGACCCCAGGTACTGGTTTTCCCAATGTGCATCTATCTCCTTTGGCTTGTATATCTTTTTATTTTATGATAGAGAGAGTAAGAGAATGAGAGAGAGTGAGAGAGAAGAAGAATTGGCGCACCAGGGCCTCCAGCCATTGCAAATGAACTCCAGATGTGTGTGCCATCTTGTGCATCTGGCTTCCATGGGTTCTGAGGAGTCAAGCCTGGGTCCTTAGGCTTCACAGGCAAGCACTTTAACCACTATGCCATCTCTCCAGCTCCCCCTTTTAGTTATATATACATATATATTTTTTCATGTAACATTTTACCCACTGTGTTCACTGGGGCCCTCAAGAGCGTCACAGGATACCCCTCCTTCCTCAGCAGAGCTCTGAGCACCTGTGCATCTGAGAGGCTGACAAAGAGAAAACTGTACTTAGAATTACTGTTTCTTCCCCAAACTGATCACGTGCCTTTTAAAAGCCAACAGAACTCTCATGTCTCTTAGTCATGCTAAATGATCCAAAGGACAGCAGCTGTCAGTTAGAGGTAGTTGTGTTGGAACTAGGGAGGTGAATGTAGACCCAGTCCATCCTGTGGTGGGCTTAAGGATTCCTCAGGATTTTAGAAAAACAAGTTCTTTATAGATTATAGTCTGAATAGGGACAGTTTGCACAGTCTGGACAAAATATAAGTACTCTTGCCAATAAATATGTTTCAAAATAACACATAAAGCTCTTCCCACTTGGTAGCTTGGAGTCCCAGCAAGAAGTGATGGACACTGACAGGCACAATGAGCTATGTACAGAGTGTAAACAGTAAGGCCCCTGAGGGGAAGTAGGAGGGCCAGGCCAGTGAAGGGATGTGTAGAGATTAGTGTTGGAGTTGGGAAGGAGGAACTGGGCCTAGGGCAAAATACAACTGGTTTGTAGAACTACTGTCCAGTATGCCACCCAAGCTTGAAGTGGTTGTGGCAGGTCCATTGGATTCCTCCACGTGGCAGTAAGGAGGAATGTGTCCAGTGCACAGCCTTGGCCCCACTGACCTCTTCTCTGGGGCAACAAAGACCTGTGCCTTTTCCTCCCTGGTGTGTGTGTGTGGGGGGGGAACACCATACCCGTGCCTTCTTCCTAGGCTTCTGGGCCTGGCAGTTTCTCACAGGGATTGGGTGTGAATGGCCGAGGGATTCTGCAGCCCCTTTCTCCTAGGAAGAACTGTGAGCAACTATGTCCGGCAAGGACCGCCATAACTCCCCACCACTAAAGGGCTTCAGTCCCAAGTCCAGGCTCAGTTGCTCGGGGATGCCAGAGAGCAGCCACCCTACACAGTCACTGCATCCAGTCCCAGATCCACACAGGTCTCTGGAATCAAGCCAGCTTCTCCACAACTTCCCACACCTGCCTGCTCCCAGCACACTCCATAGCCGAGCTCAGGGTCCTTAAATATTGGTCTCTCGGAGGCTGCTGTAATCACCCAGGTCATAGGCCTGGCAGACAGCAGCCTCTGCTCCATCTTGGGGAATGCCTAGGGACACCGTCTCTACTTCTGAGCGCAGAGCGCATGTGGTCTCTGCACGCTGTGCACCCCCGGAGCGGATCTTGTGGGACAGGCTGGACACCTTGGCACGCAGCTGGGTCGTGGGTCCCCGCAAAGGCCCGAGCAGCCTCCACTCGCGGAGGGCGGAGGGCGACTTTCGTCTGCTGGACACCTGCGCATGCACCTCGGGCGTGCCTGGGGAGCAGGGACCCCGGTGTGCCGTGAGGGCCAGTGGGGTCCCAGGCAGCACGGTGCCCGGGCTGGGGACACAATCGGGGCTCGGGCCGCTGGTGGAGGCCCGCCAGTGGTGGCCATAGACTCGCCAGAGGCGGCGACGACGGCGGCGGCGACACTGGCAGCGCAGGAGGCGGAGGAAGGCGCGTTTGAACTCGCGACTGGAGCAGGGGTAGATGAGAGGGTTCACGCAGCTGTTGAAGTAGCCAAGCCAGAAGATGACCTTGAAGACGCCCTCTGATGGTTTCAGCTGAGGGAATAGGGAGCCTGTAGGGATCAGAGAGACCCATCTCGTTAGCTGAGTAGCAGGAAAGCCCAGGCAGGCCCTGAATTTAGCCTATGCTTCAGGAGCCTTGGTTGAGTCACAGACTAGCAGGTGACAAGTGTTCTGTAAGGATATGATGCACGTCAGGAGCTCCTTGAACTTGGTTGGGGAAGAGCAACTATCATCATGTTTACTGAGCTCTTCTGGGAAGCATATACATTGGAGTGCAGGCAGCAGACCAGAGTGGAGACAAAACCACTGAGGATCAACACTGCTGGCAAGGGGTTGGGGAGGTGGTTCAGTGGGTGATGCACTTGCAGTGCAAAGATGAGGACCTGCGTTCGTAACTCCATGTAAGAGCCTAGCTTGGGGGCCCAGTGCACCTGCAATGCCAGTACTGGGGAATCCCTGAGGCTGATGACCAATTGGCCTCTGCATTGTGCCTTTGCATTTGGTCCTCCTTTCCTAGGACACGGCTTCTTCAGGTCATGGTGGGGATGTCAGAGGACAGGTTTGTAGGGAGCTTCCAGTCAAGTAGAATCATTGTGCTGGGGGTTCTGGGAGAGACCCTGTCTCAAACAATAAAGTGATGAGCAACTGAGGAAGACATCTGATGTTCGCCTCTGGCCTCCACAAGTGTGCACACACACGTACTCCTACACACACAACAGCAATGATAACAACATCTGGCACAGTACTGGCAGCTCCCACAGACACTTTCTCTCTCTCTCTCTCTCTCTCTCTCTCTCTCTCTCTCGAGATGCTCTGAAACATACTTTGTGCTCCCTACTATTCAGAAAGGGTAGTCATTAGAATGTGCCACCAGACCTGGTTTAAGGCCTTGATGTGGAGGCACATTTCTTACTAAGTCATGAATTTCACGTCAAGATATTTTTGCAATTTTCAATAAAATCAGCTTCATTTGCAATCTTTTGTACTACATTTTATGCTTTTAAAAGCATGGCTGGAGAGCAAGCCGTAAGGTTCTCCAACATGCCTGAGCAGCCAGTCCCTAGTACAAAAAGGGTAAGAACCCCAGAATTAAATGCTGGCTGAAGCTTGCTCCATGCTGGCACTGTGTGAGGGCATGAAACAATGGCGTTGGCTTCTAGACATTCATGTGAATGTCTCAATGATAGTACTCAGTATGTGCACATGGGGGGGGGTCAGGCTTCATGACAGCTCTCACCCTTCTCAAAAGGTGGAGAAGAACCAGATGGGAGGAGCAGGGCAGAGGGCATTAAGTGGAAGGGACAGGAAGGGACAGGCAAGAGGATGCCAAGGTTGGGAATACCCTGGGGAATGAACTCAGAATTTGGGCTAGATGATGGAAGGCCTACCTGGGAATAATTAGGAGCTGTAGGTGTTTTTAAGCCCATGAGAAACATGGCCTGGCATAAAACCTCTATAAATATAATGCCTTTGGCTGTCAGAATGCAGGACTGTGGGCATGCCCCAGGAAAGCTTCAGGGTGCCTTTGGGAGGGCAGAACACCAGGGAGGTAGGTTGGGCACTGGAATCTGAGCTGTCACATGAAGATCCCCACAAACTTCTTTCCTGACATCCCCACCATGGACTGGAAGTGAGCCATGTCCTGGGAGGTCTTCCACATAGGAGGACCAAATGTAGAGGCCACTTCCTCATTGACCTCACCCTCAGCATCAGTCAGGCATCCAGGAGCTCCATCCTGGACACGAGGCTGTAACTAGCTGCCTATGCCAGAGACAGTATTCTTTGTCAAGTTGTCTCCTTCCCTCCCTCCCTCCTTCTATCCTTCCTTCCTTCCTTCCTTCCTTCTCTTTCTTTCTTTCTTTCTTTCCTTCCTTCCTTCCTTCCTTCCTTCCTTCTTTCCTTCTTTCTCTTTCTTTCTTTCTTTCTTTCTTTCTTTCTTTCTTTCTTTCTTTCTTTTCTTCTTTTTCTGCCCCTCTCCAATAAAAACAGGGTCCCCTTTTGAGGGGGCAGAGGCAAATGCTCCACTCTTTGACCTGGGAACCTTTGCATATCATCTACCTCCCACCATGGAGAAACAGTTCCTAGTGCTAAGAAACATGGTGGGGGAAGACGAGGGTCACACCCCATCAAGAAACCTGTTTTTTTTTTTTTGTTTGTTTGTTTGTTTGTTTTTCGAGGTAGGGTCTTGCTCTAGTCCAGGCTGACCTGGAATTCACTATGTAGTCTCAGGGTGGCCTCGAACTCACGGCAATCCTCCTACCTCTGCCTCCCAAGTGTGGGATTAAAGGCATGCGCCACCATGCCTGGCTAAGAAACCTGTTTTAAAAATCCTGTCCTGGGGCTGGAAGATGACTCAGAAGTTAAAAGCTTTGGCTGGAGAGATGGCTTAGCGGTTAAGGCACGTGCCTGTGAAGCCTGAGGACCCTGGTTTGATTCTCCAGTTACCACATAAGCCAGATGCACATGGTGGCACATGCATCTGGAGTTCTTTTGCAGAGGCAGGAAGGCCTGGGACACCTATGTTCTTTCTTTCTCTCCTTGAAAATAAATAAATGACTAAATAAATGAATGAATAAATAAAAATAAAATCTTTTTCTTGTAGTCTGGGGAAAGCTATTCTGCCTTGGAAAGTATCACTTTCCTTTTCTGTAAGCTAGAGACAATAATATTTCTCGAGATGGGATTTTTGTGAAGATTCATAAATTTCAGGGCTCAGCTTTTAGTCAATACTGGTGTTGGGTTGGGTGTGTGGTTAAGTGCTAGAGCACTAGCCTAGCATCTGAGAAGCCTTGGGTTCAATTCCCAGCACCGCAAGAAAACCAACCAACAACCTAATGTCTACCCTCTTGCTATTCCTGAGAGGGGGTAAATAAAGAGCGGAGGTCAGAGCTAATTTCTATGACTAGGGAGAGACCAGGAGCAGTAGCTGAGACCTGGTGGGTTTGGGGGTGCCAGAACTCTCAGAGAGATTGATTTTCCCTGGGACAGAGGTTGGGTAGATCCTGGAAAATGCCAGGGTAGACCCCAGCCTCCAGGAAGGCAGCCCTCAAGAAAAGCATCTCTCAATGGCTGCAAAGTCCGATCGAGGGCTGAAAATAACTTTCTGACTCAAGATGCATTTTTTTAATATATATTTAGCCCTGGATGACAAATCAGTGGACTATGCTTTCCAGCAGTGAGCCCAAAGCCAGACAAGGACATTGTCACCAGTGTCATTTTTACCCAGATTAGTGGGCAACATGGCATTTTATAGTCTTATCACAGACATTAATATTTAAATTTTTATTCTCAATTGACTGGTTCAAAGTCTGTTATGAAGCCTGAAGGAGCTGGAATTCAAAGGTAGTCTTCCAGCCCCAACATTTCCCAGTGCATCCTGTTGAGGGTTTATCTTAATTTGGGTTCTTCCAGGAGCGGACTCTGGGACAAAGGTTCAAGTGTAAGTCATTAATCTGGGAGGCAAATTAAACACCTTGGATGGGTGGGTGGGGCTAAGGCACAGGGGACCAAGGAAGCTTAGAGGGAAGCTAGTAAGTTAGTCACCAATGTGGGCAACTGTAGCTTATTCTCACTGGTGGCTATGGGTATGTGTGTGGAGCAAGAACTTCAGTTATCCCGCAAGCTGGGGAAGTAGGCAGGGTATCTAAGACCTGTTCCCATCAGCTCCTGTTTGGCTGCTCCCTCCTGCCTGTTAATTTCCTGCCTGCTATGTGGGTGGATCATGAGTACTAGCATATAGAGAACACCCTGAGCAAAGTGATCCAGATGGGCACTCAAGTAGAAGGTCTGGGGGAGATGGGAGCACCTGACAGCCTCTGCTGCAACTAGCTCTTGTCTTTCTGGTCACTGTGAGCTGATATGCTACTTAAAAATTGGTGTCACAGGCTGCAGCTCTTGGGAGACGTGCTTCTGCTCCTGTCATGGGACACTGCTTCTGCTCACAGTGCTCCAGCCTTTACTTCCTTGCATCCTGTCTCCTTCCCTAGCTGCCTCTTTAAAGAACACTTTATTTGAGATAGAGAGAGAGAAAAAAAGATGGGAGTGGAGAGAGAATGGGTGCATCAGGGCTCTAGCCACTGCAAATGAACTCCAGATGCATGTACCACCTTGTGCATCTGGCTTTACGTTCTGGGGAATTGAACCTGGGTCCTTAGGCTTTTCAGGCAAGTGCCTTAACCAGTGAACCATCTCTCCAGCCCCAGACTAATGATTTTAAAGACCACCTCTAGGGTGACGATGCCTACATTCTATCTTCAGCATGGTTATCCCTTATTCCAGGCTCATTCATCTAGCTGCCTCCCAGACATTTCCATGTGGCTATCTACTAACAACCCACACCCACTCTGCCCTTGTGAAGCTGGCATTTCACCAAGCAAAATAGGTAGCACAAAGGGTGAACAAGGAAAATGTAAGGCATCAAAGACCAAAACATGCTATAGAGGAAGAAAGAAAAGCCGGGAAGGAAGACAGGAAGCATCTGCGTGTATAATTAGTGGCTAAAGGTGGTGGTATAAATTTTGGATGAAGAGGTCCAGAAAGGCTACTGAAAATGTCACATTTGAGAAATAGCTAAATAAAGTTAATGAATGACTGAGGCACACGGACATCTGAGGGAAGAACAGTTTGGCAGAGGAAGGTCAAGTGCAAAGGGACCGAGGCGGCCCTGGTAAGCCTGCAGACGGTGATGGGGGCAGTGTGGCTAGAGGACAGTGACTGAAAGGCAGAGAGGAAGGAGATGAGGTTAGAACTCAGCTGCCCCTTTATGTGCCCTTGGGGACAGATGTAGTCAATGACATGCTGAGGTCGGGCTAGGGAGGGCTGGTCTGTGCTCAGATGGGGCCATTCAGTGTTCCTCGATCTCTGTGGAGTCAGCCTGAGGCCTGCCTCTGTGGACACCATATCCTTGGGTCCCATCCTCCTCCTTCTCTCTCAATCCCTCCCTCCCTCACTCTTCCTCCTTCCCTTTGTCTCTTCCTCCCTTTCTCCCTCCCTTCCTTGTGTCTCCTAAGAGCTCTCTTTTAACTAATCCTCAAGTTTTGCTTCTAGGGACCCTGAGCCAAACCACACTTGGACAGATGAACACTTGGACAAGCTTCTTTGCTTGACCTCAAACTTTCAGCCCACAATTTGTCCTTGCTCACCACTGATTCTCTGGCCACTACCAGGAAAGGCAGGGCAGAAATGTCTACTTTCTAGTTGGTTTCTCCCCATTCAAGAGATGTTCGGAACAGGTTGGGGATACGTTGGTCCCATTCACCATCTACAGAGGAGAGGCAGTGAGGAACAGGTAGGAGGTGACCACTGACACATTCCTGCCTACTTCTTTCTGCAACTTGGCCTGTTCTCTGGTGTGCTGAGTCTTTGTCCAGCCAGCTTGGCTGCTCTGGTCTACCATCCCTTTCCCCCTGTATTGGGATTGCTCGTGTCCTCCAAAGGCCATGTGTTGAAGGCTTGGTCCCCAGCCCATGAAGCTACTGGGAAGTGGTGGAACCTCCCCCCACCCCCAGCCTTTAAGAGGGACTCCTGAGAGGTTTTCAGGTCACTGAGGGCGTGGCTTCCTTCCCTTCCCTATTTTCTGCTCCCCAGCAATGTGGTGAGCAGGTTCGCTCTGCCTTGCACTACTATCATGATATGCTGCATTGCCACAGGCCCCAAAGCAATGGGCCAATAAATCACAGACTGGAGCCTCCCAAAGTGGGAGCCAAATCAAGCTTTCTTCAAGTTCATTATCTCAGATATTTGTTATGGAGCTTGTGAAAGTGTCTGCCTTACCAGTAAGTCAGCATGCCAGCTGGACCAGCCTGGCCCACATATTGTTGGGGAGACTAAAGCATGGGTTGTTTGCAGCCTGGATTAACCCAGACCAATCCTGTCACCTAAGGAGCAGGAGTGGCCCGTGTGAGGAGCTGCTGAGATCTGGGTAAGGCAGAGAAGGACATCAGCAAATGGGCCAAGCCCTGTGGAGGACACACAGCCCTGAGGCCGAGAGGCGGACTGGACTGTGTGATTAACAGCCTCCTTTGGCATCCCCAGAAGGGAACTTGTTCTTGGCAGATCACCAGAATTCACAGCCAGCTTCTCATATAACTTGTAGCCGACTGTGAAATATCAGGCTGTGCCTGGCCTCCCCCGCTTTTTACCCCCTCTTGTACTGATTTCTGTCCACTGTATACCATCCCTCTGACTGAAATATACAGAGAAGTTTAAAATACCTCAACTTCTAATATGTCTCCTCCCACCAATAGGGCTAGGAGAGGAAGAATTCCATAGTCCTTCTGTCTCCCAGCTCTCTGCTCACTCAGTGGCTCTAATCCTGGAGCTCTACCCCAAGAGATGCTGAGCCTCTGTTTCTTTGACAACAGACCTAGTAAAGCATAATTGAGCTGAGACATGAGGGCCCTGTGAAGAGTAAGCCAGACATTCATCTGGAAATCAAATTCCAGGAAGAGCATGAGCAAAAGTCACGAGGCAGGAAGGGCGCCTGACAAATTGGAGAAAAGTCCAGGAAGTTCAGATGGGTGCATCAGAAAAGGAGAGAAGGAGTGTGTTAAGAGATAAGGCTGGGGGCTGGAGAGATGGCTTAGTGGTTTAACGCTTGCCTGTGAAGCCTAAATCCCCAGATCAAGGCTCAATTCCCCAGTACCCATGTAAGCCAGATGCACAAGGTGGCATATGCATCTGGAGTTCGTTTGCAGTGGCTGGAGGCCCTAGTGCACCCATTCTCTCTCTCTCTCTCTCTCTCTCTGCTGCTGCTTTCTCTCTGTGTCTGTTGCTAATAAATAAATAAAAATTTTAAAAAAACTAAAAAAAAAAAAAGAGACAAGGCTGCCTTGAAGTAAAAGCAATCATGGAAGACTGTCAGGAAGAGGTGACCTGGGCAGTGCTGGATTGAGAGGACATGGAAGGGCAGATAGAAGGCACTTTGGGACCAGTGGGGCCATGTCACATCTCCTGGATTCCTTGCATTGCCTCCTTTCCATGGTGAGGGTCATGGGCAGGGTCCTCTTACTCAAAACGAACCAGGAACAGGTCAGAAGTTCTCTTGGGCTCCCAGGATTGCCTGCCTCAGGATCCTTGGGCTTGCCTTGGACCCCTTTCAGCAGCTGATAGGTAGGGAAGGGAGGAAGGGACAGCTTCAAGATCCCAGAGGCTGCCTCTTAGGATCATCTGCTGCTGTCCTCCAGGGTCCTGTCATTCCTCTTCAATTCTTTGCTTCCCCTCCTCCTATCTCTTTACTTTCCCCTATTTCCCCTTCTTTCTCCTCTGGTCTGCTAATGTTTTACTGATCTATCCTGCTCCAATGTGTGGTCTTAGAACAGGTCACATACAACCTCTGGGTAATCAGGATTGCAGTCAGCCCAATGGCTCTTGTGCTCAGCCAAGTTGGGCCTTGCTCAAGGCAGAAGCCTCTCACTGGGTCTGCAGAGCTGCTCCTGTCTGGAGAAAGGGCCCTCAGGCAGTAGCAACTGTTGGGTGGGAGTGCCCTGGAAACACACAGGGACAGCATCTATTCTCCTGGGCCACCACTGGCAAAACAAGGACTTTTCAGTCGAGTTGATGTGTTTTTCAGACACTTGAACTCTACCACAGGGGGACTATTTACACCAAAGAAGGAGGCATATCAGCCCCATCCCAGAGCCAACTGTGTAGCACATGGAAGAACGGCCTCATTCAAGATTTGGGGCTTACAGAAGTAGGAGCAAGGATGGAGTGAAAGATGCTCAGAAAAGGAAGGTGACATGATGAGTCATGGGACTAGCTTGCCAAGCATGGATGGTGTAACTGATCAAGAGACAAAATGAGGGCAGGAAGGTGAAGGCCAGGCTGAAACTGGGGTCCATAAGAATGTGTAATGGGAGCCAAGGACGGAGGAAGGGAGCAGATGGACTCAGACACATAGACCCTTTGAGGGTATGGGGGAGGAAGATCATGGTGAGAATATGGGCTTCCAGGAGGAGGGAGGAGAAGAGAGGTCACTCTAGTTTGGAGGTTAAGATATAACCATGGGTCAGCTACAGTCCACTGGTGCCACAACAGTGATCAAGGTAGGGATGAAAGTGGAGGAGAGAATTTATGCCCCAACACTCAGATAGTACTCTTATTATTTTCTTTCCTAAAAATATTATATTTCCCAGCTGTGTCCTGAGCCTGGGCTAGAACTGACACAGAGCAGAGGCTAGCAGCATCAATGACTAGCTGAGAGCTCAATTGTGGTCTCTGAATTATCATTTTCCAGTAAAAGAGATCAGGGCTCTTCCAGGTCTGGGGCAACAAAAGTACAAGCTGAGCCTGAAAGAAAGGAAGCACTCAAAATTCTTTGGGTTATGCCAAAGGTTTCTGGAGCCGACTTGAAAGGGTGCCCTGTGACCAAGCCAAAGCTTGTAAAGTGTCACATAACAGCACAGATGTCTAAAAATCATGGCATTATCATGGTACTAAGAAAACCTCAGTGAATGTCAGAGAACTGACTCTTCTGATAAGTAAGGGGAGCCATCTCTCCTGCCTTTGCTGTAGACACTGTTCCAACCAAAGAGCTAGTGGTGAACTCTTAGAATCCTAGTTGATAAATGCAGAAGAGTTAGCTGATCACCACTTTAAGCCCTGGTGAGACAATGGCCCAGGTAACTAAAGCCAGGAGGTGGAAGGCTGATGGGACAGTCATTCTACAATGGATGTATTGCGCTGCCAGCACCTGAATTTGGGTCAATCCTGATGCCACAGAAAAGGGAGAATTCTTGTCCATACCTGGGTCTCATCAATCCAGCTTACAGGAAGTACAGGGAACAAAGGGGCATGTTAAATGGCACTAAGGCTATGCAAATTCTAGACTGTGGGATGTCCTTATAGAAAACCAATGTAATTCCTTTAGCAAATAAAATGAAAGACAAAAAAGAGGGTTGGGAGGTGTGTATTTATGAATTAAAGAAACCCCAGTAGGTAAATTTACCATGTGCAGTGCACGTATCTGTTTTGGGATGCTGAGTTAAGCAAACTAAAAGTTTAAACAGTAGTTGAGGCTCTCTCAACACAAAGTAAACACTCAGTGGTATTAGGGATAATAAGCTCTAATTTAATGTGTTCTAATGAATTGTGGTTCTTTTTAGAAATTCTCTTCTAGAAAGCCATACTGAAAATTTACAGATGCAGTGAGAGAATATCTGGGATTTTCTTCCAAATAATCTCCAGGGGTGGGAATGTGGGTGGGGGTTGGGATGAATTAACCTTGGGTTGAAGCTAAGTCACAAGTACATCTGAATCCATTATATTGCTGTACTTATGTGTGCGTTTGAGGTTTTCATTGATGAAAGATGAACAAAAATGCACAAAGAACCCTAGCTAATTGCTTCTTTATGTCCATCACTCAATAATGTTATGTTTAAAAAGTTGTCTTGGAGCCAGATATGGTGGCACATGCCTTTAATCCCAGCACTCGAGAAGCAGAGGTAGGTGGATTGCCATGAGTTCAAGGCCACCCTGAGATGACATAGTGAATTCCAGGTTAGCCTGAACTAGAGTGAGACCCTACCTCGTAAAACCAAATAATAATAATAATAATAATAATAATAATAATAATAATGATAATAATAAGTTGTCTTGGAGGTCATATAAATGGAGGGTTACTCCTCAATCCATCACTAGTAAGGATAATTAACTTTCAATAGAGATGCTATATTGATATAAACCAGTCAAAGGACAAATATTGCAGAATTCCATGCATGTGAAGTACCTAAGACAGAATCAAAGCATGGAATGACCAGTTCTCCGTCTCTCCATGGGAGCTCCTGCATTTCAATTCAGTAAGTATTGTAGAGATCTGCTGTGCAGTACTGTTCCTGCAGCTAACATCGCCGTGTGATGCTTAAGATTTTATTAGGAGGGTAGATATCACATTAAATGGTAAAATGCCACAATACTCCAATGAGAGAAGATAAAATAAAATACAGGTCTGTGCGCTGCCACCTAGACCCTGGGGATAGTAGGATATGGCAAGGCCATGGCTTCCACCACTTCCTTCCTCTTCACACACAAGCGCCTATTCTAATTTAGGTGCCAGATCAGGCTTTTAGGGTAGGGGACAGTGAAGTCATTACTGAGACCTGCCACAAAGTACTTGTACCTCTTCTGCAAATATCAGTACAATCTCAGGAAGTCTGTGGAAATGGGTCTTCCGGCATGTGGCCAACTCAGAGAGCCTCACCTAAGCCACTCATCCTACCTGATCACAGTGTGCCTTCTGTTCTGGACACCAGGCCTCAGCATGACTCCAAGCCTCCTCCCTGCCTTCTCTCTCTAATTAAGCAAATTGACATCTTAAGCATACAGTTTGTGACTACATTTGCACATGCCAACATAATTTTCTTGCAAAGTATAGAATGTCCCTAGCCACACTGAAGGTTCTAGCACTCATTTCCAGTTGGTAATCCTCCCTCATTTCTCTTTTACACAGGGCAAACACTATGCTGATTTATATCATCATTGGTTAGGTTTTGCCAATTTTCAAAATATTTTTATTTATTTTATTTATTTATTTTTTTATTTTTGGAGAGAGACACAGAGAGACACAGACAGAGAGAGCGGGAGAGGGAGACAGATAGAGAATTGGTACACCAGCAGTCTCTCAGCTGCTGAGAACAAAAATCCAGATGCGTGCGCCCCCTTGTGGGCAAGTGTGGCATTGCGCCCTTGCGTTACTTTGTATCTGGCTAAATGTGGGACCTGGAGATTGGAACCGGGTTCTTAGGCTTAGCAGGCAGGCGCCTTAACCACTAAGCCATCTCTCCAGCCCTCAAAATATTTTTAATTTCTTTATGAGAGAGAGAGAGAGAGAGAGAGAGAGAGAGAGAGAGAGAATATGATAATGGGCACATCAAGTCCTCCTGTTTCCGTAAATGAGCTCCAGATACATGTGCCACCGTGTGCATCTGGTTTTACATATGGTACATATACTTTCAACTTAGGATCTGGCTTTTTCTACACAGTAGAATGTCAAATAAATAGCGGGTTATTGTCTTTCATTGCTGTAGAGTTGTCCAGTTTATACATAAATGGTTTTATTTCTCCATTCCCCTAATTTAGTATCATCACTTGACTCATTTTCTTAGACTACATACTCAACATCGGCTAAGTGAGGGTTACCCCAGCAGCAGAGCAATTGTTCAGTGTCTACGCAGTAAATTTCCTCAGCCCTCACACTCACATTACTTATTGAATGAATACTGACAAAGGCAATGTGCGTGTGGCAGAATGTCAATGATTGAGGGAACTGGACACTGAACTAAGTTTGGGGGTCAAGGGTGTGTTATATCACTGAGATAGGCTGACAGTATGGGAGAGAAGGCCAGATATGGTATAACCGATGGCTAGAGTAGGGTCATGGAATACTGGCTGGGTAAGGATTTCTGATATCAGATCCCCAAAACAGCTTGAACCTGAGGTCCATTTGGGAGGGGCTCTTACTCTGAGCCTCTGAAGCTCCTGTGGGTGGTGGCACTCGGAGGTCAGTGATGGAGGGCAAGGTGTGTCTCTATGATGGAGCACTTGCTTAGCACATGCAAAGCCCTGGGTTCTTCTAGGAGAACAAAAACTAAAATAGTTTCTAAGGCTGGCCGTACTTAGTGACCTTGAGACCTGACCAACAAGAGAGAGTCGGAAGTGCAAACCTGGGGGGTGTTAGTGGTCATGAGAGTGGCAAGGGGTGGGGCTGGCATGAAGTGAGGTCAAGAAGCAGCTCCACCTCTAGACGTTGCTGAGAGGCACTTGCCCGGGAGGCCAAAGCCAAATGCAGCAAAATTCTGCTGTCATGAAGGCACCAAGAAGAGACATGGCCTCTGGAAGTTCCTGGAAGAGAAGGATGCTCTTTTGCAACTAACTGGGTGCTCACCAGGAGCAGGGTTTCCATGGCCCGCCCCCAGCGTGTGGGGAAGGTGGCCTGCATCTACACGAATCAGCCCAGACCTCTGTGGGTGAGAGGATCCACACACCAAGTGTCCCAGGTTTATGTTCCTTATAATCAGGCACACTTCCAACCAGCCCACGCCTGCTGGTACTGAAGCTTGCACTGGCCAGGCTGCATCCTAGGGGGTCTTCTAGGGGAGGTCCAGGCACTGGCTATGACCACCGCCCCTTCTTGTACACAGGGAAGTTTTAGGCTTCCTGTCAGGTTCCAGGCTGTCTGTAACCAAGGACCACTTACCTAGTTTCCTGTGATTTTACATGGAACCTAGTCCCTTGCAAGTTTGTCCTGACCAGGTCTGCCAAGTGCTGCTTCTCCACAGGCCCCACTGATTGGCTTCTGCATTCTTTCCTGTCCAACCTAGTATACCTTTGAGTCTGAGACAGAAAGGGGAGCGATACTCATAGACTGGTCATAGGCACAGGCAGGGCGGTCCTGAAGGAATGTGGTCATTGTGCATGGAGCATGGAGCAGACGCTCAGCATGGTAGGCAGGCCTGTGGCCTTCCCTGGGACCAGGGTAGCTTTTGGGTTCCATGTAGTTCCAGCACCAGCACTTTCACCTTCTGCCTGGACCTGCCGCATCAGATATGTTACTTCTAAGGTTTCCATCAAGTGACCCTCTGCCAGTTCTAGGGAAATGCATGTCCTGCACTTGTTCCTCATGGGGAAAAGGGGGCAGCCAGAAATGTGAGAAGTGATCCCCAGTCACTTAAGATTTAGGTGCATGGCATCTTTGTCTCGAGGGGACCTCACGATTCAAGACACCCATTGGTCGTATTCATTCTCTCTCTGTGGCTTATCTGGTTTGTCTCTTAGCATTTTGTTCCTTTTTGGGGGAAGGAACATGGCGATAGGGTCTTGTTAGTTAGACCAAGCTGTTTTTTTTTTTTTTTAAATATTTTATTTTCATTTATTTGACAGAGAGAATGGGGGAAAGAGGGGGTAGAGAAAGAGAATGGGCGCGCCAGGGCCTCCAGCCACTGCAAACGAACTCCAGACGCATGCGCCCCCTTGTGCATCTGGCTAACGTGGGTCCTGGGGAATCGAACTGGGATCCTTTGGCTTTGCAGGCAAACACCTTAACCACTAAGCCATCCCTCCAGCCCGACCAAGCTGTTTTTTAAAATTAATTAATTAATTAATTAATTTGTGGGAGAGCTAGAAAGAGACAGAGGGAGAGAGCATGGACATGCCAGGGTTGATTGCCATTGCAAATGAACTCTAGACACATGTGCTACTTTGTGTATCTGGCTTTATGTGGGTACTGGGAACTGAGCCCAGTCTTTGCAAGTATGCACCTTTCACTGATGAGCCACCTCCCGATCTCAGGCTGGTTTTCAACTCATGATTTTCCTGCTTTAGATTTTCTAGTGCTGGCTTAACATCCACCACTTTGCCCAGCCAGTATTTCAGGGTTCGTAGGTAGCAGTCTATGGATTTTTGTGCTAATGTCCCTCTGGGACTCCAGATCTTTCCCAAAGGCTCTTGCTTTGCTACTGGGGCTGTTCATCAGCCATGTCTCTGTTGTGGCTGGGGTTGCTGTTTCCACCTGGAATTAGAGGGGTGAGTGGGGCACTGTGGACTGACTACTTATTGACTCCCAGGTGGTGGCCCTACTGGGTGCCTTTGTTTCTATAGCCCATAGCCTTTGTGGACATACACTACTCTTTCCCAGTCCTTTATATATGACACCTGTCATACCTGGCATGGCCACCAGGAGCTTAAGAGGGGGATCCCACCTGTTCAGCCATACTTTTGCTTTCTTGGATGTCATTTTATTTTTTTTTCTTTCAAGGTAGGGTAGCCTACCTTGATCTGGAACACAGTCTGTAGTCCCAGGCTGACCTCGAACTCACAGTGATCCTTCTACCTATGCCTCCTGAATGCTGAGATTATAGATGTGAGCCATTATACCAGGAAGCTGCCATGTTCTTAACTTCCTCTTGGTTCTTTCCAAGCAGGTGCTCCCCCAGTTTCTATCCCTAACCCTTCTCTTTTTTTTCTCCCTCCTTCCTTTTCCTGAGAAAAAGTACTTAATGCTCCTATAAGCACTCCCATCTCAGATCCCTGTGTCCAATTTCCCTTTATCCTCCATTCTTCACCACATACCTGGTGCCTCCATGCCAAGACATGCTGGCCTCTTAGAGGCCACGTTACCCACAAAGGTTTGCTTCTCAGGATGTTCTGGGTTCCTTCAAAGGTATTTCTTCCCACTTCTTCCCTCTCAAGCCTAGAGGGTGTCAGGACCTCTTGCCCCCTTTCTCTCCTCTACTTCCTCTAGACCACTCCTACTCCCAGTGGCCTCTGCCCTCTTTGCCCTCCAAGCCACAGAGGCGGACTTGAACATTTTGTTTTGTTGCTTGACCTGTGTTCTGTTTGCTCATTATTGCCAACTCCCCAGGATTCAGAGTCACCAGCATCTCTGAGCTCTGGTGCATACATTTTAAACACACTGCTTGGTAACTTCATATGCACATACATCCCTGCCCAGAGACAGATATAGAACATCTATAGAGCTCCCATGCCATGTGGGAGGAGCAGCAGAGATGCAGGAATTGAAAAGAGCAGTGCATGCCAGGAAAGGACAGAGGTCATGGAAATTTAGAGATGATTTCCTGGAAGATGGGGACATGTGAGCAGGACCTTAACAAGCAGCAATAGCCTTTTGCAGCGTTGATTTTAACTCTGAAAAATTAGAAAAACTAACATTCATCATGAGACTGGATCAATGTACCATTCTATATTTTCAAATGTACTCATAACGTTGAGTGGGAAAGGCAAGCTGAAGATGCCAGTGACATAAATGCCAAAGACACACAAAACAATGTTATGCTTTGTTATAAAGGCAGATATTTGTAGTAAGGGTATAAATAAGTATATGGGAGTGATAAATGCCAGCCTCAGCTCTGGGGAGGCAGGGAAAGAAGAGGAAGGGGCACTGAGTTTAGCTGTGCCATAATTTTGAAAGGAGTCATGGTACAATGTTAATCTCTGTTCAATGGGTAATTATAGGTTCAAGGGTGCTTGCTATAGTATTTCCTCATTTGAACATCATTCATCATTGGTTAGGTTTTTGCCAATTTTCAAAATATTTTTATTTATTTTATTTATTTATTTTTTTATTTTTGAGAGAGACACAGAGAGACACAGACAGAGAGAGCGGGAGAGGGAGACAGATAGAGAATTGGTACACCAGCAGTCTCTCAGCTGCTGAGAACAAAAATCCAGATGCGTGCGCCCCCTTGTGGGCAAGTGTGGCATTGCGCCCTTGCGTTACTTTGTATCTGGCTAAATGTGGGACCTGGAGATTGGAACCGGTTCTTAGGCTTAGCAGGCAGGCGCCTTTAACCACTAAGCCATCTCTCCAGCCCTCAAAATATTTTTAATTTCTTTATGAGAGAGAGAGAGAGAGAGAGAGAGAGAGAGAGAGAGAATATGATAATGGGCACATCAAGTCCTCCTGTTTCCGTAAATGAGCTCCAGATACATGTGCCACCGTGTGCATCTGGTTTTACATATGGTACATATACTTTCAACTTAGGATCTGGCTTTTTCTACACAGTAGAATGTCAAATAAATAGCGGTTATTGTCTTTCATTGCTGTAGAGTTGTCCAGTTTATACATAAATGGTTTTATTTCTCCATTCCCTAATTTAGTATCATCACTTGACTCATTTTCTTAGACTACATACTCAACATCGCTAAGTGAGGGTTACCCCAGCAGCAGAGAGCAATTGTTCAGTGTCTACGCAGTAAATTTCTCAGCCCCTCACACTCACATTACTTATTGAATGAATACTGACAAAGGCAATGTGCGTGTGGCAGAATGTCAATGATTGAGGGAACTGGACACTGAACTAAGTTTGGGGGTCAAGGGTGTGTTATATCACTGAGATAGGCTGACAGTATGGGAGAGAAGGCCAGATATGGTATAACCGATGGCTAGAGTAGGGTCATGGAATACTGGCTGGGTAAGGATTTCTGATATCAGATCCCCAAAACAGCTTGAACCTGAGGTCCATTTGGGAGGGGCTCTTACCTGAGCCTCTGAAGCTCCTGTGGGTGGTGGCACTGAGGTCAGTGATGGAGGGCAAGGTGTGTCTCTATGATGGAGCACTTGCTTAGCACATGCAAAGCCCTGGGTTCTTCCTAGGAGAACAAAAACTAAAATAGTTTCTAAGGCTGGCCATACTTAGTGACCTTGAGACCTGACCAACAAGAGAGAGTCAGGAGTGCAAACCGGGGGGTGTTAGTGGTCATGAGAGTGGCAAGGGGTGGGGCTGGCGTGAAGTGAGGTCAAGAACAGCTCCACCTCTAGACGTTGCTGAGAGGCACTTGCCCGGGAGGCCAAAGCCAAATGCAGCAAAATTCTGCTGTCATGAAGGCACCAAGAAGAGACATGGCCTCTGGAAGTTCCTGGAAGAGAAGGATGCTCTCTTGCAACTAACTGGGTGCTCACCAGGAGCAGGGTTTCCATGGCCCCCCCAGCGTGTGGGGAAGGTGGCCTGCATCTACACGAATCAGCCCAGACCTCTGTGGGTGAGAGGATCCACACACCAAGTGTCCTAGGTTTATGTTCCTTATAATCAGGCACACTTCCAGCCAGCCCATGCCTGCTGGTACTGAAGCTTGCACTGGCCAGGCTGCATCCTAGGGGGTCTTCTAGGGGAGGTCCAGGCACTGGCTATGACCACCGCCCCTTCTTGTACACAGGGAAGTTTTAGGCTTCCTGTCAGGTTCCAGGCTGTCTGTAACCAAGGACCACTTACCTAGTTTCCTGTGTTTTTACATGGAACCTAGTCCCTTGCAAGTTTGTCCTGACCAGGTCTGCCAAGTGCTGCTTCTCCACAGGCCCCACTGATTGGCTTCTGCATTCTTTCCTGTCCAACCTAGTATACCTTTGAGTCTGAGACAGAAAGGGGAGCGATACTCATAGACTGGTCATAGGCACAGGCAGGGCGGTCCTGAAGGAATGTGGTCATTGTGCATGGAGCATGGCGCAGACGCTCAGCATGGTAGGCAGGCCTGTGGCCTTCCCTGGGACCAGGGTAGCTTTTGGGTTCCATGTAGCTCCAGCACCAGCACTTTCACCTTCTGCCTGGACCTGCCACATCAGATATGTGACTTCTAAGGTTTCCATCAAGTGACCCTCTGCCAGTTCTAGGGAAATGCATGTCCTGCACTTGTTCATGAGGAAAAGGGGGCAGCCAGAAATGTGAGAAGTGATCCCCAGTCACTTAAGATTTAGGTGCATGGCATCTTTGTCTCGAGGGGACCTCACGATTCAAGACACCCATTGGTCGTATTCATTCTCTCTCTGTGGCTTATCTGGTTTGTCTCTTAGCATTTTGTTCCTTTTTGGGGGAAGGAACATGGCTATAGGGTCTTGTTAGTTAGACCAAGCTGTTTTTTTTTTTTTTTTAAATATTTTATTTTCATTTATTTGACAGAGAGAAAGGGGGAAAGAGGGGGTAGAGAAAGAGAATGGGCGCGCCAGGGCCTCCAGCCACTGCAAACGAACTCCAGACGCATGCGCCCCCTTGTGCATCTGGCTAACGTGGGTCCTGGGGAATCGAACTGGGATCCTTTGGCTTTGCAGGCAAACACCTTAACCACTAAGCCATCCCTCCAGCCCGACCAAGCTGTTTTTTTAAATTAATTAATTAATTAATTAATTTGTGGGAGAGCTAGAAAGAGACAGAGGGAGAGAGCATGGACATGCCAGGGTTGATTGCCATTGCAAATGAACTCTAGACACATGTGCTACTTTGTGTATCTGGCTTTATGTGGGTACTGGGGAACTGAGCCCAGTCTTTGCAAGTATGCACCTTTCACTGATGAGCCACCTCCCCGATCTCAGGCTGGTTTTCAACTCATGATTTTCCTGCTTTAGATTTTCTAGTGCTGGCTTAACATCCACCACTTTGCCCAGCCAGTATTTCAGGGTTCGTAGGTAGCAGTCTATGGATTTTGTGCTAATATCCCTCTGGGACTCCAGATCTTTCCCAAAGGCTCTTGCTTTGCTACTGGGGCTGTTCATCAGCCATGTCTCTGTTGTGGCTGGGGTTGCTGTTTCCACCTGGAATTAGAGGGGTGAGTGGGGCACTGTGGACTGACTACTTATTGACTCCCAGGTGGTGGCCCTACTGGGTGCCTTTGTTTCTATAGCCCATAGCCTTTGTGGACATACACTACTCTTTCCCAGTCCTTTATATATGACACCTGTCATACCTGGCATGGCCACCAGGAGCTTAAGAGGGGGATCCCACCTGTTCAGCCATACTTTTGCTTTCTTGGATGTCATTTTATTTTTTTTCTTTCAAGGTAGGGTAGCCTACCTTGATCTGGAACACAGTCTGTAGTCCCAGGCTGACCTCGAACTCACAGTGATCCTTCTACCTCTGCCTCCTGAATGCTGAGATTATAGATGTGAGCCATTATACCAGGAAGCTGCCATGTTCTTAACTTCCTCTTGGTTCTTTCCAAGCAGGTGCTCCCCCAGTTTCTATCCCTAACCCTTCTCTTTTTTTCTCCCTCCTTCCTTTTCCAGAGAAAAAGTACTTCATACTCCTATAAGCACTCCCATCTCAGGTCCCTGTGTCCAATTTCCCTTTATCCTCCATTCTTCACCACATACCTGGTGCCTCCATGCCAAGACATGCTGGCCTCTTAGAGGCCGCATTACCCACAGAGGGTTGCTTCTCAGGATGTTCTGGGTTCCTTCAAAGGTATTTCTTCCCACTTCTTCCCTCTCAAGCCTAGAGGGTGTCAGGACCTCTTGCCCCCTTTCTCTCCTCTACTTCCTCTAGACCACTCCTACTCCCAGTGGCCTCTGCCCTCTTTGCCCTCCAAGCCACAGAGGCAGACTTGAACATTCTGTTTTGTTGCTTGACCTGTGTTCTGTTTGCTCATTATTGCCAACTCCCCAGGATTCAGAGTCACCAGCATCTCTGAGCTCTGGTGCATACATTTTAAACACACTGCTTGGTAACTTCATATGCACATACATCCCTGCCCAGAGACAGATATAGAACATCTATAGAGCTCCCATGCCATGTGGGAGGAGCAGCAGAGATGCAGGAATTGAAAAAGAGCAGTGCATGCCAGGAAAGGACAGAGGTCATGGAAATTTAGAGATGATTTCCTGGAAGATGGGGACATGTGAGCAGGACCTTAACAAGCAGCAATAGCCTTTTGCAGCGTTGATTTTAACTCTGAAAAATTAGAAAAAACTAACATTCATCATGAGACTGGATCAATGTACCATTCTATATTTTCAAATGTACTCATAACGTTGAGTGGGAAAGGCAAGCTGAAGATGCCAGTGACATAAATGCCAAAGACACACAAAACAATGTTATGCTTTGTTATAAAGGCAGATATTTGTAGTAAGGGTATAAATAAGTATATGGGAGTGATAAATGCCAGCCTCAGCTCTGGGGAGGCAGGGAAAGAAGAGGAAGGGGCACTGAGTTTAGCTGTGCCATAATTTTGAAAGGAGTCATGGTACAATGTTAATCTCTGTTCAATGGGTAATTATAGGTTCAAGGGTGCTTGCTATAGTATTTCCTCATTTGAACATCATTCTGCAACTAAAATTTAAAAATAAGTTAAAGGAGCCGGGCGTGGTGGTGCACGCCTTTAATTCCAGCACTTGGGAGGCAGAGGTAGGAGGATTACTATGAGTTTGAGGCCACCGAGACTACATAGTGAATTCCAGGTCAGCCTGGGCTAGAGTGAGACCCTACCTCGAAAAACAAAAACAAACAAAAAAAAAACCAAAATGAACCCCCAATAATAAGTTAAAGGAAAAAGTAAAAGGGAAAGTGGCTGTATCCTCTACAAAGGCTGAACAGTCTCGGCAGGGATGAGTACGAGGCAAGGCACAGGGGGCAGAACAAGGGTCCTATTAGATATGGCCAGAGCAGGGCTATGGGATGGACCTTGGAGAGAGTGTATGGTACAAAGCAGGCAGGACATACCATTCTTCTTCTGGCTGATCATTTGTTCCTTCCCCCAAAGCTTTCAGAACATTCCTTGACCTTTCTCCAAAGCAGCCTTTGAAGCTAGATGACTGTCCAGTGGGGATTTGTTCCTTCTTTTCCCTGAGTTGGGGATGGCAACCACACGTGCCTCTGTTCTATTAATGTATGGCACCTCACTGAATCTCACAACAGGCCTCTAGCTCAGCATTAATACCATCACCATCATTCTTACTTACAGATGAAAAAACAAGCCCAGAGGGTAAGAGACTTGCCTGAGATTACACAGGTAGTGAAAGGCAAAGATGGGATTTGAACCCAGGCTGTCTGGCATCAGAGCCTGTGTCCTCACTGAAGGGCAGTATTGCTCTTCATATGCCAGGTGCTGTGCTGAGTGCTGTGGATTCAGGGACCACACAGTTGATAAGCCCTACATTCACAGCTGTATGGCCAGTGGGGGAGTCAAACATCAGATTAAGAGAGGACGTTTAAACAGAGTCGTAAAGGTTGATGAGTTAGCCAAGGTGGTTGGGGGGCAGTTCAGACAAAAGGAAGAACACAGGGATAGGAAAAGGCTTTGCAAGGAACTCAGAGAAGGTCAGAGGGGGTGGCTCATAGTAAAAAGAAGGGGCAGAGGCAGGCTGCCTTTCCTAAGGCCACCGTTTAGGAGAGAGCCTATGTTTGGGATTGCTGCAGTTCATGCCTATGGTCTGGGTGCAAATACTCCTGGTGACCTATCTTGCTTTGGACAATAAAAACTTTGAAGGCTACCCTCTCTAGGCCACAGAAGAAAGTTTGGATTCTCTTCCTAGGGTAGCGGGAAAGCTTTGAGGGACAGCAGGAGAATGACACAACTAATTTATAATGTGTAGAGGTCACCGTGGCCCCGAAGGGAAGCAGGAGGGAGGCCGTGGCTCTGACTGGGCTGCGCAGTGCAAGGAGCCGCCCCACAAGGGTGAGCCCATTGGACTCTCACAGATACTGCGTGGCCCAGCCTGGAGAAAGCAGGGCCTCTGGTGTCTGCTGAGGTGCAAGGTGACTGGCCAGGGCCTGCTGCTCACGAGAATGAACACCTGTGGGTCCATCCATTCTACCCCTACTTCTGACAAGGGGGTCTCATAATACTGCTGACCACATTCTCCAGGCAGATGTCTGTCCAGATTCCCAAGGAACTAAAGCAAGGCCAGGGTTTGTAATAGTGACAAAGAGGAGCCATGAAGCGTTAGACAACTGTAAAATGAAAAGTTCAAGTGCCAGAGAACCTCTACAAAGTACGAGATCAGGGACTTACTGACTAAATCAACCTTTCAGACAGGGGAAGGGTCCTCCAAGTCTTCCAGGAAGAGTAGACACGTATGGGCGTGTGTGTGTGTGTGTGTGTGTGTGTGTGTGTGTGTGTGTGTGTGTGGCGTGGGGGGGTGTTCGGGACTGGTGTGCGAGGGCTCACTCACCCAGTGGCAGGACGAAGAAGAAGGGGAACCAGCAGAGCACGAAGACACCCACGACAATGGCCAGTGTCTTCGCTGCCTTCTTCTCCCGGGAGAACTTGAGCAGGCGCACAGACAGCGAGCTGCGTAGGGTGTGGCCCTTGGCGCTCCGAGTCCCGGGAGCCAGGTCGGTGCCTGTGCCTGTGCCCGTGCCGGAGGCTGCCCCGCGACAGTGGATGCGCAGCACCACCTCCGAGGCCTTGCCCCGCTCGCGCTTGACGCCGGCCTCGAGGCTGCGCGTGGTGCTGCGAGCGACCACGTACACGCGGCAGTACATGACCACGATGACTGCCATGGGCAGGTAGAAGGAGCACACGGAGGAGAAGACGGCGTAGCCCACCTCCTCAGTGATGCCGCAGAAGCGCTCGTCGGGGGGCACTGGCTCCTTCCAGCCCAGCAGCGGCCCCACGGACACCACCAGGGCCACCGCCCAGAGCAGAGCCAGGATCGCGGCCGCCTTGCGCTCCGTCATGATGGCCGGGTACTTGAGCGAGTGGCGCACGCCCACGTACCGGTCCACGGAGATGGTGCAGAGGCTCAGGATGGAGGCCGTGCAGCACAGCACATCCACGGCGGCCCACACATCGCAGAAGGCCCGGCCAAAGGCCCAGAAGCCCAGAACCTCCATGGTGGCCGAGAAGGGCAGCACGGTGGCGCTCAACAGCAGGTCGGCCACGGCCAGGTTCACGATGAAATAGTTGGTGACTGTCTGCAGGTGGCGGTTGCAGGCCACCGAGAGGATGACGAGCAGGTTGCCCGCCACTGCGGTGAGGATGAAGGCTGCCAGGAAGATGCCCACGCCCACGCCCTGCACACTCACCACCAGTCCCCCGACGGCCGCGGTGCCGTTCACCTCGCCGCCGGGGCCCGCAGCCCCGGGCTCCCCCGCGGAGCTTCGGTTGTCCTCGCCGCCGCCCGTGCCCACCACACTTCCTCCGGTGCCGGCGCCCCCCGGCACGCCGCTCACCGCCGGGCCCTCCGAGGCCACCGCACAGCCTGCGCCACCCCCGCTGCCGCTCGCGCCGGGGCCGCCGGCGCTGCTGTTCGAGCGAGAGCCTTCGAAAGTGACGCTCAGGAGGTCTCGGAAAGTCATCTCAACGCACAACCGTCGGGGGGCCGGGCTGGGGCACCCGACCAGCGGGCAGAGCCACCCGGCTCCGGGACCAGCCCCGCGCTCCAGTCCCGACGGGGTCCCGGCCAAGTTCTCCCTGTCGCGGAGCGCGTCCGGCCGGGACGTGGAGCCGCGCGGAACGGCCGGAGCCCCGCGCGCGTCTTTCTGAACTTGGCCGGGCGAGCGAGCGGGAGAAGCGGCGGCTCCGGGACCCGGTTTTGCAGGCGGAGGCCACTGCGGTGTTCCCAGCGGCGCGCGGGGGAGGCGGGACCGAGGAGGAGCGGCTGGAGCGGGAAGAGGGGGCAGCAGCGCCCGCCCGAGGACCGGGCTCCGCACCTCCCGGGGAAGGCGTGCCGCCCCTCACCCGGCAAGAAGTGGCTCTGCGAGCCGAGCGAGCCGCCGTGCGAGTCTCGAGGGGCTTCGGCACCGGTGAGCGCTCCGGTCCCACCGCGGCCACCTCTGCCTCGTCGCGGGCACCCACGACCGCCCTCTGCTCTCGGTGTCCCCTCGCGTTTGCTTCCGCTCCTCTCCAGCCTTCTCCCCGCCTTTGCCCTCAGCCGCCTTTCTGTTCCTCTCTTCCTCTCTCCAGACTCAGGGTCACTCGCCGGTTGCCCTTGCTCCAAGGAGGGTAGAAGCGCGTTTCTAGGGTCCCCGGGCTCCCGCTCTCGCCGCCAGAGAGCAGCAAGCGCCCGGGATCCGTGCACTGTGGACTGGATCGTGCAGTGCCTCGGGTTGCCTCCTGAGACTGCCTGGATGAATCTGCAGCACCTCCTTCCTATGAGGAGGCTGCCCGGCCCGGGGTTATAACTTCCTGCACCTCCCCCAACCACTGCAATGGCCTGGAGAGAACCCCGGGAGGGTCAGGGTACCTTGTGCTGGGCTGAAGCTGGGCGTGATTGGCGTAGAACTGTGTTGTGTGGTGTGGTGTGGTGTGTTTACAGTCCTCTGACCCTGCCCACGACTCAGTGTTCTACATAATACCAACTTTGGCCTTGTTACTTTACTCCATATTAGAGGTCAGAATAAATCTTCCTATTGCTACTTCAACTATGTGGCCTCCTTCTGGTCAGGGAGGGTTAAGTGCTAGAGGGTGGGAAAGGTCACTTGGCAGGGTGGTTAACAGGGAGGAGCAGTGTAGTCTGGCTCCAAATATACATGATCTGTCCTTATTGGTCTTTGGACCTCTTTGTGCTTAGGTTCCTCACATGTGAAATGAGTAAGAACTCGGTCTACCTGATGCCGTGGCCTGCATTAGGGCCTGAGAACAGTGCTTGCATTTCTTAGCTGGGTGTAGCACCAAAAGGCAGGATTTGAAGGGTGAGAAAGGAGGGAGAAGTGGTGTGGCACAGATAGAAGCTGGCGCTGGAGTAGGAGCTTCACTGACAGGGAGAGACTCAAGATCATTCATTTAGCCAAAGTCGCTATTGGGTGGCAGGCCCTGGGCTGGACACTGGAGGTGGCAGAAGGGGAAATTGCGAATACTGGGAAGACACTGCTTACTTGCAGTCCTAATCTCCTAGTCTAGGAAGTCATACTCCGAGGCACAATCCCAGTGTATTTCCAACTGACTCCCTCCAATCTGCCCCCTTCCTGGAGAATGTGGATCTCAGGGAGCGTTAACGTGCTGGGCTAGGGACATAGCTCAATGGTAAAGTGCTTGCCTAGAATGTACAGGCCCTAGGTAGATTGGTCTCCAGCACCTCAAACACTTGCATTTGCACACACCCACACCATTTACAAAATGCACTTTTCAAGAAATGCCTTTCATTCCTCTTTATTATTTTCTTTCTTTCTCTTTCTTTCTTTCTTTCTTTCTTTCTTTCTTTCTTTCTTTTCCTTCTGTCTTTCCTCCCTCCCTCTTTCTTTCTTTCTTTCTTTCTTTCTTTCTTTCTTTTTTCTTTCTTTCTTTCTTCTTCTTCTTCTTTTTTTTTTTTTTTTTTTTTTTTCAAGGTAGGGTCTCACTCCAGCCTAGGCTGACCTGGAATGCACTATGTAGTCTCAGAGTGGCCTTGAACTCTTGGCCATCCTCCTACTTCTGCTTCCTGAGTGCTGGGATTAAAGGCATGCGCCACCACGCCCGGCTCATTCCTCTTTATTTCTTCCTTACCTTGACTTGACCTGTGGAAATGTGATCATCTTCATAGATGTTTATGTTCAAAGGCTTTCTGAAAGCGCCATGTATGTGATAATTGATGCCTTGGCTGGAGAATACTTACATTTGGCTTATTCTTTGTCACCTATGTTGGAAGAAGATGACCTCAACTGTCATGTGATGTGAACCCCTGCCCCTGCCTATCTTGTCAACAATTCGCTGAACTATCTCCATAAGCTGAGCCCTTAACAGGAAAAGGGTGGAGTCTTGGGGCATTGGACCAGAGCAAAAACTAAAGCACAGGAGCTCTTGCTTCAAAGAAATCTTCACTGAAACCCAATGCAAATAAGTGGATCTTGGTGGAGCAGTATTGGCTGGATTAGGGGCAAAATCCTAAATCTGATCCTTTGTGCCCTGGTCTTGTGGTGTTGTAAGCCCTGTGCTGGATTTGTGATCTCTGCTGATCATGAAGTTCTCCGTGAGTCAGCAGCATGGCTCCCTGTTTATGATGGAAGACTGAGTACCTGTGTTATATCAGAAACGTAGCCACACACATTTGTGCCTTTCCACAATGTCAGAATTTGTTCAATAATCAATAAATTCACAAGCTGTTATTATTATTATTTTTTTTTGGAGAGAGACACAGAGAGAGAGGGAGGAAGACAGAGAATGGGCGCACCAGCAGCCTCTCAGCTGCTGCAAACGAAATCCAGATGCGTGCGCCCCCTTGTGGGCAAATGTGGCATGGCACCCTTACATCACTTTGCATCTGGCTAGACGTGGGACCTGGAGATTGGAACTGCCGTTCTTAGGCTTAACAGGCAGGCGCCTTAACTGCTAAACCATCTCTCCAGCCCAAGCTGTTAATTTGTGACTGCAATTTGCCAAGTAATACTGATTTTGCTTGGTAGCTGGCCATTGCCAATCACTACTTCTTTTATCCCAGACGTTTTTTTTCTTGTGTGTGTATATATGTGCTTGTGTATGTGTGTGTATGTGTAATGTATGTGGTGTATGCATGTATATGTGCCCTTGTGAGGGCCCATATGCTTGTTAGTGGCTGCTTTGGCTCTCCTGAAATGGATGGAGTGGAATGTGGGGTGTTCCTCTTCATTGCTAGTTTGCCTGGTCTTGTTTTGAGCCACAGTCTTTTTTTCCAGAGCTTGCAGGGTTCAGTGATCCTCAGGTCTCTGCTCCCCTGCAGGACTAGGGTGATAGCTGTGTGAGGCCACCACCAGCTATTTACCTGGCATTTGGAGATTTGAACTCTGGTAGTCTCAGGTCCCCTCAGGTCCTCATGCTGGTATAGGAAGCTCATGTAACTGCTGAGCCATCTCTTCATCATTTTATTCAGTATTAATCATAAATATTAACTCTGAGATCACATATTACACTTCATATAATCATGATACCAAATGACTAAGAAAAGGTTAAAGAGACTTCAGAGTTCAGAGAGGCAGAGACTTGATAAGAGCTGTAGAGGACAGACAGCAGACACACAGAGTAAGATGCAGGTCCGGGTGACAGGCTCCTGGGCAGTTAGTTTGAAGTGAGCTGAGTATCATGGGTGGGAGAAACTATGCTGGAACTGGAGCCCAGGAGACCATCATGGTGGCAATTTTCCTGGATGAGACTTGTGATGAGCAACCAGCTGTCTAGTCAGAATGCTTGTCTCAATTCAGTCTTGGGGTGTTAACTTAGTAGCAGTTACATATTGTGATATGTTCTGGGCACTGAGTATACAATGCTGAACAAAGTCAAGTCCCTACCATCCTGGGGCTGCAAATGGCAGGAAATAATAGCAGGAGAGTTGGGAGACACTTTGCCTTTGCCACAGACCAAAGTTTTCTCTGGGTCTGATATCTGGGTTCTGGAGATTCTTTTCAATTTCAGTCTTCAAACATAATCCAACTCCAGTAGAACACTTTCCCAGAACCTCTCCACACTAGGATAGCAGTGGGGAGTTAAGCATGGATCCTGAAAGAGGGTAAATGCATATATGTCATTGGAAGACTTTCTGTCAGTCCTTGTGAAGATGTGGACCTCCATTCTTTTCGTCAGTTGCAAACTGATCTCCAGTGCTGGTCCTAGAAATCATCTGACGATAACCCTGGCTATCCCTTGGCCATAGCTTGTTGACCTGCACCTTTCTGATTCCTTAATTGTACCTTCTCTCCATACATATTTTGCTCAGTGGGAGTCCTGGATGAAGAGGTAAGGGCTCAGTCAGTGCCACCCCCCACCTTCAGGACAGCAGAGTTTGGTGTTGGGCTGGCTCCCTCTAAGTGGTCATGGATTGGAAGTATCTGGAAGAAGAATATTATTTTTTCCAGAAGGAGAGACTCTTATGTCAACAGATGCTGGGGGAAGATGAGGCTAATTATGAGTTGACTGTGTAATATTTGCCTCAACTCAATGGAGTTGGGAAGAACTGACTGTATCTTCACAGTGAAATGGTAGACGTAACAGTAGACTGATATTCCCATTCAAAGTTTGGCATGCAGCTCATTATTTTGGGGACCCTTGGTGGGGAGGGAGGAAGGGGGACGCTGCTTTACAGCTATGTTTTCTTTTGCTCCCAAGAGATATTCTTTTGTTTCTTTTTATTTTCTCCAGGAGAGGAAACAAGCTGGGAAGCAGGATATTGGATAAAGTTGGAAGATTCATCAGCGTGGAAAGCTCTGGGGACAGGGACTGAAACCTGAAATAAGCAATCCCTGAATTTTGGTGGCTTAGTGCAATGGATTTTTCTCAAAGTCCAGTGTGATTGTACTTGGTCAGTCACGCAGTTCTCCTAGATAGATCTCCTTCATGGTGGGACTCACTCAAGGGTCTCTGTTGCTTCTAGTATTTCCTGGAGACTTGGCATCCCCTCAAGACCTCTTGTGAATCATCTACATTGGTGCCCAAAGAACAATGCTAGCATGAGGAGGGTTATATAGATGTTTACAAGCTAAGCACACCAGCTGAAGCCCATCAATTCCATGTACTCATTGAAATGCAAGGGGGAAATGTTTAGTCAAGTGCCCAGGAATAGAGAGTATTTGATGACAGTCCCACCTATCTATGCTCAGACTGCAAGAGTTTGGGGCTCAGATTGGCATGCCTAGTAGGTGCCTTGAGTAAAGAGTAGTTGGATTGGCTTCTCTGAAGCCCCAGCTAACACTCTATGAAGCCCAAGGGATACTTGTGACGCCTCATGTGTCTTTTCCTTCTAGTTCAGGCTCATTATGTATATAGTCAGCATGACTTGTTAAAAAAAGAATTGGAAATGCCACTTGGGAATGTTCTAGTAACCGTGACAATTTCAGTTCACACAGTTCCCCATCCCACAGTGGGGAATCAGATCTTAGGAGCTAGAGGAGGTAGTCACCTCATATGTCATTTCTATAAAGATATATGAGGGATCTGTGATGTAATGAGAAACACATTGATGCATGCAGTTAGCAGGCCTGGGAGAGGAAGGAGCATGTCCCATGATAAATTTCTGTGGTTATAGAAAGAAAGTTCCAGGGATACACTTTTCTAACCTGACAAGTTCTTTGACCCCTAAATAGAGCAGCAAATGCTCATGAAAGTGATTTCCTGACACAGAATGAAATGGGCTAGGCCATTCAGGAGAAGTTGAGAGGCTCAGACTTGCATAGCTCTAATTCCAATAAGGAGACTGACACAGCTCCTGCTGGGATGTCAGCCCTATAGTTCAGGAGCAGATGGCCTAAAGCCATTTTCCATTTCCTTTTTCCCTAGGCCAAGATTCAATCTCTAGAGAGGACTGTGATAGAAGGAGGGCTTCCCTTGGTAATGATTCCCTGGAGAAAAGGAAGACTAAAGGAAGCAAAAAGTCCAAACTGCTCCAGGGAGGAAAATTAAGAAATGATTTTCCCTCCTTTTCTACATGTGTTTTTCTCTGGGCTGCTACAATTCTCCCTTCCTCTCTTCTCCATGGATCAGTCTTTTAATCTCTTTGATCTTCCATTTTCTAATACTAAATGATGATAAAATCCTGTACAATGGCCTGGGGAAATGAATCACTGGTTAAAAGAGCCTGTTGGCTCAGGGTTCGATTCCCCACTACCCACTTAAGGCTAGATGCAAGAAGTGGTGAAAGCATCTGGTGTTCATTTGCACTGGCAAGAGACCTTGCTGTGCGCGCGCGCGCACACACACACACACACACACACACACAAATAAAAATATTTTTAAAAAAACAACATCCTGTCCCACATAGGGATTAAGAGTCGGGAAAAATTCCATTTACCTCCTCTTTTGTGTCTGTATTATCTTTGATTTAACTGTCTACTGGTCATACCTACAGACAGTGGATTTCTTGGGTTTTCCATGGTTGTGACGCATTTATCTCTTAATGCTCATAGCCATCCAGTGCTGGATTCTTGGTATTGTCTTTTGAGTTAATGAATAAAAGCATGAATCAACAGATGAATAAAGGTGAAAGCATGAAGGACTGTGTGTCTCAGGTGTTACTGAGGGTTACAGAGTATGTCTTTGGTCTGTGGTACCAGCCCATCTGCACCAGATGACTAGGGAAGGCTTGCACATTTCAGGAACCTGGTCTCTCCAGGGCAGGATAACACCATTCTCCTAGTAGGAGCTTTTCTGAGAGCCACCACATAGGAGTTAGAGTAGAGTGGTTCATGGCCCCTGCTTCTAATGTGTGGCTGACCTGCCCAATGGAGCAGAACTTCTCAGCTCTGTATTCCATAAATCCTTTCCAGAAGGCCACCGCCATAGGGTAGGTCTGTCTAGGTATAGTAATGCCTCTTCTAGGGAGGAGAAACCTATCTAATTCTTGGGGCCCAATTAGCTTGCTCATTCAGGCCTCATCAGGGACCTCAGATCAAGAGAAAGACTGGAATCAAGCAAAAATTTCCAGTTTGTTTCAAAAATTATGCATTTAAAAATATTTTAATTTATTTATTTATGAGAGAGAGAGAGAGAAAGAGAGAGAGAGAGAGAGAGAGAGAGAGAGAAAATGGGCACGCCAGGGTCTCTAGCCACTACAAACCAATTCCAGATGCATGCACCACCTTGTGTATCTGGCTTATGAGGGTCCTGGGGAATTGAACCAAGGTCCTTTAGCTTTGTAGGCAAGTGCTTTAACCACTAAGCCATCTCTCCAGCCTGAATTATGCATTTTACTTAAGCAATTGTGACTGGGGAGAAGATTTATCTACAAGTGCATGACAATTGAATCACTGGTCATCCAGTTTTGTTCTCCTGTGGTAGTATGGTATCCCCACTCTTTTATTTTATTTTAATTTGCTTTTTTAAATTAACAACTTCTATAATTATAGACAATAAACCATGGTAACCCCCCACATTCTCCTTCACAACTCTTCTCTCTCTCCGCCTGTCAATCAGTCTCTCTTTTATTTTTGATGTCATCATCTTTTCCTCCTATTATGAGGGTCTTATGTAAGTAGTTTCAGATACTGCAAGGTCATGGATATTCAGGCTATTTTATGTCTGGAAGAGTGCATTATAAGGAGTCCTACCCTTCCTTTGACTCTTACATTCTTCCCAACACCTCTTCCGCAGTGGACCTGAGCCTTGGAAGGTATGATAGAGATGTTTCAGTGCTGAGCACTCCTCTTTTGTCCCTTCTTCTCAGCACTTATGGTGCCTTTTAAGTCATCCCAGAGGTTACCACCATCTGAAAAGAGAAGCTTCTCTAACCAAAAGTGAGAGTAGCATTAATATATGGGTGTGGACATAATGAGAAGTACTTACTAGGCAGTTTGGTGAGCATAATATATGCATTTAGCCAGACACCAGCAGATGTTACACCCCTATGGCTCATGACTTCCTCATTGTAGGTTTTCAGTACCAGACACGTATTCCCTCCTGTGGAGTGGGCCTTCAGTCCAATTAGAGAGAAGCTGGTTTCCCCCGTAACAGACATGCCACTATTGCACCTGTTGGCTCATTTGGCCTGGCTGGCCACTTTAAGGCTTGCAGTGTCCACTGTTGTTTATCTCCATTGGTGAATTCACTGTCTCCCATGGAACTGCATTCAGCATATTTTTTTCCAACTTTCTGTCAGCTGGTCTACATGGAGGAGGTTTTCAGCTCAGCTTCAGCAGGATTTCTCAGTGACCTTGCAGTCCAAGCATGTGGAGTCTTCAGCAGCAGGGTTTTACCATCTATCCCTGGTAGGAAACCAAAGTTTGGCAATGGCCTGTAATGTTTAGGGGGGCACCAGGGACCTCTCTTGGCCAACAACTCACTGGAAGGTATCCCATTCCTGACACTGAAAGTTTACTAGTAACAATCTATGGCTCCTAAGTGTGCCATTGTCCAAAAAAGTAAGCTTCCATTTGACTTATACATACTCTCTTAGATTTTGCTTAACCCTCCCCCACCTTTCCTTTACTCAATTTCTTCCCTGACCTCACTTAGACCTTTCCACCCCCAGTAATCTATTCTTCTACTTACATATATCCAATACCATTCCCTTAAGTCTTCCCCTCTCCTCCCTCCCTTTCTAGCTTACTGGACTCTGCTACCGAGTCTTATTACTCTTTCTATGGCCTCATGGCAGAAAGAGTAAGCATCTCTACCTCTTGTCATTAAAATTGACCTGTGACTTACTTTGGCTGATGAGATGTTAGCACTGTGAAAGCAGAGAGTTGAAATGTGCTTGTTTGGTTAGCTTTGTGTTCTTGGGTTTCTTGTGACCACCAAGAGAATGTCACCTTCCAGGTAACATCGAATCTTCATCCCAGGTACCAGCAGACACTTGGAGAGTGAAACTACCTGATGACTGGTTGACACATGAGTAAGGAATAAATATGGTCATATGTCATTATGATTTTGTGGTAGCTTGTTATGTAGCAAGAGCTGACTGATACAAGGAGGAATGAATCATCTTGTTTTCAGGTCTTTCACATTGGCAGTTGGAGAAATTGTTGCCTTTGAATCGCAAGGCAGTTCATGTATAAATAGCATGTGACCTAGAAATTCTTATTGCAGAAAATGTTCATAGAAGCTTCTATAATAGTAGAAGTGGAAAATAACTCAAATGTCCTTTAATGTTGCAAGAGGTTCTGGAGAAAGGCTTGCAAAGGAGAAAGCAGAGGCAGGAGTTGTTGGGGGTGGAAAGACAGGGCAAGAATAGCAGCTGGAGGCAAGTGTGGTGCTGGACAGTGAACTTTCTCTGTAGCAAGAATAGGGTTGAATATGTTTGTAACACTGAGGAAAGAGCTGGAGGGGAGGTAGATATTGAAAGTTCAGGAGCAGGATGCAACGAATGGAGCAAGGTGCTTACCAGGCAGCAGGGACAAGGTTCAGAGCAGCAAGAAAGCTGTCCTTTGTGGGGCTTGAGGGAGGATATCTAGAACATCCTACTTGAGGGAGGAGGTAAGTAGTTGGAGATTTGAAAACTGGAGATTTTGTGATAATCATTCTAAAAGAAATGGGAAAGGGAGTTGCCCAATTTAAATAGGATTGCTAAGCAGTCTCAAGGGTCCAGCTGTGATAAGAAATTGGAAGAATTGTGGTGCTTTCTAGATGAGATCTAGAAGATTCCGTGTAGGAATAAAGAAAGTAAGAGATTGGCTTGCTCTGTGGCTAAAGTTTTATAGTATAGGGACCAAGGAGCTAGGATTCTGGGGGTAGAACATTTAGTTCAACATTTTTACCTTTTCTTGGTGGCATAAGATCATAAGATTTATTTCTTTGGATTTGATATGCCTAGAGTGTCCAACAAGTCATTTAGAAGGTAGGTGAGGCCTTGGAGGTCTCCCCTCCATTGCACCACTAGAATGCTTAGCTGGTATTTTTTGGGATAGGACTGACTTATTTTTCAAAAATATTTATTGAAAAATAATTGACATATAAATTAACTTCATACTTTAGAGTGCACACGTTGCTAAGTTTTAAGTTATCACATATAAGTTTTTGTGTGTATATTTGTGTGCCATCATCACAATTGATATATACATCACAATTAGTAGTACATTACTTCTAAAATTTTCTCACATTCCTTTGTAATCTTTCACAGATTACTTTTTGTTTGTACAGACTAGTTTGCATTTTTTAAAGGAATTTTGTACCAATGCAATCATGTAGTATGTATTCATTTAACTTCTGGCTCCTTCAATTCCACAAAATTATTCCAAGATTTGTCAATTTCATATGTTGATAATTTACCTTTTGTTGTTGAATAGTGTATGCATGTGCATATGTGTATATACATGAAATGTTTACTCATTCAATAGTTGATGGAAATCTGGGAAATCTGGTTATTACAAACAAAGCCAGTATGAGCATTTTGGGTAAGTATATAGGAATACATTGGCTGTGTCATAAATGACGTTTGTTCAGCATTTGAAGAAATTGTCACACTGGTTTCTAAAATGATTTTATCACTTTAAATTTCTGCCAGCAGTGCATGTGACATGTTGCAGCTTCGCACGCTCTGATCCTTGCTTTCACCTTTCTCTAACATTGTCTATTCCAATAGACACGTATCTCCTTATGGTTTAAACTTGCACTTCCTAATAAGAAGCTATTTTCAGAAGCTTATTTGCCATTTATATCTTTGGTGAAGTATCAGTTCAGATCTTTCCCCCTCTCAAGTCGGTTTTCACTTATCATTGAGAGTTATTTATTTATTTATGTTTTTTTTTTTTTTTTTTTTTTTTTTTTTTTTTTTTTTTTTTCGAAGTCACTCTAGCTCAGGCTGACCTGGATCACTTGTAGTCTAGGGTTTGAACTTTCCTCCTATTGCCTATGTTTTAAAGGCGTAAAACGCTGTGTTTATTTATGTTTTTAAAAACTGTGTGTGTGACTTCTGGGTAAGATGGCACCATAGGAGCCACGCCAAAACAGCCTAGGGAGGGATTTAAGCAAAACCACAGAAAATACACTCTTCTTCTGAAAAGTGAAGGAGTATAGGGTCTTCTTAGACACAGTGGAGAAGCAGGAGAGACCAAGACCCACCAGAAAGGAGGAAAATGGCCAGAATCCCACTGAGGCGCTTATGGGCCCCAGACCCATGCAATCCATGCGCCAGCCCAGGCACAGCCAGTCAGGCACTGGTGCCAAGCAGCAGCAGCAGCAGCAGCAGCAACAAAAACAAGGGGATTTTCCAACTTCATCAGCCTCCTTGCAAAGTCAAGAAGTCTGATGGAAAGACAGCTGAGATCAGCTAAGGAGCTTCTGAAAGGAATACAAGCAGGACCATGTGAGCAACTCCAGGCTTCCTGCACTGTCCCATATCCCAACTATCAGAACCATGAACCTCCAGCATTCAGTGCCCAGCAGCAGTGTATCCAGCACAGCTGATCAGAACTCCAGCTCCACAAAACAACATGGAGGAATCGAGGTGGGCACTCAGAATTGGTGAGATTGGAAGCTACCCCAAATGTAACGAGGCTGACAAAATCAAAACAAAAACAAAAACAAAACAACAACAACAACAACAACAAAAACACAGGCACATAGGCCTGCATTGGATGTGCTAATCTCTCTTTCCATGTCAGGGCAGGTTATGGGTTACATATTCTTGGTTGGCTTTACCATTCTCAATTAAGCTGAAAACAATGAAAACAAATGCTGGCGAGGTTGAGGAGAAATAGGAACAAGTTTTCACTGCTGGTGGGAATGTAAAATGGTTCAACCATTATGGACAGCTATATGGAGACTCCTGAAAAGGATGACCATAGACCTACCAATGGATCCAGTTATTCCCTTATTGGGCATTTACCCTAAAGGCTCCAAGCCTCAGATCAGAGACATTTGCTCAACCATGTTTATAGCTGCTCAATTCATAATAGCACAAAGCTGGAATCAACCCAGGTGTCCATCACTAGATGAATGGATAACAAAGATGTGGTATATCTACACTATGGAATTTTATGTAGCAGTAAGGAAAGATGAAATAAGGAAATTTGAAAAAAAAAAAAGGTCAAACATGGAACAGATCATCCTCAGTGAGCTCACCCAAGAACAAAAAGATAATCGTCGCATGGTCTCGTTTATCTGTCGCCCTAACCTGAATCCATGTGACATGCGGCCAAACCTAATAAACACTCTGAGGACCAAACAAGAAGGAGGGTGGGATGGAGGGAGGGTAAGGGTGGGAGGGAACGAGAGGGTGGGGGGGGAGGACAAGGGGAGGGATACAAATTGGGACCCAAAAGGAAAAGATACTATAAAACCCTTTACTTTGAACAACAGGCCAAAACATTGATCCTTCAGCAGGCCCGCAGAGGGAACACCCGAACCACAGGAATCTGGAGAGAGCATCATGAAGGCTAACCCTAATCTTGTCCTGCTTCTCTCTCTCTTCTCTTTCTCTCTCTCTCTCCCTCTCACTCTCTCTCTCTCTACCTCTCCTCTCTGTACTCACTTTCTCTTTTATATTATCTATCTTTTTCTTCCCTCACCTTCCTAGGTGCAGACTTAAAACTCCCAGTGCCAGCATGGGGTTAACTTCCACAATGAGCTCTTGATCCAAGACACCTACAAGGTTCCCCCCCCCCAAAAAAAAAGACAGACTGTCAGAGTTCTTGGTGACCCACCAAAGGTTAATGGTAAGACCCTACTGTTGAAGACAGCATACGTGTGTGAGACCAAACACAGAGAGACCTGGCCAGAATCTGGAAGAGGGTCAGTCCCCAGACAGTTAGCTAGTCTAGTACCAAAGGGTGCTACACGAGCAACTGGGGGAAAATGTCCGACATTGGTCCAAACATCTTGCAGACTGAGATACCCAGTAGGTAACAACCTGACGTAATGCTCATACAAGTGCAGTAGTGGCAAACAGCCATGGTGGGTAACCAACTATTCTTGATTTGGCTAATATATCCACTCAGTGGAATGGAACACATAGCTGGAACTGGGAAATAAGTCAAAAACCAGGTACACAAAATGAGTCAGTCTCCAAGTTCAAGAGACCACCAAATGTGGGCTGGAAGAGAGCCGACGCATATAAAGTTCTCTCCAAAACATATATGGTCATCCCTTCTATCTCGTACTAACTTCTCTCTCCGTTGGAGAATTTGCTTATCTCTTTTCAGATGGACAATGAACCTGATGGGAGGATCAGCTAATCGCACCTCACCAGGGCCCCAGCTGAAACCATAAAACAACGCAGGGGAAGGACAAGAATACAGCGTCCATGGTGATCATGACACCAGAAAATGGCTGAAGGAGATAAACACAGAGAACATCCAACTCCAACTAAGCCAGATATCCAGAGACACAGAGGCCCCCAAAACCTCATTACTGAAGCCAAACAAAAATGACCCCAATGTGGCTCAGGGAAACTCGTGGAAGAGGGGGCGGAAAGATTGTTAGAGTCACAAGTTGGGGCATTAGGCACAGAGACTGAGGCCTACCCCTAGAACTCTTGATGGCCCCCACAATGCACGATCCACATTCCCCATTGATGAGGGTCCCTTTGGAAGAGGGAGGACAGGGAGGAGGAACCAATACTATGAATGTAAAATCAGAATAATAGAAATAAAAAAAAAAAAAAAAAAAGAAAGTGAAAGTGATGTAAGCACCTACAAAAACAAACAAACAAACAAACAGTGTGTGTGTGTGTGTGTGTGTGTGTGTGTGTGTATGGGCATACTAGGGTCTCTTATCACTGCAAATGACCTCCAGACACATATACTACTCTGCATCTGGCTTTACATAGGTACTGAGGAATTGAACTCAGGCCAACAGGTTTTACAAGTAAGTACCTTTAACTACCGAGCTATATCCACAGCATTCAATTATTTAGTTTTCATTCAGTCTTGTTTTAAAAATCAGATAATAGGGGCTGAGGAATGGCTCAGTGGTTAAAGGTACTGCTTGCAAAGCCTGATGGCTTGTGCTTGAGTCCCATGTACTCATATACACAAAGTGGCCCATGTATCTGGAGTTCATTTGCAGGCCTTGGCATGACTATGCTCTCCCTCTCTCAGTCTCTTTGCAAATCAATCAATCATCAATCAATCAATCAATCAATCAATCAATCAGATAATAGGATTTACAATTTTTCCCCAGTCTGTGGCTTTATTTTTAAATTTTTCCCAGTCTTTTTTTTTTTTTTTTGGTTTTTGGAGGTAGGGTCTTATTTTTAAATTTTCTTAACAGTATCTTTTGAAAAGAAGACTTTAAGACATTTTATGATGTTCCAATAATCATTTTTCTCTTAAAGATAATAAATTTGGTGTTGTATCTAATAAATCTTTACCTAATCCAAAAAGGTTGTTTTTCTCTTAAGTTTTTGTCCTTTGAATGCCATGCAATAAAAAAGACAGTGAAGCAGCACCTGGAAGTGTGAGGCAGTGAAGTCAGCAAGAGGCTCATGCTCTACTGAAATTTATCTCCAACATGAAGACAAAATAGACTTTCGAAGATAAGTAGCAGAAGAAAGTCATTATCAGACCCACATTATAACAAATGTCTTTATGTAAACATCTTAACTAAAAGGCAGAGTTTATTAGATTGGATTAAAAACAATCAAAAACAAGGCACAGAAAGAGAAAAGGGTGTTACTCATTTTATTTTTCAGTCATTTTATTTTTCTGCTGGATGTTTCAGATGATGTAAGTGACCAAGAACATTTAAAAAAATACTCTTCAATTTAGGCTCCATAGGAACTATTTTTAGGGACTTGAGATGAGCTCCTTGGTTTCTGTAGTTTCTTCCTACAAGGTGGTCCTCTGAGGGGATAGGTCAATTCTTCCTTTGAAATTGAGGATGTTTCCTTTGTAATGGTCACAGTTGCTTGGGAATTGGCAGTAATATTCACTGCTTCCACTTTGAAGTTACTTTGGTAAAAGGCCCTGAAGCTTGGAATTGGAGTAGCATGCACAACCCAGTTCTGTACTTACCTTCCTTGGCAGAGTCGGTTTCTGGCTGATGAGGGTCAGGACCCCCAAGTTGTCTCAAATGGTGGGGATCAAGCTTTAATTCTTTTTTATTTGATGATTTATTCTTATTTATTAAGCAAAATTTAGAATTTTTCCTATAAAATATCTTTATATTTTAATGAAAATAAAGTATGTCCCTGGGATGAGCCTTGAGATATTATAGGCCAACCCCGCTTATTGTTGTCTCTTTCTCACTCTCTCCTTCCTTCCTGCTCATATGGGGATGTAATGCCAGTTGTCTGCTCCATGCTTTCCCCACCTTGATAGATTCTACCACTCTATGCCTGGCTTTACATAGGTACTGGGGAATCAAACTCAAGCCAATAGGCTTTGCAAGCAAGTGCCTTTACCTACTGAGCCATTTCTCCAACCTTGAATTATTTATTTATTTTTTAAAAAATATTTTTATTTTTATTTATTTATTTGAGAGAGAGAAAAGTCTAAGAGAGTGAGAGATTGGATGTGCCAGGGCCTCCAGCCACTGCAAACAAACTCCAGATGCATGCGCTACATTGTGCTTCTGGCTTACGTGGGTCCTGGGGAATTGAGCCTCAAACTGGGGACCTTAGGCTTCATAGGCAAGCGCTTAACTGCTAAGCCATCTCTCCAGCCTGAGTTATTTATTTTTAATTCAATCCTGTTTTAAAAACCAGATAACAGGGGCTGGGGAATGGCTCAGTGGTTAAAGGCACTGCGTTTAAAGCCTGATGGCCTAGGTTAGATTCCCTAGTACCTACATGCACAAAGTGGCCCATGCATCTAGAGTTCATTTTCAGTGGCAAGAGGCCCTGGTTTCCACTCAAAACTGTGGCTGAATTAAGAATTAACTCACTCAATCAGATAATAGGATTTACAATTTTTCTCCAGTCTGTGGCTTTATTTTTAAATTTTCTTTTCTTTTTCTTTTTTTTTTTTTTTTTTTTGGTTTTTCGAGGTAGGGTCTCACTCTGGTCTGGAATTAACTATGTAGTCTCAGGGTGGCCTCGAACTCTCGGCGATCCTCCTACCTCTGCCTCCCGAGTGCTGGGATTAAAGGCATGCGCCACCACGCCCGGCTTTATTTTTAAATGATCTTAACAGTATCTTTTGAAAAGAAGACTTTAAGACATTTTATGATGTTCCAATAATCATTTTTTCTCCTAAAGATAATAAATTTGGTGTTATATCTAATAAATCTTTACCTAATCCAAAAAGGTTGTTTTTCTCTTATGTTTTTGTCCTTTGAATGCCATGCAATAAAAAAGACAGTGAAGCAGCACCTGGAAGTGTGAGGCAGCGAAGTCAGCAAGAGGCTCATGCTCTACTGAAATTTATCTCCAACATGAAGACAAAATAGACTTTCGAAGATAAGTAGCAGAAGAAAGTCATTATCAGACCCACATTATAACAAATGTCTTTATGTAAACATCTTAACTAAAAGGCAGAGTTTATTAGATTGGATTAAAAACAATCAAAAACAAGGCACAGAAAGAGAAAAGGGTGTTACTGCCAGTCATTTTATTTTTCTGCTGGATGTTTCAGATGATGTAAGTGACCAAGAACATTTAAAAAAATACTCTTCAATTTAGGCTCCATAGGAACTATTTTTAGGGACTTGAGATGAGCTCCTTGGTTTCTGTAGTTTCTTCCTACAAGGTGGTCCTCTGAGGGGATAGGTCAATTCTTCCTTTGAAATTGAGGATGTTTCCTTTGTAATGGTCACAGTTGCTTGGGAATTGGCAGTAATATTCACTGCTTCCACTTTGAAGTTACTTTGGTAAAAGGCCCTGAAGCTTGGAATTGGAGTAGCATGCACAACCCAGTTCTGTACTTACCTTCCTTGGCAGAGTCGGTTTCTGGCTGATGAGGGTCAGGACCCCAAGTTGTCTCAAATGGTGGGGATCAAGCTTTAATTCTTTTTTATTTGATGATTTATTCTTATTTATTAAGCAAAATTTAGAATTTTTCCTATAAAATATCTTTATATTTTAATGAAAATAAAGTATGTCCCTGGGATGAGCCTTGAGATATTATAGGCCAACCCCGCTTATTGTTGTCTCTTTCTCACTCTCTCCTTCCTTCCTGCTCATATGGGGATGTAATGCCAGTTGTCTGCTCCATGCTTTCCCCACCTTGATAGATTCTACCACTCTATGCCTGGCTTTACATAGGTACTGGGGAATCAAACTCAAGCCAATAGGCTTTGCAAGCAAGTGCCTTTACCTACTGAGCCATTTCTCCAACCTTGAATTATTTATTTATTTTTTAAAAAATATTTTTATTTTTATTTATTTATTTGAGAGAGAGAGAAAAGTCTAAGAGAGTGAGAGATTGGATGTGCCAGGGCCTCCAGCCACTGCAAACAAACTCCAGATGCATGCGCTACATTGTGCTTCTGGCTTACGTGGGTCCTGGGGAATTGAGCCTCAAACTGGGGACCTTAGGCTTCATAGGCAAGCGCTTAACTGCTAAGCCATCTCTCCAGCCTGAGTTATTTATTTTTAATTCAATCCTGTTTTAAAAACCAGATAACAGGGGCTGGGGAATGGCTCAGTGGTTAAAGGCACTGCGTTTAAAGCCTGATGGCCTAGGTTAGATTCCCTAGTACCTACATGCACAAAGTGGCCCATGCATCTAGAGTTCATTTTCAGTGGCAAGAGGCCCTGGTTTCCACTCAAAACTGTGGCTGAATTAACCCCCTTACCCTCCATAAGATGCTTTTGTTAGATATTTTGTTCCAACTGTGAGAAAGTAAATAATACAATTTACTTATAAAACAATTTAGTACCATGTAAACAATATAAAACATCAATATGGACTACATATATGTTATACATAAAGATAGATTTAAAAAACCTAAGATTTTATAGCTTTTATCTAGATCTATCACATGTCAGTTTTTTTCAAGGTAGGGTCTCACCCTAGCTCAGGCTGACCTGGAATTCACTATGTAGTCTCAGAATGGCCTTGCACTCATGGCGATACTCCTACTTCTGTCTCCCAAGTGCTGGGATTAAAGGAATGCGCCACCACGCCCGGCACATATCAGTTTTAAAGTTAGTTTGCCTGATATATATTTTTAAATAACATTAGCAATCCTTAATTAAAAGTATGTATTTTTAAGGACATGACTCTCAATAGAAGTAAAGTAGAAGGGCTGGAGAGATGGCTTAGCAATTAAGGTATTTGCCCGCAAAGCCAAAGAACTCGGGTTCAATTCCCCAGGACCTATGTAAGCCAGATGCACAAGGTGGCACATGCGTCTGGAGTTCATTTGCAGTGGCTGAAGGCCCTGACATGCCCATTCTCTCTCTCTTTCAAATAAATAAATTAAAATGAAATATTAAAAAAAGAAGTAGAAGACTTTATATATCAAAGACTTGGCGTTTAACCTGATGAGCTTTTGGGAAAGATAAGCAGAAACCAAAAGCTTAATTTTAAAATGTCTTTTTAAAAAAAATGTATTTTTATTTATTTATTTAAGAGAGAGAAAGAGGCAGATAGAGAGAAAGAGAGAATGGGCACACCAGGGCCTGTAGCCACTGCAAACGAACTCCAGATGCACGCATCCTCTTGTGCATCCGGTTTACCTGGGTCCTGGGGAATTGAACCGTGGTCCTTAAGCTTCACAGGCAAACACCTTAACCGCTAAGCCATTTCCCCAGCCCTAAAATGTATTTTTTTCAAGTTTAAATTGGACAAGAACCTTGAGAAATCTGTCTTTAAAGAGGAGAGAGAACCCAGGTAGACAAGCACAGTCTTCATATCTTAGTGTCACAGTTGGAAGTTAAAATGTATCTTAAAATGTAAGATATTAGTTATCATTTTTAAAGACTTAATAATGTCAATTTTATTACATACAGGATAGACTTAGCCAGATTCTGGATGTTACTGTTCATTGGGATTGTATCTCCTGTTATATTCATTGTAAAAAGAAATCTAACAAAAGATCTTTGACAAATACACATTATTCATTATTTTACATGTACTACAACCTTAACAAAAACCTAACCTTTAACATTTGTAAGTGAAGGTATTCCTTGAAAATAACTCCATAGCAGTTACACTTATAAAAGGACTTTTAATGTTCATTGCTTAAAGATATTTTGATTAACACAAAGCACTTTTATGTCCTATTAGTTTTGTTACCCATGACTATTAAAAATGGAATGGAGTCTATTTTTTTCTAGAACCTATTCTGGAAGGAAATCATTACCAAAATCTATGTATTCAATGTTCAATTCTATAGCTTAATAAAATTTTTATCCTATCTTATGGCCACAATGAATGTTTTATATAAGCAAGTAACATTTTCAAGGTTTTATAAAACATTTATAGACCCAAAGATACCATTTTAATATATTTTAAGAAGAGTACCCAAGTTTATAAGTATGTACTCATACACATTCATACAATTCAAGTTGGTATGTCAAGAAATTTAAAACAGTATATGTCAGATGAGCCTTAGGGGTATCAAGCCTACTCTTGTCTGGCTAAATGTATATTATTCCCAACAAACTGCCCTGAAAGCACTACACTTAATGTTCATATTCATAAATTAATGCTACTCTCTCACTTCTGGTCAGAGAAGCTTCTCTTTTCACATGGCAATGACTACTGGAATGACCCAAAAGGCAACATAGTGCTGAGAAGAAAGGACAGAGGAGTGTCCAGCACTGAAACATCTCTGTCACACCCTCCAAGGCTCAGGTCCATTGTGGAAGAGGGGGCAGAAAGTATGTAAGAGCCAAAGGAAGGGTACGACTCCTTACAATGCAACTGTCCAGACAAAAGTTGGCCTCGATATCCATGACCTTGCAGTGCATAGCAATACCTTGCAAGACCCTCATAATAGGAGAAAAAGATGATGACATCAAATTAAAAGAGAGACTAATGGAGAGAGTGAGGGGATATGATGGAGAATGGAGTTCTGAAGGGGAATGGGGGAGGGGAGGGAAATATCATGGTTTATTGCCTAGAAGTATGGAAGCTGTCAATCAAAAAGGCAGGAAAAGGGCTGGAGAGATGGCTTAGCGGCTAAGGCGCCTGCCTGCTAAGCCTAAGAACTCTGGTTCCAATGTCCAGCGGTTCCAATCTCCAGGTCCCATGTTTAGCCAGATGCAAAGTGACGCAAGGGCGCAATGCCACACTTGCCCACAAGGGGGCGCACACATCTGGATTTCGTTCTCAGCAGCTGAGACATTGCTGGCGCGTCCATCTGTCTCCCTCTCCCTCTCTGTCTATCTGTCTCTGTCTCTCTCTCCAAAAATAAATAAAAAATAATAAAAAAAAAATTTTAAAAGCAGGAAAAAAGTATATGTCAACATTCATTAAAAATGAATGAAAAAAATTGATGTGGCCACAGTTTTATTACTCAGTCATTTTGGGGAATTTTGGTTTTGCAAGAAAGTACCTTTAACCACTGAGCCATCTCCTCAGTCCCCCAGACTGAGTTTTATTCCATGCTCTCTTCACATTGAATGACACACAGTCACATAAAAACATTTATGAATATACATGATACAATTACATTAACAAGGCAAATTGTACCAGGACGGCAAGTAGCTGTTTATAACACAGGACATAGAGTTTGGGTTTTTTTACATCCTCATGAGGCAAGAGAAAACTCATACAGGGACAGATTTAGACATAGCTAGTTTGAACTCATTTCTCAGTGATGCTCTGGGGGCTATTTTTTAAGTGGTAAAGCCGGTCACCTTTATGACTGTCCTTATAAGTCTCTAGGATAACCATATATCCTGGGTGAACCAGGTTAGGATGAAAGTCCAGCCTGGGGCTGACTTGCTAATAAAATGTTAGTCTGAGGATCTTATCTTTTATGCGATAGATGAGGGATCCAGGTTGCTAAAGTTCCTGGAAGCCATAATTAACTTGTTGAGAAATAGAGCAGGGTTTTCTTTCCTTCCTTGAACAACCTCTCTGATCTTATCATGGTGAGCATGTTTCTTTTTTCTTTTTTTTCTTTTTTCTTTTATTTTTGGAGAGAGACACAGAGAGAGACAGACAGAGAGAGAGGGAGAGGGAGACAGGTAGAGATGGGTGCACCAGCAGTCTCTCAGCTGCTGTGAATGAAATCCAGATGCGTGCGCCCCCTTGTGGGCAAGTGCAGCATTGCGCCCTTGCGTCACTGCATCTGGCTAAACGTGGGACCTGGAGATTGGAACCGGGTTCTTAGGCTTAGCAAGCAGGCTCCTTAACCGCTAAGCCATCTCTCCAGCCCTCTTTTTTTTTTTTTTTAAAGTGATAACTATGAAGTATATTAACACGAGCCTAAACAGGGTTCTCTAGCTTAGTTGTATATTAGAATCACCTGGGAACTATAAATACACAGGCTTGGGCCATACTACAGAGATTCTGGTTTAATAGCTAAATTTTCATTCTTGTCATAAGGTTTCCACCATTGTCCTATGCCCATGGGTCCCTGCTGGGGTGTTATGATTCCACTTAGTAGGTTCTGGATCTGGAAGGACCTCTTCACTGTGCTGAAGAGCATGAAGACTTTTACTAAATTGTTCATCTGTATGCTTTTAAATTTCCTCTCAGATCCTGTTTTTCCCCATGGGTACAGCAAAAAGTCAGGACTAAGTTTAGGTCTTTCCATGTAAGCTCATAAGCTAAATTTACAGTTTTTGGAAGTTGCTGGTAAAACAGGATAGGTCCTCAGAGAAGTCTTTTAGTGTCTCCTTGCATTGTTGGAGTTCTGTGACTGAAAAAGACATAGTCTTCCCTTAAGGGAAGAGCTGGAGGCCAAGGCGAGGGTGGTCAATAGCATGTTCCATCTTATACGTCCTGGATGGCTGCATCCCCTTTTCTATGATAACTTGGGGTAGATGGGAGAATGTAGAGGTGGGATGGAGCTCTGCAGAATGGGATGAAATATTTCATTTAAGTTCTGTTTTCCATCATTTCCTTTTTGAAAAGCAAAATTTGGACATAGGCAGGGATCATCTAATATGTCACAGATTTTGTCTTTTGTATTTTCTTTGCATAGTCCCATTTCCTGGTAGAGAGCCATGAAGGTCTGAACACAAGGTATTTCAGACCATTTTCCTTGATCCTTACAAAATAGATTGAGTTGTAGTATAGTATTGTAGTTTAAGCTTCCATCCTTGGGCCAAATTGCCCAATCACCCAGCTTGTAGTGAGGCCAGACAGTTACAGTAAAATATTAGCCTCTTTTTCTTTAGAGACTTGGGATCAAACATACTCCAAGTCTTGAGGATACATTGTACTGGGGAATCCAAGGAAATGAAAGGTGAATTTCCCAAGGTGATACTAAGGAGAGAGGATAGGCACTAGAGCCTCCAGAGTGGAAGACAGCATGCTCCTTTTGCCCACTCTGAGTGCTCACAGATAAGACGGGTTAGAGCATTCTTCTCTGTCTCCTGCTCAAGCACTCTTGGACCAACCTGGTGCACTCACAGGAGAATCAGCAACACTGATCATGTTTTGAATTCTCGCAGGCTTACCTTTCCCTGGCTGGAGCTTAAGAAAATTGCTTTCACATTCTCTCTCTCTCTCCTCTTTTTTCCTTCCCTCCCTCTTTTGCTTCCTTCCTCTGGATTAAGTCCCAAAATACTGAATACATCTCTGAAGGAACTTTTTTACCCTAGTGGAATAAACTCTGTCCTAAGAAGCTCTAAAAGAATTTTTTAAATGAAAACAAACAAAAAACAAAGGCTTATGCACCATGCAGCCTTATGGGAGAGAGGAGTCACCAACAGTATTAATAAACAGTAGACCCTGCAAGCCTTATGGCTGTTTATCCAGGCCAAATGTGCTAACTGATGCAATAGTGGCATGTCTATTATGGGGGAAACCATCTGCTCTCTAATTGGACTGGGGAGTTCATAAGCCCTAGGGGAGTAGTGACTCCTGTTGTCTGGCTAAACACATATATTGTGCCCACCAAACTGCCCTCTAAACATGTTTATGTCATATATTAATGCTACTCTCATTTTTGGTTAGAGAAGCTTCTTTTTTTTCAGGTGGTTGCAACCACTAGGGTGACCCAAAATGTACCAGAGGGTTGAGAAGTGACAGTGGAGTGTTCAGCACTAAGTGAGAGATCTCTGTCACACCCTCCAAGGCTCAGGGACCATTGCAGAAGAGGTGGCAAAAGGAATGTAAAAGCCAAAGGAAGAGTAGGACTGCTTACAATGCAATCTTTGAGACATAAAATGGCCTTGATATTCATGACCTCATACTGGCTGATGCTACCTACACAAGACCTACACAATAGGAGGAAAAATGATGATATCAAAATAAAAGAGAGAATAATTAAAAGGAAGAAGGAATTCAATGGAGGGGGGATTTGGGAGGGGAAAACAGGGGTGCTAGGAGGGAATTATCATGGTTTATTGTCTATACTTATGGAAATTGTCAGTAAAATTTTTTTTTAAAAGAAAGGTGTTAAGTTCAGAGAAGAGACTGGCTTGCATGACTAGGTTTGGCCCTTTTGTTTTAAATAATTATTTGTGTTAAAGTGTAAATGGGAGGGGTTATTTTGAAATAATGTTGAAGGGAATAATATTACTTGGGGAATTGTCTTAACACCCTTGAGAACAGCATTCCCTGCTGTTCCTGCTAGGCAGGAAGGAGTTGAGAGCAGTGAGGGTATGATAAAACAGAAGCAAATCAAACTTAGTTTACCAGGAATCCTGAGAGGAAAGAACCTGTTATTCTAGCCTTACTTGCATCCTTTATTTCCCAGAAGGAACGGCCTTTGTACAGGAGGACAAGACAAGATTCACTTTGGCTTTGTCCCTCCAGGCTGTGTTGTTGCTCTTGACTCACTCTAACCTTTGGGTCCACTGGGATGGGGCCCCAGACATTAAGTCCCTGTCCCTGCCAGGCATTGCCTCTGTAGAGAGAGAGAAAAACAATAAACATAAAAGCATTGCAAAGGGTCAGCAGATAGAGCTGACCATTGGGCTTGCTGCCTGCAGAGTCCACGTCTGAAGTGCCTGTGACTGGAGCCTCATTTGAGTCCTCCATTTTGATCATCCTGGCAGGCATGTGGGGAGGTGGAGGTTAGAATGGAGGGAAGGAGGACTACACGTGGGCAAGAGAATGGGGGCAGCACAGGGAAAACTTGGGAGTGTCAGACCTGGAGCAGCCATGTAGACCTCACCATCTTGGCTTGTCAATGGGCCATCTGAACAGTGGACCACTCATAGCTGGGGCCTAGTATGAGTCCCCACATGCCTCTTATTTAACTCTGTGGGCCCTGGGAAGCTGCTGGCCAATGTGCACAGGTCTTTGTCTCTGCATAAGTCCCAGCAAGGGTGGAGGCATCCCTTCTGCCTCCAGCCTGGGCCACCATAAGCTGCGAGGAAAGGAAGGGGTGCCCTCACACTCACATAGGGTTTCCAAGCCTCACCCACAGGATAACAGAACCAACTGAAATTGGGAAAGGGGACTGAGTTTGAAGGCATCTGTTGGCCATTGAAATTTCCAGGTTTTGTGTCTTAGGACAAGGAATTGTACCAGAAATACATAGTAAGGTAATAAATAGAAATAGAAACAGTTTATTAACGAGAAAGACACTCCTGAGAATGGGAGAGGGCTAGTGAGCTGGAAAAGACATATACCCAATAGGTATCACGCCATGAAGCTCGATGGTCTTTAACATAGCACTTATCTCTCCCATGATTGTAAAGTTAGGGCCTATTTCTTTTAAAAATATTTAATTAAGCCGGGCGTGGTGGCACACGCCTTTAATCCCAGCACTTGGGAGGAAGAGGTAGGAGAATTGCCATGAGTTTGAGGCCACCCTGAGACTACATAGTTAATTCCAGGTCAGCCTGGACCAGAGTGAAACCCTACCTTGAAAAAAAAGAAAAACAAAAACAAATTTAATTAATTAATTTGCAATGAAAGAGAAGGAAGGAAGGAAGGAAGGAAGGAGAGAGAGAAAGAGAGACACCAAGACCTCTTGCTGCTGCAAATGAATTCCAGACACACATGCCACTTTGTGCTTCTGGCTTTACGTACCCACACTGGAGAATCAAACCAGGGCTGGCAGGTTTTACAAGCAGGCACTTGAACTGCTGAGCCATCTCCCCAGTCCAAGGGCTTTTTCATACATGTTCTATTATCACATGTAGCCAGCACTGGGAAGGTGAGCTGTCTTCTGGTTGCCATCACTATGTTGATCTTGATGTATCCAAGTCTTATTCTCGACACCAGGCTTCTACTCTAGTGTCCCTAGGATTCTTGACTTAATGAAGCAGAAGACAATTTCATAGGTCAGAGTTCAAAGTCAGTGAGTCTATTGATTAGAAGCAAGGAGGCCCTTGGGGGTCTGGTGTGGGTGTTAGAAGAGGAGCACACCTGAGCCTCAGCACCAACACCAGCCTCAGCACCAGCACCAGCACCAGCTGTGTCAGTGTTTAGGGATCTGGGTTATAACATCTAGAGGAGATACTCTACCATTGAAGTTGAGGGAGAGGAAAAGTGTATCCATCTACTCATTTCCTTATTTTATTTCTGAATTTAAAAATTATTATTTTTGCATGTCTGCAACATAGCACACATATGAAGGTCAGAGGACAACCTCAAGGTGTTTGTGCCCCATCTTCTGAGACAGGGTCTTTTGCTGCTGCAACATTGAGTTTCAGATCGCATCCTGTTTTATGTGGGTTCTGGGGAATTGAACCTGGGCTAGTAGGCTTTTCAAACAAGCACGTTAACTGCTGAGCTATTTCCCAGGCCTTTATATGAAGATTTTAATTAATAAAATTTTAGGATGATTTATGATTATGCCACTGGTCAGGCTTACATATTAAGAAGAAATGTAATTAAAATGAAACATGGATAAATAATAAATTTTGATGTACATAGGTCTCACAAAGGTTAAGACCTATGCTTCCATCCTGAGTAAGGTTCACCAGCCATCACCAGTCTTGTTTGTGATATAGTTGTAGATGTGGATCAGAGTTGAAGGCACCTACTGAGAACTCCAGGTTCTTGTTATAAGAACAAAAATTTGGACACAGATAATTTTTGAATAGTAACAGAAAAGGAGGGAGTATATTAAAGGAGATAAACAAATATGCTTGGCAAAGGGCCAGAGTTGGAACCTTGAACAGGCTTCATAAAAAAAGTCAAACTGCGTGCATTGTGACCTTTTGAGATCATTTACATATTACACATTTTTTTTTTTCTGAGCATGCTCTGGTTTGTGACATGCAGCAAGTGATCAGGAGGTTTTTCAGTCTTCCTCTGCCCATTGGCTTCATATGTTGAGGTTTTGGTCTGGAATCTCCCCCTCTACTCTATCCTTCTAGCACAATACTTTTAGGAAGGGAGTATAATTTTTGTGTCGAGTTTCTGTGTAGGACACTCTGGTCAGCTACATTGAAACTATGGACTCAGTAAGAGGCATAAGTGATATCCAGGTCAGTGAGCGAGGGGCTCTGTGGTGGTTTGATTCAGGTGTCCGCTATAAACTTCAGTTCCCAGTTGATGGAGATTTGGGAATCAATGCCATGGGCAGCGTGAAGCAGGTTTGCTGGATGCCTGCATAGAGATCCAATGGAGCTGTGAGGATGGACCATGGGTTGCAGTGGAGACCCAGTGGAGATGCCAGGACCATGAGATGGCTGCTAAGGAGAGCTGCTGGCCCTGATGAAATTACCAGGATTGTGAGTAGCCTAGCTGGAGGGGTGGAATTTGAACTCCAGAGACTTGTTGCTGGTTAGAATTATTGGACGTGGAGATTTGTCATTGGCTAGAGTTGTTGGACGTGGAGCTACAGAGTTTGATGTTTGCCCTGGTTGTTTTAAATCTTTTTGTTTGTTTGTTTGTTTTGTTTTAAATCTTGTATTGGTTGAATATTTATTTGCTATGCCCAATGCCATCTTTGTGGTGTGAATAGTTTATTTTGTGCCATTATGGGATTTTTTTTTTTTTTTTTTTTTGTATTAAGGCTCAGTTAAAATACCTAGACTATGGGGATGTTTGAACATCATTGGGATTGTTAAAAATTATGGGGACTTTTAAAAGTTGGATGATGAATGCATTGCATTTTACATCATGTATGGTCATCAGTTTATGGGGGACAGGGTGGAATGTGGTTGCGTGATTCAGGTGTCCACCCTTGACTTAGGCGTTCTGAATGCTAGGTTCCCAGCTGATGGAGATTTGGGAATTAATGCCTCCTGAAGGCAGTGTATTGTTGGGGGCAGGCTTATGGGTATTATAGCCAGTTTCCCCTTGCCAGTGTTTGGCACACTCTTCTGTTGCTATTGTCCACCTGATGTTGGCCAGGAGGTGATGTCCACCCTCTCTGCTCAATGCATCATTTTCCCCTACCATCATGGAGCATCCCCTTGAGTCTGTAAGCCAAAATAAACATGTTTTCCCCACAAGCTGCTCTTGATCAGATGATTTCTGCCAGCAATGCCAACCTGCCTGCAACAGGCTCTGTACCTTTTTCTCCTGTCACCTTAACCTTTCCTTTCTTGCCATTCTGCCTCATGAGGAGGCATTGGTGCCTTGTCCTTGAAAGCTCACAATCTGGATAAGGAGATCAGAACATCCAAGGACAAGACTGCTTGTGCCTAGGATTAGTGGCACTTTTGAGGCCAGGATGAAGGCTCAGGCTGTTGTTGGAGGAGTGAGATTTGGCCTTTACTCAGATGAGGTGTTGCACCATGAACAGGTGAGTGGTCACAGCAGGGCAAGGGGGTTGACCAGAAACCTCTTTCTGAAGATGGATTACAATGTAGGCCTGAGTAGGGCTGATTCAGTGACACTGGCTCACTGAACACTATCTGTGATCAGGTCTGATTTAAGGTCATGGTCTTTCAACTTTCCTTTAATTGCACCCAGTTCCCTCAGAATACTTTCTGGCATATTCTAATAAGGTTGGGGAGGATGTAGCATGACTTTGTCAACTGGGACTCTGTGAAATTATAGCTCACAGGCTCTCCCTGCTGTGTGATAAGAGCAGACATCACACTTTCACAGGAAGATGTTTGGAGCATTACCTCCTCTGACAAGACAGAATTGTCTCTTGCCATAGTATTAAGAATCAAGACACTGTAATGCCATAGATTTAACAGGTGGAAGAGGTGTGAGGAGATGGCAGGAATGAGAGGCTTGGTTTCTTTCATTGTCTGTTTCCGTGGAAGGTTGACTGTAGGAATAACTATAATTTGTAATCACCAGTCACTGCCCATCTACCCTTTCAGCTTGAGGGGAGGTGGTGAACACAACAGAGAAGTTTCTGCTTTCATGGAGAGATTTTGAAAACAAATAGACAAAGTGTGTTTAGCTGGTGATGAGTGAGATGAGGAAAAGCAAATGGGCACAAGAGAGAGACACATGATTAAACCAGCCAAACCTCAGAACAGAATTCTGGCCACAGAATTGTTCTACGCTTTTATGTTTGACATTACTTTCTATTTATTCCTGCCCAAAGTATTTATTATAGATATAAACTATGCCTCATTTCCTTGTTGGTGTGAACTAATGTCCTTGGAAAGAAGTTGTACCTATACAGAATATTCTACAAAGACTGATTGATTAGTGACTAGGAAGTTGGACTATTGGTATATCATGGGCTATTTTTGCCCCTTGAATAGCCATTTATTGCCCACTTCTGTTGTGACCTGACATCTGTGACTACAAAGAAAATTCTTATGGAATATATGTGCAGATACTTAGCTTCCACCAATCCAAAGCTAAGAATGTTATCAGATAACATCTGAGGCTATATAATAGAAATTTTTCCTCTGCCATAACCTGCTGTGATAGTTTGAATATGATAATTTGAGTGCCTGGCCCCATAGGCTCAGGTATTTCATTAAAATTGAGCTTGCAATGTGAGCCCTTAGCAGGCAGATCCCTGCTACAGGAGGCATGTCATTGGGGGTGGATCTTGGAGTCCAGCTCTCAGGTGTGTTTGGGGGTGGCTTGGAATTCCAGCCCAGAGGTATGGAGAGAGCATTTTGAGCTCTCTTTTGGTGTTGATGATTGCTTACTACAATTGTTTCTTCTCTGCTTAGATTGATGGAAGTGAGCAGCTTTTTCCATCATTGATGGGGTTTCCCTTGGATTGATTGATTGATTTGCTTATTTATTTATGAGAGAGAGAGACAGAGACAGAGAGAGAGATAGAGAGAGAGGGAGAGAGAGAAAGAGAGAAAATGGATGTGACAGGGCCTCTAGCCACTGCAAACAAACTCCAGATGTATGTGCCACCTTGTGCATCTGGCTTACATGGGCACTGGGGAATAAAACCTGGGTCCTTGGGCTTCACAAGCAGGCACCTTAAGCATTAAGCAATCCTTACAGTCTATCCCCTTCCTCCCATAAGCTGTGTCTGGTTGGATGTTTGATCCAGCAGCATGGAGCTGACTGCAACATCTGTCTACTCAGTGTTTCCACAGTGTATTTTAAAAGTGTTTTGATTTATGAGATTTTGTTCTTTACTATGGAACTTTATGAGACTGTTATCATGTTGGAATGTGGAATTTGGAGTCACCTAAATCTCTGTCCCTGGGCCATGGTCACTCATATTTGGCTCCAGAATAAACCCTCTTATTCCCTTTGAGGTGAGAGATATTTTTGGTGGCATTCTGATCAGTGGGGACGAAATGTGGAATAAGACATAGTCTTGGCTTTCATGGATCTTCTGGTTTGTTCTGGGAGCTGGATAAGAGAACAAAGGGGATATGAACTTAGTGCAGCACAAAACACACTCAGGCACTGTGGTAGGATAACAGAGGCAATTGCACAATTTACACAGAGTGATGAAGGTCCACTTCCCTACAAGTGCCACATATCCACTCAGCTGGGATTTTGAGGAAACACCAGGTATATGAAGAGTAGACACGTGCATTTGTCAGAAGAGAAGCATCTGGGAAAGTCTTAGCATTCCTGGTACCAAATGAAGACTTCTGAGCCTAAAGCACTGGACAGGAGTTGAAGGCTTGAGGTACAGTTAGAGAGGAATAAAAGGTCGTGCAGAAAGGAAATATATAGCAGGAGGCCTTGGAGGGATTTTTGATGGAAATATTACATGATAGTGATATTTAAATCCAAAGATGGTACATATAAGGATTTATGTTGGATATTTAAACTTTTCTAACTTTTTTCTATAAAGGTAATTAATCTTTTTTTTTTTTAATAAAATTTATCCATTTACAGTATAAGCATTTTGTACATTAGGGAAAATATCCAGAGAGGAGTGACAAAGTACCTTGCTATCTTATTTTAACCCATTCCTTTGGTTTAGGCTGAGAATGGAAAGGATAGAAGTAGGAACTCATGGGCTGGAGATATTGCTCAGTGGTAGAACTCCAGAGCAGAGGACAGTCCCTGACATTTTGTTCTGGTGACCACAGGTGAGTGCACTGTGTTATAAATGAGTACATGGGGCCAAAACCACACACACAACAAGCAAAAAAAAAATTTTAAGTGAGAACTCATTCATTAGCTACTCATCTTTTAAGCAAATTTCTGTGAAGCACTTATGTGTGTCACACCCAACTACGTAAGAGGAGGTGAACACAGCAGAGATGGTTCTTGTTTTTTGGGGTCAAGTAAATAAGGGTGGTTTAGCTAATGATGAGGGAGATGATCAAAACCCAACAGACCAAGGAAATGTGGAGCAGATTCATAATTAGAGTCCCTCTCTGGGGCAGTGACATCTCAGCTGCAATATGAGTGAAACAAAGGAGAGCCAAGAGAAGCAAAGGCTGTGAGTCAAGAGCTTGTGTGGATGCTTGAGGGTTAAGGGGGGGGGTTATGGATCATGGCCAAGGACTTGGGCTGTCTTCCAGATGTGATTGAAGCCACAGAAAATCAGACAGAGCTTTGTATGTATCCAGGCAGGAGTTGGGGGTTTTGAGGAGCAGTAAGTGGGAAGTTTGAGATCAATGTTTTGGAAGTGATCTGAGGCAGCTCCTGATAGATGAATGTGGAGGAGTTTCAAATATCAGAGATGATTCCTAAATTTCTCAATTATGTAAATGCTATGTGGTAGGGGGTGCTGTTTAGTGGCTTGGAGAACAATGGTGAGGGAGGACTAGGTATTACATTTGGATTATAGTAAGTTTGAGATGCTCTGAGATATGCAAGTAGAAGTGTTGAGGCAATAAGGCTGCTGATGAGTGAGACGATGCATTAGCAAAGATTATCCAAATTGGAGTCCTGAAGAGGGATGTGAGGGAAATTAATATGGGAATAGAGAGTCATAGGTAGAAATGGGTCCTCTGGGAGATGGATCTATTTAGTTGTTTTTAATGTTACCCATGGAAAGAAGGCAGAATCAAGGCATATAAAGACAGACTTTCAAAGAGGTCTTCCCAGGAATCACCAGACAGGTCAAATAATAATCTTTAGGATTAAGAATTTGCCAATTCTCTGGCCTTGTTCTTTTTTGTCTAGTGGTTTCCAGGCCATTGCTTTAGATTGTGAATAGAGACTATTTTTGAAGACTACTGAGGGCCTGGAGAGGGAGCAGGAGAGGCAACAAGAAAAATGTCACAAAGTTTGTTATTCTTAATGAGAATTCGTTCTTTTTCTTGAATAAATGGGGCATTACTAATATAAACCCTGGTTGAGCTTTAGTCCTAAAAACATTGATTTTTGCCAGTTTTCTCATTATTATTATGCATGAGATTTTCAGAGGTCTGCGCTCTGCATTTATCCTGATGTCACCTCGTCATATTTTTTATTTTTATTTTTTTGTGGTGTTGGGGATTAAACTCATGGCCTTATGCATACTAGGCAGGTGCTCCACCATGAGTACCTTCATCCCCAGCCCCATGATAGTATCTAAATGTTTAAGCATTTTCAAATGTTTTGAATTCTTTTTCTTTGTTTTCTTTTTCTTCCCTTATATTTTCTTTAGCAAGTTTACCTCATAGGTTGTGTTGTATATTTCCATTTCACTTCCATAAAGGAGACTTTAGGTGGCTTAAACCTCATCAAATATCTTATTTGTCTCTTGTCTAGTCCTAGAAAGTGGGTACTGACTGGCTAAATACATCACAGGACCAGGTGTGGTGGCACACACCTTTGATCCTGGCACCTAGCACTTGAGAGGCAGAGGTAGGAGAATATGAGTTTGGGGCCAGCCTGGGACAACACAGTGAATTCCAGGTCAGCCTGCACTAGAGTGAAACACTACCTCGAAAAAAAAAAATCACAGAAATCTAATTTTTCTGTTCAAGTTTGGCTTTTGACATAGTTAGGAGGTGGGATTCTGACCAATAGGACAAGAGAGTGTCTCTTGTTGCTCTGATGGCTTTCCCTCTTCATGATACAAGAAAAGGTAACTACTTTTCTAGAAATAGTTGTTTCTGGTTCAATGTTGGAAATACAGCAACTATCTTTGGACTATGAGGTGATCCAGATTGACAAGTTGGCATGCTGTGCTGAGTCTGGTAGAACAAAAGGATGGAGGGAACCGAGTTTGTTGAGCTCATGGTGAGCTGCTGTATCACCCATCCCTGGAGCTGCCATTTGCTATGAACAATAAATGTCTTTCTCAGCCCCTTTGAGTCAGCTGTTTGCACTGTGTGACATAACCACCATCATGAGGTTGGAGGAGGCTGATAAATTCATTTATGTTTTAGGAATATTACCGCTTGTGGTGGTTTGAATGTAAAATGTCCCCCATATCCTCATGTGTTTGTGATTAAGCTTCATACTTGATGGCCAGCTGGTGGAGCCTTGGAGGAGATATGTAACTGGGGCTCAGCTCATGCTCTCTATTAGTGCCCTGCTGACAGGAGTCAATGTGAGCCTGCTCATGCTATGCTTTCCCCACTGTGATAAAGCTTCCTCTCTAAACTGTGAGCTGAAATAAACCCTTTCCTTCAACAATCTGCTTCTGGCTAGATGTTTTGTCCAAGAAATAAGAAGATGACTGCTACATCACTCCAACAATATATAAATTTATCATTTAGAACATACAAAGAAATAGATATATAGATATATGCACATGTATTGGATATATACTTGTATATATTTTACCCCTAGAAAGGGTCTAAGAAATTTATAATAATGCTCAGCTCTGTGGAGAGAAATGGCTCAGGGGCAGGGTTGGAAAAAAGATCTGCTTTAAGTATTTTCATCCTTTGCTTATTTCCTCTCTTGACTTTGCATCCTATGTATGCATTATGTATTTATTTAAGCAAGACAAAGTTTGGATAACAGAGTTAAAATTTGTTGACAGTGATAAAGAACTTAAGTATAAAATTTCCCAGGGTGCCACATAGCAGCTCAAAGGGTGAAGCTGGTGAAAGGAGGGAAGGAACGATACTCCTGAGAGAGAGCATAGACCCATCACAAAAAAAGGAACAAAGGCATGAAGTAATACTTTTCTGGGATGAGAAATTACCAGGTGGGCTGAACTGTGTTTCAGTGAAAGAATAAAGAACCTGATAATTCAGTCCATCTTGGTGATGGTTTCATAGTATGGCTATATCAAAGAACAACTAGTCTGAGGTGGGGGTGCAGGACTGTGATCCAGGATCCCAGCACTTGGGAGGCTTAGCCTCAAGGATTTCAAGTGCAAGCCAACCTTGGTTATATACTCTGTCTAAAAAACATGTCTAGACTTAAATCTCTCCCTGATAAGGAAAGTGGGGGGTAAATGCTGCAGAATTGTTTTAAAAAATATTTTTTTTATTTATTTATTTATTTATTTATTTATTTATTTATTTGACAGAGGGAGAGGGAGAGGAGAGAGAGAGAGAGAGAGAGAGAGAGGGAGAGGGAGAAGGAGAATGGGAATGCCAGGGCCTCTAGCCACTGCGAATAAATTCCATATGCATGTGCCCCCTTGTGCATCTGGCTAGTATAGGTCCTGGGGAATTGAACCTGGGTTCTTTGGCTTTGCAGGCAAATGCCTTAACCTCTAGGCCATCCTTCCAGCCCCAGAACTGTTTTTAAGCAGATGTACATACATCACTGGTTTGGGGGAATGTAATAGATATGCTCTGAAAGAAAGATCTAATTAAACATGCTTGGGAAGTGCTATAGACCATATACTTCCTTTGTACATATGTAAAGTCTATTAACAATAAAAAAAATTGTCTTTTTTGGGCTGGAGAGATGGCTTAGAGGTTAAGGTGCCTGCCTGCTAAACCTAAGAATGCTGGTTCCAATCTCCAGGTCCCATGTTAGCCAGATGCAAAGTGATGCAAGGGCGCAATGCTGCAGTTGCCCACAAGGGGGCGCACACATCTGGAGTTCATTCACAGCAGCTGAGAGGTCCATTCTCTATCTGCCTCTCCCTCTCTCTCTGTTTCTCTCTCCAAAAATGTCTTTTTTAATGATTTCTTTTTAATATAATTTTTAATTTTTATTTATTTGAGAGACAGAGGAAAAAAGAGGCAGACAGATGATGGATGACAGAGAGAGAGAGAGAGAGAGAGAGAGAGGGAGAGAATGGGTATGCCAGGGCCTCTAGCCACTGCAAACGAACTCCAAATGTATGCGCCACCTTGTGCATCTGGCTTACATGGGTCCTGGGGAATTGAACCTGGGTCCTTTGGCTTTGCAGGCAAGCGCCTTAACTGCTAAGCCATTTCTCCAGACCCAAACTGCTTTAAAAAAAAAACAAACTAATATTTCTACAAGAAATGCTATGCCTGTATTAATCTTCATAGGCACACTCTGTGGATGCCACTACTTGAGAATTACTCAGTAGCAGAGGTCCATCCTTATGATCCAAGAATCCTGCACTCTACTAAGTTGTGTAAACGTAAAAACAGGAATATACTTTTTATAGTCTTGATACATAAAGTCTTGGAAAATACATAATTCCAGGGATGGAGAGATGGCTTAGCTGTTAAGGTTCTTGCTCACAAAGAAGGATAGCTTGGGTTTGATTCCCAAGTACCCACATAAAGCCAGATGCACTAAGTGGCGCATGCACTTGGAGTTCATCTGCAATGGCAACAGCCCTGGCACACGGTCTCTCTCTCTCTGCAAATAAATACATAAATTTAAAAAGAAAATACACAATTTCATGCACCCTTTTCAGAATAGCAGTGAAATGAGCATTCATGGTTTATTTAGAAAGGGAATGACCCAAGGCAGATCACCAGACCAGGAGTAGAAAAAAACCAAACCAAACAAACAAACAAAAAAGCAAAACAAACAAACAAAACAAAAAAAAAAAACAAACAAAAAGGAGTCAAGAACTCAAGGTGAATCATTTAGCAGTTAAGATCCTGAGCTGTTTGATGTCTCAGTTTTATCATCTGAGGAAGGAGAATGTTTTCTACTTGTTTAGCCTCCTGGAGGACTGAGAGTAAACAGCAGAAAACAAGATTCAAAGGGATAGTAAAAACATATGTCACACCTCACTTTGAGTTCTCCAAGAAATAGATCTTGAGATAAGGGTCCACATACAAGCAGTTTATTTGGGATATGATCCCAGGAAACACTGGTTGGGCATAGGGAAGAAAGACAGGCAAGGGGAGGCAGCCAATGAAAGCATGTTTCAAGCCAGTTACCATGTTGGCTGTTGTGGTTAATGGCCTGGAAGGACTCTGGGACTTGGTGGAGAGAGTACACCTCAGAACATAGTAATCCCTTATTGGTCTTATCCCTTTTCACAGTTCTTCTCATCCCTCCTTCACCTCCCATCTACCTCCAACAAAGGATTAGGAGCATACAGATACTGAGGAAGGACTTTTTAGCTGATAGAATTCAATTCAGGTAGGGTGTGGTTTTCCACTCTTACACTTCCTCATTTGCATCCTGAAGTTTTATTTTTAGAGCCAGATACAACCTGATGAGAATGGTGTGTGAGGGAGGCCCGCGTCACCTCATAAATGAGAGTCAGGCCTCTTCTTAAAAAATAGATCGCATCTTTCACTCCAGAAAAACACTTAGTGGACCTCACACAGAGCAAAATTAACAGCTGGAACTTCTCCCTGCCACTCTGGAGTAACCCCTTGGGTCATTGATGCTTTAAAAGCATCCTCATATCTCAGAATCATCTTCCTTCACAGACATCACCCCCTCATGCTATGGTGTCTTCTTGGTGTCTTTCCATTGTAGCCAAGACAGGGCTCCTCCAACATTTGCTGGTTTGGCTGAGTGTGCAGTTATCTCCTTCCTTCTAACTCATGTGAGGACCTTCCAAGGTTGCTTATTTATGTATTTAGTTATTTACGAGACTGGGGGGGGGCTGGGCAAACCAGGGCCTCTTGCTACAGTAAATTAACTGCTTGATGCATGTGCTATTTTGTACATCTTGTTTTACATGGGTACTGGGGAATCAAACTGGAGCCATCAGGTTTTGCAAACAAGTGCCTTTAACTGCTGAGCCATCTCTCCAGCCTAAACGTTGCTTTTTAGTTGGACAAATGACCTTCCCAACCAAAGACAAGCCAGTGGTCTAAACTGGCTAGGTGAGGCGCCAAGCAAGGAAGATGGGCTTTCCCAACCTTCTCATCTGCTCCAAGCCTAGTGTCTGGAGGCAGTGGTCATTCCTGGGAAACAATTGAGGACTTTGGTTTTTACATTGTGATTTTTTTTTTTTTTTTGCTTGTTTGCAGGATGTGAAAGCCCTAGACAAAGTGGAAACAGCCCACAGCATGTTCTCAAAACACCAGTGATCTGCCTATGGCTTTGTTTTTTGATAATATAAGACAGAGCCGTCTGCATTTTTTCTCACTCAATTGAGTGACTTTTTGATGGATTTGACTGGTTGTTTTGGCATTGCGTAGGCACAAACTTGAGCTGGGGCTCCACAGAGGCGGCAAAATCAGACATGAATAATAATCATAATAAAACTTGACAGCATTTTAAAGTTTCCAAAGCTTTTCCCAGTGTCCACCTTGTTTCATCCTAATGTGCCCCATGACATAGCCCATTATTCCGATGGTGGGTAGAGAGGTTCAGAGACAGCCTCATCCCCATCCTTGATCAGACCTGGCCTTCTCATCCAGGTCTCTTTCTACACTGAAAGGAGAGAGGGAGGGAAAGGGGTAGGGAGGACATGAGAGAAAGCCTGGTGGGCTCTGTCTGGTCAAAAGCTGGGGCAGAGTCTTTTGTAACATTTTCTTGGGTAAAAGTCCTGGGCCAGCCTTAGGACTTGCAGGAGACACGTTGCCAGGTTTTCAGGGCAGCTGTCCCTTCCCTTTCCAGGGCTGGTGCCAGGCACAGTTGTGAGATGGATATACTTGTCCTTCTAGGTTCCCTGTTGTGTCAGCCTTTCTAACAGCTTCATTGGCCTCAGACCCATCTTTTGCTCTTCCTCGACCCCTCGCTCTCTTGCCTGGCTTCATCTTGTGCCCTATCCATTTCTTTTGTCCACTAGTCCCATCTACCTGTGGTGACTTCCTTGTCCCCCTTCCTGCCTGGGATCCAGCTCTCTGTTGCTGCTAAGAGGACAGTTTGTCAGGACTCAGTTTAAATACATTTGTCTTTACAGGAGCTTCTTGGGATGCTATTCCCTCCTATTTTGGCTCAGGCTATTGACCTGAGACATGGGCTTTCTGTTGACCTTACCTTGGAGGATCTGAACAAAGCCCACTGCCTCTAGGAAGTCTTTCTGATCACTCTGGCTCATGCAGATCTTGGACTTTTTGTGACCTATTGAGAAGCTAATTTGATAGACATTGTTGTGGAATGCTGTTCCCATTTTAATCAGAATAGGTGCTCTTAACAAGATCAGGCCTGTTGATAGGAAGGAGAAGGTAAAGGGGGTTATTCAACCCTCCCTTGAGATTCCAGCCACTGGCTCATGTGTCCCACTCCTAGCTGTATGTGATTCTGCACAGCTGCATGTGGTTTTGGGAGGTGCTAGGATATATACAGGATAGAAGGTTGATGGAAGGTGGGACTCTTTTGATGCAGCCATGGTGAAGCAGTCATTCATGCTGGGATAAGAATTCTTGGTGATGTAGCTGTTTTGGGTTCACCCACAGTCCTGTAAGCAACTCCTCAATCAAGCTCCTCTAAGCAAGCCCAATAAACTCATTGATTTGACATGCTAGATGTGGGTGGAATTGATACTACGGTCTGCTGGTTCATGTCTCCCCAGGAAGTCACACAATCAGGTTGGAGGTCCCTGGCTTCTCTCTCTTCTTCCTTTTTGTACTTGTAGTTTGTGTGCATTTATGGCTCACGACAAAGGGACATGTTCTTGACTGCCTCCCTCCCTCCTTTCTTTATAACAAACATGAAGAAGTTCATTATTTCCTAATAAGAAGTTTAAATAGTTTTACTTCTTGATAGAACATCATAGTTATTCAATACACCAAATGATAGCTTTCTCCAAGTATAATTGCAAAGATCAGCATGACTTAGTTTGTTTGTCACTGAGGCCCTGTATGTGGGTTCACTCATCAGTTGTGTTCAAGCATAAGGCCACTCTGGAATCTCCCTCCTCACCTGTTTCCTAATCATCTACTCACCTTTCCACCCTCATCTCCTCCCTCATTTCTCTCTGTCTTCTAGACACCAGTTCCCATGAGAACAGCTACTCTTAAAGCATCAGATTCTTCTCAGAAAATCTCCTCTGCCTTCTTGCCTTGAGTATTATGTCAGGTTTTACCAAAAATAATGCTTGTATTGGATTCTTCCACAATTTTACTTCTTTCACTCTTTGTGAGTGTAGTGTGGGGCGTGTGTGTGTGTGTGTGTGTGTGTGTGTGTGTGTGTATGTGTGTGTGTGTGCTCTTGCCTGAGGTGCCCGTGGCCTCAGCTTGAGGAGGATGTGAGCTGTCCTCCTCCATGCACCTGCTTTTCCTGGGACAGGCTCTGATTTTGGAGTTTGCCATTCATTAGCTCCAGGGAGTCTCTGATCCCCACTTCCCACAGGGCTGAGGTTACTGATGTGCATGGCCACACTTAGCTGTTTACATGGGTTCTGGAGATTCAGCCTGGGGCAGTCTCAGGCCCCCTTAGGCCTTTATGCTTGTTCAGGAAGCAAACTTAATGCTGAGACATTTCTTCAGGCCTCAGATTTCAGTTTTATGTCATCGCTTAATAATGTCCTTGAAAAAACGTCCTCCTTCTTTGAGATGGATAACACCTGTTATCCTTCCCACGCACTGGAAATCATGCATTTCTGGTCACAAACTCTGCTGGAGGGGTCTTAAAAAACTCTAGTCTCTTTGTTCCTGTACCAAACCATCTTCAAATTGTCTCTTCTTGAATCACTCACACCACCCACCTCTACACCTGCGCCAGCACTGCTGGCCTTTGGAGAATGGCACACGTGTGTAGGGATTACCACCACTGAAGCTTCTTTCTCTGTCTTTGGAGCTTCAATTTCTCCACTTTTCTTCACCCCTGTCTATGACCCTCTGGTCACATCCATTCTTGTTACTTAAAACTTCTAGGGAATGGAGCCACCCCTTCTTCCAGGCTTCCAGACCGAGATCCAGTGAAGTGGAACCCTCATGGGGGATTCTAGGGGTCCTTTGGGGCAGGATTTAGTGAAGTAGTCAGTTTATCTGGAAGTTGCCAAAATTAACCAGCGGGAAGAGGGTCCTGGGTTTATGCCATATGACACTGAATTGACTACCTTTTTGCCATTTCCACAGATCTGGTCTCTGACCAGTAAGATAATAAAAGTAGCCAAGAAGATCTCATCTTCTTGTAGGGCCATCATATGACTATCTGATGAGGTGCTGGGGAGTGTGGAGTGGGTTAGAAAAGGAGCAGATGTGGGGAGAGTGGCAACTGCTGCTCCTGGCTGTGCAGCCTACCATCTCTGCTTAGGAACAAATGTGCCTTTTGGCCTCCTCTGCCTTGGCCCCAACTCTTGCAGGTGTCTTTCCCTTCTCCCATACAGCTGAGGAGAGGTGAATGCTGGGTACCCAGTCAGAAAGCTGGACTGGTGGTGCACTAGCCCCTGTGTCTGATACAAGGCATAGACTCCAGGGTGCTCTGTGATATGACCTTTCCCCCCTGGAGACCATGGGGGTTCTGGGCCCTCCCCACCCTCACCCTATCCCAATTCCCCTCAAAGGACCAGACTTAAGTGAGGGCCCTGCCCCCACCCTGCTCTGCCAAATTTGCATCATATTTCATTTTATGGCATTTTCTTTCAGTAAAAAACAAATAGCTTGACCAATTAAAGCCTCTTTTGGAGTAAGCCCCTGACTGAATTGGAAGCAACCAAAAAGGACGTCCTGTTCTTATGTCTGTTGGTCCCTCTTACGTGTGTTTTCTTTCCCTTGGTCACGGTTCAGATTTAGAGGGAAGCAGCAATGGGAATAAATTCTGTCCACTCTGTGTTCTTGATAGTGCTGGGGATCCAGATCTCAGCTGTACCCTTTTGCCCTAAAGCCCTGAACAGAACAGGCCTGAGAGGCACAAATAGGCCTAGAGACGCCTGGGGGGAACTCCCAGGCTGGGAGAGGTCAGAGGGAAAGGAGCCTTCCTGCTGGGGTGGGCCAGATCCACCAGTCCCAGTGGAGTGCCATCACAGTGTGAGAATACATCTACTTGGAGAAGGCATGGTGGAGTGGGCAGCAGGGTCAGTGTGCCCCTTACACACAGAACTGATTCAGGCCCGTGCCAAGCATGGTGGAGTGAGGGACTGTGGGTCTAAGCTGTGTAGCATCAGCATGGTGCCCTCGGAAGGGCCCTGGTGATGATGGTAGAGGTGAAGACAGTGGTTTTTTATGTCTTGAAGGTGAAGCTGGAGCAGGCAGGTGTGATGCAGTGAAGGAAGCAGATGACTTAGTGCAGAAGATCTTTCAGGCACTTCAGAATCTCTGAGCAAGGATGTGGGGGTGTGGGGGGGAGTGGCACCAGCAACATATGTATCCCTATTGTCAAGGGGACTCTGCTTGTTCCCAGAAGCTAGGAAGACCTGTAGAAAGTGGGTCACAGGGGCTGGAGAGATTGCTTAGTGGTTAAGTCACTTGCCTGCAAAGGCCTAAGAACTCATGTTCAAATCTTCAGGTCCCACGTAGCCAAATGCACAGTGATGCAAATGTGCAATGTTGTACATACTCACAAGGAGGCACATCCTTCTGGAGCTTGTTCACAGCAGGCTGAAGGTCCTGGTGCACACATTCTCTCTCTCTTGAAATAAAAAAAAAAAAAAAAAAGAAAGTGGGTCACAAGAGAGTGCAGAAAGAAATGAAAGAGAGTTTGTGGGACGTCTGTTACCTGGCATGGCTTCAGGTAATTCACATATGTCTTATATTATTCTTCCAAGAGTTATTCATTCATTTGATCCTTCAACAACATTTCTGAGAAGAAGGTATGGTAGAGCACACCTGTATTCATCATTTGGGAGGTTGAGGAAAGAGAATTGAGAGTTCAAGGCCAGCCTGGGCGACAATAATGAGGCCCTGTGTCAAGAATAAACAAACCACACTAATAACAGTCACCGAGAGCCTACCATTTATTTGGCACTTTACTTTTTGTTTTTCTTTTAACATCTTATTTATTTGAGAGAGACAGACAGAGTGTATGGGCATACAAGGGCCTCCTGCTACTTCAAACAAACTTCATATACATGTACCACTTTGTACATCTGACTTTGTATGGGTGCTGAGGAATCAAACCAGGGCCACTGGGCTTTGCAAGCAAACACCTTTAAGCTATCTCTCTAGCTCCTATTTGGCACTTTTCTAGTTCCAGGGATAGAAGTCAAATGTATGTGCCTCTCCCTCAAGTCCAGAGGGAATGCACCAATGGGAGGGGCCTGTCAGACTGGGTGGAAAGGAGGAAGCCTTTGAAGGATTTCACTGAAAGGAAAGTGAAAAGGTGAGGTGAGAAATGGTGAGTGTCTAATATAAAACAATGAACATGTTTGTAGGCACAAAGTTTTGAAGCAATGACATTTTTGATAAACTGTCAGTGGTTTCAAACCTTGAGATAATCTTTGAAGCATGAGACAGGAGAAGGGGTCTTGGGACAGTCCAGGTGTTCCAGTGGGTCTGATTGTGACATCAGATCTTTGGGATACTTATTTGCCTATCTATCTATCTATCTATCTATCTATCTATCTATCTATCTATCTATCTATCTATCTATCTATCTATCTATCTATCTATCTATCTATCTATCTATCTATCTATCTATCTATCTATCTATCTATCTATCTATCTATCATCTATCTCTATCACTCTGTCAATCATCTATCTATTATCTATCTGGTGGGTGACATGGCAAGCTCATAACTTTAAATATTCCACCCTGACTTCAGATTTGAGGGACTCTGTTGCACTTAGGGAGCCCTGTGGCTATGTTAAGGGAAGAGTGATGGGGTCTGGGCCAGGTTGTGAGGTGGAGTTCACCACAGGGGCTCATGGATGCATATTCAGGTTAGCATATCTGTGGTGATTGAAGCCATGGAATGAGACATGGAACTGGTTGCCTTTTTTCCTTCTTCTTTCCCCTCCCTTATCTCATCTAACTCAGCTCAGTTAAAGCAGTAGATAATTCTCATCAGTAAATCTTTGGGAAGACAAAAATGCATATAATTAACATTCAAACAACACAAAGAAGGTATACAGTGACTAGCAAGTTTTCTTCTTACTATTAACTCTAGGCAACTCTGCCCAGTCCCCAGAGGTATGCCAGTTGCTTATACATATATGTAGATGTTCTATGCCTATGAAACAGATATATATATATGGTAGTACACTAGGTGTTGCAGTCAGGTTCACATTGCTGGCAGAAATCACCTGACCAAGAGCATCTTTTGGGGAAAAAAGGATTTGGCTTACACACACAAGGGGAAGCTCCATGATGGCAGGGGAAAACGATGGCATGAGCAGAGGGTGGACATCATTCCCTGGCCAACATAAGGTGGACAATAGTAACAGGAGAGTGTGCCAAACACTAGCAAGGGGAAACTGGCTATAATACCCATAAGCCCTCCCCCAACACTACATTGCCTCCTGGTGGTGTTAATTCCCAAATCTCCATCAGTTGGGAACCTAGCGTTCAGAACACTTAAGTTTATGGGGCCACCTGAGTCAAACCACCACACCAAGCTTACTTTTCTACAACTTTCCTTTAAAATTTGACTAAATACCTTGGGTATAATTTCTTCTTACTAAAACTCTACCTTCTTCTTTACACAACTGCGTAATATTTCATATGCATACCTCAGAATTTAACTTGTTTCCTACAACTAGCATGTTTCCAGGCTTTCCCATATAAATGATATTGCAAAAAATTCTTTGCACTTCTAAAAATTACTTAGGGGTAAATTTTGACTACATGTAACATAAAATTCAAACAGAGGTTTAAACAAAAGCTAGAAATTTGTTTTTTTTTTACTTAATGAGAAATCTAGGGTAGACAAATACTGGCACTGGTTTAGTGGTTCCTCATGACTTTTAAAAAAAATTATTTGTTTTTGGAGAGAGACACAGAGAGAGATAGAGAGGGAGAGGGAGACAGAGATGGGCACACCAGCAGTCTCTCAGCTGCTGTGAACGAAATCCAGATGTGTGCGCCCCCTTGTGGGCAAGTGCGGCATTGAGCCCTTGCGTCACTTTGCATCTGGCTAAACATGGGACCTGGAGATTGGAACCAGCGTTCTTAGGCTTAGCAGGCAGGCACCTTAACCGCTAAGCCATCTCTCCAGCCATCCTCGTGACTTTTTCTATGACCATGGGATAGCTGCTCCAGATCCAACAGCCAGGAGGCAGAGGAGACTAGAAAGAGGAGAAGGGTACATCACCACTCAAGACTTATCTTTTTAAAAATTTCCTGGAAACTTTCCAAATAAGTTTTTCTTAGATCTCATTGGTCTATCTCAAGGGAAAGGCTTTTGGTTTGTTTGGCTTAGTGCTTCTGGAAAAACAATCAAGTTTTGTTGTACAGAAAGAGCATTGGGTAGATATCTGTTGGTATTATCTCTACAATGAATTCTAATAATCATAACTGTGGATTTACATCTTCATAGTACTTAAAACTTTGGTGGTGCCAGTTTTCTTAAACCTCCAGAGCAGTTTTACTAAGCATACCTCTGCAGTGCACCAGAAAGACTATTTGTACATCACTGCCCAAAGTCTTGTCAAACTTTTCATGCTTTGTATATATGATGAGTGACAAATATCTTTGTCTGAATTCATACTCCTTTTGCTTTCAGCGAGGTTGAATATTCACATACAGAACTCACTTGCACCTGTCAGCACTATGGACAGAGCCACACACCTGCCCTTTGAAGGAAGAGATCTGCCTTGAAGAATGTACTCAAAAAACATCAGACTACTGGTAAATTCTGGGTTCCATTGGTATAATATTCTTGGAATGATCTGAGAACTTTAAGCATACCTTGTACTCCTCTGAGAATTGCTTCTCGCATGACAAATTCTCTAAATTATTCCATCTGGAGTCACCAACATGAGTTATTATCTACATTTGTCTCTCAATAAAGCCAACCAGATGGTCACACCTCTAGGCTGTTTGATGGTTCATTCAACCTTTCATCTAAACCATTTTCACAATTAGGTTTAAATTAATTTACTGTTATTCTAACAAAATATGGGTCAGCACCCAGATAATTTCAGCTGAGTTTGTTTATTGTGACAATATACCCAGCTTCTGAAGACAAATCATGATTGACTAAGCCAGCCTTGGTAACATGTTCCTTTTTTATTTTTTATTCTATTTTTACTTACAGAGAGAGAGAGAGAGAGAGAGAGAGAGAGAGAGAGAGAGAGAGAGAGAGAATGGGTGCGCCAGGGCTTCCAGCCACTGCAAATGAACTCCAGATGCATGTGCCACCATGTGCATCTGGTTTACGTAGGTTCTGGGGAGTCAAACCTGGGTCCTTAGGCTTTGCAGGCAAGTACCTTATCTGCTAAGCCACCTCTCCAGCCCCAACATGTTCCTGTTTTTGCTAATTATCACTTTTCTAGAAACCCTTGTAACCAGATGAAGGATCATATGACACATTTCTGGCCAATAAGATGAGTGCCCACTGGCTTCAAACATTCCATCTTCTTGCCTTTAATATGATATGGTGCTTCAAGAAGAGGCAGCCACTTAAAAAATCTGTTATTTATAATTCTGTCCATGATGTATTTTGAATATATTCACTTTCCATTACTTTCTTTTGTCCTCTTCCCACTCTCATGGAACCTTTTCTATTCAACTATTCCCACTTCTAATTTGATATATTTTTGGTGTGAGACACACAAAGAGTTTAATATTGCTTGCCCAAACATTTGTGTGTGTATGTGTGTGGGGGGCTCTTTACTAGAGCATGGGTATACCATTGGCTATCTTACTGAAGAAAATGTGTCCCCCCTCCCCTATTAACCATGAACTGTCAATAGCTCCTCAGGGAAGGATAGGGCCCTACAAACCCTTTCCCCATCTATAACAGAATGTTAATCAAATCAATCTTGTGTAGGTCTTGTTCAGGTAACCACAGCTGCTGTGAGTTCATGAGTGCAACAGTCATATCATGTCCCAAAGACAGCATCCCACAGAACTCCCTTCCATCTTCCTGCATTTCCATCTTCGGGGTCTTTCATTCTTTCTGCCAACTGTCCCACAGTGTTTCTTGAGCCTTGGAGGGAGTGATATAAACGTCTCATTTGGGGATGAACAGTCAACAATCACTTGTTCTCAGCACTTTGATCAGTTCTTAGTGTTTACAGCAACCACTGCTTACTGTAAAAAGAAGCTTCTCTGACAAAGCCGATGGAGCACTAATCTATGGGCATGAAGAAATATTTAGAGGATATTTTAATTAGACACAACATGTTTATCTAGTAAAACAACAGTAGTAGCTTCCCACTAGAACCTATGACCCCCCCACCCCCCGCCAGCCATGGGCTTTTGACTAGCTATTCAGTAACAAGCATAAATTCTTCCCCATGGAGTTGGCCTTGAATCCAGTCAGAAAACAGTTGGCTACCCCAAGATAATAATTCCACTTTTGCTCCAGTAGGCACACCTTGCCTAGGTGGTCAGTTGCATAGCATGTAAGATTCACTGCTGGATGTTCATGATGAGCCAGTCAGGCATGGTAATGCATTCCTTAAATCCCAGTACTTGGAATGTTGAGGTAGGGGGATCACCATAAATTTAAGGCCAGCCTGGGTTACATAGTGAGTTCCATGTCAGACTGGGCTAGAGTTAAAACTTGCCTTAAATCCGGGTGTGGTGGCACACACCTTTAATCCCAGCACTTGGGAGGCAGAGGTAGAAGGATCATCGTGAGTTCAAGGCCACTCTGAGAGTACATAGTGCCTTCCAGGTCAGCCTGAGCTAGAGTGAGACCCTACCTTGAAAAACAAAAAACAAACAACAAAAAAAAACTTCCCTCAAAAAAGAAAAACACTGAGCTTCTGGTCAAGATGGCATCTGTCTAAACATGCCTCACCTGGTGGGAAAGGAAAGATCGACGCTGGACCTGAGGGGAGGATCAGCCTATGGCACCTCACTAGGACCCCAGCTATAGAGTAATTGGGGAAATGAGCAAGAGTGCTGCTTTCTTGGCGAACCTGACACCAACACAAGGCTGAAGGAGATAGACACAGAGAACACTCAATTCCTACTAAACCAGATATCCAAAGACACAGAGGCTCCCAAGACCTCAACACTGAAGTAGACCTAAAACGAACCCAACATGGCTCAGGGAAATTCCCAGAAGAGGAGGTGGAAAAAATGTTAGAGCCCAAGTTGGGTCATTATGCACAGAGACATTGCCTCTTCCACATAACTGATGTCTGCCCCCACAATGCATGACCCACATTTCCCAACGAGGAGGGTCCCTTTGGATGGGGAGGACAGGGAAGAGGATATCGATGGCACCAACATGAATGTATTCACATTATGAGCATAACTAATAAACTAAATAAATTAATTAAAAAAAGGAAAAGACTGTTCATGATGAATAAGCAAGCCTACATAGCATTTTCTGGCACTATGATAGCTAGCCAACAGGAAGAAGGTTTCCAGCTCAGTTCCAGCTTGAGTTTTCTGTGTCCTGCAATTATAGCATGTACTGTCTTCAGAAATAGGATCTTACCTATTTCTGGTGGGCAATCAGTTCATTGATGATAAATAGCATGTCTTTTTTTTTTTGTGGGGGGGACTCAGATGCCACACTGACCAACAGCTCATAAGGAGGTATCCAACTTCTGACACAAGGATTCTTATTTAATATTCTATGGCTTCAGAGAGGAGCATTATATACCCATACAGGGTTCTTCCATGTAAAATATCTTTAAAATTAGCTAACAAAGAAGTAGGTTTCCATGTGACATTTTTGTTTTTTGATTTTTTTTGTATTTTATTTACTTGAGAGGGACAGAGAAGCAGATGAGAGACAGAGAGAGAGAGAGAGAGAGAGAGAGAGAGAGAGCGAGGGAGAATGGGCACGCCAGGGCCTCCAGCTCCTGCAAACGAACTCCAGACACATGTGCTACCTTGTTCATCTGACTTACGTGGGTTCTGGGGAATTGAACTTGAGTCTTTTACTTTGCATGAAAATGCCTTAACAGTTAAGCCATCTCTCCAGTCTTCCATGTTATTTTAAAATACATTCTTAGTTTTGGTTAACTCTCCCCTGCATTCCTTTATCCAGTCTATACTTAGATCTTTCCACCCCCAATATTATGCCTCTCTACTTTTATATATATCCCATGTTCCACTGTCCCTTCCCCTTATATGTCTTCTCCTGCCAGAGAGAGCTTCCTGACCTCTCCTGACACTCTGACTTAAAATACAAATTTAAGAATTCAAAGCAATATCCACCTATGAGAAAGAACATGCAAGTTTGACTTTCTGAGCCTGGGTTCCCTTGTTTAGTATAATGTTTTCTGGTTCAAACCATATTCCTGCAAATTTTATAATTTCCCCTTTCTTTAGAGTGGAATACAACTCTATGTGCATATGTACCACATCTTCAGTATCCTTCCATTAGTTGATGGACATATAGGCTTATTCCATTTATTTGCTCTTGTGATAGAGCAGCAATAAACATGGGTGAGCAAGTATCTCTATAATAGTGTCCTTAGGGTATATGCCCAAGGGTAGTATAGCTGGGTCATATGATGGTTCTATTTTTAGCTTTTTGAGAAACATCCACAGTTACTTACATAGTGGCTGCACCAGTTTGCCCTTCCACCAATAGTCAATGAGGGTATTCATTTCCTCATATCCTCATTAGCATTTATTATCACTTTTTCTTGGTGATAGCCATTCTGACCGGGATGAAATGAAATCTCAAAGTAGTTTTAATTTGTATTTACCTGATGGCTAAGGATGTTATATACTTTAAGAATATTTATTTATCAATAATATTTCTTCCTTTGAGAATTATCTGTTAAGTTTCGTAGCTCCTTTTTTCGATTGGGTAGCTTGTTTTCTTTTTAATTCTTTGTATATTCATCTATTTATTCTGTCAAATGTATAGCTAGCAAAGACTGTCCCCCTCTGTAGGCAGAGGCAGCCATCATATAACATGCAGCAACAACCTGAGAATGAAGGAGCAGAAAGAGTTCTTGAGACACTATTACTTTCTGTAATGTGAGATAATTGATCATCTTTATTACCTCGGCCATGGCTATTTGGGTGTCAAGTATTTATAGATGAAAAATTCCCGTTATATTCTCAGGCTTTTTATTCATACCAAGGCTCATTCATCCTTCACCTAATGTGTTCTAGAAATTCACTTATATCATTGCATGTAAGTCTGACTAATTCTTTGCTTTAAAAGTATATAATAATTCATTACAGTAGATGTTTCACCCTTTACTGTCCATTGCCCCATTGGTTGAAGCAGTGATTGCTTGAAGTGTTTTACTACTACAAAACAGAGATCTAATGAGCACTGTGTATATAAATCAGTGCCTTGGTAGGTGTGTCTAGAGGCTAACTCAATAACAAACTGCTGGATTTGCTCCTGTGTGAACTGTAAACTTTGGTGGTGCTGCCAGGTTGTCTTCAGGGAGGACTCTATCAATATCCACCACTAGCAGTGCACACATGCCTATTTCCCCCATTTCTTTCACAACTGTGACTTCTATTAAAGGTTTATATTACTAACAATACAATTAGTTTCAGAAAGATATCATATCATATTGATATATATTTAATTATTTATGATTAAGATGGGACATTTCTTCTTTTATAAGGTGTTTTCATACCTTTGCTCCATTTTCTTCTATGAGGTGATTATTAGGCCCTTTCGGATTTGTGTAGACTTTGTGTGTGTGTGTGTGTGTGTGTGTGTGTGTGAATTTGGATATTGAACACTTTGACATATACATTACTACTGTTTACCTTTTGGCTTCCTTAATATATTTTTTGCCCCTGAAAAGATTTTGATATTTATATAGTTGTATGCATGAATCATTTCCTTTATGGCTTCTGAGTTCTTAACTTATTTAGGAAAGACTTTGCACTCTAGTATTATAAATACCCTTGTCATTTTTTCCATTCTAATGCTTCCAAGTGGATTTTATTTTGTCTTAAGGAATAAAATAATGATTTTTTCCTCTGTTTTCCTAAATAGGCCTCTGTGCTGCAGGTGCCAAGGACTTGAATTTGCACTTGGGGCCTAGGTAAGTCACAATTAGCTTCCTCTTCCAGTGAGAGGTGGGCAATTTGAAGATACTAGAGACTGTTGCAGCCCAGGAGAATGACACTTTGTAGGGGTCTCCAGCACAGGGCAGATAGGATGGGAAGGAAATTGGTGAGTGGAGAGTTCCTCCTGAATCTTGTTTGAAGCATTTGTCCTAAGAAGCCTCCTGGTGGGGTCTGGATATGAGGCCTCTAAAGATTTTCTTTTCACAAAAGCCAGAACTCCCAACCAGGAGATATCAGGCTTTGAAGCTTGCTTTTTACTTGCAGTAGGTGACAGGGGATTGGTGACATGTGCAACCATCTTTCCACAGGTGGCTACATCCTGCCTTTCCTTCCTCCTGCTTTCCTAGCCCCTGTAGTCAGTCACCTACTAGCGCTGGACCTCCCCCAAGTCCTTCTTTTGTGTCATTCCCGCCCTCAGGAGCTTTCCTAAAAAAGTACCAAGGCCTGGGTTTTCCTCTGATCAGGGGCAGTGCAGACGCAGATGGCAGAGTTCTGGGCATGGAGAAGATTGGATCTCAGTGGTTCATATGCAGAGTTCTGTGCACTTCCCAGGAGGGTAGATTTTGCAGATGAACTTGTTCTGATTCAGCTTTCAGATTCTTGGAGATGCTGAAATGGAACAACACTTCCAGCACTGACAAAGGTGAGGAGCAAGCAGACTGCTCATGTGTTGCTTGCAGAAGCATGCACCTGTTTGTGCAATTGCACTGGAAACTGGCAGGATTGACTGAAGCTCCAAAGAGGCACATTTAGGGAGCAGCAGCTCCAGTTCCTGGTATGCACAGCACTGGACAGGAGTTCGTATGTCTTAGCGAAGACTTAGTGGAGAAATGAGTGTGATGGTGGTGCTGGGTATAACCCCAGAATTTGGCGGGCTGAAGCAGGAGGATTGCAAGTTGGAAGTGAGCTGGGGTTATATAGTGAGTTTAAGGAAAGCTTAGGTTATCTTGTCTCAAAATCATTTTCCCCCACCCACATAGAACAAGGAAACCCAACAAGAAGGATCAACCCAAAAGGATGGGTCATGGAGATGTTGATTGCAGCAATGTTTACAATAATTCCAAATGGAAATGACTAAAATGCCCATCAGTAAGAGAAATTACAAATTTGGGTAAAGTCACACAGTGGAATACAATTCTATAATACAAAAGAATGAAGGCTGGAGAGATGGCTTAGTGGTTAAGGTGCCTGCCTGCCAAGCCTAAGAACACCTGTTCACTCTCCAGGTCCCATGTTTAGCCAGACGTAAAGTGACGCAAGCATGCAATGCCATGCTTGCCCACAAGTGGGTGCATGTGTCTAGAATTCATTCACAGTGGCTGAGAGACTGCTGGCGTGCCAATTCTCTCTCTGCCTCTTCCTCTCTCTCTCTCTGTTTCAAATTAAAAAAATAATGATATAGGCTTGGTGCTAGTGTTGCTTCAGTTTGCCTTCAGTTACTGAAAGGATAAGCCAGCTGTTAATGCTTCTGTGAAGCAAGTTAAGTGAGCATTCTTTTTTTTTCTATGAGAAAGAGGAATAGAGAGAAGAGAGAAAAAAGAGAGGTAGAGAAGGAGAGAGAGAAAAGAGAGACAGGAAGAGAGAGGGAAAGAAGGAAAGAGAATGAATAAAATGAATGTATGGGACTGTCAGGGCTTCTTACCACTGCAAACAAACTCCAGATACATGTACCATGTTGTACATCTGACTTTATGTGGGTACTGGATAACTAAACTAGGGGCAAGCTTTTCAAGCAAGCTCCTTTAATTTTTGAGCTATCTCCCTGAGCTTTCTGTATTTTAATGCTTTAGTGTTATGATTTTATAAGTGAGGATTTTACTTTTAAAAATCAGTGAGTGGGGGCTGGAGAGGTGGCTTACTGGTTAAGGGGCTTACATGCTAAGCCTAAGGACCAAGGTTCGATTCCCCAGGACCTATGTAAGCCAGATGCACAAGGGGGCACATGTATCTGGAGTTCATTTGCAGTGGCTGGAGGCTCTGGCGTGCCCATTCTCTCTCTCTCTGACTCTTTCTCTCTCTCTCAAGTAAATAAATAAAAGTAAAAAATTAAAAAGAAGAAAAATCAGTGAGAGTGATGGAGAGATGGCTTAGCGGTTAAGGCGCTTGCCTGCTAAGCCTAAGAATACCCCTTCTATTCTCCAGGTCCCACTTTTAGCCAGATGCAAAGTGACACAAGGGCACAATGCTGTACTTGCCCACAAGGGGACACATGCATCTGGAGTTTGTTCACAGGCTGAGAGGCTGCTGGTGTGCCCATTCTCTCTCTCTCTGACTCCAAAAAAAAAAAAAAAAAAGCAGTGAGAAAGTAGGGTATGGTCGTACACACCTGTAATCCCAGGATTTGGGAGGTGGATATAAGATAATCAGAAGTTCAAGGCCAGCCTCAATTACATAGTCAGTTTAGGGTTAGCTTGGGTTACATGTGACTCTATCAACAAACAAAACAACAACAAGTCAGTGGGAAAGGCTTTTTTTTTTTTAATATCTGGTTATTAAGGCAGTATATCTGAATCTAGCTGAATGTAAACAAATAAAGAAAAAGAAAATGAAAAACAAAAAAGAACTGGTAGTATATCTATTACTGGCTTAATTGTAGCCTTCTCTACTAAACTCAGGCACTAATGCCCTGGCATGTCAGAACACGACTGTGTTTAGAGAGATGGTCTTGAAGGAGGAAATTAAATTAAAAGGTGATCCTTAGAGTGGGTCCTGGATCAATTAACTGATGTCCTTATAAGAACAGAGAATAACACACACACACGTGTGTGTGCACATGCATGACCAGATAAACATATACAGAGAAGGCAGCCATGTAAGCCAAGGAGAGAGGCATCAGAAGAAACCATCCCCACTGAAATTTTCAGATTTCTAGGTTCCAAAAGTGTGAGCAAATAATTTTCTAATGTTCAAGCTACCCTGTTTGTGGTGCTCTGTTATAGCAGCCTGAGCAAGCAGGCATAGGGGATAAAACATGATGAAAGGCAAAGATATGTGGAGTGAAAGGAACCAGATGTGACAGTATACATACTGTCATGGCTCCATTTATATGAAACTAGGAACATGTTAACCTAATTTGTGGGAAGGAGCACCAGGGAGACTTCTGTGGTATTGGAAATGGTGTGTATATTGATTTTAGCATGAGTCTTGTAGGTATACACCTAGGTGAAATTCATCATGCTATGTATATATGGTTTTTAAGATCTGTGCATATTATTGTTTGCAAACAATACCTAATAAAAGAAGATTCTGGAGAGAAAAGTCATGAGCATTCTGGAGTCAGTGTCACCTCCATGTGGATCATTGCTTCTGTCTTTGCAAACAGAGTGGCAAGAATCCAGGCCAGATGATCACTGTCCAAATCAGCTCTTTTTGAATTGGAGGCAAAAATAACTATGTCTCAAATATGTTCTTTCTTTTTTTTTTTCCCCTTTCAAATGGGAAAGGCATAAGCCTTTTTCAACATTCCCAGCAAAAGGGAATCTTTCTCAAACTTTCCATGGAGATTCTCCTTTGGGCAGACACCAAACATGGACATTTTCTGCCAGGGAACAGAATGCTATGGAGTTACAGCCTTCTGAAAGGAGAGGGTTGGGAGGAAATGATGGCAGAGGTGCCCTCCCTCACTGGCTTTCCCCAGCACTGGTGAAAGACACAGGAGTTTCCTCCTCTTTCTCACCATGAAGGCACTGATAAAAGAGAATATAACGTGATCCTGAGGGTGAGGGGGGAAGTGGGGGAGCAGAGCAGACACGCTTTAGCATGCTCTGAACACCAGGATTTCTCCTATGGAAAAGAAGGTTTAGATTGCCCATCCATACTCCAGCAGAAGGAAGTGACATATATCTACAATCAGAGTGTGATGAATACCATAGACAGAATGGCCAGTGACAGAGCATCCTGTTCTATCTGTCTCTGTCCATCTGTCCAGTGTGGAGAGGAGCCTGCCTTCTGCTTGTCCCCCACACCCTACTCCTCTGTCAGCCTCTAGTTTTCCTGCTCACTACCTTATATGCTTGGACATGGAGGTACAACTTCAGCAATCAGCTCTGTAGCACAGGCCCTGGGACAATACCAGCATAAAGATGTTAGACATGGAAAAGTGAAGGGATCTGCTAAGAGAGCACACCTGAGAGATGCCAGAGCGAGGGTTTGAATCCAAGACACTTGGACCCAATGTTTGGGCTCCATCCGCTGGGCTCCGCTCTGTCAGTCTCTTTCTCTTGAGAAGGGCATTGCTGGACCGACATATCCTGCTCTGTCTCTTAAGATAAGTAACACCTTAATGAAATATTTAAAACAATGAAAATTAATATAAAAATCCATGATGAATAAAACATAAAAGTTTTAAATAAGGGCCGGATGAGTGTTACTGATTTTTTCTTTGGTCTCAGGCCCCCATATATCACTGCTATTCTGCCTTATTCTGCGGATTTTCTCCTCTGTGCCCTTCCCCACAACATATGATAATATGCCCAAAGCTCGCTTCTAGGCTTGCCACTCTCCTGTGCTCTCCTCTTGTCCCAAATACTCCCATGTGGATGGTATTTGACGCCCACAATTGTCATCTCAATGCTACATTGCTCTAGGCAGACCACTGTTCTTAGGTCAATGCCTGTATTTCTACTGCTTATTGGGACTCTCTCCCAAATACTGCTGAGCTTCTAAAGTCCACTTGCCCTCAATAGAACTCGGCTCTCCCCTCCTGTCCTCAGGTCTCCTTTTGACAAGTCTGTTTTTCAGAATTAGCTGCTGCCTCTGGTCACCTGGCTCCTCTCATATCCTCATACTCTACATCTAGTCTGTTCTAAGGCCTTAGTGTTTCTTTGCAAATACGTCCAATAGATGCCTTTTCTCCTTCAAGAATCTAGACACACCATTCCTTGAACTGACCACTTCCTGGAGACTGAAAGATAGTAACACACACACACACACACACACACACACACACACACACACACACACACACGGTGCTTTGTGTGAGGATCACAGCTATAGTAAAAGGGTGTGAAGAGAAAGGGATAGTTTGGCTTACTGCTGGGTAGATGGGGCAAGTAGAAACCAGAGGCAGAACCAAGTCCCCTACTTTTGCAATCTTTTCTCACTTAATCTTTGATTCTATAGGTGAATATAGAAAACCTTGTATATTCTAGTCAATTGCTGGAAGCTAGGGAGACAAAGATTAAATGTCAGTTCAGTGCCTGAGAAACTAACAGTCTGGTAGGAGACTCAAATTTATGATATGGTACAATATAATATGATACAATCTATACCACTCAGCCCCCCTCCTGGAGCATGCCATTTTGGAGCAACCAGCTGTACCTGTCAAGGTGGACTGAAAAAGTTACCCAGTAAAGGTGACATTGAATGGTATGAGAGCGATGACTTACACCACTGGTGATGCTAGTGCTCATGATGAAGAGGAAGAAGACGATGGAAGTCGCAGATATGATGATGAGGAGCAGAGAAACTCCTTTGGGATGGTTGTGATGGGGTGGAGAAGATCATCTCATTTTGGTGGCACTTGTGTGGTAATAGAGGCTAGATAGTGACGGACCGCTCCATGGGGCTTCACTGCTTGATTTCAGGTCCCATTCCCACTTTGGTCTTGGCTTTTGAGTTAGAGTATAGCTTATCTCTGCCCCTTTCTTCCTGAATGAAGAAACATTCAATGCATTTGCTTGGCCTGCAGGCAGGATATGAAGATAATAATTTTTTCCTGGCTGTTTACTTTAGAGACATTCAGTTGCTCTGGGATCATAAAGAGATATTCTTGCCACTAGCCATGACTTGATTTTAATGTGAATAAAAAGTCACTAAGAACTGAGGAAAGGGAATTTTCACACTGACTGCAAGTTAATCAGTTGGCACAGATGCTGGACATCTGATCCCATTTTTCCTCCCCTCTTGAGAGCCCTCTGATTCAGCATCCACAGCACGATAGGCTTGGACTCTAGGGAAGCCCTGAGTCTGTGTTTGGAGAGTTTGTGCAGGATTAAAATGGAACTGTGCTTCTGCCACTCTTCTAGTTCTGGCATCACTGGCCATGCTGATAGCTCCAGAAGGTTCTCCTCAACCCCAACTATCTCTCACATCAGCTTGTCACAAGCTTGGAGGCTTGCCATTAACACATCATTTCCTTGATTTAGGCTTTGCATTTTTAGGCAAGGATGGAAGAAGGACCATATCACATATTATCAGTCCCCAATTTCCCAGTGTAACGGAGTTTACAGCTCACTGTATCTTGGGTTACTGCATCTCAATGCTAGGGAGAAAGAAAGAACTGTTCAGAGTCTGAGATAATTCTCAACGAGCAGGATGAGGTAAGGATGTGTGACAGAAGAATTGGCAGCTTTGAGACCTCCAGAGCTTGAGGTAGGATCTTCAGGTGATGTGATGCAGGGAAATACCGAAGGGTGGTCCAGAGCTTTGGGTTGATCCAGCTTTGGAAGTGAAGGAAAGACATCCTGTTCCACTTACAGACACAAGGCAGGATCCTATAGACGGTTTAGGAGTCCTGCCTCTTCTGTATGCCCTGTTGCCACTCTCCACAGCCAGCTCTTTGACATGTAGGTCCAATTCCATGACCTTGTTCATGGTTCATGGCTGGCTTCCAAGATGCAGCCATCATGGCAGGCATTGCATAGCAATTTCCTCAGAGTTGGAACAGTTCCTCCTAGAGGAAAGAGGGAGGCACATAGAACTTAAGAAGCTAACAAAACTTATACGGCCCAGGAAGCTCAAAAAGTTACATGATTCATGCCTTTTCCCAACTTTATAAAAACAGTTAATGTATCACTCAAAAGAGAAGACCCCTCTGGAGGAGCTGCTTGCAAGTTGTGCAAGCAGATCCAGGGGTGAAGCTTTCATGAGCTCTCACTCATTTTGGGGCAAGCTTTTGGTGATACAACTGCCTTTGAGTACCTGCCCTCTACTTCTTAAGTAACCCCTCTCTCATGTTCCTATAAGTATCCTCAACATCCTTGCTGTGATTTGTCACTGGTGCTCCACCCGGGTGAATAGACACTTGTTTGCATCTTTGCTGGCACTTGCACAGGCACTGATGGAATCAGATGAGTGGGGAGGAGGTGTTGGAAGGCCTCTGCCATGGGTGCTATGGCATTCAAATGAACTGAAGGTGAGCTTCCGTGGGAGTAATTCCAATGTGGCCACATTTCTCCATGTAGTATGGAATGGTGTACCTCCTTGCCATAATGTCAGTTGTTTGCTCCCTGTGATAAGACATGCAACCAAGGTGAGTTGTTACAGGAGAATTGTTACCAAATGTCTGACTCAGTTGTGGACTGCACAGAAGGGAACTTACCTTTGGTTACTGTAAGACAGGACAAAGACCTGTTCCTGGAGTAGTCATAGGCCCTGGGGTAGACGAGAAAGCCACTGCTCGTGTTCTGATAAACGAATGCTATGTACCTGTCAAATTGCCTTAACAATTGCGGCGACCCTTCCCAACCAGCAGGAAAGGAACGGCCACAAACGAGGATCCTTCTTGTATCACAGTTTATTGGAGAGCACTTGGTTAACAGATGAGCTGATGGCGGAGGGCCCCGAGCACTGCCTTGCTGCAACTTTTATGCTGTTCAAGCCTATGTGCACACAAGTGATTGGCTGCAGGATTGACGCCACAAGCATATGCCTCGGGATAGGCTGAGAACAAGCTCGTCATGACCATGCGCAGATTGTACAACTAGTAGCGCCAGGACTCATGCCAAATATGGAGTTGATTACCACATGGCAGGCAGGAAGCCAGCGCCATCTTGTAATGGCGACTGTTAACAGCTCCCTACATTTCCCCCTTTTCTATTTCTTAGCGACAGGCAAGAGCAGAGGTCTGATCTCTGAACAGAAAGAGGACCTTATGATAGCTCCAGACCTGGTGGCCAGCCAAACCCGGTGTCATCCCAGTCCAGTACCTTTTCTCAGAGATGGGATTCTGGTACTAACCCATATGCAATCAAACATGCTCTTCGTGAGGCTAATAAAGGCTCACCTCACGTGCAGTACTTTGTCTCGCATCCTGTGCCAACTAAAGCCCACCCTACTTTCTTGCCCTCCTTGTGCAATGGGTATAAAACCCTAAGGGTGCAAGGGCCAAAGAAAATCAGGGTTTTTTAAGGGCTGCCAGCCAGACCTGAGGGGAAGAGCCATTCTCCAATGCAGCAAGAGCCTGGGAAATAATGACCTTGTCTCTTCTAGCCTGAGCACGCAACCTGCAAACCAACCACATGCATAACACCAGGCCTCCAATAACACAAGCAGCAAACATCCCCACCCCCACCCACTCTTTAAAGTAGGAAAAAGCAGAAGAGATCCAGGATCAGGGCCAAAGCAGTCCTCTCGGATAAGCTGTTTATTGCTTGGGCCGCTGGGATGGCCTTAGCTAGAGCTACAGTAGCTACCGCAGCAGTGGCAGCAGAAGCTGCAAGAGCAGCCACGATAGCTGCAGTAATTCTAAAGTCTCTCTTAGGCCATAGCAACACCGACAGTTCTTACTCTTGAATGACCACAGGAACAGGCAGGTAGGTGGGGATACGCATCAGCATGCCCAATGGAAATTGAGTGGCATTCCAGCATTCTGAAAGAAAACAAGAACTCGCTTGACAAGCAAGAGTGTTATTAATAACAATTTGATTGCTCACTAGAAACATAAAAGGAGGTCTTACACATATAGGTGTGGATCTAAAGTCGATGGTCTTACTACAATTTACCTTTACATTTTTTTTTTTTAAACACGGCAGAAAAGTTTTGTTGGTAAGAGCAGTTTTTTCACGACCCTCCAGATAACATAGACATTGAAGATATATCTGTGCATGCGCCCATAGGGTTGCATACCAACCAAATATCAAAGGGATCTGGAGTGAGCACTTGGGTGGGATTTTGTTTAGTGAAATTATATCTACCAAAGGACTCATTCTTATAAGTAAGAAAGTTTGGAGAAAAGGTGAGGGAATGCCCTTTGTCAAGAAACACTGATTGTGTTGTGGCTTGACATCCAGTCCATACTGGAGTCACCTGTTAACATATCTAGATTGAGGATTATTGGCAGCTGCGTTGCCAGGCAGTGTCAGCGCTTAACTCTTGGTTGGCTACTTTCCACATCAGATATTGTCCCCCAGACAAGCATGCCCTTGCTAGATTAGCCCAATCATCGGGTTAAGATTCTGGGTAGTCATACTGTCTAACAATGAAAGGGTAAAGGCTACGTGTACCCCGTAAGTCACCACTGACTCCTTCCTTCAGTAGGATTATACGCCAGAGGGCGTGGGACATTAGGGGTTAAATGCAGTTGCTAAACCTTTTTTTTTTTTTTTTTTTTTTCCTGAAAGCTCCGGCTCCTCCTCATTGTTTTGTTTTGAGTCTGAATTTTTACTTTTTCTTTTAGATGTTTTACTCGAGCGCTCTTCTTGTAAACTTTTCTCCTTGTCCTCTCCTTTTTGACTGGATCCTATTTTTCCCTTTTGTTTCTTCCTAGGCCTAGCATGTGAGTCCCCGCTAGTATCTGACTCTGAAAGACTGTCCTGATGTTGGGCTAAAGCTCTTTGCCCCTCCCCAATTATTTCCGCATGTTTACCGCTATTGAGACAAGAATGAACCAGTCGCCAAAACGGTAATGTGCCCTTCCCTAAACTTCCTTCCTGTTCTGCCTGTCGCAGGTCACGCCCCAACTTCTCCCAGGAGGGGAGTGTAAGGGATCCTGAAGCCGCAAACCAAGGGGCTGTTGAATCCATATCTCTAAGAATCCGTCTGATGGTTACTGTAGAAATCTGAATATCACGTTGTTTCAATAGAGCTTTAATCAGCCCAGAAAAGTGTTCAATGGCCACAGAGCCGCTCTGCGAGTTGCCCATGATGAACGCAAATAGACAGAAGCAGAGATAAAACCCCAAACAAAACAGGCAAAAACAGGCGAGGAAAGCCAGGGTCAGTCGAAAATCCATCAGAGAACAAAGCCGGGGATGACTTACCGACGTCTACCTCTCCGTGTGTCAAGTTCTGAATCCTCTTCGTCCCTCCGCCTGGCGACCGCAAGGCACCCGGCGTCCCGGGCTTTCGGCACCACTTTGCGGCGACCCTTCCCAACCAGCAGGAAAGGAACGGCCACAAACGAGGATCCTTCTTGTATCACAGTTTATTGGAGAGCACTTGGTTAACAGATGAGCTGATGGTGGAGGGCCCCGAGCACTGCCTTGCTGCAACTTTTATGCTGTTCAAGCCTATGTGCACACAAGTGATTGGCTGCAGGATTGACGCCACAAGCATATGCCTCGGGATAGGCTGAGAACAAGCTCGTCATGACCATGCGCAGATTGTACAACTAGTAGCGCCAGGACTCATGCCAAATATGGAGTTGATTACCACATGGCAGGCAGGAAGCCAGCGCCATCTTGTAATGGCGACTGTTAACGGCTCCCTACAAACAATGTTTGCATTTATGTCCTTAGACACTGCTACTATAAGTCTTCATTGTAAAGGGACATTTCTTTCTTTGCAGTGGCTGCTGGTTATTGCAGAGACTCAAAGATGGGCAAGCTTCTGAGAATAAGTAACAGTTGCTTTGGCCCAGTGGCCCAATTCTCAGACAGTCATGGAAGAAAATAATCAGACATCAGTAACAGCCCTGCAAGGCTCAGGGAACATTGTGGAAAAGGAGTGGAGAGACTGTGATAGCCAGAGGAAGAAGTGAAGTTTTATATAGGTATTTCTTCCAATTTGTTTGAAACATTCCTTCCTGGAGGGAGAAGAAAGACTAAGACTTAAGGGACTAAGGAAATTTCCAGGGCTTAGGAAGCTCAGAAAGTTGCAGGATCCACGGGGCCCTCTCAAAGGTTATAAAAGCAGTAAAAATTAAAAATTACTGGGAGAGGAGACTGTCTCTGATGGAGCTGCCTGTAAGCTGTGCAGGCAGATTCAGGGTTGTAGCTTTCATGAGTGACCACCTATGCTGGGGGAGTTGCAGTGATCAGCTACCTTTTCGTCACTCATGCTCCTGTAATGTAACCCCAGGAAATGGACTGGCTCATCAAGCTAGACTTGGGTGGAATCATTTCTTTGGTCTGTTGGTGTATTATCTTGGGTACACACACATTTGTTTGTTTCCCTGGGAAAAGTTGCACAGCAGTAGGTAAGTGAAGAGTCTTGGATATACTCCACCCAGAGCTCTCTTCAGTTCTAGGTTGGGCTCTTCCAGCGCCTCATCTTCTACTTCATGTTCTCTGAATACTACCAGTATGGAGAGATAAGGGCTGATTGCCAACTTGTAGGTAGCAAAGCATTCTCTGGCATTTAGAGAGGCAGGCACCAGCAGCTGGTATGGATGTTGCAGTGGCCAGGATGAGGCTATGAAAAAGGCCATCATCAGTGTGTGTTGTGAGCGGCTTCCAGGCCCTGTCTCTTGAGATGGGGAAGGGTGATGGATGTTGGTGGACTATGGGGTAGAATGTGATTGCAGTCAGAGTGAAGAGGTTCCAGTGGTGGCAGGATAGGAATGAGAACAGACAAAAACCAGATAGGCGCTAGCTGTATCTCTGTCTGGAAATTTCTATTCTACCTTAACACTGTGATTTGGTGTCAAGGACAAGTTCTACTTAAAGATGCTTTTCCTGTAACAGTGAATGATGGGTGGGTTTGAATGTTTCTTCCCCCACCTGCATTGCTGAATCAGAAAGCAAAAAAGGAAGCTATTTGATGACTAACTTTCTTAGTGTTTGGTGTCACCAGACCTCACTAACTTGTCTTGAAAATCCCTCCAGCTAGCCTGTCCCCTCCCCACCCCCAATCCAAGAGAGTGTTAAGTACTTCTCCTCCCAGGAAGTTCTTATAGTTGAGTTTCATGCAGCACTTTATATCATAAGCTGACCTCGAGTTCATGATGTGTTTTCAAGCAGTTTCTCAGGGAGGTAAGTCAGGGTGAGGAGTGGGGGAAGGAAGGAAATCCCAACCAAGAGTGCATTAATGGTAAGTTGGCAACTGGGGCCCAGTCCTGTTGGGAGTGTTTAAGGAGTGCCTTCTGGAGGGCGAGGAATGCAGGGCACTTGCTCCTAGTAGCTCCTGCTTTCTCGGGGTACAGCTCCCACTCCACTCGTGGTGCATTCCCAAGCATTTCCAGCCTGTCTGCTCAAAGACTCTTCTCCCTTGGTCTCATGCTATCCTGGCGTATAGATGCAGGAGTGGGCTGAGGGGATCAACTGTGAATGCTCACTGGAGAAAGGAGGTGCCCACCATCTGAACTCCTCATGGTAGAGGTCCACTTGCACATGTAATTCTTCTTTCAGCATTCTCCCTAAGTCTCAGTGGATCCTTGATGCTTACTTCGTCAAATGTAGCTTCTAACCCCCACCATTTCTGCATAGTACTGCCCAATAATCCTTTCCTTTTAAGCCATCAGTAATTATGATCACAACAGATAATGCAGTGAGTCAAACTGACAGCCATGTGTCAGCACCACATGTGGAGTGGGAGCTGATGCATAACTGGTTTAAGGCTTAAGTTGGATTTAACCTTGGTACATATCCTGGCTCCATTGTGGTCAACCCATCTTCTCTCCTCCTTCAGCCCTTATGCTCCTTCCCCTCACTCCTCTTGCTGTCAGCTCATTACTCAAGACCCAGGAGTGGCTACATTTGTCTTCCCCTGCTTGGCTACACTTGGTCCCCTCTGGTGAATGCTGGCAAGGGCCACTTGTTAGTGCAGGGGTGATTGACCACCTGATAGTTTTGTTCTTGTTCTGTGAGCTTTGTCACTCCATCATAGAGGCACACTACTCAGGCTGGGGCCTAGGTCTCATTTATCCTCTTAGCATACCCTGCACAGACCCAAGTCTTTGATTAGTGCTCAGTGGACACTGGGGATGCAGAAGATGTGTCAGTGCCCTGCCCCCATCCCTTCACCACTTTCCTCTGTATCTCAAAGCTATTTACAATGAATTATTGTGGATCCTAGCCTAAGGGCTTTATCTGCAAAGAAATCAAGAAGTGTTAATTACCCTGACTCATCATTAATGAAATAGCTATATGTATCAAAACATCACATTGCTGAGGCTCTTGGTTTCCCACCAGGACTAGATGGTAAGACCCTATTGCTGAAGACTCCACATACTTGGGCTGCAAGGTCACTGAGAAATCCTGCTGGACCTGAGCTGAAAACCTCCTCCATGTAGACCAGCTGACAAAAAGCTGGAAAGCACTATGCAGCATGCAGTTCAATGGGAGAGAGAGAAATCACCAGTGGAGATACTCAACAGTGGACACTGCAAGCCTTAAATTTGGCTAGCCAGGCCAAATGAGCCAACAGGTGCAATAGTGGTATGTCTGTTATGGGGGAAACCAACTGCTCTCTAATTGGACTTGAGGCCTGCTCCATGGGAGGGAATACATCCCTGATACTGAAAACCTAGGGTTGTAAGGTCTACTGGTGTCTTGCTAAATGTATATACTATGCTCACCAAACTGCCCAGTAAGTACTTCTCTTAATGTTCATACCTATATATTAATGCTACCCTCACTTTTGGTTAGAGAAACTTCTCTTTTCAGAAGGTGGTGACCTTGGGATGACTCAGAAAGCACCATGGTGCTGAGAAGATGTGACAGAGGAGTGCTCAGCACTGAAACATCTTTAACACATCTTCCAAGGCTCAGGGTCCATTGCAGACGAGGTGGCAGAAAGAATGTAAGAGCCAAAGGAAGGGTAGGACTCCTTACAATGTGCTCCTCCAGACACAAAATGGCCTGGATATTCATAACCTCACAGTGCCTGACACTACCTACACAAGACCATCCTCATGGGAGGTAAAGATGATGACATCAAAATAAAAGAGAGACTCATTGAGAAGGGGAAGGGGTATGATGGAGAGTGGCATTTCAAAGGGGAAAGTGGGAGGGAAGGGAGGGAATTACCATGGTGTCTACAATTATGGAAGTTGTCAATAAAAAAGTAAATTTAAAAAAATCACATTGTACCCTATAACTTTGGATAAACATCATGTCAACTCAAAATATTACTATTTGTTTTGTTCTGTTTTTGAGATAGTCTCTATATAGCTCAGGCTGGCCTAGACTTGCCATTTATCCCAGGCTGACCTCAGAATTATGATCTTTTTGCCTCTGCCTTCCTAGTGCTGGGATTATAGGCATACACTATCATGCCTAGTTCAACATTTTAAAGAACATACTGAGAAGGAGAACTGCCTAGCCACCTTGGGCCACAAAAAAAAAAAAAAAAAAAAAAAAAAAAAAAAAAAAAAACAAAAAAAACCCTTTGTGCTCAGCAGAGAAAACTCAAATATGTGTTTACAGTCTCCAGGGAATCCTGATCAGGGTGAAGATTCAGGTACTCACAGTGGTCACTTACCTTCTGAAACACCCCTCCATTGCCCATTTCCTTTCTCCTTTCAACCCCAAAGCTCCCACAGATGTTTCCTGCCACCACTTCCTCAATAATTGACCTCATGCTCAAATCTGTCTTACAGTGTCCATTGGGGTGACCATGATATGAGAACCAGTGGAGTTAGGGGCTCCATAATTTTGATCATGGTGAGATGGTCGTGGATCCCCATGTGTGTGATGAAAGCTGGGAGACAGGGAGCACTGGCAGCCAGGCCACTGGAAGGGCTGCACATGCAGGCAGGTCTAGGGAGGAGGGGAATGCTGAATGGGCCCAGGTAACAGGAGTATAAGCTCTCACTGAAAGTTCTTTGGCTAAAGAGGAGATTGAAGTGGACTTGGTATGACTCTGAAGCTTGTTAGGCACTGGCTATTGCAGAAAGACATCACTGATTTTAAAATTTACTATAGAGAAGTTTGGATCTTGGGATAAAGTGCTCTTTCCACTAGACATGATCCACACTCTTTTTCATTTGGAGCTAGAGTGGTTGTTGGGCACCTTTTGCTGGGGAAAGTGCATATCTTTGTCCTAACACAGACTAGATCTGCTTCCCAATGAGATAAACTTAGGTTGGAGGTCCTGAGTTAAATCCTGACTCACCCTTGGGGGTGGATGTACCTCTAACCTCAGTCTGGATGGAGTGCCATGTCTTGTCTCAGAGGATACTTCATCTTGGCAGAGACTAATTTCTTCATTCTGGCCATTAGCTAGAATTTTAATTTCACCTGCCATTGCCTCAAGGAGACTAGCAAAGATAAGGTGGGCTCCCAAGTGCAGCCTACCCATAGCTGGAACCCTGAATTCACATGACCCTAAATCTCCTGTGACCTCTGTGTGTGTGTGTGTGTGTCTGGGTTTCCTGTGACTAGAATTCTAGGGATTCTGTTCTATGACATTTCAGTGAACACAAAGTGCTCACAATGATGACGTGAATTTTATTTCTCAAGCATCTGTCTGTTCATCCTGAATCTGGATCACTTTTACCCATTGAAGGAATTAAATAGGAATTGGAAAGAGCTCAGCAGAGCTGGCCAAAGACTCAAAGAACATTTGGCTCAACAAACTCCCAGAAGAGAAAGAGCTGGTGAAAGGGAGGCTAAAATGTTGGCAGCTACCTCCCACAGGGTGTGTGTGGTGGTGTGTGGGGGTACTTGGGCTGCAAGGATGGTTAAGGGCCATTGGGAAGCTGCCTTCACACTCCGGTGAGGAGGCAGATAGCTGGGCTTTTATCTCCCATAGACTGGAACACAGAAGCAAGTAGCTTTGCTTGGGGGCAAGGGTAAAAGGAGCCTTGGACGATATGCTGAGTTTTTCTGGCCATAAAGCTTATGGTCGGTAGAGAAAGATCTGGCTTTACAAGTCTTATCTTAACTCTTCTGTTAATGAGATAGATTTTTTTCATTAAATTTTTGTTCTTGAACTGAAGTCAGCACTCTGCATTCACAGGCTCACCTTCTACAGATTCAGCCAACTGTGGGTTGAAAATGTTTAAAGAAAGCCTTTTAGCTAGGCATGATTGCTCACACCTCTAATCCCAGCACTCAGGAAAGGAGGATCGACATAAGTTAAAGGCCAACCTGGGCTACAATGAGACCCTGTCTCAAAAAAAAAAAAAATAGAAAGAAAGAAAAGAAAGAAAAAGAAAAAACAGCATCATACATCTTAGTTCTTTTTGGGGGGACGAAATATAAGAACAAATTGTGGGAATGAGCTATGAGAATGAAATATGTGAATGTACTATGGGAAAGAACTGTGGGAATATTTCCTATAGACCTTACAAATAGCCTTTGTGATATTTTTGCTGTGAGATGTTAAATTCCTTACTTGTAACTTGCTCTAAAGTTAACCTTACAACTATGTAATCCAACCATTTAAAGCAATGTGACTAAGTTTCCTCTGTCTTAGGGTACCTTTGGCCTCAGTAGCACAAATGACAAATATTAACAAGCAATGTTTAGAGATGCTGAGTGATCTTAACATATGCTCCTCTCCTCAGAGGCCCCCTTGGACTTGTGATTCAGAACAAACATACATGGGTAATAAGTGCTGATCATAGCACTGAAGACAATGAGGTCAGTAACTATGAGCCCACAGATTTATTGAAGGCAACGGGTGGGTTTAATGTGATTGTTCTTGTGATCAGAGTGCATAAGTGTTTTGGATCAGCAGAGTCCGGCAGTTCATATCCCTAAGTACCTTCCTTTAACAAATGTTTAAAGATTATCCAAGGTCAAAAGTTCCTTACCCTTTGCTCTTACCATGTACTACTTGTTCATGTATTGTTTTTTTTTTTTTTTTTTTGCTGTTTAATAAAAATGTCAGTGAGGGGCTAGAGAGATAGCTTAGTGGTTAAGCCGCCTGCCTCCTAAGCCTAAGAATGCTGGTTCCAATCTCCAGGTCCCACATTTAGCCAGATGCAGTGATGCAAGGGCGCAATGCCACACTTGACCACAAGGGGACGCACACATCTGGATTTCGTTCACAGCAGCTGAGAAGCTGCTGGCACGTCCACCTCTGCTCTCTCTCCCTCTCTCTCTGTCTCTTTCTGTGTCTCTCTCCAAAAAAAAAAAAAAAAAAGTCATTGAGGGGGCTGGAGAGATGGCTTAGCAGTTAAGGCATTTGCCTGCAAAGCCAAAGGATCCCGGTTTGATTCTCCAGGAAACCACGTAAGCCAGATGCACAAAGGGGTGCATGCATCTGGAGTTCGTTTGCAGTGGCTGGAGGCCCTGGCACACCCATTCCCTCTCTCTCAATCCCTGCTTCTTTCTCTCTTAAATAAATAAATAAAAAAAAATATAAAAACATGCAGTGAGAACCTGTATGCAAGGGAAGAAGCCGCAGTCACAGTAACATCAGAGCAGTGGTGACCGCAGATGCAGCAGGTTTACTAATGGTTTAAACTAAACTTCTTTTCAGTTTCTTTTTTTTCTCAGGCTGCTGGTGGAGGCAATTAGCCTACTCCTGGGATGAGGGTACCAGGAGTTTGCTCTCATGCCTCTCAGGAGAAGCAGTTTGCCCACTTGGATGGGAAAGTTCCAGAAGTCAGTATTCTCTAAATTCAGGGTTGTGCCCCCCAAATAGGGAGATCCTTGTTTTCTCTCTTGTTTGAGGTAGGGCCTCTCTTGTTCTTTGACTCTGAGTTCACCAGGCTAGCTGGCTCGTGAACTTTAGGATTCCACTGTCTCCACCTCCCTTCTCTCTGAAGGCATGCTGGGAATATTTTTTCTACATGAGGCTTTCCAATACAAGCACCTGAGACTCTGTTTGAAGGCATTCTCTGGTCTTCCTGGCCCATGCACAGGGCAGGCTAAGTGCCTTCTGGAATAAGGAGCCCCATACTATCCCATATAACCTACTTCCCTCCCCCACCCTTCCTGGGATAACTCTGGGACATGTTCTACTCCATCCTTCTCTAGCAGAACTGAGCCCCATTTGATAGTGGCACCTACTTACCTAAGCTCTGTATTGGCCAACTTCCTTGCCTGTGTCATTGTTCCAATCCTAGTACTTCCTGATCTCATCTCTAAATAACCTGACTCAGGATCTGCTTCTGGGACATGCCTAACAAAGGAAAAGGATTATAAGCCATAATTTCCTTGAACATGACAGAATTCAAGTTAATCTAATCCAATGACCTTTTTCTTGAGAGCCCAGTAAAAAGCATGAGATGTCCCTGAGATCTACAACAGTGAGAAGCCATCTCTGTCTCCATGAGATCAACATGATTGGTAAAGAGACAAAATTAAACATTTGAGGAAATGCAGGGTTCGGGCCCTGAGGTGGGGAGCCAGGGGCCCTGCTCAGGAAATATCTGGCCAACTGTGGCTAGAATACCAGCTTTATGGCTCCCGAGAGTCCAGAGATGACCTCAGATTCCCATTGATAACCTAAACCCTACTGAGTTTGATTCCTACTCACATAGAAGTTCAATCATTTTTAGCTAGGATCCACATATGAGAGAGAACATGAGATGTTTGGCTTTCTGGGCCTGGGTTACCTCACTAAGCATAATCCTTTCCAGAACCATCCATTTTCCAGAAAATTTCATAACTTCATTTTTTTTAAACCACTGAGTAGAACTCCATTCTGTAAATGTGCCACAGCTTCATTATCCACTCATCAGTTGAGGGACATCTAGGCTGGAACCATTTTCCTAGCTATTGTGAATAGAGCAGCAATAAACATGGTCAAGCAAGTATCTCTAAGGTAGTGAGATGAGTCCTTAGGATATATGCCAAGGAGTGGTATAGCTGGGTCATATAGTAGATCTATATTTAGCTGTCTGAGGAACCTCCACACTGATTTCCACAATGGCTGGACCAGATTGCATTCCCATCAACAGTGTAGAAGGGTTCTTCTTTTTTCCGCAGCCTCACCAGCATTTATCATCATTGGTTTTCATGATGGTAGCCAATCGGACAGGAGTGAAATGGAATCTCAACATAGTTTTAATCTCCATTTCCCTGATGACTAGGGATGTAGAACATTTTTTTAGATGTTTATATGCATTCTGTATTTCTTCTTCTGAGAACTCTCTATTTAGTTCCATAGCCCATTTTTTAGTTGGGTTGTTTGATTTTTTTCTTCTTCTTTTTAAAATTTTTTTATTTTTTGAGGTAGGGTCTCACTCTAGCCCAGGCTGACCTGGAATTCACTATGTAGTCTCAGGGTGGCCTTGAACTCATGGTGATCCTCCTACCTCTGCCTCCTGAGTGCTGGGATTAAAGGTGTGCACCACCACACCCGGCTTAATTTCTTATTATTTTTTTTTGAGTGCTTTGTGTATCCTAGATATTAATCCTCTGTCAGATGTATAGCTGGCAAAGATTTTTACCATTCTGTAGGTTGCCTCTTTGCTCCATTCACAGTGTCCTTAGCTGTACAAAAGCTTTGTAATTTCATGAGGTCCCAGTGGTTGATCTGTGGTTTTATTTCCTGAGCAATTGGGGTTATATTCAGAGAGTCTTTGCCAACACCACTATGTTCAAGTATTTCCTCTACTTTTTCCTCTAGCAGTTTCAGAGTTTCAAGTCTGATATTAAGGTCTTTTTGATCCATTTGGACTTAATTCTTGTGCATGGAGAGAGATAAGGATCTATTTTTATCCTTCTACAGATACATATCCACTTTTCTCAGCACCATTTATTGAAGAGGCTGTCTTTTTTCCAATGAGTATTATTGGCACTTTTGTCAAAGATCAGGTGGCTATAGCTACCCAGACTGACATCAGGGTCCTGTATTCTGTTCCACTGATCTACATATCTGTTTTTGTGCCAGTATCATGCTGTTTTTGTTATTATGGCTCTGTAATATATTTTAAAATCAGGTATCGTGATACTATCAGCTGTATTTTTGTTGCTCAAAATTGTTTTGGATATCTGAGGTTTTTTTGTGCTTCCAAATAAATTTTTGGATTGTTTTTTTCTATTTCTATGAAGAATGTCATTGGAATTTTGATGAGGATTGCATGAAATGTGTAGATTGCTTTTGGTAAGATTGCCATTTTCACAATATTGATTCTTCCAATCCAGAAACAAGGGATGTCTTTCCATTTCCTAATGTCTTCTGCAATTTCTCGCTTGAGTGTTTTAAAGTTTTTATTGTAGAGATCCTTCACTTCCTTGGTTAGGTTTATCCCAAGGTACTTTATTATTTTTTTGATGCAATTGTTAATGGGAGTGATTCTCTGATTCCATACTCTGTGTGTTTGTTGTTAGCATATAGGAAGGCTACTGATGTCTGTGTGTTTATTTTGTATCCTGCTACATGGCTATAGGTGTTTATCAGCTCTAACAGTTTGCTGGTAGAGTCTTTAGGGTCCTTTATGTATAAAATCATATCATCTGCAAATAATGATAACTTGATCTCATCCTTCCAATCTGTATCCCTTTTATGTGTGTCTCTTGCCATATTGCTATGGCTAAGACTTCCAGTACTATATTAAATAAAAGTGGGGAAAGTAGACACCCTTGTCTTATGCCTGATTTTAGTGGAAAAGCTTCAAGTTTTTCTCCATTTAGTATTATGTTGGCTGTGGGTTTGTCATAAGTAGCTTTTATTATGTTGAGATATATTTCTTCTATTCCCAGTCTCTGTAGGACTTTTATCATGAAGGGATGTTGGATTTTGTCAAATGCTTTTTCTGCATCTAATGAGATGATCGTGTCATTTTTGTCCTTCAGTCAATTTATATAATGCATTACATTTATCAGTTTGCATATGTTGATCCATCCCTGCATCACTGGGATAAATCCTACTTGGTCAGGTCACTGAATGGTCTTTCTGATATATTCTTGGACTGTTTGCCAATATTTTGTTCAGAATTTTTGCATCTATGTTCGTAAGGGAGATTGGTCTGTAATTTTCCTTTTTTGTTCTATCTTTATCTGGTTTTGGGATCAGGGTGGTGCTGGCTTTATAGAAAGAGTTTGGTAGGATTCCTTCCTCTTCTATTTTATGGAAAAGTTTAAGAAGCATTGGTGTTGGTTCTTCTATGAAGGTCTGGTAAAATTTGGCAGTGAATCCATCTGGGCCTTGACTTTTCTTAGTTGGGAGATTTTTTTTTTATAACTGCTTGGATCTCCATACTTGTTAGAGGTCTATTTAAGTGGTTAATCTCATCTTGATTTAATTTAGTTAGGTCATATAAATCAAAGAAATCATCCATTTCTTTCAGATTTTCAAACAGTGGAGTATATGTTCTTATAGTATATCCCTATGATTTTTAAAAATTTCTCTGGTATCTGTTGTGATGGTGCCTTTTTCATCTCTAATTTTATTATTTTGTGTATCTTCTCTCTTTCTTTTGGTCAAATTTGCTAAGTGTTTATCAATCTTGTTTATCCTTTCAAAGAACCACCTCTGTTTCATTGACTCTTTGGATAGTTATTTTGGTTTCTACTTCATTATTTTCGGCCCTAATCTTTATTACGTCTTCCTGTCTTCTGATTTTTGGTTTGCCTTGTTCTTTTTTCCAAAGCCTTAAGGTGAAGCATTAAGTTGTTTACTTGTGACCTTTCTGATTTCTTAACATAGGCACTTAAAGCTATAAATTTCCCCCTTAGGACTGCCTTCATTGTGTCCCAGAGGTTTTGTATGTTGTATTCTCATTATTATTTGAGTCCATGAATTTTTTGATTTCCTTCTTAATTTGTACATTGACACATTCATCATTTAGTAGTGTATTGTTTAGTTTCCATGATTTTGTGTATGCTCTATAGCTTTTCTTGCTATTGATTTGTAGTTTGATTCCATTGTGATCAGATAGAGTGCATGGAATTATTTCAATTTTCCTATATGTGCTAAGATTTGCTTTGTGTCCTAATATATGGTCTATTTTAGAGAATGTTCTGTGTGCTGCTGAAAAGAATGTGTATTCTGCAGCATTTGGATGAAATGTCCTGTATATATCTGTTAGGTCCATTTGTTCCATGATCTCATTTAGTCCAGAAGCATCTCTGTTTATTTTCTGACGGGATGACCTGTCAATTGGTGAGAGTGTGATGTTGAAGTCACCCATTCCAAGTGTGTTTGGAGTTATTTGTGACCTTAGTTCTAATAGTGTTTGTTTGATAAAATTGGGAGACCCCATGTTAGGTGCATATATGTTTATGATTGTAATGTCCTCCTGTTGGAGTGTTCCTTTAATTAATATAAAGTGACCTTCCCTATCTTTCCTAACTAATGTTGGTCTGAAGTCTACCCTGTCAGATATTAGGATAGTGACCCCTACTTGTTTTTTAGGTCCATTTGCTTGAAACACTGTTTTCCAACCTTTCACCCTAAAATAGTGTCCATCCTTTGTAGAAAGGTGAGTTTCTTGCAGAATGGCCTTTTAACCCAGTCTGCAAACCCATGTCTTTTGGTTGGGGCATTGAGGCCATTGATATTAAGAGCTTTAATTGAAAGGTGTATATTTATTTTTGCCATTTTTCTTGTTTTGTAGTTCTTCTGGTTTTCCTTTGCTCTCTTGTATTAACTAGTATTTGAGTATGGTTTGTTTTTCTCAGGTTTGTTATATGTGTGCTTTTCTTTCTCTTCAGCATGGAGGATCCTTTCAAGTATTTTCTATTTTCTGTAGAGCTGGTTTTGTCTTCAATTTGATGTTATATATCTTCAGCGTAGGAGCTTAAGGTGCTAGGTGTGGCTCTTAAGACTCTCAGAGTATCCACAAAAGTGACCCTTGTTGTTGGGTTTGCCTGCTATGAAAGTATTCAAGTAGGCTGACTGGAACAAAATACAGACAAATTCTAAAAATTTAACTAAACAATGTACATATTCAATGAAAAACAGCACAGAGTATTTATGCAAAAGTAGGTATTATGACAAACAGATCCTCTAACAAAGTCACAGTCCCTAAGGATGTGTGTTGCCCCACACCCTTAATCTTGTCAACTGGGAGGCTAAGATTTCTGGTCTGTAGAGGGTTCCAAGGTCAGTTTGTGACCAAGTGAGACCCTTCCCCAATGAATGACAGAAGAGGAAACAAAGGCACTATAAATCAGGAATGTTAAATCCAACCATCCATCAGATTTAACATATAATTTACCCTGACATGGATGGTGCAATTAGCCCCAGTGCAAGTCTGTATACCAGGCTTATTTGGTAGGTACTGACCTGGTATAATCTTAGTTACCTTTTGGGATGGCTTTTGTCTCAGCTATGCTGCATGGCTGCTTGGGTCCCTCTTTGATGTGCTGTGGCTGCTTCTGTGGGTTGCTGCTCTGATTGTGCTGGGTGCTGTGTAGGTGAGCTTCCTTCCCCAGGTCTCTGGTGTTTCCTGGCACTGGGGAAGGAGGCTGTGGATGGAGGCTGAAGTCCTCCTTCTTGTCATCACAGTCTTCTTCCTCATAAGCTGCTCCATTTGTCTCTGCCGTCTTCCTTCCACGTTTCTTGAGTTTGCAAGGAGGCTGGTGTGAGTGGAGAATCCCCTCACCTAACTTTAAAATCCTGTGGCTCAGGCTGAGCCTGGCAGCTGCTTGAAACTGGTGCTGCTACTGCTGGAGCCACTTCTGCCTGCTTCTGTAGGCTCTAGATGCTCTGGATCTCTACTTTTTTTTTTTTTTTTTTTTTTTTTTTCTCCCCTAAGCTGTTTTGGCATGGTTCCTAGCCACCATCTTAACTGGAAGTCCTCCTCTCATCTATTTTGATCATTTTCCCTCTCCTATTATGCCACTCTTGTGTAGGTAGTGTCCACCACTGTGAAGTTATGGTAGCCACTTTGTGTCTGGAAGACAGTATTGCAAGAAGTCCGCTCCTTCCTTTGATTATTACATTCATTTCACCAATTCTTCTGCAATGGTTCCTGAGCCCCAGAGGGTGTGATAGAGATGTCTCACTTAGTGTTGAACACTCCACTGACACTTATTCTCAGAACACTGGTAAGTTTTGAGTCATCCCTGTGGTCACCACTATCTGTTTTTTCATTTTTATTTTATTATTCTTATGGAGAGAAAGAAAGAGTGAGAGAGAGAATTGGTGCTCCAGGGCCTCAGCCACTGAAATTGAACTCCAGACACTTGTGCCACCTAGTGGGCATGTGTAACCTTGCCTCACCTTTTGTGCATCTGGTCAAAATGACCAAAATCAAATAAATGTGGCCTCTGACTACAATGAATGATTTATAATTAGTATAATTTTGCTATGTTTTTTTTAAAAAATTTTAAAATTATTTTTTATTTATTTTTGGAGAGAGAGACAGAGAGATAGACAAAGGGGGAGAGGAGACAGAGATGGGTGCAGCAGCAGTCTCTCAGCTGCTGTGAACGAAATCCAGATGCATTCGCCCCCTTGTGGGCAAGTGTGGCATTGCGCCCTTGCCTCACTTTGCATCTGGCTAAACGTGGGACCTGGAGATTGGAACTGCTGGACATTGGAACCAGCATTCTTAGGCTTAGCAGGAAGGCGCCTTAGCCACTAAGCCATCTCTCCAGCCCAATTTTGCTATGTTTTGACTTACATCTGTCATTTCCTTTATTCATTTTCTGTTTATTCTATTTTACTCCCTTACTGTTCTTTTGGGTAAATAAGTATTTTCCTTTTTGTACAGCTTTTTAATTGAAAGTTTCCATACATGTGTATAATGTATTTTGATCATAATTGCTTCCCCTTACCTTCTCTTCCCTCCTATCCTGTCTCCTACAAACCCCTTTTTTCTCCACATAGTTCTTTTCAACTTTGATGTATTTTTTCCCATCTTCATTTTCCACAATGGAATGTTGATGGCCCAATATTGTGTAGGTCTTGCACAGCTAACAACTGTCACTGTGGGGTCATGAATGCAATGGCCATGTCATGCCTGGAAGACAGAGTTCAAAGCACTTCTACTTATTCTCAGACTCCTACACTCTTTACACCCATTTTCTTGCAACATTTCCTGAGACTTGAAGGGCATGATATAGATGTCACATTTAGTTCTGATATTCAACAGTCACTTTTTTTCAGCTCTTTGATGAATTTTCAGTCTCCATAGAAGTCACTGCCAACTTCAAAAAGTAGATTTTTGGACCAAAGCTGAGGGTAACATTAATCTAGGGGCACAAGCATAAATATTTAGAGAATAATTTGCTGGATATAACATATCCATTTAGCAAAATCACAGTAGTATCTTCCTTCCTAGGGCCAATGACCTTTGCAGCCATAGGCTTTTGAGTAGATTTTCACTACTAGGCATGGATTCCTTCCCATGGAGTAGGCCTAATCAATTACAGTCATACCACTATTGCTCCAGTGGGCACATCTTGCCTTGGCTGGTTGTGTAGCTGACAGGGTCCACTACTTGGTATGATTGTTGATGTCTTTCTCCCAAAGCAGCCTTAATAGCACTTTTTAGCACTATGGCAGTTATCCAACAGGGAGGTAACTTCCAGTTCAGCTCCAGCTTGATTTCTCAACCCAAGTCTTCAGCAGTAGGGTCTTACTATCTAGTTCTGAGCAACCAAGAGCCTTTGCAATAATAGCCTATGTTGTTTTGGGGGCTCCAGAGGCCTCCCTAACCAATAACTCACTGGGAGATATCTCAGTTCTACATAGCACTGGGATTTTCCTATAATAACCTGTGGCTTCTGAGATTAGCATTATCTACTCCTGCAAGATACTTCTGTTCAACCTCTTTTAAAAAATTTTACTTTTAAATTAGCTAACCAGTAGGTATGCTTTCAAATGGCTTTTTTTTCATAGGCCTTTAGTTTTGGTTATCTTCCCCCCATCACCTAGTCTCTGCCTCACCCCTATTTCTACTAAAACCTTTCCATCCTGGTATTTTATCTCTTATTTACATACCTACTATTCCCCTTTAAGTCTTCCCCCTATATCCAGGCTTCTATTGACTCTTACTCCATCTTAGACAAAAATTATAAAATTGAAACTAGGATCTACATATGATAGAGAGCATGTGGTGTTTGTCTGCGTTTAGGTTACCTCATTTAGTATAACATTTCCTAGGTACATTCAATTTCCTTTAAATTTCATATTTATTTATAGCTAAATAAAACTTGATTGTGTATATGTATCACATTTTCATTATCCATTCATCAGCTGATGGGCATCTAGGCTTATTATATTTCCTAGCTATTGTGAATAGAACACCAATAAACATGATTGAACAAGTATCTCTGTAGTAAAGTGTCAGGTCTTTAGGATGAATACCTGGGATTAGTATAGCTGGGTCATATGGTGTTTTTAGCTTGTAGAGAAGCTTCCACATTGATTTCCATAATGGCTGTATCAGTTTACACTCCCTTCAGCAATGAGTAATGGTTGTTCTTTCCTCAAACCCTCACAAGTACTCTAGTTAGAATGACAGCCATGTTGACTTAAGTGAGATATAATCTCAAAGTAGTTTTAATTTGCATTTCCCTGATGGCTAAGGAGTTGAATACTTTTTAAAAAAATATTTATTGGCTTTGTATTCCTCTTTTGAGATCTCTCTGTTCAGTTCCATGCTACTTTTTTGTTTCTATGGAGACAGGATCATGCTGTATGGAACTTGTTATGTTGATCAGGCTAGCCTCCGACTCACAGAGATCCATCTACCTTTGCCTTCCAAGTGCTGGGACTATAAATGTGAGCTACCACACCTGCCTAAATATACTGAGATATTTTGCATTCTATTATCTTTCTCTAATACTGGGGTTTCATGCATGTTAGGCAGGCCCTCTCCCCAGCCATTCATAGCCCATTTTAGACTGGGTTGTTTGATTTCTTAATGTTTAGTTTCTTTGAGGTTTTTTTTTTTTTTTTTATATTCTAGATATTGAGTGTACAAACTCAGGGAGGCTGATGTGGCCTTTATATTACTTCCAAAACAGAATACTAACACTAGGAGTGACCAATCCTGGAGGATATACCTGAAATGCATAGATCAGTGTAGCAAATTAACAACAGTGTCTTTGACTTCAGTGACTGTTGGTGGATATGTGAAAAAGGCTAGTATGGCATATACTACAATTTTGGTTAGCTAAAAATGGAAGGGAAGTTGGGTAGGTTAGGATGGGGGAAAACATTTATTTTACATTAAATTAAATTTAAAAGATGGCAAAGTTATATGGGAGAGGAAAGCTGAGATAATGTTAAGTTCCACAGATTTTAGAGGTTGTTAAGGTTATGGAAAGTTATAGCTGTGGAGTATAAAGAGGAGATTATAGGAAAGGATAATGTGGAGAAGAGATTGGAAAGCAGTAAAGTAGATGAACTATGTATGGGAAGTGAAGTACAGAGAGCACAATAGTACACTAGGTAGAGAAAAATACAAGACAAATCTAAAATCTAACTGAGAAGTATATAAAAGCATTGTAACCATCCAGATTATCTATCTATATTTATCTATATATGTAAGAATAGAAATTAAAAAGAGGCACTAAAAGATAAAATAATAGGGCTGGAGAGATGGCTCAGTGGTTAAGGGTGCTTACTTGAAAGGTCTGACAACCTGGGTTTGATTGCCCAGTACCCATGTACAGCCACTCAGTGCATGCATCTGGAATTTGGTTGCAGTGGTGTACCTATTCCTCTCTCTCCCCTTCACAACTCCACTCTCCATCATAATGCCCTCCCTCTCTCCATTAGTCTCTCTTTTATTTTGATGTAATTATCTTTTTCTCCTATTATAAGTGTCTTGTGAAGGTATTGTTAGGCACTGTGAGGTCATGAATATCAAGGCCAATTTCTGCCTGGACAGTTGCATTGTATGGAGTGCTGCCCTTCTTTTGGCTTTTACATTCTTTCCGCCATCTCTTCTGCAATGGACCTTAAGCCTTGGAGGGTGTGATAGAGATGTTTCAGTGATGTATACTCCTCAGTCACTTCTTCTCAGCACTATGGTGCCTTTTGTGTCATCCCAAATGGTCAATGCCATCTGAAAAGAGAAGCTCCTCTAACCAAAAGTGAAACTAGCATTAATATATTAATATGAACATTAGATGTAGTGCTTTCAGGGCAGTTTGGTGAGAATAATATATGCATTTAGCCAGACAAGAGCAGGCTTTATACCCCTAAGGCTCATGACTTCCCCTATCATAGACCTTTTTTTTCTTCTGGTTTTTCAAGGTAGGGTCTCACTCTAGCTCAGGCTGACCTGGAATTCACTATGTACTCTCAGGGAAGCCTTGAACTCATGGCGATCCTCCTACCTTTGCCTCCCAAGTGCTGGGATTAAAGGTGTGCACCATCACATCTGCCATAGACTTTTGATTAGGTTTCCAGTACCAGGCATGTATTCCCTCCCATCGAGTGGGCCTCCAGTCCAATTAGAGAGCAGTTGGTTTCCCCAAGAGCAGACATGCCATTATTACCAGTTCTGTCATTTGGCCTGTCTGGACAAACTTGAGGCTTCCAGTGTCCACTGTTTTCACCACTGATGACTTCTGTCTCCCATTGGGCTGCATGCAGTACAGCTTTCTCTGGCTTTCAGTTCAGCCTCAGGTATTTTGTTTGTTTGTTTGTTTGATTTTTGAGATAGGGTCTCACTCTGGTCCAGGCTGACCTGGAATTAACTATGTAGTCTCAGGGTGGCCTCGAACTCTCAGCGATCCTCCTACCTCTGCCTCCTGAGTGCTGGGATTAAAAGCGTGTGCCACCACGCTGGGCTCAGCCTCAGGTATTTTTGATTAGTCTCCCTGTTTAGTCCCCAGCAGGTCAGTCCCTGATGGAAGAGATATGCTACTGAGGTGTGTGCTCAGAGCCAGTTTGAGGTCTGGCTGTTCTTTCTCTTTCTGCTGTGGATGTGTTATGAAGTGTGCTAGCTTCTTTTACCATGATCAAGCTTCCACTGGAATCTGTAAGCCTGAAATAAACTTTCTTTTCGTAAACTGCTCCTGGTCAGGTGTTTGTTCCACCAATGAGAAGGTAACTACAACAAAAAATTGGAACCAAGAAGTGGGGTCATGGCTCCATTGCCTTTGACCATGTGGTATTTTGGAACATGTTTTTGGCAGGAACATAGAACAATTTGGTACTTTGGACTAGAGAAGGTTGGCAGTGCTGTAGGCAGAGCTTTATGGGCTGTTCTAGTGAGAGTTTGAAAATGCTAAATGCAGAGAGAATTGTGGACTGTGAAGGCTTGACTTATAAAGCTTCAAAGGGGAGGATAGAACTTTCTTAAAACTAGGCTACTGCAGAAAGTCAATTGCCACATGTTCTCTGTCATATGTGGATCCTAGCTACAAATGTTTGGATTTGTATGTGAGTTGGCGTAAAAGTCAGTGGCAGAGGCCAGAAAGCTATAAAGGGGCTATAAGAGAGGGAGGAGAGAAGAAGGTTAAGGGGAGGGATATATATATAAAATAGTATGGTCTGAAGTATCCTGTAGGCATGGATAATGGTGTGCTCAGATTCCATAGATTATTATTAGAAAAATTTCAGTGCCAGAGGTGGGATATCTTCCAGTGAGTTGTTGGCCATGGATACCCCTGATGCTCCCAAAACATTACAGGCCATTGCAAGGCTCTTGCTTTTCCACCAGAACTAGACGGTAAGACTCTGTTCCTGAAGACTCCACATGCTTGGGCTGCATGTCACTGAGAAATCAAGGTGGAGCTGAAGTGGAAACCTCCCCCCCCTGTTGACTAGCTGTCAGAATTCTGGAAAGAGCTACATATCATGCAGCCTTTGGGAGAAAGAAGTCATCAAAGGTGTTAACCAGCATGGACCCTGCAAGCCTTACAACTGGCCAGCCAGGTTGAATATGCCCACTGGTACAATACTAACATGTCTGTTATGGGGGAAACAACTGTGCTATGATTGGACTGGAGGCCTGCCCCATATCAGAATACTACTATTGCCAAACCTTTTGATTTTTAATTGCTTTTCTCTTTACTGTATCTTGGCTATCTCCTTATCAGACAATGAGATCTTCAAGGAAGGACACAATCTCCTCCCATCTCACTCTCAGCTTGGCAGATACTCAATAAATGACACTCAGCATCCTAATTGGATATGATGTGGAGGCAACAGAAAGTCCTTACAGAAGCCTTTAGGGGATTGTGAGAGTAGCTTCTGTTTTCCCTCCCAGCCACCTGGCAATCTCATTCTAGTGACCCTGACATGGAATCAGCTTAGTGTGTCTGAGATGCTAGCCTAATGCAAGGAGAAAAGAGGGGAGCCCAGGGACTAGCTAAATAATCAAACGCATAGGGCCAGTACAGATGCTAGGAGAAAGAGACTTGGTGAGATTTTATTTTATTTATTTTTGGAGAGAGACACAGAGACAGACAGAGAGGGAGAGGGAGATAGATAGAAATGGGCGCGCCAGCAGTCTCTCAGCTGCTGTGAACAAAATCCAGATGTGTGCACTCCTTTTTGGTCAAGTGTGGCATTGCGCCCTTGTGTCACTTTGCATCTGGCTAAACGTGGGACCTGGTGATTGGAACCGAGTTCTCAGGCTTAGCAGGCAGGCGCCTTAACCACTAAGCCATCTCTCCAGCCCTGGTGAGATATTTGTATCTCATTGGGCAAATGACAGTATCATATACTTAAGAATGGCCTGGTACACTCATCTAAAATTCCTAAGTATGCAGTAAATTCTTATTCATAAGCATAATTAATTCATTTAAAAACATTTTTACTTGTTTATTTTCAAGCAGAGATGTTGTTGAGAGAGGGTACACCAGAACATTGCCACTGCAAAGGAACTCCATATGCATGCAGCCTTGTGTGTAGCTGGCTTTATGTGGGTACTGGGGAGGTTGAACCTGGGTTGTCAGGCTTTGCAAGAAAGAGCCTTTAACTGATAAGCCATCTCTCCAGCTGACAGTTAATTCTTTACCAATCATACCCAAAAGTGCATTTGGAAGATATTGTGAATTGTTCAGCAAATTCAGTTCTACTGTTAGGGACAGCTCCCATCTTATTGTGTGATGGATGACAGTATAGAACATGTGTAATAACAATTAGGCCTTCAAGACCCATGGGTCCTTCTAAGGGTGGGTACATCACTGTCTACGATAAGGGATAAGGGCCTCAATAGTGGGCCTCAAAGAGTCCCAAAGGCAGACACTGCACAAGCTGGTGGTAAGAAGACATTTGTCTAATACAGTGAGGTAAATAATTACAGCAATCAATCTTTTTAAAGAAAATTTCACGAGGAATTTATAGAAAGAACCAACCATTAAAAAAAGGAGGGTGAAGATTAAAGGAGTGAATGAAATATAGATTAATGAAGTAAATGTCTTAATAATGGTACAACAGAAGAATGTCAATGCATGAGCTCCTCACATTGAGTGATGCTCTGTCCCTGGAGCAGTATTGATGCTTCCTAGTTCCTTTAATAGAGTTGTCTGGATGGATCTCTGCCTTGACTATGATTAAAATAGCTTGATTTAAAGCATTTATCAAAATGGTATTGCATACTTAAACTAATGCTGTTGGATTTTAATGCACACACAAATCATATAGCTATCTTGTTAAAGGGCATGTTCCTGTTCAGTAAGTTGGGGTGGGGTCTGATGTTCTGATTCTTTTAAAGTTTCCTGTTGAGACTGATGGTGCTGGTTGGCGGATCATATTTTGAGGTACAAGGCCTGATGCACAATGAACACACATGTAATCACAAATACACACAGCATAAATATCCATATTCCTCTATCTGCAATTTAAAAATTTCACAAAGGAGTTATCTGTGATCCCATGGAAAACCTCTACCTAATAGGCAGAACTTGTGACTTTGTTTTCATTCAACTCCACTAAAAAGCTGCCAAAGGAAAGAAAAAGATGACTTCAAAAAATGCAAATGTTTTCAATGTTATTTTTGGACTTATATGAATTTAACTTATATTAAGAATTATAGCAAGAACTTTAATTTGGTTAAGACTTTTCTTGTATGTTAGGACAAGAAGATTCAGTATTTAAAAGCTAAATAATTTATTTAGCCTTCTGAAATTGTATCTTTAAATATCACCCTAGGGAAGAACAGTAAAAAAGAAATGGATTATTTAATAAATGGTTCTGAGAAAATACTTTACAATTTGAAAAAAATAATCAATTTAATCTCATATTACTGTAACCAAAATATATTTTAATGGATTAAAAATGCTATAATATATTAAGACTATAAAAGTACAAAATAGCCTTGATATTCATGGCCTCACAGTGATGCTAACTACACAAGACCTGCATAATAGGAGGAAAAAATGATGACATCAAAATACAAGAGAAACTAATTAAAAAGGAGAAGGGATTCAGTGGCAGAGGAATTTGACAGAGGGAAAAGGGATGGCAGTGGAAGAGGAATATGATTATGGTATATTTTCTATATGTATGAGGTTGTCAATAAAAAGTTATTTTGGCAGGGAGGTGCTGGAGATATGGTCAGTGGCTAAAGTGCATGCCTTAAAACTGAATGACCTGGGTTCAATTTCCTAGTATCCATGTAAAGCCAGATCACAAAGTGGTACATGCATCTGGAGTTCATTTGCAGTGGCTGGAGGCCCTAGCACTTGCTCTCTTGCTCTCGCTGTTTCTCTTTCTCTGCTTGCAAATAAATAACTAAGATCTTTTAAAAAGTTTTTTTTTCAAAAGTACAAAATAATACTTGATAAGGTTAAAAGAGTTGAAAGGCATCACAGAAGTTGTTACAGATTTTATTAGCTAACATTAAATTTTGTCTGTAGTCTTGTTCCTCTTACAAAGATGATGATAGTGATGGAAGAGAAGCACTGCTACAACGGAGACAAAGTAGTTTGGTAAGTCTATGCCCTTGTCAAAACTCACACCTGTATCTCCAAAAGAGAAAACTTCTATATAAATTAAAAAAAGAGAGCATAACAGAAAAACACACTTTCTGAGGTTGCTGGAGAGATGGCTTAGCAGTTAAAGGGCTTTGCTTGTAAAGCCTGTTGGCTTGGGTTCAATTCCTCAGTGGCCACATAAAGCCAGATATACAATGTGGCACATGCATTTAGAATTTGTTTACAGGGGCAAGAGGTTCTGGTGTGCCCATACTCTTTCTATTTTTCTCTTTCTCAAATAGATAAATAAAAATATTTTTAAAATAGCTGCTAAAAACACACAAACACTAAAACACCAGTTAATCAACTTGGAGAAAATGGTTAGAAGACACATAACAAGCCAAAAGTTACTGTTCTTCATTTATAAAAACATGATTTGGTAAGCATGATATTAATATTCCAATAGATATATAGGTCAGACAATAAATCATTAAAGAGGAAATTTAACGTTTAAAGTAATAAAATGCTAATTCATTTGTCATTGGTGTTGTATGTGTCATCAACCAAATTAGTAGCACTCAAAAGGAAAAGTGTCAACATGTGTTAGCAATGATGTGGTGTGGTAGGTTGAAACTGGCCTTCAGTGATGTGTGAAGAGTGTAACCTAATCCTTGACACCCATTATGGAACATTATAAGGCAAAATGGTGTTACATGTGTGTCTAAATTAAGGTCCTTGAGGTGGGGAATTTATCTTGGATTTTCCAGGCAGGTCTTACTTAATGCTAATCACAAGTGTTTTCATAAAAGGGAAGGAGGAAGGAAAGGAGAGAAAGAGAGAGAAAGAGAGAGAGGGAAGAGATATGATGTAATCAAGATGTTTGGAGTGATGTGATTCTAGCAGAAGTTCAGAGCCAAGGAAGCAAGTGTTTTCAAAATCTAGTTAAGCTAAGGAAATGGGTTTTCATCTAGGACTTCCAAAAGGAACCCACCCTGCACTTCTTAACTTTATCCCATGAAACTGATTTTGGATCTCTGGCCTTAAGAGCAAGAGAATAAAATTCCTTGGTTTTAAGACTCCAAGTTCATGGTAACTACTATAAAAATTTCTATGTTCAATAAAACAGCCTTTCTCACTAACTACAAATGGAATGCCAGTAATGACAATGATTTAGTGATTCTGAATCTTGGAATCTATTTTAAGGAGGGAATTTGGTAGTGAAAACGGTTCTCGTATGAAATGTCATTATCATTATAGTAGCAGCAAACTATAAGTAAATACATAGAGGAAAATATTGAATATATTATAAGGATGAATTATATTAAGTTATAAAAGTTATGTCATCAGCTTCTCCTGCCTCTGTGATGTTTGTCCAGGTTCATGATTAAACCCTTTGGAACCTCACAGAAACAAATCTTTCCTTCTGGAAGTTCTTTCTACCAGGTATTTTGGACACATAAAGCAAAAATGTAACTAATACACATACTTTTTATTATATTTATTTATTTGCAAGCAGAGAGAGAGAAAAACAGAGAGGGAGAGAGAGATATTAGAGAGGAGAGACTGACAGAGAGAATGGGCCCACCAGGGACTCCAGCAGCTGCAAACGTACTCCAGATGCATGTACCACTTTGTGCATGTGGCTTTACATGGATACTGGGGAATCAAACCTGGGTCCTTAGGCTTTGTAGGCAAGCACCTTAACTGCTGTGCCATCTCTCCAGCCTGACACACACTATTTTGACTATGCAAAAATCTATAGACACCCAGCTGGAAGAATATAAGCCAAACGATTTATTGGATGGAGATGAATGATTTTAGTCATACAATTTTTCTGTCTTCAAATTTTCTATAATGAATAAATGCATATTAGCTTTAGAGTGAAACACTTCTTAAAACCAGTAATTGTGAATGGGTGGGATGGGGACTTGGTTCTTGAGAAGCTGACCTGAGTAGGCTGACTAGGGACAAAGGCAGGAAGGAAGGGAAGAGTCATGTGGGGTCTTGTGGCCTGGCTAGTGAAGGTCCAGAAGAATGGGAGAAGGTGACGGTCTGTTAGAGTAGTTTGCCTTCAGTGTAAGAAAGAGCTATGCAAATACTTAGCTGATTTTGAGAAAAATAAGTTTACATATCCTTTACCTTACAAAATATTGTTAGAAAGAGGAGTTGAGTAACATATTTGATATTTACTGCTTACATGTTCTGGAAGAATCCTGACATTGTGAAAGTGTCCTCCCCCTTCCTGTCTACAGAATGCATGTAGTGAAGGATGGCATCCAAGCCCAGCTGGAGGCAGGGAGGGAGTTCTAACTAGTCCAAAGCCACTCACTGAAAACTCACCCTGCCTACCTTTTTAAAAAAAATTTTTTTATTAACAACTTCTATACTTACAGACAATAAACCATGATATTTCCCTCCCCTCCCCCATTCCCCTTCAGAGCTCCACTCTCCATCATATCCCCTCCCTCTCTCCATGAGTCTCTTTAAATTTGATGTTATCATCTTTTTCTCCTATTAGAGGGTCTTGTGAAGGTATTACTAGGCACTGCGAGTCATGGATATCGAGGCCAATTTCTGTCTGGACAGTTGCATTGTAAGGGAAGGATACGATGCCAGCCTATCTTGATGTACATTTCCAGAACTCAGATTTTAGCTCCTATAATCCCAGAACTTAGGGTAATGCCTTATATTCAATAAATACTCAAAAAGGTTTATAAATGAAGTAATCAGCCCCTGGTATTCCCCTGGCAATTGCTTTTGGTTCAAGAGTTGAAGGCATGAAGTTTTGCTTATCCCAACGAAGCTGAAGTGGACTTTTATTGTTACATGAGAGGTTCTCTGTGTCCTGCAGACTTTGAATGAAGAAGCACACTTCCCCAGAGGCTGTTGGATATCATCTTGCCACTTTGAGAGGCGACAGGAAGACAAGAACCTCAGCAAAGGAAAGAACTGAGAGAGTCTTGAAGAAATGGAGTTTACCGATCCCTAACTTCCAGTTATGTGATTTAATACATTTTCTTTTAGATGATTTGCAGTTTTTTTGTGTGTGATATGTATGTATGTGGGCATGCTTGTGTGGGTGGCCATAAGCGTTCATGTGGAGTTGATGTTGGTATCTTCTTCCATTGCTCTTCACTTTCTTTATGGAGGCAGGGTCTCTCACTTGAATCCAGAGCTCACTGATTTTGTTAGTTTAGCTAGCCAGTTTGCCCTGGGGTCCCATCTCTGTCTCACCAGGGATGGGATTATAGATAAGCAGCCACCTACATCTGGCATTTACAAGGGATCGGGGATCCAAACTCTGGTCCTAATGTTTGCACAGCAGATGCTTTATTCACGGAGACATCTTCCCAACCCACCTCCCCATATTTTTCTTTTATGACACAGCATCTCATGTAAGCCATGCATCCTAGGCTGTTCTTGAACTGCTTAGGTAGCTGAGGATGACTTTGAACTTCTGATCCTCCTGCTTCGACTTCTCAAGTGATTACAAGCATGCATCCCCATGCTCAATTTATGTAGTGCCAAGGCAAGTACCCTACCAACTGAGAGATATCTCCAGCCCTGTGTTGACATTTTCTGAGTTATAAAAATAGCATACTAGTGACTTTTATTTATTAAAAAACTCTCTGATTATATTTCCCTCCCACCACTCCTCTTTGTTGCCCAAACTATTATCTCTCCTCCACTGAATCCCCCTTTTCAAGTCTTTCTTTCATTTTTAGTCCCTCTTCCTACTTTGCTGTGTCATTAGTCACCTCTCATATTATGCAGGTTTTGTGTAGGTAGTGTCAGGTACAGTGAGGTTATAAATGTATTGGTCACTTTGTGTCTGAAAAACAGCATTTGAAAGCACTCCTTCTGTCCTTTGGTTCTTACATTCTTTCTCCCTCCTCTTCTGCAATGGTCCCTGACCCTTGGAGGGTGGGATAGAGATGTCTCTCAGTGCTGAACACTCCACTGTCACTTCTTCTCAGCACTTGGATGAGTTCTGAGTCTCCCCAGTAGTCACTGCCCTCTGAAAGGAGATGCTTCTTTACTGTCTTGGTGTTTTTAATGTAGAATGGGTCAAGATTCCAAAGGTTTTTCATGGCAAACCTCAAAAATATTTAGAATGTCTAGAATTGAAATTATTCTGTGCTGAGCACCAAAGTTTTATAAATTGTTCCTGAGTTCAGATTTTTATCCACTGATGGAGTTAGCTGTTTATGGGATTGACAACAAGGGACAAATGTCATCTTTTTGGTTGTGGAAAGGTACATAAGTGGTTATTTTCTTAGGGTAAATATATGTCAGCAAAGAGTTTCTTGTCTTAGGGTAGGATTTACATAACTCAGAATGGGGGAGCTTTATGCTGTAATAACAGGCAACCTTAACAAATGCTTATTTTTTTGCTGTGCAAAAAAAAAATCATGGAGGGTGGGTGGATGGGATCTACTGTCTGGGAGCAAAATTGATAGAGCAGTCAGTCTCAAATGGTGCTGGTCTCCTTGTGAGAGAAAAAGGGAAGATCTCTAAAAGGCACCACCCAGATGTTCCAACCAGGAACTGATGTGCACAGCTGCTTTACAGGCAGGTCCACTCACACAGCATCCCACTCTCAAGAGTTTTAGGCTAGGCTTAGTGTTGCCATCTTGAATTTTTCAATAATGTTCCATATTATCTTTTTTTTTTTTGAGTTAACCTTATGAATTATGTAGCATCCTTGGTGATCTGTATCATTTGTATGTACTTACACCTCATTGGCCAGAACTAGCCACATAGCTACACTTCAACCACAAGGGGGCAGAGAAATTCATCCTATTTTGTGCCAACAAAAGGGAAATGCAGAAATATTTAGTGAACAATACGACCACACAGTGTTTATCTCAATACTCTTGTAAGTCTGAAGGCAAGCTGCTTTTTGGTATTCAGATCTCTGAGTGGCTGGAAGAACTTATTTTAAGATGGCTCTTAGAATCTTGAAGAAAAGGAATCAATTCTAACTTCTATTCCTGGATATTCAGTTAGGAAAAGCTGTTGAAGCTTAAGGGCTGGAAAGGACAATGAGGTTCCAGGATGGGGCTTACCATAAATATCAAGGCATCCTTGGGTTAATGTGTGCAGGGCTGGGGGCTCTCTATTACAGTGTCCAGCTTTGGGGTTTGATGAATAAGCATAGGTTGGCAAACCAAAAGAACTGCAGCCTTGGATCTAAAACATAAGGCCACTCTTCATCAGTGTCCAAGGATGCATAGGCCCAGTCTTTGGCAAGGATAAAAAGATGAGAAGCTGGAGGCCCTGAACTTGGTAGGACTCCAGTTCTCTCTCTGCCATTTAGAAGTAGGAATTTTCCTTCTTCAAGCTGCTTCTGGCTCTGCAGTCTTAGAAAGTGTATGAAGAGGACCCTGTTTGGGAGAGAGGGAGAGAGAGAGAGATTGGACTTTCCCTTGGTAGCATGTGAATGTTAATTAAAGCAATATTGAAGGAAAGGGCTTTCAATCATATCTAGAGCTGGAGAAGCAGCTCATATGGCTTCTTATAGGTCAGCCAGAACATGCTAGGTAAAGCTATGGAAAGAGCCCTCTCTCCTTGAAGGGAACATTGCTCTCAGTCCCCAGGTCAGTGCAAACAAGCACTAGTGGATCCCCGAAGAGTAGCTGCTGGGTCAGAGGCAGTTTCCTAGTGCTTCAACTCAGCCAGAGAGAGGAGGCCTGGAAATGAGCTCATTGCCTGCAGAAATGATGTCCCTGTTGAATTCTGGCTACTCATGGACACACAAAGGACCTGTTCTATTCCTCCTTTGCTCATTAAGGCCGGGACTCCTTTGAGGTCCCCTTTGAATCTTCTGGAAGATAGGTGTGGTTAGGGAAAATAGACAGTGCAGTGGGCTTGACAAAACCAGTGTTTCAACTGTGTTAGATACTATTGGTGCCCTGCCCAGTTGCCCTGTGCCAAGAAAGAGCACCATCTGTCCATCTACTGCACATGCTGGCTGCTAAAGGATTGCAAAATTCTGCTTCTCCTGGGAATTGCCTTCAGGCAAGTGGCCACCTCCCCTGGAGGTTATGTGTCCTCTTCCAGAGAAGGGCAGCTCAAATGGCTACATTTATTATTATATGTGTTATATATATTATTACCAGGGGGATTCCTTCAAGTTAGGAGCTCCCTGCCAAGCCCACATTCTGCTCTACAACTTCCCCTGCCCTGTCTTGCTTCTCTCATTTCTCTCCTGATACCCCCTTTTCTAGTAAATTTTCTGTATCCAAATCCCCTGAGATTCTGCTTCTACAGTGCCCACTCTTCTTCCTGTGGGTTGGAAGAAATGTTTGATTCAAAAAGGCCAGACACCTGGCAGTGGGGAGCAGACAGGTGGAGTAGGGAGGTAGGCAAGGTTCTCTTTGTTCACAGGCGAAAACAAGCATCTCAGAGACTGGGGAGAACATATCCTTGGCAAAGACCGCAAGTCCAAGGGGACCTCCACTTCAGTGTAGGGGCACAGGCAGCTCTCAAAGAAGACATGGGCCAGATCTGAGCTGACACTGGGATTTGATGGAAGCCAGCATGGCTTGGTGAAACACCTATCAAAAGAAAGGAAAGCTTTTTCCTTTCTTCCCTTCTCTCTCCTCCCAGTTCACCCTTGCATTGGCAGAGCCCTGTTTCCCAAATTACTACTCATCCATCTGCATTTTGTCCCTGCCCTTCTGTCCCCTTAGATTGTCTCTCTCCCAGGTTGACCTTTTAAGAGGGACACCGAGTTTCTTTTTTGTCTCCTATTTTTCTCTTTGTTTCCATATTGGAGACAACTGCCTACTCACTCTTTGGGGTTCTTTCTGGCCCATCTTTCCCTCTCTCTGTCAGAGAAAGGCAGCCCAAATCCTGGCTTTTAACTAGCAAACAATACCAGTTCATTGTGTTTCTAGGCCACACAATTAGACTGTAGTCTTGGGGTCCAGCACCTCTTTGAATCTCTAAGGCCCTGCATAATGATTGGGCTGAATGCACGGAACCAGATTCATCCTCCATACAAATTTCCTTCTAGAGCCCTCTATAGAGGAAAATAAAAACCCGGTGTGCCCTATTCCCCTGAATCTACAGTTCTGAATGGGACTGAGACAGAACCCAGCTATCCGTAGCAGGCTTTGCCCTGAACCACTGCAGCAAGTTCTGAGGATGACCACTGATTTTATAGGCATTGAGAGGCAGGGCTAAGGGTATCTATTGCTAATAGATGTCTAGAGTGGCTTTTCTCAGAACAGGGACTTCCAATTTCTGATACCAGCACATGATATGCTACTGTTTCCACAGCCAGCTGAGTTGTTTAGGATGGGGGGGGGTGATTTTTGACTTTTGTTTTGGGTATCATGGCCCTCTCTTTCAATCCTTTAAAAAAATTTAAATAAGCAGATTCTTAAACTAGATGTATGTTATTGTTAAAATAGTTTCCATTTTCTGCAATGGATCCCTGACTGGTACAGTATGTATGTTTGTAGAATATTGAAAGATCAACTTATTCCCTTGGGTTATTTTGGAATGCGCGTGCGTGAATGTGGTGTGTGTGTGTGTGTGTGTGTGTGTGTGTGTGTGTTGTGCATGCATGTTGTATGTGTGTGGGCATATGTGTGTGCAGCTGCACATGCACATTTGTGCGCATGTGTGTGGAAGCCAGAGGTTGACCTTGAGGGTCTTCCTCAGTTACTCTCCTCCTTATTCTTTGAGGCAGAGTCGCAGTGAGTCTAGAGCTCACCGATTTGGCTAGTCTAGCAAGCCAGAAAGCTCTGGGGATTCCGTCTCTGCTTCTTTAGTGCTGAGATTGTGGGTGTGCACCATTACCATACCTGGCATCTTGTGTGGGTGCCGAGGATCTGATCTCAGGTCCCTGTGCACTTTACACACTGAGCCCTCTCTGTAGCCCCAGGACCAACTGCTTCCTATCTAGTGGGTTCACTGCACAGATGAGGATTTTAAGGTCCATAAATGTGAGTCAAATAGACGATGGCAGCTGTAGGACTGGAGTTGAGGATATTTTCCTTGGTCCAGTGCTCATTCTCACACCGGTGACTTTTCTGTTTTCCCTGCACTCTCCCTTTCCTGCTTTGCTCTCTAGAATGATTCCCCCTCCCTAAAGCAGAGTGAGATTGGTTCAATGATTTAAATATTTGCATTTTAATATCTTATTGCTGGTGGCACACAGAATCAATTTGTGCTTTTGTATCTTTAGATTATAAGCGTTAGTTTTGCAAAAGGACCCCAGAATTTATCTTTAGCTGTGCCATTTTTGTATTCTATGCTATCTCATCCTGAGCCTCTCTTTTCTCTTTTGAAACTTTCCAAGGTGGGGATAACACTCAGTGCTGGAGACTGCCCACATATCACTGGGCTGTACTATTGTGGTACATGCAGGCCCAACACCTCTGGCTGCCAGCCTTTACTCCTTTTGTCAAGATGGCTTTCTTTGGAATCTGAGTTACATCTGCTCCTGCAGAACTCCCCACCTCATGAAAGGTTGAATATTTGTCCTTTTGTCAAACAACAAACCCTTCAGAAAAATGATATAATTACCTCTAATTTACCATTTTAATCTATTCAACTTTCAAACATAAGGTTTGCTTCAAGGAATCCTGTCTACGTCTGGCAAACCTGGTAATGTCATGTAAAGTAACATAGGACACAGAATCTTTTCAGTCCCCACAGAGCAAAGCCTGTAGGGTAGAGGTTTTAGGTGAGATGAAGAATGATTGTGACCTATAGCCTAGACCTCCTCCACTCAACCCCAGGCCTTCTCTTGTTTTGCCTTTCTCTTTTCCTTCTTTCTTCCTTCCTTCCCTCCCTCCTTTCCCCTCCCTTATTGTTGAAAGTCAACTCAAGAAAAACAATAAGTAGTTTTAAAAATAGAGGCCTGTGGGGCTGTCTGCTGCATCTTAGTTCCTGGCACCCTGGCTTCCCCACCCTCTGGCTTTCAGCCATGGCAGGACCCAATGGACTCTAGGCTCATTCCCTGGGGCCTTGTCCACTTGCTCTTCAGCCACCTTTGGCCCGAGGGCTCTGCCCTGAGATTCAGCCTGGCCAAGAGTGGCCAGCAGAGCAGAGCGAGTTAGAGTGACCCACATATGCTGATAAAGCCTAAGTTTGTTGATTCAGGGACTTGCTTATTCTCTAAATAAACTTTCCTGTTTCAAAAATTTCTCTTTTAACTGGAGCTGAGTGTTTCCCTGTTACCCTTTCCCAAGGGAGATGCTTGTGTTTTCCTTTTTAGAAATTTATGTAAACTGTTCCCACAATTGTACTCACCAGATAGTAAGAGCCTTTGATCCCTCTTCTCAGGACAGGTCACTGGAGGGTGGGTATTCTGGCTGTGATGGAAGTTTCTTATCCTCTTGGAGTCCCATGGGGTTGAGTGGGTGGGAGGGGGTGAGAGGATCCCTGTGCAAGTTAAGAAGTAGGATTGAGGATGCACAGTGCTCTGAGGTCACGTGAGAACTGGCCACACAATAAAAAGGCTGTCACCTTGCCTCTGGTTTAAAGATGAGGACACTGAATCTCTCTCTCTCTCTCTCTCTCTCTCTCTCTCTCTCTCACACACACACACACACACAGACTGACTCATCCACAGCTGTGATGTAACTAAGAGGGGAATAGAAAGTCTAGTCCATGCACTCAGCCCCCACACTTCTCTGCTTCTCCAGCTAACAATGCAGGCTCATTACTGTATCAAGCAGTGATTGCCACACAAAATAAGCAGCCCCCAAACTTAATGGATTGAAACAACTTTTTACTTAGTTCATTATTACCAAGAGTTCATCCTTTTGGCTGAGCTGGGTGGTTCTTGGACTGATCTCCTATGAGTTCACTTATGAATCTTCCAGTCAGCTAAATTTGATGGCCTCACTCAGCTGTCAGGATTGGCTAGCACCTGGCTGGTGTGATGGGGCTAGCTGAATGACATGGTCTCGTAGTCTCATGTGAATGAGCAAAGGGTTATTCACAGGCTATTACCTGTGGGTTTCCCAAGAACAGTAAGAAAGTCCCAATACTCCCATACTTTTTATGTCCCTACCTGCATTGCATTTGCTGCTAGCCCATGAGTTGAAGATAGTCACAGAATAAAGCTGAGATCCAAGGAGCAGAGAAAAGACTTCATTGTCTGATGGAGGAAGAAGCGACATCCCTTTGCAAGTATGATGGTACAGAGAGAGGGGACCTTCTGGTCATTGCTGCAATCTACCACAGTTAAACAGTGCAGTGGCACACATGTCACTGGAGGGGATAGCTTAAAGCCCTGGTGTGGCCTTCAGTCCAATGCGCATTACTTAGTCACTGTCCACACTGCTGATCATACAGTATCTTGGGTTAAGCCATCTCCTCCCATCATCTTCAGTCCCTGACAGAGAGCAGAATGTGAATGGTTAGGATATGGAGCACTGGAGGAAAGATTAGGTATGAGGAGAAAGGGATGGGAAGGAAAGAAGTAAATACCAGGGCAATGAATGAGCCTAACTGAGCTACCGGCTGGGTACAATGTGGTGGGAACACTGCAAAGATGTTCTGTGACTCATATTCTGTCCTCATCCTGAACCCACTGTCTCTTCCTCTCAACCTGGATCCCACTGTCAGTAGCATGCCATGCCTCAGCTAGCTCCCAGAATTGGTCTATAATTTTTAGTATGTCTATGTTGTTTTCATATCAGGGTAATACTGGCTTCATAAACAGAGTTTGGTAGTGTTTCTTTCTTTTCTATTTTATGGAGTAGTTGGTGTTAGTTTCAAGATTTGGTAAAATTCACCAGTTAATCCATTTGGGCCAGAACTTTTTGTAGTTGAGAGTTTATTTAATAATTGCTTTGAAAATTTTGCTTTGCCAAGAGTATGGGAATAAATCTAGAATGAGACCAGGAGAGAGAAAAAATAAGGATCAAGGAGAGAAGTTACTTGACAGGTTAGGGTGGGAGGGATTTAGGGGTTAGGGAATAGGGACGGTAAGGAGGGAACTGCACAAAAGTTAAAAAAAAAACCATGAATCATTTCCACAGAAACCTTTCTTCTGGCTGGCACTCTACAAGATATAACCATCAATAAAGGAGGAGGGAAGAGTCTGACAGAAGGTGTCAAAAGTTTAACCCTCAAACTATGGATTCTGGCTGGTAAATTCCAGGCCCAGAACTGGGTTGCCTCCTACAGTGAGCTGTTGGCCAGGAACACCCATGAGGTTCCCAAACCATTTTAGGCCATTGCCAAAACACTTGATTACCTTTCAGAGCTAAAAGGTAAGACTCTGTTGCCGAAGATACCACCACAGGCTGTGGTGGTCACAGGTGGTCACAGGACATTGGAATACTATGCTGGAATCAAAAGGGAAACTAGTTTCCTCCTGGCTAGCCCCCATAGTGCTAAAAAGCCCTATAGGAGTTGCTGAAGAACAACAGCCAACAGAATGAATAAGCAGGGGACCCTGCAGGCTACAAAATCAACTAGCCAGACAAGAAATACACACTTGTGCAATAGTGGCATGTAGCCTCTGTGAGTAACAGCTATTCTCTGATTGGACATGAGGCCTGCTCAGTGGGAGAGAACTCATATCTGGTACTGGAAACCAGTCAGAATTCTATGGTCAGGAAGCCGACTTCAGAGAGAAATCCCCATTGCTCTCTGGAGAAGAAGAGTGGGCTTGCACACCAAAAATTTGCTCAAATAACTTTGTATGCCCCTTTAACCTAAGCTGCCCTCACTCTTGGTTGGAGAATCTGTTTTATTTTACAGAAGACAGAGAAAATGGGGGAGAACTAAGATCCATTGATAAGACAAGAAGATAGCTGACTACCCACGATGAGATTTGCCACCTTTACACCACATCTGCCAGAGACCAAGAGAAATTGCAGAGGAAGGTACAACATGAATACAGCTCTTACTGTTAGCCTGACAACCAGCTCCAGGGCAATGGTGACAGACATTGTGATCAGCCAAAACCTATCCAAGCAGAAATCCAGAGGCTACAGAGAACTCAACACTAAATCACACTGCCAACAGGCCTGCTGTGGCTCAGAGAACATTGTGGAAGAACAGTAAGAAATGTTGTAAGAGCCACAGTGTAGTTAGGAATACCCTGAGGCATACACCCCCATTTACCCCACAGGGACAGACTGGGGACATCATGACCCCACCGTGAATACCATAACTCCACTGAGGAGGGTCCCCAGGGTAATGGGAGCAGGAGTGAGGGGATAAAAGAGTAAAACCTAGCCGGGCGTGGTGGCGCATGCCTTTAATCCCAGCACTTGGGAGGCAGAGGTAGGAGGATTGCTGTGAGTTCGAGGTCACCCTGAGAATACATAGTGAATTCCAGGTCAGCCTGAGCTAGAGTGAGACCCTACCTCAAAAAACCAAAAAAAAAAAAAAAAAAAGTAAAACCTGTAATAATATATATAATAAAAAGTTGCTTTGATTTCATTGTTTGTTATATGTCTGTTTTAATGGTTTATCTTATCTTGTTTTAATTTTGATAGGTCAAACATATCTAGAAATTCATTCACTTCTTTTGGATTTTCCAATCTAGTGGAGTATATGTTTGTAGGGTAGGTCCTTATTTTCTGAATTTCATTAGTATTTATTTTAATGATTTCCTTTTCATCTCTAATTTTATTCATTTGTGTCTTCTCTTTCTTTTGGTTTGTTTGGATAAGGGTTTATCCATTTTTTGTACTTCAAAAGAACTAACTCTTTATTTTATTGATTCTTTATTTTATATATTTTTTTGTTTCTACTTCTTTAATTTATGACCTGATCTGAGTTATTTCTTTCTGTCTACTGATTTTTGATTTGGCTTATTCTTCTTTTTCTAAAGTCTGAAGGTGTATCATTAAGTTATTTATTTGAATACCTCACTAATTTCTTAATATTTGCACATAAATTTCTCTTTTGGGACTGCCTTCATTGTATCCCATAGTTTTTACTATGTTGTGTTTTCATTATAAAGTGATTCTAGATACTTTTGATTTCCTTCTTGACTTCTTCCATGACCCATTAATCATTCAATATTGTATTGTTTAATTTCCATAAGTTGAGTATATGTACTATAATCTTTCTTGCTATTGATTAGTAGTTTTATCCCATTGTGATCAGGTAGTATATAAGGAATTATTTGAATTTTCTTGTATTTGTTAAGATTTACTTTGTATCCTAATGTATGACATAATTTAGAGAATGTTCCCGTTATTGCTGAAAAGAATGTTTATTTGGTAGTATTTGGATAGAATGTTATGTAGATGTCCATTTGTACTATGATGTCATTTAATACAGATGCTTCTCTGTTTATTTTTCACTGGGATAACCAACCTGTCAATTGGTGAGATCAGGGTGTTGAAAACACCTACTATTGTGCTTGTGTTACAATATGACTCTTCATCTAGTAGTATTTTATTAATGAAATTAGATGCATTCATGTTTGGTGTATATATGTTTATAATTGTAATGTCCTCTTGTTGGATTGTTCCCTTAATCGATGTAAAATGACCCTCTTTATCTCTTCTAACTAATGTTGGTTTGAAGTCTATATTGTCAGATATTAGAACAGCAATGCCTGCTTGTTTCCTAGTCCCATTTGATTGAAATACCGTTTCTATACTTTCACCCTAAGGCAAACTCTGTCTTTTTTGGAAAGGTGAGTGTCTTGGAGGCAACAAATAGAAGGATGCTGCCTTTTAATCTGCTCTGCTAGTCTGTATTTATTTATTTATGAGACAGAAATATTTGAGAGAAGAAAGAGAAAGAGAATGGGTGTGCCAGGGTCTTCAGCCACTGCAAATGAACTCCAGACACATGTGCCACCTTGTGCATCTGGCTTTATGTTGGTCCTGGGGGAATCAAACCTAGGTCCTTTTGGCTTTGCAGGCAAGTGCCTTAATGGCTAAGTCATTTCTCCAGCCCTAGTCTGTTTCTTTGAGTGTGGAATTGAGACTCTTAATACTTAGAGTTATTATTGAAAGGTGCCTATTAATTCTTATCATTCTTACTGATTTTGTAGCATTTGATATTTTTATATTAGCCTTTTCCATTAACTGTTATTCAAATGTGATTTATTCTTTCTTATGTCATGTGTTTGTGATTTTCCTTCTCTTCAGTCCAAGGGATCCCTTTAAGTCTTTTCTGTAGAGCTGTCTTAATGGTCATATGCTCCTTTCATCTTTTTTTTTTTTTTAATCATAGAAAGTTCTACTTTCTCCTTCAATTATAACAGGTAGCTTTGATGGATACAGTAGTCTAGGTTGACAGTGGTTGTCTTTCAGAACATGAAATACTGAGTCCAAGCTCTTCTGGCTTTGCTATTGAGTTTATGTTGAGAAATTGGATATTCTTTGCATGGGCCCACCTTTATAGGTGCCTAGGTGCTTCTCTCCTGCTATTTTCAATATATTTTATGTTACTTAGTAGTTTAATTACAATATAAAAGGCGAGATTCTTTTCTGATCATGTCTGTGAGGTGTTCTAAATGCCTCTTGTATCTGTATTTGCATCTCTTTGCTTAATTTTGGGAAATTTTCTTATATGTTTTTGTTAAAAATACTAGCTATGTCTTTAAATTAAAATCATTATTCTTCTTGTATGCTCAGAAATCTTAGATTTTATCTTATAGTGCCCTGAATGTCTTGAAATTCCTGCTCATAACTTCTTATTAATTCATCTTTATCCTTGTTGGAATGTTCTATTTCTTCTACCTTGTATTCAAGCTAAGATAATCTGTCTTCTCCTTGACCCATTATATTGGAAAGACCTTCTTTTTTTTTCAGATAGGGTCTCATTCTAGCCCAGGCTGACCTGGGACTGACTCTGTAGCTCCAAGTTGGGCTTAAACTCTCAGTGATCCTCCTACCTCATACTCCCAAGTTCTGGGACCAAAGGTGTGTGCCACCAAGCCTGGAAAGACTTTTCTTTCTTTCTTTTTTTTTTTTTTTAAAGAAAACCTTTTTATTGACAACTTCCATAAGTATAGACAATAAACCATGATAATTCTCTCCCACCACTCCCATTTTCCCCTTTCCAAATCACTAGTCCACTGAATCCCTTCTTCTTTCCCATTAGTTTCTCTCTGTTTTTATGTCATTATTTTTCCCTCCCATTATGAAGATTTTGTGTAGGTAGTGTCAGCCATTGTGAGGTCATGGATATCAAATCCATTTTGTATCTGAAAGACAGCATTGTAAGCAGGCCTACCTTTCCTTTGGCTCTTACATTCTTTCTGCCACCTCTTCTGCAATGGACCCTGAGCCTTGGAGGGGTGATAGAGATACCTCACTTAGTACTGAACACTCCACTGTCACTTCTCAGCTTGATGGTGAGCTTTGAGTCACCACCATTTGAAAAGAGAAGATTCTCTAATCAAAAGTGAGAGTATTGTTAATATATGAGAATAAACATAAGTGTTTAGAGGGCAGTGTGGCGGGTATAACATATGCATTTAGCCATACAACAGTAGTTGTTTCCCCCTAGGGCTTATGACTTCCTCAGCCATAGGCTTTTGACTAGGTTTTCAGTACCAAGCATGTATCCCCTCTTATGGAGTGTGCCTCCATTCCAAGCTGATAGCAGTTGGTTTCTCCTATAACAGACATGCCACTATTGCACCAGTTGGCACATTTGGGCTGGTTAGCCAGCTGTAATGCTTGTAGGGTCCACTGCTGGTTAACACTGTTGATAGCTTCCCTCTCCCCAAAAGCTGCATGCTGCATAGCTCTTTCCAGGATTCTGGCAGCTTGAAAATAGGGAGATGGCTTCCACCTCCATTCCAGCTTGATTTCTCAGTGACCTGCAGCCCAAGCATGTGGAGTCTTCAGCAGTAGGGTCTTACCATCTAGTTCTAGAGAGCAACCAAGAGCCTTGGCAATGGATTTAATATTTTGGGGGCATCAGGGGCCTCCCTGGCCAACAACTCACTGGAAGGTATGCCACTCCAGGCACTAAAATCTTTCCAAGAACAATCTATGGCTTTTGGGTACAACATTATCCACCTCCACAGGATATTTCTGCCCAAACTCTCTTTTCTAACATGTATATTATTAGCTAGCAAAGAAGTAGGTTGCCATATGGCTTATTCATAACACATTAAAGTTTCTCTTCCCATCCCTTCTCTCCTCTACTCCTTCCCCTGATCCCACTTAGACTATTCCACCCCCAGTATTCTGTCCCTCTACTTACAGAACATAATACCCTCCCCTGAAGCCCACCCCTCTCCACCATAATCTCATAGCTTCTTTCTAGATTCCTGGCCTCTACTGTTGACTTTTATTCCAACTCACATACAAATCTAAACATTTGAAGTAATGTTCCATATATGGGAGGGAACATGTGACATTTGACTTTCTGGGCTTGGGTTACACTTAGTTAGATCCTTTCCAGCTCCATTCATCTCCCATCTAATTTAATAATTTAATTTTTCTTTACAGCTGAAGAAAACTCCATTGTGTAAATATACCACATCTTCATTATCTATTTTTCAGTTGAAGAGCATCTAGGCGTGTTCCGTTTCCTAGCTATTGTGAGTAGAGCAGCAATAAACATGGGTGAGCAATTATCTCTGTAGTAATTCATAGAGTCCTTAGTGTATATGCCAAGGACTGGTATAACTGGATAATATGGTAATCTACTTTTAGTTCTCTCAGGAACCTCCACACGGATTTCCACTGTGGCTGTACCATATTATATCTCACCAACAATGCAGAAGGATTCTTCTTTTTATATACCCTTGCCGGCATTTATTATCATTTGTTTTCTTGATGATAGCCATTCTGCCAGGAGTGAGCATCTAAAAGTAGTTTTAAAATTTTTTAAATTTACTTATTTGAGAGAGAGAGAAAAAGGGAGAGAGAGAGAGAGAATATGGGCATGCCAAGGCCTCCAACCACTGCAAACTCCAGATACATGCACCACCTTGTGCATCTGGTTTATGTGGGTCCTGGGGAATCAAACCTGGGTTCTTTGGCTTTGCAGGCAAGTGCCTTAATTACTAAGTCATCTCTCCATGCCCTTAAAGTAGTTTTAATTTGCATTTTCCTGATAACTAAAGATGTAGAACATGTTTTTAGATGTTTTGTGGCCATTGATATTTCTTCTTTGAGAACTTTATATTCAGTTCTATGGCCCTTTTTTATTGGGTTGTTTTTCTTTATATTATTTAGTTTTTAAGCTCTTTATATATTCTGAATATTATTGTCAAATGTATAGCTGGCAAAGATTTCTCTGTATTGGTGAGAGTTTCTATGAAGATTTTTATTTGACTTAGTTTCTTTTTTCATTTCCAGTATTTCAGATTAGTTTTCTTTCAGTATCTCTTTTTTCTTACTCATATGTTGTATTAACTCCTTATTTCATTTAGCTGATTATTTCATTTCCTGTGTTCTCTTGGAATTCCTTTAGGAATTTGCTTTCTTCTTTGGTTCATTGCTTTCTTATTTATTTACTGTGTGTGTGTGTGTGTGTGTGTGTATGCATGCAATCTAGGCCTTTTCATTCCTTTGGGTAGCCTGGGAATTGAATTTAGGCCAGCAGCCTTTTCAAGCAAGTGGCTTTAACTTATGAGCCATCTAGCCAGTCTGATTCCTTTGAACATACTTATAATCACTCTTTTGAGTTCTGTTTCTGGCAATTTGTCTAAATCAGACTCACTGGAGGTCATTGTTGTGAGATTTGTATGTTTTGAAGGGATATGTTGCCTTAATTTTTCATTTTTCCTATATTATTGCAGTTTCTTATATTTTTTCAGCTCAAGTCGTTTCATTGGTTGGATTTTCTGTTTGTTTTATCTGCTTTATTTTTAGACATGCATCTTCAGAATAGGAACTGTAAGTGCCAGCTATGCCCTCTGTATCACTCCCAGAGTAGAATACTAATAGCAGGAGTGACCCAAGCTGGTAGATATACCTCCATTGCCAATGTCTTAGTAGTGAATTAACAACAATAGTCATTTTGAACTTCAAAAATTGCTGGTGTGAAACAAACAGGGCTTTGGACAATACTTAATTGTTTTATTCTTGTATCTCATTTGAACCCTAATTTACCTTCTCAGATTTATATTTCAGAGCTGTGTGTAAGTGTGTGTGCTCTATTCTATTTTTATTTTTTTAATTTGTTTTACAGCAAGCTGCTCCATATTTTTATTTTTATTTACTCACTTAAGAGAGAGATAGAGGGGATGGGCCTCTAGCTACTGCAAATGAACTCCAGATGCATGTGCCACCTTGTGCATCTGGGTCCTGGGGAATCAATCCTGGGTTTTTTGATTTTGTAGGCAAGAATCTTAACTGCTAAGCCATCCCTCCAGCCCTGTGTGACCTATTCTGGACAGTGTGCTCTGAGCACTAAATTTGTAGTTAGCTGTCTCTTATTATTTCCAGGCCAGGGATATATTTCCTTTTTACTACTTAAGCAACTACGATATCCTTCAGAGTTCTGTTGAGACTAGGAGAAAAGAAAATCACATGAACTCATGCTAATAACTCAGGGGAGAGAGAAACAGAAGGGAAGAGTTTGTGTGAGAGAGAGTATCAAAGACAAATGACACTTTTCTGATATGCAGAGTTTTCCCAGGACCCTCAAGTGCCTGCTGGGCATTGCAAATAGGAGAGATACAGAGCGTAAGCCAGAATGAGAGGCAAATTTATTTATTAGAAAGAACAATCCTGTCTATTGTCTTATAAATGAAATTGATTGGAAATTAGAAGGATATAAGAAGTTTGTTGGAAGTTGTACATAGAATGGTTCAAATCAAAACCTGATAAGTTAATATTACTGACCTATTCACTTTAAAAGTAGTTAATTTCACTCAAAACTCACTAAAGTGCTGAGAAGAAGTGACAGTGGAGTTTTCAGTGCTAAATGAGACATCTTTATCACACCCTCCAAGGATCAGGGACCATTGTGGAAGAGGTGGTGGAAAGAATGTAAGAACAACAAAACAAAACAAAACAAAAAAAAAAAAAAAAAGGAGGAGTGTTTACAACACTGTCTTCTAGACACAAAGTGGCTGTGGTATTCATGACCTCACAGTGGCTGATGCCACCTACACAAGACCTGCATAATAGAAAGAAAAAAAAGTGATGACATACAAATAGAAGAGAGACTAGTTGGAAAGAAGGATTCAGTGGAGGGTGATTTGGGCATGGGAAAAGGGGAGCATTTGGAGGGGATTATGATCATGGTATATTGTCTAGATTTATGGAAGTCATCAATAAAAAGGTATAAAAATAAAAAAACCCAAAATAATTAATTTCATGTGGCATATATTTTTACCAAAATTAAGAAATAACTAAGAAGTAATGAAAAAATTTTGTGAATTTTAAGAAACAAATAGTAACAAATAAGCAAGAACATGAAAATCAACCTGAAATAGCATCATTGTTAGTAACTTAAGAGATGGGCATTGAGGGGGAAACCTAGGTGACATTGATACATATTTTTTATAGTTATTGAAAACAGGATCCTGGAACAAATTCAGGACCTGGTTTGGACATAAGGAAGTTTCTGGAAGAGAGAGCAATGAAGCATCTGGACAATTTTATAAACAACCCCTCTGGCACCAGAGTGGTGTGCGTGCTACTGTCGAGCTTTGCCCAGGACATGAGCTATCTAAAGAGGAGCATGCTGAGCCTGCAGTGTATGGAGGTCAGGCTTGTTCTGAGGAGGGGACAGGAAGAAAACCCTGTTGTTTCCTAAAGGAATGATCACTTTGATTGCATGAGAAGTCCTGGAGGAAGTACAAAGTTATGGTGACTGTCCAATTTTCTTCCAGTGAGGGAACACAAGTGCCAGCTTTGAATCCTCCCTTTGGAGAATTGAAGTCTCCCTTTGGGAGAACCTGGCATTAGCCAATGCTTTTGGAGCAAACATGGCACCTGCTTTTTAGGGAGCTGGAGGTCCTCAGGGACCTCTGGGAATTAGAACCATGGCTGAAAATATCATTTGGAATAAGAGTTTCTGGGGGTGAGGGGGAGCCATGAAAGGTCCATTTTTCCAGAACAAAACCCAAGGCAAGCCTTCAGTTTCGAGACATCCTATAGTAGCGATGGGGCCTATCCCATCTTCAGCAATCTAAACAAAGTATGACATTTAGCACTCATTCACTGAGGCATCACTGATGCTAGAGATCAAAATGAGATAGATTCAAACTCTGGCTTCATGGCCTCTGATGGTCCAGAACTTTCTTTGGGTGATTTCTGTGGACTCTTGTAGGCTGTCTTCCTCATTGTGCCTTTGGTACTGGTTTCTACCTCCAAAATACCAAATAGCTATTTTGTCTTTGTATTAAAAACCTAAACATAAGCCAGGCGTAGTGGCACACGTCTTTAGTCCCAGCACTCGGTAGGCAGATGTAGGAGGATCACCATGAGTTTGAGGTCACCCTGAGACTACATAGTGAATTCCAGGTCAGCCTGGGCTAGAGTGAAACCCTACCTCGAAAAACCAAAAAACCAAAAAACAAAAACAAAAACAAAAAAACCTAAACATATTCAGAACTTTCGGTTTTCCTTCTAGTTACATCACCTCCTGCGTCTTGTTACTCTTGTGGAAGGTTTAAGGATTCATGTATCAACTTCAACTAATTTCAAAAACTCTCCTTCCTCAGTCTCCTTGTCCCCACTACGCTGTACCCGTTTCTTTCCTGTCTCCTGTCAGCTAATAACTCTGCACCTTGTTTAAGTGAGGTAATTTTCCTTCTCTCAAGTTTTGGCATCCACTGCCAGCCAAGCTCATGGTGCTTGGTTCTATGCAGCAGCTTTCTCTAGGCAATCAATCCTGAACAAACATAATGTTTGCCTGGAGAGGACTTCTGAGAAGTCCAGCTCTCTCCTTAATTATAGACAATTTAGCTGACTTGAAAAATGAAACATTTTCTCATTATATCACTATCATGAAATAGCCAAATCTCCATCTCCTTGATCCAAAAAAACAGGAGTAGAAATTATTGATCTGGTAAATATTTTGAGATGCAGCATTCTCAGATCATCAGATTAAAGATTGAAAAAGAGGCATTAACATGAAAACCCTACCAAAATGTGTTTTAAACCCATGTTTCCCAGACTTCATTGTATTCTCGAATCTCATGAATATCTTCCTAAATGCAGGCCATCATGGGGCTGGAATTCTTGCATGTCTCACAAGCTTCCAGGTGCTGCCGGGCTCCTGATCTTACAGACCACATTTCAAATAACAAAGTTATGCGTCAATGACTTTCAAATAGACTCCCACTAGATTTAATTGGGGGGCTTGAAAAGTACTGATGCCTGAGCTGACCCCATGATTCTCATGTAATCAAGAGTGTTTAAGCATGGAATTTGCGAATATTCCCAGTGATCTGGATATGTAGAGCCACAGGTCTGGCACATAGCCTCCAGTACATGTCTTAATATTTGATCTTTTCTTAAATATAGAGGGCAAGTTCATACAGAGTTGAGCATATGGAAAGCACAACGCCTTCCTGTAGGGGAAACTAGTGACTACATTCTAAGCAGTCCTTGAGGGTTCTGGGAAGCATTGTATAGGATAAGTAACTCTCCATGTGTGGTGGTTTGAATGTGAAATATGCCCCCTTCCCCACCACAATTGCCTTATGTGTTTGTGATTGGGTCTTTTGCTCAGTCCCCAACTGGTGGAGCAACTGGTGGAGGTGGAGCCTTACTGGGGAAAGTATGTCATTGGAGGCAGACCTTGGAGTTTATTAGTCTAGCCCTACTGGGTGTTCACTAACAAGCTCATTCTTTTGTGGCTCTGTCCTTGCTGCTGATGTGTGATGATATGGGTTAGCTCTGCCATGCTTTCCCGGTCATGATAAAGCTTCCTCTTGAAAATACAAGCTTGAAATCAGCCTTTTCTTCCATGAGCTGCTTTTGGTTGGGTGTCTTGCCCCAGCAACAAGAAGGTAATAGGCACACCTTGTAATCTAAAGCCAACTTAAAAGGGGATACTAAGCTGGGCGTGGTGGCATACACCTTTAATCCCACCACTTGGAAGGCAGAGGTAGGAGGATCACCATGAGTTCAAGGCCATCCTGGGCTAGAGTGAGACCCTACCTTGAAAAACAAAACAAAACAAAAAAAAAAAGGGATACTAATAAAAAAAGATGGCAAATTGAGCTAAGATAAGAATAAGAGGATAAAGTGACAGTAAAATAAAATGGTATAAACTAACAAATATTTGTACAAATAAGATACAACAAGAACAATGTTTATGTTTAAAAAGTAAGCTATAGATGACATAGGCAATATTTGATCTTATATTTGAACCTACAAAAATAACAGCTTCATATGGTTTAAACTAATAGCACAATTAAAAACTATATGATTTAATAAATGACAAAGCAAAAATGAGATAAAACATTAGGAGTTAACACAGGAAGAAGTCCCTTAGGTAGATTGCTATGCGTGGACAAGTATAGGGCTTGGGATAGGTGCCTTTCTCATTTATTCTTCTCATCTGGGTCTCCCTGAGGCCTAGGGTCTAGGGTCCAAGGCTGAAAGCTCTTGGTACTGGCCATCTGGCTTTTGGTTGTGTGTCTTGAGATATTTGCCAGGACCCTTAACTACCCCTCAGTAGGGAGAAAATTGTTTAGCTCAACTCACTAGCAAATAGCTCACAGACTGCCAAAATTCTTATTAGAGACATGTAGGAAGATACTGCTGGCCAGCTTTGCAAGTTCAATTCAATTTATTAAGCATTGATTAAATTCCTTCTCTGTGGCCAGGGCCTATAGTAGGTGCTAGTGATAGGGCAGTAAACAAGAGAGTAGAGTAGTAATTAAGGTAAGTAATTAAGGTGTGGTGGGGTGAGGGTCCTGGAGTGCAGTGTGGAAGCAGACAGGTGTAGGAGCAGAAGTAGATGCCGTGGGTTCAACAACTTCTGCAGTTCTGAATGCTATCTTCAAAGAATATCCACAAGCATCTTATACAATGAAGAAAAGTATGATTTCTATAGGTGACACAGTAGCTGGTTTTGCTAATGCTGCAGTGATTTTTTACTTAAATTCACATTTGAAGGGAATTTGAAGGACATGCTAAATGCTAGTTACCTTTTCCCCACTCAAGTTCAGGGAACCCCCTATATACCAGTCAGCCTGATGACTGCAGCTTAAAGATACTTAACATGACTAAAGCAGGGAGTCAGAGGAAGGCTGAGGATTACTTTTTGGGACAGATGTCAAAGGATTTGTGATATAGGTAGGGGACCCTCCATAATGCTACAGATCTTAGTCTGGCTTGAAACATGCCTGTGCAGTTGGGCTTATCTTTTTGGGGTGCCTGTTTTTTTGCCCTGAGAAGAACATTACCCTGGGAAAGGAAAATATGGAGACTGGAGCAGATCAGGATCTCTCTCTTAACTAAGCTCCAAGACCAGCTGAGTTGGGCTTAGATTAGTCAGGCTAGCTGACTTGCAGATGCGTGAGCATGATAACCAATTATTTTTAACTGTTTTAATTGATAATGTTCATACATGTACATAAGGAAACCAACTCTAATTGCAAGATGATACTGAATTTGGGAGATGGTTCTTACTTACTTATTACAGTAATATTTATTTATTTTTTCTAGATCCTAGCAGTTGGCCATTTATGGTCTTACTTTACATAAAACATACATGAAGGTTGAAGAGATAGCTTAGCAGCTAAGGCCTTTGCCAGCAAAGCCAAAGGACCCAGGTTTGATTCCCAGTACCCATGTAAAGCCAGATGCACAAGGTGGCACATATGTCTGGAGTTTGTTTGCAGTGACTAGAGGCCCTGACATTCCAATTCTTGCTCTCTATCTGCTTCTCTCTCTCTCTCAATTAATTAATTAATTAAATGTTTTTAACACACATGCATGAGCTGATGTAACTCAGAACTAAATGAGGGTGAGGATGGTTAAATAGGAAAGGCAATTAGATTAATTCAGTTCAACAAATATATAGTTCAAGGTACTTTTCTAGTTACTAGAGACTCAGAGAGATAAGTCCCTGCTTCATGGAAACTTCCCTCTAGCAGCACTCACTAGACATATGGGGTGTTTAATTCCCTAGTATAACCCTGTTATCCAATCAGGGGTTATGGGAGAGAAGACACAAAGAATCAGGGAAGTTTGTATCAATGAGCTTTTAGCGTGTGCAAAGGATTACTTAATGTGAAAAGAAAATGTAAGTAATGGATGAAAGCCTGGGAAATAAGTAGTTATGAGTTTCATTCAAAACAGGGTAGCCTCATGAAGTTAAAAAGTTTGTGTACAGCAAAGGACACTGTGATTAGAGCAAAGCGATAGCTTACAGAATGGGGAAAATCTTTGCCAGCTATACATCTGACAGAGGATTAATATCTAGGATATACAAAGAACTCAAAAAAGTAAACAATAAAAAAATCATCCAGGGGCTGGAGAGATGACTTAGTGGTTAAATGCTTGCCTGGGAAGCCTAAGGACCCTGGTTCGAGGCTTGATTCTCCAGGACCCATGTAAGCCAGATGCATAGAGGGTGCACGCATCTGGAGTTCGTTTGCAGTGGCTGGAGGCCCTGGCGCACCCATTCTCTATCTCTACCTGCCTATTTCTGTATCTTTCTCTCTCAAATAAACAAATTAAAAATAAAATATTTTAAAAAAAATCATCCAAGTGAAAATATGGGTCATAGAACTTAACAGAAAATTCTCAAAACAAGAAATACAAGTGGTTAATAAACACCTAAAAACATGTTCTACATCCTTAGCCCTCAGGGAAATGCAAGTTAAAATTACTTTGATATTCTATCTCACTTCTGTCAGAATGGCTATCATCCAGAAACCAAATGACAATAAAAGCTGGTGAGGGTGCAGAGAAAGAGAGACCCTTATCTGTTGTTGATGAGACTGTACACTGTACAGCCATTGTGGAAATCAGTGGGGATGCTTCTGAGACAGCTAAAAATAGATTTACCATATTATCCAGCTATACCACTCCTTGGCATATACCCCAAGGACAGGTTATTGTAGAGATACTGTAATTCAGATGGTTGACTGAATCCTAAAGTGAGCACAGAAAGGCCCTAAGTTTAATGAGTTCCTTAGGTCACAGATGAAGGGAGATAACAGCCAGGTAAATGGAGGTCATTTTTATTGCTGTTTAAAGGGAGGTTTCTTTTATGTCCAAAGCCCTCAGTGTATTACTTCTAGATTGTGAATTCAGAGAAAAGCATAAATGACAGTTCTAGCTTCAGGAAAACTGGAGTTCCAAGCTACAGATCAGTCAGTAGGGGAAGAAAGTACTATTAAATGCTGACAAAGGCTCAGTTAAAACTTTAATTTGCAGTAGCAATCAGTCACTATATGAACTTACACACAAATACATTTTTAAAAATTAAATTCAAGCTAGGCATGGTGGTGTACTTGGAAGGCTAAAGCAAGAGAATCAAGAGTTTCTTGGCTCAGGGCCTACCTAAGCTACATGAAACCCTGTCTCAAAAAAACTCTCTATCTCTCATTGCAAACCAATCAATAACTATAAAAAGTGGGCTGGAGTGATGGAGAGATGGCTTAGCAGTTAAGGTGCCCGCCTGCCTTAGAATGCTTGTTCAAATCTCCAGGTCCCACGTTTAGCCTGATGCAAAAGTCATGCAACTACTCAATGTTGCACATGCGCACAAGGGGGCACACACATCTGGAGTTCATTCACAGTGCCTGAAAAGGCCCTGGAATGTCCATTCTCTCTGCCTCTTCCTCTCTCTCTGCTCTCTCTCTCTCTCTCTCTCAAAAAAAAAAAAGAATGGGCTGGAGAGATGGCTTAGTAGTTAAGGCACTTGCCTGGAAAGCCTAAGGACCCAGGTTTGATTCCCTAATACTTATGTAAAGCTGGATGCACAAAGTGGCACATGCATCTGGAGTTTGTTTGCAGAATACAGATGTTCTGGCATACCCATTCTCTCTCTCTCCTTGCTAATAAGTAAGCAAATAAACACTGAATTCAAGTTTTAATCCACACGACAATTATAATAATCACAGCTCTCCCATTCTTCTCAGCCTCTGTGGCAGTGAGGTGGAGGCCGTGTGAATAATTCTGACCAAAGGGCTGAGGACAGAAACAATGTGTATCACTTGTCAGTATTTAGGAGTCAGCAATTGAGAGCCACTATCCTATCTCCACTATCCCTTCCTCCTTCCCTGTTACAGATGCCTTGGAAACCCTGTGCTTACTGCACCTGGCAATGGAGGCCTAATAGTATGGTTTATTTGTATTATAGCAGTCTAATCTATTCTTACTCATATATCCACAGATTCCACTCTTTCTTCCATTGTTGCAGATGTCCTAGTTTTTAGCTGAACATATGGCTACCCAGAGTAAAGATTGTTTCCCAACCTCTCTAGTGGCTTGAAACATCTCTTTTTTAAGAAGCATCTGTGTTACAGCTTTTGTTCTTTTCTTCATCCTGTAACCTGGAATATGAATGCTGCCATCTGTACAAAAGGTATAAGCCATAAATGGAGGAACAACAAGAGGTGCCAAAATCCATATTCCTGATACCAAGAGCACCATACCAACTGTGAACATTAATATTGGGTGTGTCACTGTTGTTGAATGCTTGGTAGTTTGTTTAGTGACTTGGCTGAACTAACTGTGAAGTTCATTATCCTGGTGGTACAATGCTTCTGATGTTCCTGCTCATATTTGTTTGCCTTGATTTTATTTTTCATTTTTTTCTAAGAAATTAGCACAGTGCTGTGTAGTTATTGACTATCATGAATCATGCACTACATATTTGGTCAGTACAAGCCATAATACATATATGAGCATACATGTACATATCTTTTTAGAATAGATTCAGGATTCTAAAATTTTAATGACTTCTCTGATCGATTTTTATATAAACTAAACTTTAAAAAAATTTTTAAATATATATATTTTTATTTATATTATTCTGATTTTACATTCATAGTATTGGTTCCATTGTCCTCCTCCCTGTCCTCCCACTTTCAAAGGGACCCTCATCAGTGGGGAATGTGGGTCATGCATTGTGAGGTTAGTCAAGAGTTCTGGGCTAAAATGAAAATGGATAGCATTCTATAAGATACAACTTCTCAGACAGAAGTGACCTATAGAAGGTGGAGAAAGCTTAACTCTAAAACTATGGGCTTTAGCTGGTAAATCTCCAGGCCAGAATTGGGTTACCCCTCAGTATGCTATTGGTTAGGGAGACCCATGAGGTCTCCAAAACAATACAGGTAAGACCCTATTGCTGAAGGAATCATAGTCTGCAGTCACATTGAGAGATTATGCTAGAACCAGCTCCCCCCTGGCTAACCCTCACAGTGCTGCAAAGTGCCATGGGTAGACCTGGGGGGTGATTTAACTTTTTAAAATAATTTTTTTAAAGGTTATGCTCTTACATCCCTTCTCCCCTGTCCCCATTCAACTGAGGACCTTCCTCAGTAGGGTTATTGTTATTCACTGTGGGGTCTTGAAGATTCAGTCTCTGTGGGGTGTATTCCTCAGGCTAATCCTACATACCCTGTGGCTCTTTTACTCTTTCCCACCCTTCATCTGTAATGTTCCTGGAGCCAACAGTGTGAATAAGCAGGAGATCCTGCAAGCTACAAAATCAGCCAGCCAGGCATGAAGAACACACCTGTGCAATAGTGACACACAGACTATGTGTGTAACAAACTGTTCCCATATTGGACATGAGATACGATCAGTGGGAGAAAACTCATACCTGGTGCTGGAAACCAAGTCGTAATATTATGGATAGGAAACTCATAGACTCCAGAGAGAACCTCCACTGCTCTTTGGCTAAGAAGAATGGGTATTCACATAAAAAAGTGTCTCAAAGCCAGGCATGGTGGCACAGGCCTTTAATCCCAGCACTTGGGAGGCAGAGGTAGTAGGATCTCTGTGAGTTCAAGGCCACTCTGAGACTACAGAGTAAATTCCAGGTCAGCCTGGGCTAGAGTGAGACCCTACCTCAAAAACAAAACAAAACAAAACAAAAAGTGTCTCAAATATCGATACTTATTCCCTTTAATGCAAACTGCTCTCATTCTTGGTTGGAGAACTTGTTTTATTTTACAGATGGCAGAGAATACTGGGAAGACCCAGGATCTATCCATACAACAGGAAAAGATAGCCCACAGGAGCTGGAGAGATGGATCAGTGGTTAAAAGCACTTGCTTATAAAGCCTAAAGGTCAGAGTTAGATCCCTCAGCACCCACGTGAAGCCAAATGCAAAAAGTGGCACTTGGGTCTGGAGTTTGTTTGCTATGGCAGGTGGTCCTGGCACATGCATAATCACTCTCTATATGTCTGCCTCTTTCTCTCTCAAATAAATAAATAAATAAATAAATGAATAAATAAATAAATAAACTTTTTTTTTTAAAAAAGCAATGAAAGATAGATGACTGCCTACCATGAGATGGATCACCTCTACCACATCCGCCCGAACCCAGAAGACCTTGCAGATAAAGCAACAACAGGAGCACTGCTGTCACTGCTAGCCTGACAACCAGCTCCAGGAAGATGACAATAGACCCTGTGGTCACTCACAACTCATCAAAACAGATATCCAGAGTCTACAAAGAACTCAACACTAAATCACATTTCTAAAATGCTTGCCAAGGCTCAGGGGACATTGCAGAAGAAGGGGAGGAGAGAGTGTGAGAGCCACAGGGTGTGTAGAGTAGCTGGAGGCACACCCTCTGTCCACAGACACTGACTGAGTCCTTCAAGACGTCACAGTAAATACCAATAATCCCACTGAGGAAAGCCCTCACTTGAATGGGGGCAGGGGAGAGGGGATATAAGAGTATATCCTTTAAAATTTTAATTTTACAAAGTTTAAAAATGTTTTTATTTATTTTCAAGGAGAGAAAGGAGAGAGAGAGAATGCCTGCGCCTGTTGCTGTTGTAAACTCCAGATGCATGTGCCACACTGTGTTTTTGGCTTTATGTGGGTACTGCGGAAGTGAATCCAGGGCTACCAGGCTTTGCAAGCATCTTTAACCTCTGAGCCATTTTCCCAGCCCCTGCTTTTATTTTTCAGTCTGGCCACTCCTGGAAGTCAACCACCTTTAAGCACACATAAGCTATCAATCAACTATTTGTGCCTACATCTCCTCCCCCTAGCCTGTTAGTCTTTTACCTCTCCTCATTTTGGTGGGGAGAATGTATTTGTAGTTTAGAGTTTACATTCCCAGTCCAGGGAATTTGTAGTTTTGCCCCATATTCTGTTAAGAGACTAGATTGGAAGTTCTTTCTCTGATTGATCCCGAAGGGGCACAGCCTTGGGCTTGCATGCATTGTCCAGGGTTGTGTGCGGTTTTATTTTTAAGCCTGGTTTTCTCAGTTACTCTGGTTAATAGTAGTTTATTATTCATCAGTTTTTCATTGGAGGCTGTACTTAACTCCTTATTCCTTTGAGACGTATACTCTTTTGTGATGCATGTGCATGTGGTGTGGAGAGTGTTCACAAGTCTGGCCCATCTCCAATTGTGAGTACTTCTGAGTGCATGCAGACTAACATGTGCATAGTCTTCATGACCCCCAGGGCCAGCCGTGATCCCAAGAGGGTTCTTCTTGGCTGTCTTTTATGCTGTTCATTTCTGTTAAATTCTGGCTGGTCTGCCATTTCAGTGATGCTATTGCTACCAGTAAAATCTTGGAACGAATTCCCCTGGCTAAAGTTTTCTGGTTTTCAATAGTGCCTATAGACATGGAAGTTTCCATATCTTGTTTCAAAAAAGTCAGTGCCCTCCAGAAGTACTGTAGGATTCTTCATCCTTATCTGGCAGGCCCCTGAGAAGCACTGCACCACTGCACAGGGCCTGGAATAGGGAGAATGGGCCATTTATCTCAGAATGACATCCCTGCTCTGCAATTAAACATCTGGAGAGGTGGCAGGATTTTGTCTTCACAGCTTTTTAAATTTTGCTTTCTCCAGGTGTCATGAAACTTCCACTTAATGACTAGATTGGAGCAGAGAGATATTTTGGGGCTTAGTAGCTTAGCCTTCCCCATCTAGAATGGAGCCTTCACTATAGAAATAGAAAATAGGTGGAGAAAAGGAACTCTAGTCCTTTTGTCCACACACCCAGAATAGAAGTTCTTTATGCTGGACCTCATGGAACAGGCCTATAATCCTAGCTACTAGGGAGGTGGAGACAGGAGGATTGCAAGTACAAGGCCTGACTAGGCTACAGAGTGAGTGCAAGGCAAGGCTGAAGAATTTAGGGAGACTCTCTCAAAATGAAACCAAACTTAAAAGAACTAGGAGTGGGTTCAGCAGTAGAAAGCTTACCTGGTATATGTGAAACCCTGGGTTTGATTCCAGCTGCTGAAGGAAGAAAGGAAGGCAGAGAGGAAGGAAGGAAGGAAAGAAGGGAGGAAAAATTTTCAACATGGGGCTGGAAGGGAATGAGAACACTGGGGTCCTGCCCCTCCCAGAGTGAACACAGAGCTCTCGATTTGGGTTTTGGCGAAGAGGGAGCCCCTATCCTTAACCATAACATCCAAAGATGTCTGTTGCCTTTACTAAGATTTTAGGGGATTTTCTTAAGTGAATGTTTTTTCATCTGTTGTGCACCTTTAGGATGATGTGCAGAAGGTATATCTTTTAGCTATTCTTTTAAAAATTAAAACATTTTAATTACAATGAAGAGCATAAGACATAAAATTTACCTTCTTAGCCATTATAAATGTATTAAGTACATTATTGTACATTTATCATTATCCATCCTCAGTAATTTTTATTTTGCAAAACTGTTTCCTTATATCTATTGCACAATAACTCCATATTTTCCCTCCCATATGCCTAGTAGCAATCATGCTATTTTTTTTTAGTTTTAAAAAATATTTTATTTTAGGTTGGTTGTGGTACTGCACATCTTTAATGCCAGCACTTGGAAGACAGGGGAAGGAGGGTCACCATGAATTCGAGGCCAGCCTGAGATTACATAGTGAATTCCAGGCCAGCCTGGACTAGAGTGAAACCCTACCTCAAAAAAACAGAAAAAGATATTTTTATTTGTTTATTTAAGAGAGAGAGAGAGAGGCAGAGAGAGATAGAGAGAGAATGGGCACACCAGGGCCTCCAACCAGCCACTGTAAATGAAGTCCAGATGAATGCATTGCCTATGTATCTGACTTTATGTAGGTACTGAGGAATCAAACCTAAGTACTTTGGTTTTGCAGGCAAGTGCCTTAACCACTAAGCTATCTCTTCAGCCCATACCATGTTATTTGTTGTATCTATAATTGTGACTTTAGGTACTCTATATAAATGGAATCAAATAGCATGTGACTATATAATCATGCAGCATCTTTTTGTAACTGGCTTATTTCACCTAACAGTGTCTTCAGGATTTATCCATATTATAGCATATGTCCATGTTTCTTTCCTATGTAAAGCTGAATAATTCTTTATTATGTAACATAACTATGTTTTAAAATTTATTCTGAAGTGGAGAATATTCAAAGATCCTTACTTTGCCACTCCTAAGGTTCTCAATATCAATGTCTTGATATTATCACCTAATCTCAATGCAATAATATCCATGAAATTCTTGATACTTTTCATATCCAACCTTATTGGTATAATTTGAAAATATGATGAAGATTCAACCCTTCTCACTTTCTCTACTGCTATCACTTGGTCTGAACCACAATCTTCTTTGACCTGCAGAATCTTCTTTCACCTGGGTCTTTGTTTATACTCTTGCTCCTGAACTTTCCATTCTTGCCAAAACAGCCAAAATTCTCCTTTAAAATTATAAATCTTTTTGTTTACTGCTGTGTCCTTAGCATTATAACACTACCTGGAACAAAGCAGATGACCATTAAATATTTGTTGAAGGAATAGATCATCCACTGACAACTGTGGTTATATAAAAACTGGCTGGATATAATTTGAGAAAGAAATAATATAGAGGATGAATTTTTGACCTTGGCTCCAGAATAACTTTGGTGTTTAGTTAATGTTATTCATACACACGTGTGTGCAGTTACGTATACCCCATGCATAGGCAGGTGGATACCAGAAGAGAATGTCAGATATCCTCCTCTATCACTCAACCATGTATTTTCTTGAGATGGAGTTTGTCTGAACCTACAGGTGCAGTTTTTGTGAGCCACAGCAATTTTCCAGTTTCTGCTCCTCATAAGACTGGAGTTACAGGGATGTGTAGCCACAGTCAGCTGTTTACTTGGGGGCTGGGTAATAGAACTCAGATGATTGTTAGGCCCTCCCAAGCCCTCATGCGTGTACAGCATATAGTCTTTCTTTCTTTCTTTTTTTTCTTTTTTCTTTTTTTTTTTTTGGTTTTTTGAGGTAGGGTCTCACTCTGGCCCAGGCTGACCTGGAATTAACTATGTAGTCTCAGGGTGGCCTTGAATTCATGGCTCCACCACGCCCGGCTCAGCATATATTCTTAACAACTGAGCCATCTCCCCAGAGCCTGTTAATCTTTCCATACATTTCAGAGTCTTGTGGGGGAAAATGGAAATTGCCCACTAGTGGTACACAGGAAAAGACAAAAGGTAATGTGAGCATGGGGCTTCCTTAGCACAAGTCTAACAACAAATCCAATGTGTCAAGAGGATGAAAAGCTAGAAGCCACTGGGGAAGGTTACTATGGCTGCCTCACTTTTGATGGCTTCCTTATGACACAGTGCCAGCTGCTCTCTGCTCCTTTCTTTACTCTGTCCCAGGGGAGGTGGAGTGATGTAGTTGGTTGCTAAATTCAGGAGGAATAAACACAGTCTGCTCAGCAGAGCAGCTCCAGTTTTCATCTAGGGCGCGAGCCTACTCGTAGCTTACCAGTCCTCTGCCTGCTTGGTCTGAAAGTCCTCTGTCTTTCCACTCAGACGGGAGGTAGGTCCCGTCATCGTGGGGTGAGGAAATTTGACTTTGACCGTCATTCAGACAACTTGCTCGTTTCACAATAAACTTTTCTTCAGTTATTTAGTCTTTCAGATACTAAGGATGAAATCTAGGCCTTTAAATGCTACTCTTTTAAAAATTAATTCTCAAATTGTTGAGAACTCCGAGGAGAGAAGGGTGAAAATTGTGAGCCTGTTGCTAGAACCATAGTATTTCTCTTTCATCATGCAGAGAGCCCTGGTTTACATGGTCACTTGACCACGAGGAAATGGGTTGCAAAGCCTAAAACATTATCTGACCCTTTCTAGAAAGCATGATGTGTATTGGTTTGGATCAAGTTGAGAACTCAACACATGGCTTGTCTGACAGTGCAGGGAAGATACTTAAGCATGAAAAGATGAGGATGACAGAGAATGCCAGAGAGTATTAAAGGATGAGTGGTAAGAGCCACTACAGAGAGACACTGAGGAAGAAGGGAGGATGAAGACAAGGGTGAAGGTAAGAGAGAAGAAAGGATGGAAAATTGAGGTGAAACTAGGGAAGTGGCTAGATTCTTGAATGGTAGTCTTGGAATTTTGAATTTGCCACAATGTATAATATATAACCTAACTTAGTATGGGCACCAATTAATGTGTTTTGAATTGAAAAAAAATATTCACACAGCATAAAAACTGGGATTTCACAGAGTATTCTGCTTGTGAGCTATCCTATGGGATGTGAGGAGCCTGAGGTTTATTTTTTATTTATTATTTTATTTATTTTTGGAGAGACACAGAGAGAGAGAGACAGACAGAGAGGGAGAAGGAGAGGGAGACAGATAGAGAATGGGCACACCAGCAGTCTCTCAGCTGCTGTGAATGAAATCCAGATGCGTGCGCCCCCTTGTGGGTAAGTGCAGCATTGCGCCCTTGCGTCACTTTGCATCTGGCTAAACGTGGGACCTGGAGATTGGAACCGGGTTCTTAGGCTTAGCAGGCAGGCGCCTTAACCCCTAAGCCATCTCTCCAGCCCAAGCCTGAGTTTTATCTCATTACATAGCTGAAAAATTGTAGGCTAGAAAGGGTCAATGACAACCTCAAGGTCACCAAGCCAAGAGACCAACCACCACTAGGACTACAACTCAGGAACCTTCTACTCAGATCTTTCTCTTGCAGAGGCTGCATTGAACTGTAGGGGTTGGGTGGGGGTTTGGAAGCAGGATTTCCACCCTGAAGAAATTGCTGGTAGTTTATATTAGCCATAAAGGGAGCAAATCAAGACATGCTTTGAGGTTTTAGTGGAGGCTTCTGACTTTGTGGTATCCATGTGTAACAGTGAGGGTTGCATTTCTGTACAAGTTTGAGCTTCCTGGAAAGTGAGGCGAAATAGGAGCAAGAGGAAGAGTGAGAATTTCTGCTAAGTGCCTGAGATAAAAAAGCTATTAGGACAGTCCTGTGGACCTTCTCCTTTCCTGGGGGCTTGTCCCCCTCACTCTTTCCTCCCACACATCCTCTTTCTTCACTGTTTCCCCAGCTGCCCGAGTCCTGTTCCCCAGGGTCTGCCTGTGGCCTGGGTTCCTATGCATGCTCTGATCACCTTAATTCCTGTTCCCAGGCCCTGGGCAAACTTCTTTGGACTAAACTGCAGCTCCTCAGGAACATGTCTTAAAACACTCACCCATGGTGACTTTCAACAGAACCTTGGAAACCCTTTGGTAACTCTCGGTCTCCTCATGCCAGCAGGGTCAGAAACCGAGGGTCAAATGCTTTCATCTTCTGTCCTTTTGGCAGATAGTTTTGGGAGATTTCTGCATGCATGTTGGGTGGGGTGCAATGGAGCCCCACTCTCCTTGAGGTCAAGCTTGAGGACACAATTTTATGAAGCTGTCCCCTTTTCTTATCACTTCCCTGAGCTCTGCCTGCTGGGACCACCTCCAACATTTGCCACCTCAACCTAAGCTTGTTCAGCTTTTGCTTTTTTTGTGTGTGTGAGGACATTTTTTTGTCTTTTTACTCTCTCAATATTTGTACTTATTAGCCTTGCTTTCTTCATTGCCTGGGATTTAGTATTAAAAACATGCCCCTGAGGATAGAAACTTTGTCTTGTTCCTGAGTTGTACGTGAATAATTCTAATGTTTGCCCTTCCGGTATGCTTCAGGTTTTCTATGGAAACTTTAAAAACTATATATTATTAAGGAAGCATTTTTCCTACTATGAGATAAACACAGCTTACAGATTGTTGTGTGATAGTGTGAGCAGGTGTGCTTTAATTCGGAGAGGAGGACTGAATTTTACAAAGTGACTCCTCACTTAGCTATTTCCAACCTAATACTGTGTGATAACCACCCCTATATTCACTGGTTTTATACAATAATCACACACTTATGAGGTGGCTGGGTTCATCTATCTTGATTAGGGGTTAACTCTAAGCTATAGATCAGTTCCAAATGTCTCTTATGGTCTTTGGACAGGTGGGTCATCTCATGGTGATGGCAGAGGTGCAAAAGGGCAGAAATAGAAACAAATGAAACCCCGTAAGGCTGAGGTGCGGATTTTGTGTACTAACCTTCCACACAATTTTCACTGCTAAAGCAAGCCATCTAGCCAGGCCCAACACCAATGATGATGGGGAGGTGACTCTTACTGTGGAAGAGACACAAAGACATATGGCAAAGATTGGACATGGGGAAGGATGAAAACCTAGGAAAAGGAATGCACTCGATTGCATACCCTTGTTGAATTATTGACATCTTGATCATGTTATGTTGTTACTGTTGAAATGTCATTGCTTACATGGAATACACTCTGCTTGTCTTAATCTATTATTGCTATTACTATTCTTAATGGTTTTGATTTTCTAAAATGATTTTTATGATCAATACGCTTCCAGTGCAGGTCAAGGTGAGATAAGACTCACTTCTTGGTAGGTTCTGCCAAAAGTTTGTCTCATGGGAGAAGGACTTTCCCACTGCCCTGAGGGTCAGAAGCCACCTGGGACTGTTTATCTGGCTGTAGTGTGTGTGGCAGCTGGAGATGTGATAAGCTACTTGACACAGACCAGGTGGGTGGGTGACAACTACTGAGTGTTGGGTTATGTTCTTCTCAAATCCAGGTGTTGAGAGTCTAACTGCTGGTACTTTAGGATGGGACTAGATTTGAAAATAGGGTCTTTATATATGTAATAAGATCAAATAGAGGCCATTAGAATGAGCCCCACACCATTATGACTGGTGGCCTCAGAAAAGGGTTATTTGGGCACAGCCACACACATGAAAGGTCTCCATGTGACTATGAAGGCAAGATTGGAACAATGCTTCTGAAAGCTCAGGAATGACAAATATTGCTTCCAATCACTGGAAGCCAGGAGAAAAGAGCTATTTGAGACAGATCTACTTTAGCCATTAGAAGAAACCAATATTGCTGGTACCTTGATCTTGAACTTTCAGACTTTAGAACTGAGGCAAAAACAAAAAACCCAAAAATCTTCTTTTGTTTAAGCCTTCTCAGTTTGTGGCACTTTGTTAAGGCAACCCTAGCCAGGAAACACCCTCCCCCCAAATAATCCCATCAGCCAGTGCTTTCAGAGCCTCAGCTCCTTACAGCCTCTACTTCTGCTCTTCACCTGTTTTTTTTTTTTTTTTTTTTTTTTTTAATCTCACTCTGGTCAGGCTGACCTGGAATTAACTATGCTCAGGGTGGCCTCAGCGATCCTCCTACCTCTGCCTCCCGAGTGCTGGGATTAAAGGCGTGCGCCACAACGCCCGGCCCTCTTCACCTGTTTTTGCTTGGTGTTTCTTCCAATGTTTTTCTTTCATAGATTTGATACTTTCATCAACCTTTTTAGTCAACATGTTTGGGTAAATATGCTGAGCATGATGGTATAGGTCTATAATCCCAGCATTTGGAAGGCAGGGGTAGAAAGATCAGGAGTTCAAGTCCATCCTCAGCTACCTAGTGAGTTTTATGCCACCCCAAGATTCATGAAACCCTGTCTTAAAACCAAAATAAAACAAAGTATTTTTTAGCGAAACATGTTAGTCAGATATAGACTCATTCAACCTTGTATAGTTATCTGCCATTACTTGAAATTTCAGGCCTTCTTCCTCCTTGCATTAATTTTATTATAGATATTACAAATTTTATTTTGTGTTTGAACAGTCCAGTTAGGGTAAGCTGCTTCTCTCTAATTTTGCAGCCATTAGACAGGAATTTGGGGCTGGAACACAGGCACTCCAATTATTAAAACACCTGGTTCACTGCCAAGAATTGGCAGAAACAAACTTTGCCTGGCATATTTTAACAGAAGAACTGAGTCTTCTTATAACACTGTGTTGAGAGTGGTTCTGAGACCCCCATCAGATGATGGAGCTGTGATTGATTAGCATAGTCTGACGTGAATGGCAGAGACATGGCAGCAGAGTAATAGGACCTGCCAAGCCTCTGCTGGGTATGGCAGTTATGCTTTGAAATTTGGGCTCATGTGCTCAAGGCTTTATTGTCCTTATGACCTATATGGAAGGAGTCCTTGCTGAAATAAAACTAGTCAAAGTGGCTGTATGTGCTATAATAGTTTATTTTTATTTTAGCTCAAGATTTGCATTTTAAAACACCCTTATAAGAAGATGGGGAATTTGGTCTTATTTCTCCCCCCTTTTCCTTCCTATATATTCATCTCCTCCCCACACCAAATTTTCTCCATTTCTCCTGTTGTTTTTCAAACTTTGCCAACAGATAGATGTTAGGTAGCTAGAGAGGGCCAAATTGTCTGAGAAGGTGGGATTTGGGACCATGGAATTTTTAATTGGCTTGAAGTCTTTGGAGGGACTGAAGGAAGGATGGGCTGTGAAGCCAGACTCCTTGGGGTTCAAACAGGCTCTGTCATTTACTGGTTGGGTGAATGTAGTATCTTTGCTGTTTAATTTTTTAAATCTGTTTTTTTCTTCTGTATAATGGGAATAACCATTACTCTTTTTAGGCTTGTTTTGACAACTATACAATATAATGATCATAAAGAGCATGAGGCAGAGTATGCATTCATTCCCTCTAATTCACTCATTCATTCAGAACATGTTCATGGAGGGTCTGTTAGTTGTTAGATAACAAAGATAAATAACACATGATTTCTACTGATGGGATTCTCAAAGTCTACATGCATGCTCACATGCACATGCACGCACACACACACACCACCATCACCACCAATACAAAGAATCTTATGACCCAAGATCATGGGCAAAGTGATGCACACAGTGTTTCTCCATGTGGGTAGATGGTTGGCCACAGGGACTTTCCCAAAAGAGAAATCCCAAAGCTGAAGTCTGAAAACCAAAAGAGTTCTTTTTTTTTAAGTTTATTTTTTATTTTTAAAATTTTTTTGGAGATAGGCACAGAGAGAGACAGAGAGAGAGGGAGAGGAAGACAGATAGAAGAATGAGTGCGCCAGCAGCCTCTCAACTGCTGTGAATGAACTCCAGATGAGTGCGCACCCTTGTGGGCAAGTGCGGCATTGCGCCCTTGCATCACTTTGCATCTGGCTAAACGTGGGACCTGGAGATTGGAACCCGCATTCTTAGGCTTAGCAGGCAGGCACCGCTAAGCCATCTCTCCAGCCCCAAAGGAGATCCTTTTTAAGAGGTGATGGGAGAAGCCACCACAGTGTTGTCTCAAGGGAAATGCTAATTTTCTGCTCTGTCTTATTTCTGGGGACTTGGATTTAAGTCATCCTTGAGGCATCCCTTGAAATACAACCCTTCTTTACATTAAGAAGTGACACTATCAACTGGGTGAGACAAAGAGACTGCATATGGCCACTGATGGAAACAGTGCTTCTTTGGCCCCAGGAAGGTTGGTCCTTGTGGTGGTTTGATTCAGGTGTCCCCCATAAACTTACATGTTCTGAATGCCAGGTTCCTAGCTGATGGAGATTTGGGAATTAACACCTCCTGGAGGCAGTGTATTACTGGTGGAGGGCTTATGGGTATTATAGCCAGTTGCCCCTTGCCAGTGTTTGGCACTCTCCTGTTGTCTACCTGATATTGGCCAGGAGGTGATGTCTACCCTCTGCTCATGCCATCATTTCCCCTACCATCATGAAGCTTCACCTTGAGCCCTTAAGGTAAAATAAACCTTTTTTCCCTCACAAGCTGCTCTTGGGTGATTTCTGCCAGCAATGTGGGGGGAGGGGTTATGGAGAAGGAAGAAGTAGGAGGTTTGGGTGGCCCAATCCAACACAAGGAAAATGAACAGTGACATTATAGATCTCCCCAAAGAAGCCTGAGGCTCCTTATTTATTCAGTAAAACGCAGTGTGCTTGTGGAGGGTGAGGGTGGGTGTAAATTGTTATTTATTGCTTTGACAGAAAACGCCCATACAGGGTTCTCTGGCAAGGGAAACTTTCCAAAAAAAAAAAAAAATTCTGGCACAAGAAAGATATAGCTTTTTTTTCCCAGTGGGCTGAAAGGAACAGTTTGTCTCCAGTGTTTGTCAATGTCTCATCATTAAGAAGGAAAACAAAATTAAAGTTTGTATTTCTGGCCAAACATGTATATTAGTTAACATATATTTATTGAGTAATCACACTGTGCTAGATGCTAGGGGATAGTGGTAACCAAATTAGATGTGTTCCTCATCCTTATGGAAGAGAAAAGACAGATGATAAACAATCTTAATGATATTTAGAGGTAAAGACCCAAGAAATAGCACACTCCTATCTTTGTTCTGATGATGGAAGGTAAAAAAAAAAAAAAATCACATAAACCTTCCTAAATATTAGTGTCATCAATGGCCAGCAGAGGGCCAACAGTATACCATATTCAGAACTCTCTGGCAGCAATTAGCAGATTAAAGAAGTTAGATGAGATATGAAACCAATATACAGCCTTTGCTCTTTCTCCATGTAGCCTCAGTAACCTAGAGAGAGAAATCCTGGAAGGATGGACAGGGTATCCTTTCCTTATAGTAAATGCCTTCCAGAAAAGTGTGACTTCAACAGCCTCCCCCGTGTCTACAGAAAGCTGTTAGCAGAAATGATGTAAGTGATATACTAGAAATTCGACCCTGCACTATTGTAGGTGGAGCTTGGAAAGTGAGGTCCATCAGTGAGATGAACAAGAGTTGTGAGGAAAGTCATGCATCTGGCTTCTTGAAGCACTAGTATGGATGGATAAGTCGGAGCTTGCAGGAATATTGGAAGCTGGGCACCCAGTACTGGGAAAGACATGTGAAGATAAGCTTGGGGTGGGGGGTGTCTACAGAGGGCTGTGGTCATTTGGGGGATTTGCACTTGCTGTTGGTTTGTATGACTGACAATTAGGGAAGCCCCTAATCTCAGAACAGAGTAGAAAGGAGACCATATGGAACCTGCTGGCACTTGTGAGTGTTTCTCTTGCGGCATCTAAGCACGAAGACCTACTGGAAATAATGGCTGCTGAGCCATTTCCACTTAGTGTATCTGGTTCAAAGTCTTCTTTGTTGCCAAGTCTAATTTAAAAACATACAGGGGAGGGAATCCTGTGAAAAAGAATTCCAGCCTAGCCAAGGTCACAGAATCAGAGGGACAATCTTATTACCAAGCCCTGGGTGGGGGAGAACTTCCCAAAACATATAAATAACTTCCTAGAGCAGCAACTGTGCAAAACGTTCATACGGGAAACATTTTAGGAGCTCTGGCTTTGGGAGAGCAAACTATGTCAATGGGAGAGTGAGGCTGTTAGAAGTTTTGTCTTCCAGAGTCCTATAACAAAAAACTGGCATCTACAACCAGACTGTGGGCAACCCTCCTGCACTGCATGACTTAAGCCACTTGCAGAGGGGTAGTATGGGTAAAATAGACATAAAATAAGGAGACGGCCTTGCCACCAACCTATGGCAATTGACTATGCAATCGAACTCCAGATGTGTGCACCATCTTGTTCGCACATGTGATGTTGTGTACATGTGTCACCTTGTGCATCTGGCTTATGTGGGTTCTGAGGACCCAAACCTCGGTCCTTAGGCTTCACAGGCAAGTGCCTTCCATACCCGCTAAGGTATTTCTCCAGCCCCAGTTTTGCATTTTTGAAAGAGATCTTAAAATGCTTTTGTATATGAAGAGTCTAATCTTTCTTGAAGAAACAACTAGCTCCCTAAGAAGAGAGGGTCCTTGATTTCTGCTGTGTGGTTGATAGGTCTCAGCTTCTCTTCTCAGCAGCTTCTCTTCTCTCCAGTGGAAGCAGATAACCATCTGCAAATTCTGGAGAGGAAGGTGGTGCTTTCTCCTTCTTTCATCTCTACCTTTCTCCACCTGTTTGGAATCAGACATTAAGATGCTAGCTAAGAGAGGGCAGGAGAAGGAGGAAAGAGAGATGGACAACAAGGTGAGTGCATTTATTGGTCAGTTTTCCATCACTGTGTCAAAGTACTTGAGATCAAATCAATTTAAAAAGATGAAAAATTATTTTGGCCTCACACTTTTGCATTGTCCCATTACTTCCAGGCTTGTGGGGAAAAAGCGTGTCTTGGTAGAGGCACAGAGTGGTGGCAGCTGTTCACCTTATGGTCACCAGAAATTACAGAGAAAGAGGAAAGGGCTTGTGTCTCTCCCTTAAAATGAGTGTCCCAGGTGACCTACTTCTTCTCACCAGGCTTTACCTCTTCAAGGTTCCACCACCTTCCAATAGCATTGCATGCTGGGGACTAAGATTTTAACACATGGACTTTGGAGGAACACTTATTTTTAAAATAATTTTTTTAGTCGGTGCTGAGGACTGAGCCCATGAACTTGAACATATTGGGTAACCATTCTACCACTGAGATATAGCCTGAGCCCTCCCAGGCCATTTCACAGGAAGCAGTTTGTTAAATTCCTTATTCCAGAATTTCTAGATTGTGTGTGGGCCATGGACCAGCAGCCTTAGCAAGTCACAGTCCTAATCCAAGTCCTGCTGAGTCATAGCCTCCGTAGGTGGTGACTAGAGTCTGTAGATCACCTGTGCACACATATGGTTTGAGAAACATCTTAAAACCTAATTCCTCCCAATCATACTTCAGAATTAGGTTAAGCAGAATGGGCAACCAAGGATTATGTAGACAATTTAGAAGAGCAGAGATGTATGTTCCCTTTTCCCAGCATACATCATCTCTCCCCACCTCTGCTGCTTGTAGCTTAGTTCTCCTAGTTAGAGCAGAGTGGTGGGCTGCCATTCTGGCTCTGTTAAAATGCAACCACGCTAAGCTTTCCAACACACCATGTATCCCACCTTCTCTTCCCTCTTCCCTTCTTCAAAGAAAAGCTGTTGAAGGGAGTGTTTAAAGATGTAATGAAACTAGAAAGCATTCCAGAAACTGGGTGGGGGTAACTAGGGTGCTGGGTTTGTGTATTATCTTAGAAGTCAAAATGCTGAAATCCTAAGATATTTTCCCTTAGTGACAACTGACCTTAGAATTATTGATGACATATTAATGGCTTTAAGACTGATCCATTGTTTTAGTTCTCCTACTCTGTTTTAAAGTACTCCTACTCCGGTAGACTCCTGTGTAGCTCAAGGTCCTGTCTGCACAAGGCGGGCATCTCAGCAGTGGATCTAGGAGGGCAGCCTTGTGTCTCCAACAAGCAGAAGGGTATTTGAAAGCATTGCTCTACTGAAAGAACCACCTCCAGACAATAAGGGTAAGAACATAAGCTTCCTTTCACTATGCCTTGACACAAACACACAGCCGTAAGCAGACATGTACTTCTGTCTTGCTCGACCCACCAGCCTCAGCTGAACTGCCTGTTGAAGAAACAACTAGCTCCCTAAGAAGAGAGGGTCCTTGATTTCTGCTGTGTGGTTGATAGGTCTCAGCTTCTCTTCTCAGCAGCTTCTCTTCTCTCCAGTGGAAGCAGATAACCATCTGCAAATTCTGGAGAGGAAGGTGGTGCTTTCTCCTTCTTTCATCTTTACCTCTCTCCACCTGTTTGGAATCAGACATTAAGATGCTAGCTAAGAGAGGGCAGGAGAAGGAGGAAAGAGAGATGGACAACAAAGTGAGTGCATTTATTGGTCAGTTTTCCATCACTGTGTCAAAGTACTTGAGATCAAATCAATTTAAAAAGATGAAAAATTATTTTGGCCTCACACTTTTGCATTGTCCCATTACTTCCAGGCTTGTGGGGAAAAAGCGTGTCTTGGTAGAGGCACAGAGTGGTGGCAGCTGTTCACCTTATGGTCACCAGAAATTACAGAGAAAGAGGAAAGGGCTTGTGTCTCTCCCTTAAAATGAGTGTCCCAGGTGACCTACTTCTTCTCACCAGGCTTTACCTCTTCAAGGTTCCACCACCTTCCAATAGCATTGCATGCTGGGGACTAAGATTTTAACACATGGACTTTGGAGGAACACTTATTTTTAAAATAATTTTTTTTTTTCGGTGCTGAGGACTGAGCCCATGAACTTGAACATATTGGGTAACCATTCTACCACTGAGATATAGCCTGAGCCCTCCCAGGCCATTTCACAGGAAGCAGTTTGTTAAATTCCTTATTCCAGAATTTCTAGATTGTGTGTGGGTCATGGACCAGCAGCCTTAGCAAGTCACAGTCCTAATCCAAGTCCTGCTGAGTCACAGCCTCCGTAGGTGGTGACTAGAGTCTGTAGATCACCTGTGCACACATATGGTTTGAGAAACATCTTAAAACCTAATTCCTCCCAATCATACTTCAGAATTAGGTTAAGCAGAATGGGCAACCAAGGATTATGTAGACAATTTAGAAGAGCAGAGATGTATGTTCCCCTTTTCCCAGCATACATCATCTCTCCCCACCTCTGCTGCTTGTAGCTTAGTTCTCCTAGTTAGAGCAGAGTGGTGGGCTGCCATTCTGGCTCTGTTAAAATGCAACCACGCTAAGCTTTCCAACACACCATGTATCCCACCTTCTCTTCCCTCTTCCCTTCTTCAAAGAAAAGCTGTTGAAGGGAGTGTTTAAAGATGTAATGAAACTAGAAAGCATTCCAGAAACTGGGTGGGGGTAACTAGGGTGCTGGGTTTGTGTATTATCTTAGAAGTCAAGATGCTGAAATACTAAGGTATTTTCCCTTAGTGACAACTGACCTTAGAATTATTGATGACATATTAATGGCTTTAAGACTGATCCATTGTTTTAGTTCTCCTACTCTGTTTTAAAGTTCTCCTACTCCGGTAGACTCCTGTGTAGCTCAAGGTCCTGTCTGCACAAGGCGGGCATCTCAGCAGTGGATCTAGGAGGGCAGCCTTGTGTCTCCAACAAGCAGAAGGGTATTTGAAAGCATTGCTCTACTGAAAGAACCACCTCCAGACAATAAGGGGTAAGAACATAAGCTTCCTTTCACTATGCCTTGACACAAACACACAGCCGTAAGCAGACATGTACTTCTGTCTTGCTCGACCCACCAGCCTCAGCTGAACTGCCTGGGCAATCCTCCAGCATGCCTTGCATTTCACATATCACTTTCTTTGCCGTCTTTCCAGAAACTGTTTTCTCAATGAACCTGTGTCTTTTTGCTGCAGAGCAGCCTAAGGTAGACTAAGTTTCTGAACAGAGCTTTAGTGTGGTTTTTTTTTTTTTAAATATTTTATTATTTATTTATTTATTTGAGAGAGAGAGATACAGAAATAGGCAGGGAGAGAGAGAGAGAGAGAGAGAGAACGGGTGCGCCAGGGCCTCCAGCCACTGCAAACGAACTCCAGATGCATGCACCCCCTTGTGCATCTGGCTTACGTGGGTCCTGGAGAATCAAGCCTCGAACCGGGGTCCTTAGGCTTCATAGGCAAGCGTTTAACCGCTAAGCCATCTCTCCAGCCCCTTTAGTGTGGTTTTATAGCAACATTACAGAATGATCTTCGGATTGCCCACTAATTGACATTTTGATCAAAGGAAAGCCAGAAGTACATTATTTGGAAAACAGAGTGACTAGAAAAGAATCTTCAAGGCCTAATTCCTGGTTCCCAGTTCTGAATTTAAAATACCTTGCTGGCTGCATTATTTCAGCTTAGCTCGGCTCATCCTTTCTGAGTGGATTGTGTGTCCTTGGGCAGTCCGTCCTTTTCTGTTCAGTCTGTGCTATGAAGGCGAAGACTGTCACAATTCTAGAAGTCGCTAGCTTTAAGTACCAGCCTCATGTTGGAGTTCTTAGCTATGGCTGATGCAGGATAGAAAGATACCAAACCTGTAATGACATGGGAAAGAGGGTCACAGGCTATGACCCCAAGACCTGATCTGCTCTTACTGCTGAGAAAAGATGAGAGTTCAGACTTCAAACACCACTGATCAAATGACCCACTGAGATTATACACTGAACCTTTAGCATGCCCCTTTTATTCCTACCTTTGGGACAGTACCTGCCTTAAACTTGTTTACTAAGAGAAATTCTTTCACATGTAACTTTGTCACAAATTACACTCTTTCAACAATGTTAGAGGAAAGGGAGGGGTGGCTAGTTACCTTTAGGAATAAAGGAAGCTACCAAATCGCATATTTGCCCTGTGAAGGGACATGAGTAGGTATGTCTCTCTAGATGGCAGCCCACACCATACTCCCCAGTATGCTTTCATTTTCTTTTTGAGCATCCCTTGTGCTTATTAAAAATATCTTCAAAAAAGTTTCCAACTCTGATTCACACTGGCTCTTGCTGGAATTTCTTCCTGAGTCTATGAGAACCTTGGGATTTGGCCAGGGTTGGATGGAGGTTTCTGGAAAAGGAACTCTGCAGGTTGCTGAGAGAGGTATGCAGAGTGCAATCGCTCTGCACCTGGCTGGCATGGCCACACGGGGTAACGGCAGAGGAGGCAAGGAGGGCCTCTCAGAGTCAAGTTCCCAGGCCCCACCCTGCTGGCAAGTACAGCTCTGAGCCTGGCATCTGAAGGCTATGCAAAATAAGCTCCTTACCTCCAGCATGGTTTTATTTTACAATCAGGTACAGAAGACTGGCAGATTCCCCAGCATGCTCTTAAAACATTTAAGGAAATGTAAGAATAAACTAGTGGCTTTCCCTTCCCTGTGAGATTTTAAAATGTAAATATTAGTTTAAAAACACACTACAGGGCTGGAGAGATGGCTTAGTGGTTAAGAAACTTGCCTGCAAAGCCTAAGGACCCAGGTGTGATTCCCCAGTACCCATGTAAGCCAGATGCAGAGGTGGTGCATGTGCCTGGAGTTCATTTGCAGTGGTTGGAGGCCCTGGCATTCCCATTCTCTCTCTTTCTCTCTCTTTCTGCTTCTTCTTCTTCTCTCTCTCTTTCAATTCCCTCTCTTTCTCAAATGAATAAATAAATAAAATGTTTTTTTTTTTAAAAACAGACTACATTAATATTGAATACAGGGTTACAGGCTCCAGTATCTTGGGTCTAGAAAGATGCACCTCATAAGGCCATTCAAATGTATTTCAGGCTTGCCTCCTCACTGCCCATTCTCAGTCATGTTGTGGAAGGTCCACCAGGTCATTAACCCCAGTTCTCTGAGACACCTAAAATATTTATGCCATATGAGATGGCTTGAAAAATGTTGATTCCAGGGGCTGGGGAGATGTCTTAGTGGTTAAAGGTGGTTGTTTGCAAAGCATGTTGGCCCTGGTTCGATTCCCCAACACCCACATAAAGCCAAATGCACAAAGTGGCACATACATCTGGGGTTCATTTGCAGTGGCAAGAGACCCTACCATGCCCATATACACACTCTTTCTTTCTCTTAAATAAATGAATAAATAAAATATTTTAAAATGTTGATTAAAAAATAAGTTGAGCTGGGCATGGTGGCACACGCCTTTAATCCCAGCACTTGGGAGGCAGAGGTAGGAGGATCGCCGTGAGTTCAAGGCCACCCTGAGACTACGTAGTTAATTCCAGGTCAGCCTGGGCCAGAGTGAGACACTACCTTGAGAAACCAAAAAAAAACAAAGTTGATTCCAGGCTGGAGACAGAGCTGGGTTGTTAAGAGCAGTTCCTGTGCAAGCTGAGGCCCTGAGGATCCCCACCACACCTGTAGACTCCTGGGCGTGGCCCCACTGTCTGTGGCCCTAGTCCTGTGGTGAGCCGAGACCTGGGAATTGCTGGGCCTTGTGAAAAGAATGGCAAACTCCAGGATCCAGGAAGTGCAGAAGAACAATGGAGCAAACAGTAGATCTTCCCCTTTCGCTCCAGCAGAAAAGCTCACCCACTGCAGGTGAACACATGTGTGCTGCATGGGCACACACACATACATGTACTACTCCACACTCAGACACACACATGCACATTCGCTCACACTCACACATACACACACATGCACACTCACACACTCACTCATGTGTGCGCACACACATGTACACTCACACACATGCAACATTTATATTTGCAACAAGTCTTGACAATGGCTGGACAAAAAATTGAAGTTACCTAAAGAAGTTGGAAATTCAAATGCTATTGTGTAGCTCACTGCCCAACATATTGCCACAATCCACGTGCATTAAAGAAAACATGGGACAAGAAAATCCATTTTTTTCTAGTTTCAAGTACTTAAAATGTCTTCCTTTTAAAGATGAGCATAGGTGCCAAATGTCTTTTCTTAAGAGAGATTATCACAGAGGTTAGCTTCTTCCAACTTTGTTTCTTTTATGAAATGATGACAACAGGAGATAATGGACCTTTTATTGTTTGTGTTATTTATTTTATTATTTATGTTAGTCTCCAAAATGTCTTGAAACATTTACAAGCAAAGAAATTTAAAAATGGGAAAGTTTCACAATAGCATATCTAAATTTGGATTTTGTAATCTAGAAATTCTTAATCATTTTTAAAACTTATTTAATTATTTGGGAGAGAGAGAAATCAATTCCCTATCACACAGTAGGGGAGAGAGAGAGAGAGAGAGAGAACTGAGGACAAGAATGAATAAAAATAGCATGTGCGGGCGTGGTGGCGCACGCTGGAGAGTTGAATCCCAGCACTTGGGAGGCAGAGGTTTTAGAGGATTTAGCTCTGAGTGTTCCCCGATGCATTAAAGACCTGGACCACCCACTGAGACTTTAGGAGGTGGGGTTGAGTGGAAGGCCTGCAGGTCGTTGAGATAGTTAATTCCAGGTCAGCCTGAGCTTTGTTCCAGTAAGACACTACCTCAAGACCTCTAAAACTGCCCAAATAAAAAAAAAAAAAAAAAAAAAAAAATGGTAGATATTTTTAAATAGAATGAATAAAATATACATGCCAAAGCCTTTATCCACTGCAAACGAATTCTCATTGCTGAGGCAAAAATATCTGATAAAAATTAGTTTAAGAGGGTTGGGGAGATGGCCAGACACATGTGCTACCTTGTGCATCTGGTTTATGTGGGTCCTGGGGAATTGAACCTGGGTCCTTAGGCTTCACAGGCAAGTAACTTAACCACTAAGCCATCTCTCCAGCCCAATAACTGTATTTTTAAACTTGTTTTTTTCTCTAAGTTTCTGGAATTTATTCTGCCTCACTTTTTAAGGTATATTTTCACATCACTGCCTCCCCCATTCCTTGGTATGTTTTGAGTTGTCCTCCTACCTGAACTTGGAACATCTTGACCCAGCTACTTTCATTCTATTTTCATCCCATTCTGAAGTTCTTTAATTAAATTATTATGTTTTGAAATTCTTGGTATTTCTCATTGATTCTTCTTTTAAATTTATAACTGCAGTAATTCTGCTTTGATTTTTATGGGCTGCTTAGTTTATAGTTTTCTAACAGCTACCTTGTAGTTTTAAAGTTTATGTGGGTCCTGTGAACCTGGGTCAGTTTCTACTTTTTTAGTTTTTTTCTCTAAGTTTTAGTATATTTTCACATCACTGCCCCCCATTCCTTGGTATGTTTTGAGTTGTCCTCCTACCTGAACTTGGAACATCTTGACCCAGCTACTTTCATTCTATTTTCATCCCATTCTGAAGTTCTTTAATTAAATTATTATGTTTTGAAATTCTTGGTATTTCTCATTGATTCTTCTTTTAAATTTATAACTGCAGTAATTCTGCTTTGATTTTTATGGGCTGCTTAGTTTATAATTTTCTAACAGCTATAGCAGTTTCTAAGTAGCATGGTGTTTTTTTTTACTAGTGGGTTTACATTCCTCACAGTGGTACTTGTTCTGGATTGCACAACAGAACCACCTGGAGAGTTTTGAACTATACTGAAAACTGGATCCCACACTCAGAAATTGGACTTGAGTGTTCTGGGTGTGACCTATGTATTCAGTTTTCTAAAAATCTCTGAGTGGTTCTTATCTGCAGCCAAGGTTTAGAACCATTTCAGCTTCCAGAAGTGGCAGTGACTTTGTCCACTAGTGCTCCGGGCCTGAGGAGTCATGGCACAGGGAGTTAAAAGTAGAGACCTACCTGAGCTCAGAAAACCGCTGAAACGATTCTCTGGATTTTTCCTGCTTGCCATTCACTTACTAGATAATCCTGTCCCTTGGGTACATCCTTTACCTAACAGAGGAACCCATCTTTTCTAAAAATGTTATGTATAGGTTGCAGCAGTCCCAACTTGGAGCATGGAGGAGTTTGAAAAAAAAATGAAGATGGAAAATAATGGTAATTAAAACAAAACAAATTAATAGAAATAATTCCTGATATGTTTGTATTGATTAAAATGTAATTTATTTTTTAGTCAGATTAGCATGCTGTCCTAATTATACCCCTTGGTGCTAAAAATTTTCTGCCTTATAGGTAATGGTTTATTTAGAACATCATAGGGAAAGGCAAGAATACAGCATCATTATCAACAATAAAATACTCTCAGCCCATTTTCCCAGTACAGCACCCTGCCCTCTTTGTCTCCCTCCCATTTGTCTACTCAGTTAATATTTTCTCAACCACCTCCGACTTCCTCTCATCTGTAGCACTCCACAGTTGCTTGAGGGGAGGAACTACTCTCCAAGTTAGTCAAGGCTGCCAGGAAGTATAGTAGATAATTGTTATGCACTTGAAAAACATGGATTCTTGCTTCACATACAATGCATTGTTCAACTAGACAAATTAAGAATTTAAATGTCAAAACCAAAATAGTTTAACTTAGAAAAAAATCTAGATAAATGTAGCTTATGTCTATGGTAAGGAAAGATTCTTAAAAAACATACAAACGACTAATTTCTGGATGTGGTAGCATGTGCCTGTAAATCCCAGCGCTTTGGAAGTGGAGGTAGGAGAATCACAAGTTGGAGGTCAGCCTGGGCTTCTTTGCAAGACAATGTCTCAAAGAACAAATAAATAAATAAAAACACCACCCCCAAACTCCTACAGATCAAGAAAAAAGGTATAACTATCCAACAGAAAACATTCCACAGAAAGGAATCTCGTGTGTCACCCAGAAACATCAAGCCTTACTCAGCATTGGTAGTGTTTGCAGAAGTATACTAAGGCCAAAACATGACGCCATTTGATTATTTATAATTATAAAATTGTATAGTATAAAATATTCTAATGAAACAGCTCCAGAGATTGTGGGAATATCAACTGATGTAGACACTCTGCTATTTAGTTTAGCAATGCCTTCAAACTTAACATTTCATCTCCCCTCCCTCCCCACCCCTTTGGAGAGTCTTTTGAGGATCCTTACTTCTGGCACAAACTACAAGATATGCACAGTTTTCTGATGCAGCACTGCCAACACTCCACTCCAGCCCACACTGGGCCAACTCTTGCCAGGTCTCCTGGCCCACCAGCCATCCCTGCTGTCCTGAATTTCCTGGCTTCTTCAGACAGGGCCATGCTGCCCATATCAGGAGGGTCTTCCATCATGTATCTTGGCTGGCCATCTACAGTGCTCCCAGGAGGACCTTCTGGATTGGTCCTTGCACTCCTCTCCAGGGAGATTCTCACTGGTATCCTGAGAAAATGGGCAGACAAAGCCTGTAACCTCCACTCACAATTTCAGGATGTCCAGGCCCTACAGAACCACAGGGATCCCTGGAGAAAGTACACTTTCCCCTCTGCCCTGCCAGTGCTGTGAGGCAGAAGGGGCTGGGGCAGAGAGACACTGGCTGTGGGGCCTGTGACATAGCAACACCTCCCTCTTCTTGACAGAACACAGACTCAAGGCCACCTAAAAAAAGGACGAGGAGGGGAATGGAGGGGGGGAAGAAAAAGGAAGAGAAGGAACAGGTGGAAAATGGGGAGAAGGAGTCAGATGGCCAAGACAAGAAGAAAAGACTTTTATCTTGCAATGGTGAATTAGTGACATCTAGACCCCTGGCTGCCAAAGCCGACCTTGTTTTTATGAGACACTGTGATGGGCACAGTCCTGCTAGAGGCATTCTGACTCCTGGGCATTCTGGTTCTAATGCCCTGGAACATCCTGACCCAGCCACACACTAGGACACACTTCCTGAGTCAGTGTCCAAGAAAGAGCTGGCTCAAAATCATCTGCCTGGCTCTGCAGACTCCCAGGGGCCAAGGAACAATGCAAAGAATGAGAAGCCTCAGGCTAGTGCACCAGTGACCTGTGCTCACCGGTGGATGTTGTTCACAAGCTCTGCAATTGAAAAGAGTCTACACTAATGGAGCTGCTGCCACCTCCAGGGTCAAGGAGAGCTGTCCCCACTTCCCAAGCTTCCCTACCTCAACACTGAGAAACACAGGGGCGCCTGGGCCAACATACAACATTGAGGCGGCATTGGCAGCGGCGGCGGCAGCAGCAGCAGCAGCAAGAGAAAGCGTGATAAAATGACACCCTGGAAAATTAAACATAGGTGGTAACAGCTTGCACTGCCCTCGACTTACCTTGCCTGTCCCCACACCTGTTGCAGAGACTGCTCTTGTCTGTCCTTGCTTACTTCTACTTTGTCCATCCCAGCTCCTGCCTCTAAGGATGCTGGGCCCCCCATTCTGCTTGTCTCCCTACCTTTCATCATCCCAAATATGCTCAGTCCTCATTTTCCCTCCAGGTAGGGTCTCTCTCTAGCTCAGGCTGACCTGAATTCACAGTGTAGTCTCAGGGTGGCCTTGAACTCACAGCGATCCTCCTACCTCTGTCTCCTGAGTGCTGGGATTAAAAGTATGGGCCACCATGCTTGGCTTTATTTCTCCTCTTTTTTTTTTTTTTTTTTTTTTGAGGTAGGGTCATATTCTGGCCCAGGCTGACCTGGAATTAACTCTGTAGTCTCAGGGTGGCCTCGAACTCACAGCGATCCTCCTACCTCTGCCTCCTGAGTGCTGGGATTAAAGGCATGCGCCACCATGCCCAGCTGTTTCTCCTTTTTTAAATTCTCCCTTTCACCCTTTGTCTTGCTTGAGGGCCAGACCCAATTTTGGGCTCCACTAGATGCCAAGGAAACCCCTGTTTGCTCAGAGATGCAGCTCCTCCCACTTCTCACCTCCTTGCACCTCCTCACACTGACCCCTTTGCCAGCCAAACTCACTACCTTCAGCAGGGAATTCTAATAGCAACCGTGCTCGTTCCTCCTCTTTCCTTCTCCACTACTCTGCTAGCCAGCTTTCCCCCGGAACCCTGCCATGGTCTTTTCTACTACAGCGACCCATGAACCTCAACTCCTGACCAGGCTGCCACCCTTAGATCCTGAGGTGACAGACACGACTCCACAGTGACATGTGGTGAGTTCAACATCCCGGAAGTGGCAGCATGGGTGCCTTTCCGTTTCTCCACTTTAGTGGCTGTAGGCAGAAGATGCTGACTGTGAATGCCACATTTGGGGTCCTGGTAGGCACAAGCAGAACGCCTCTGCCCCCTGTGTGCCACATCTTTGGGTTCTTATGGACAAGGATCCTGCGTATCCAGCCATGGGCTGTGCCAGGGCAACAGCACTATCTCACCCTACCATGGACCTGGAGGCTATGGATACCACCTCTCCTTCCCAGGCCATCATCTTCCACTCTCTGTCCCCACATGCAACCCCAGGTTCTGGACTGGAGCCACCCCTGGATTACTAAGTGATCGGCAGTGTGGCAGTTCTAAGGGACAAAGTCACCTCGGAAGTAGCTGTGAGCCAAACTTCACCAGCGGCCCAGCTTCCCACGGACAGCGCAACGTCACTTGGATTTGTAGGCTCATTGCCACTTGTCTTTGGCCCACCCTTCACCATCCAGCCTGCCTGTGGGGAGCACGCGGAGCTTCCCACACCACCGCACCCACTTCTGTCTTCACCCTCACGGCAGGAATAACTGGCCCTGGAGACTATCTCATCTTCAGCCTCCTACACACACAGCATACCCGCTCTCACGGGACCTGTGATGAACCAGTCTGACTCCATCTTAGAGTTAGGAGCCATCTTGTTATTAAATCAAGATTAGTTTCGTCTCTGCTTACTGTGAAACTTAAGTTTCTGTTAGGCCTAACTGTTCCTTGACTACCTGCCCGGTACCTCCCACTCCTGGAGCTTCCCGGAACCTGAGTTACTCCCCACTCTGACAATGCCTTGCCTCATACTCTCCCAAGATGTCAGGTCAAGTAATTGTGAACTGCTATTTGCTTTTGTATTTTGCTTGCCAAGTTCCCTACTGGAAATCTCTCAACCTTACAGTTTGTGAATTATAAAAACCTGCCTTCTCTTATGCTCAGGGCTGTGCTCTTAAGCCCTGCCTTTGGGTGAAATAGCCAGTTTGCCAGCTTCTGGGTGCACAATACAGCTTACTTCAATTTGACCAAATATTTGGTCAAATATTTGAGTCGATGGTCTCTTCTTTGCATCGTGGGTTTAACACCTGCAGCAGCATCAAAGTGGAGCAGGATCAAAGGAGACAGTCAGCACCACTCTTCCTCCCCTGATCATTCTGAGAATTTGGTACAAATTTAGTCACAGCAGGCACGCTGCACAAGAGGATGCAGTTTGCATGAGAACTGGGATCACCCACTGCCTTCCCTGGCCCGATCACCAGCAAGCCTCATTGAACCCTGAGGGTGTCTGGCAACTGCTCTGGATGTGGTAGGCTGCCCACTGAGACCTACATGCTCTCTGTCTCCCCTCACTATTGCCGGAACATCCCACGTCTCTCTAGACTCGTTATTCTCTAGGGAGTGTGCTCTTGTTGATGCACGCTTCCTGTTCCTGAAACATTTAATGGTTCTATGAAAATACAATTGAAGTACGATGAGCTGTGTATACTTCAAGGACAAAGTTAGCAAGTGCTGATAATGTAGATTCCCAAAGACCAGTTGTCACAAGTGAGACAATGACCATATGGGTCACTCACAGACATGTCCCCTGCCCCTGGATGTACTTCTTCTTTGCACCTTTCCTATTTTGTCCCTCCATATTTTTGTCACTCTGGACATGTGGCATTTAGAAATGTAAATAAATTCAAACAATGCTGCCACTTTAGGGTGGCTTTTTCAACAAGCCTACTTATTGTAACTATAGCCCTTACTTCTTGTATGCTTTATTAGTGTAGTTTGCAGAACAGTATTTCCTGTTTTTCTGTATTTTCAGATATTATTTGACATGTTGATAGTATTTGTGTTAATATTTTCAATTGTTAAAAGTTAAGCTTTGTTAATGTTCTTGAACGCTCTTTGTCTTATGTGGATTGGATTTTATGCTCAGTTTGTTTAGCTTTTACATAACACCGAAGTGATTTACTACTAAAAAATTAAGTTTGGAGCCAGGCGTGGTGGCTCACGCTTTTAATCCCAGCACTCGGGAGGCAGAGGTAGGAGGATCGCCATGAGTTCGAGGCCACCCTGAGACTACATAGTGAATTCCAGGTCAGCCTGAGCTAGAGTGAGACCCTACCTCAAAAACCAAAAAAAAATTAAGTTTGATGATTTGCCAGTGGAGGAAAGTGTTTAAAATTCACACAACCTATGAATGAGATAGTCTACTCCTAGGCATATGCAATGGAAAATTTTACATCTATGTAGGAGAAAGGGTAAGACTGTACATAATATCATTGTTCATAGTGACAAAAGCCTTCAGAAAAACCATTGATTATCATAATTTGGAATTAATAAGTATTCCACAATAAAATATGACACAATTGTTGACTTAAAGGTCCTGTGGCTCCACCTTGATGAATCTTAGAGACAATAAGTGAAAAAGTTAACTCCCAAAGGATTGCACAGGGTGGTAAATTCAGATAAAAAAAATCATAGTTGCTCAAAACTAAAATAGGAGGTATCAAGCTGAAGAAATAGGCCATTCATATTAAAATCTATAAAACTCTGGAGAACAAAATTAATAAAATCTATAAGTGGGGAGATGTTCACTCAAAAACAGCCAGTTAGGTGTGTCAGCATCTCGGGCAAATTTAGGTTGGGAGCCACAGATGAGTGAGACCAATAGGGATGGCGGGGCCGGAGAGCAGAGAAAGGGAGGGGGGGACAAAAAACTGGACCCAAATGGAGACTGTACCATAAAGTCCTATATCCTGAAAGACATACTAAAAGGTTGAACCTGAATCAGGTGCTTGGAGAGAACACCTGAATCACAGGGGCCGGGAGAGGGTATGATGAAGACAAACCTCAATCTTCTCCTGTTGTGCTCTCTCTCTCTCTCACTCCCTCTTCTCTCTTTCTCTTTCATATTACCTATATTTTTCTTCCTTCTTTTCCCTTGGCAATGATCTGTAACTCCCAGTACCAGCATGTGGTTAACATACACAATGAGCTGTTGATAAGTGAGACCTACAAGGTTTCTCAAAAGAAGACAGATTTCTGTCAGAGTAATTGATTATCCACCAAAGTAAGACCCTACTGAAGCTGAAGACACCATATTCTGTTTGGACAGAACATGGAGAGACCTGGCTGGAATCTGGAAGAGAGTCAGTCCCCAGACAGTTAGCTTGTCTAGTGCCAGAAGGTGCTACAGAAGTGACTGGGGGAAAACGACCAACATCTGTCTAAGCAACTCGTGGTCTAAGCTACTCAGCAGCAAACAACCTGACATGATGCTCACACAAGTGCAGTAGTGGCACACAGCCATGGTGGGTTACCAACTGCTCTAGATTTGGCTAACAAATCAGCTCAGTGGAATGGGACCCATACCTGGAAACAGGAAACAAGTCAGAACCATATCCAAAAACAAGCTCGCTCTCCAGTGTCAAGCTCCCACCAATAGTGGGATACAAGAGTTCCTACACCTATTAAATTCTCTCTAAAATAATAATGGTTATCCATGTATCTTGTACTGGCCTCACTCTCCATTGGAGAATCTGCTTCTCTCTTTCAGATGGATGCAGAACCTGAGGAGAGAATCAGCCCATCGCACCTCAACAGGGCACCAGCTGAAGCCATAGAGTTATAGGGGAAATGACCAAGAGTGCTGCTTTGTCAGTGAACCTGGTACCAGCACAAGGGCAAAGGAGATAGACACAAAGAACACTCAGCTCCTACCAAATCAGATATCCAGAGACACAGAGACTCCCAAGACCTCATCACTGAAATAGACCTAAAATGAACCCAACATGACTCAGGGAAATTCATGGAAGAGGGGGAGGAAAGATTGTTAGAGCCATGACTTGGGTCATTATACACAGAGACATTGCCTGTCCCCCATAACTGATGGCTATCCTCATAAGGCAAGACCCACATTCCCCATGGGGGAGGACAGGGAGAAGGCTAATGATGGTATCATCATGGCTGTATACACACTATCCACATAACTAATGAAAAACAAAAACTAGAAAACTATTGGCAAATAAAGCAGAAAAAAAAAGTCCCATTATTTTGTAAACTCCATTCTTTTCCAATGAGCTTACACCTTATGATAATGTTAGGAAATGTTAGTTCCTTGTAGTGTTTTTTACTTTGATCTAATTTTAATGGATTACTGGATTTTCTGGGGGGGGATGACTCATAGTTGCATACTTCACAGTGGGAAAATATCCATTGATGAGATAAAATTCATATAAGAGAAGCATAATGGACCAAACTGTCTTAATTTGAATATTGGAAAAATTTTCCCCAATGCAACAATGATGTCCAACTCTAAATGGCACAGAGACAAACTTCTCTCCTGAGGCTGGATTGTCCTGTTGTGGTCAGGACCAAAGTCCAGATGTTCTACCCATGAGCCTTTAAGGTTATTGTTTATAGTGGAGGAATAATGACTTGATGTCCTGGAGTAATGGCATACCCAGACACTGCCTGAGGAGTTTAGGACATTCTCACTGTGATCATAATAGGAGATCTGATTCTTAATGTTTCTTTCATGCAATGATCAAGGTAATTTAGAACCATGAGCTGGTCATAAGTTAAAGAAGGCAGATACTCTCCACAGATGGTTTTTTTTCTAAGTGATATCTTTCTTGAAGTGTTTTGTCTCTGGCAAATGAAGCCCATGTAGGCTCTGGTAGCTGAGGACATGTGCTGTGGTGCCAGGAGCAGCCTGATGCGCATCCCCACTACTACATCACTTGTCAGAGGATGCCTGTCCTTGTATGCAGTCTAGTAAAGTTTAGAGAATGTCATCATGTTTTCTTCTGACAGCCTGCAGTTCTGGACTGCTTCTCTCGATGAGCTCTGTTCCTTCTTCTGAGACTAGGCAGAGGCAGCCAACCTGGCAACAGTCAGGCCACATGGCTCAAGTGTCATTGGTGTCCCCATGCAGCTGGCTAGCTTTCTCACTCGGCTGACTTCTGATCTTCTTTCCCTGTAAACTATGGCTAGCTGTTAAAATTATGAGCTCAGAAAGAACTTCAAATAAATTTTTCTCCTCGTCCTCCCCAATGTTGAAAGTAATCCTTTGTTTCTTTTCTAATTATAGAAATGTGCTGTTTAAAGTGGGCTATGCTAAGGCTACTTTTAAACATATGCTTCTGTTTCAAGAAAACTGCATTTGGCATGTCTTATGCAACTCCCTTCCATACATGGGTGTGGTCAGATGATTATAGACATCTTCTACATTCAGGTAGAATGTAGAGAGAAACTGCATGGAAGACTTTTCACCCTGGCTGGCAGCTAGGCCATATGACAGACAGTGAGGTGAAACAGGTAGTCCAGGTGAGAGTGAAGACTCTGGTGATAAGCAATGTGGAGGGGTGGTTCTCTGTTCCTGCTCTATTGCATGTCCCAGCATCAACTGTCTGTCTAAAGAAAGGTCCAGCTACACCGTCCTGGTTGCTGCCTCTCCTATAAATCTATGGAGCAAGAGAAGCTGGGTGTGGGGAGGCAGCCAACTTCCAGCTTTCATCCCAACTGAATTTTGAGGTACAAAAACAATTCAATTGGAGAAAGGTCTTTCTTTGGCTCAATAAACAATAAGAGAACAACTCTATGTATAGGTATGTAAATAAGCCTTGACTTAAGTTTCATACCTTATATAAAAATGAACTCAAAATGGGTCGTATACTTAAGTATAAAGTACATCTATGAAACTTTTAGCAAGAAGGTCTTCAGGATGAGGGGCTTAACGAAGAGTTCTTGAATTCAAACATTAGGCCACATGAAAATTAAAAACTGTTTTGCTTTGCAAACAATCCTGTTAAGAGGACTCAAAGATAAGCTGTAGATTGGGAGAATACTTGCAAATCATATATCTGACAAAGGACTCTTATCTAGACTATGTAAAGCCCACTCAACCTCAGTGATTAAAACAACCAAACAATTCAATTAGAAAAGAAAGACGAACATTTCATCAGAGAGGATACATGCATGGCACAAAAAGATGTTCATTTCCCAAATGATCACTACTCATTAGGGAAAGGCCAAGTAGGAACATAATGGACCTTTCAAAATAGGTTCATAATATATGCATTTAGCCAGACAAAAGCAGGCTTTATACCCCTAAGGCTCGTGCCCTCCCCGTCATAGGCTTTTGATTAGGTTTTCAGTACTAGACATGTATTCCCTCCCACAGAGAGGGCCTCCAGTCCAATTAGAGAGCAGCTGATTTCCCCACAGAGCAGACATGCCACTAGTGCATCTGTTCGGTCATTTGGCCTGTTTGGCCAAACTTGAGACTTCCAGTGTCCACTGTTTTCAACACTGATGACTTCTGTCTCCCATAGGGCTGCATGCAGTGCAGTTTTTTTTTCCAGCTTTCAGTTGGCTGGTCTACAGGGAGAAGGTTTTCAGCTCAACACCAGCTTGATTTCTCAGTGACCTTGCCACCCAGGCATGTGAAGTCTTCAGCAATAGGGTCTTACCATCTGTTACTAGTGGGAGACCAAGGACTTTGGCAACAGCCTGTAATGTTTTGGAGGCAACAGGGACCTCCCTGGCCAACAACTGACTGGAAGGTGTCCCATCCCTGGCACTAAAAATTTTTCTAGTAGCACTCTATGGCTTCTGGATGTGCCATTATCCCAAAAAGTAGGCTTTCATATGTCTTATTCAGAGTATCTTGAGTTTTTACTGACCCTCTCCCCAACCTTCTCTTACTCAGTCTCTTCCCCTGGCCTCACACAGGCCATTCCACTCCCTGTGATCTGTTCTACTTACATATATACAATACCATCCCCTAAAGTCCTTTTCTTTCTTCCCTAATAGCCTTTTTCTATTTTACTGGCCTCTGCTACTGACTTTTGGTTCCAGCTCATACAGAAGTCTAAACCTTTGTAGCTAGGATCCACATATGAGAAAGAACATGTGACGTTTGGCTTTCTGAGCCTGGGTTATCTCACTTAGTATAATCCTTTCCAGATCCATCCATTTCCCTGCAAATTTCATAATTTCATTTTTCTTTACTGCTGAATAGAACTCCATTGTATAAATGTACCACATCTTTATTATCCATTCATCTGTTGAGGGACATCTAGGCTGGTTCCGTTTCCTAGCTATTGTGCATAGAGCAGCAATAAACATGGTTCTGCAAGTATCTCTAAGGCAGTGAGAAGAGTCATTAGGTTATATGCCTAGGAATGCTATAGCTAGATCATATGATAAATCTATTTTCAGCTGTCTCAAGAACCTCTACCCTGATTTCCACAATGGCTGTACCAGACTATATATAATCCTACCAACAGCATAGAAGCGTTCCCCTTTTTCTGCATCCTCGCCAACATTTATTGTCATTTGTTTTCTTGAAGTACTACACTTTATGTTCATAGTAATGTATTAATTCTACTCTCACTTCTGGTTAGAGAAGCTTCTCTTTTCAGATGGTGGTGACCACTGGGATGACCCAATAGGCAACATAGTGCTGAGAAGAAGTGACAGAGGAGTGTTCAGCACTGAACCATCGCTATCACACTCTCCAAGGCTCAGGGTTCATTGTGGAAGAGGTGGCTGAAAAAATGTAAGAGCTAAAGGAAGGGTACGACTCCTTACAATGCAACTGTTCAGATAGAAATTGGCCTTGAGATCCATGACCTCACAGTGCCTAACAATACCTTCATAAGACCCTCATAATAGTAGAAAAAGATGATGACATCAAAATAAATGAGAGACTAACGGAGAGAGGGAGGGCATATGATGGAGAATGGAGTTGTGAAAGGGAAAGTGGGGAAGGGGAGGGAATTATCGTGGTTTATTGTCTATAAGTATAGAAGTTGTCAATAAATTTTTTTAAAAATAGTTTCAGTAGGAAAGTGACATGCCAAATTCTAGCAAGGATACAGAGAAACTCAGTCTCATTCATCTCTGTGGGCATATGTTACAGCCACTCTATAAAACCAAGAGCCACAGAGTGGAGGGGGATACCCTGAGGCACGCTCCCCCACTGTCCCACTGGGGCTGACTGAGGCCTTCATGACCCCCACAGAGGAGGGCCCCAGGGAAATGGAAACAGGGGAGAAGGAATAAAACAGTATAATCTATTACAAAATAATTTTAAAAACCACTAAGGATACCCAGTAATTGTACTCCTGTATGTTTGTCTCAGAAGTGAAAAAGTTAATGTCAGTACAAAAACCTGTATGATATTGTTCAAAGTAGCTGTATTTGGAATTGCTCAAAACTGAAAACAACTCAAATGTCCTTTAATGAGTGAAGAGATATGCACGCTGTGATAAAGCTATAGCATGCCAAATGTGCTATGGGTAATAAAAATGAATGAAATATTGATACAAGCAACACTGTGGATGGATATCCAGGGCTTTGTGTGAGTGACAGAAAAACAAAGCCCATCTCAAAAGGTCACATATGCGATTAGTCCAGCATGAATTCTCAAGATGACATTTTCAAGATGGAGAAAAACCAGCCAATGAGTGGTTTTTATGGATTAGGAATGACAGGGAGAAAAGAAGTGTATAACGCGAGAAAGGAAGATGTGGAGGGAGATCACTGTGGAGAGAGCATGGTGGGAATGGTCTGTGTCTTGAATGTGGTTTCTGGTACATAGTTCTACATATGTGATAGCATGACACTTGATGAAATTGTACAGATGTAATAATGCCAGTTCTTTGGTTTTGATACTCTACTGTAGTTATGTAAGGTATAACCACTTATAACAACTATATAATATTAGCAGAGAAAAAATAAATACATAAACAAACAGGCTAATTTCAGATTGACAAATGCTATGAGAGCTGAGAAATAAATGTAAAGCTTTATTCCTCCCCTGTTGACATTGCTTAGGACTTTGTATTCATTTTCTTCTAAGGCTTCATAACTTGCTCTATTAATTTTTTTAATTAAAAACATTTATTTATTTATTTATTTATTTATTTATTTATTTATTTATTTATTTATGTGTAGAGGGGTATACCAGTGTCTCTTACTGCTGCAAAGGAATGTCAGATGCATGGACCACTTTCTGCAGCCGGCTTTCTATGGGGGCTGGGTACCAGGGTTTTTAGACTTTGCAAACACCTTTAACTGATGAACCATCTCCATAGCACTTTGCTCCATAAAATTAAAAACTGTGTCTATTAACTTTCAAGTCTGACTCTCCTGAATTCCTTTTATTTTCTCCTTCAGCGACTCCTACTATACACACATTGCATCTTCACAATCTGTTGTTTATGCCAAACTTCTGACATCACTTCCATCTGCCCGTCTGTGCCCAAGACTCAGGATCCTAAGTGATGACTCCTCCCCATAGTGGCTGACTCAGCCTCCTGGGATCATAAGTTCTAAACCACATTTTATGTTTACTCCTCAGTTTTCCATGCCTAATGTTATCTTATTTTCTTTTTCTCCCAGTAAGAATGTGAATTTCATATGCAAAGGACTTTCTGCATCATTCACTTGAAACAGTGAATAAGGGTTTCTCTTTTCCATCATCCTGACTTGAATTTGTTTTGTTGATGGTAGCCATCCTAACTGGGGTAAAACAGTGTCTTAAAGTGGCTTTAATTTGCTTTTTCCTGATGGCCATGGGGACACTTAAGAACGTTCATTGGTTGTGTTTCTTTTTTAGTACATTTATTGATTGGGGGATTTATTTTGCTTTTGTTGTTAAGTTTTGCAGTTCTTTCTGTATTCTATATATCAATCCCTTGTCTAAAGTGTGGCTGGCAAATTTCACCCCATTCTGTGGGCTGTATCTTTACTCTGTTAATAGTTCCCTTCACTGTGCTGAACATTTTTAATTTTGTTTAAACCAATTTATCAGTTGTTGGGGTGATTTTCTATGCTAGCGGAACCTTTTAAAACATCCTTACCTATTCCTGTATCTTCTTTTTCTTTCTTTTCATTCTAATTCTGTTGTGATGTCTTTTTCTGTTACCCCCTGAATTTAATTAGGGTTGCTTACATGCACATGGATGGGGGGCTATTTAGTACAGCATGAGCTACACCACTGAAAAAAATATCTCCCAGAACCATCAACTACCAGTAATTCTCAGAGAGGTGTGGGGACTCATGAGCTCCTCTGCTATCTGTGATAGCATATTAATAGAATCAATTCTGTGTAGGTCTTGTGCAGGCAACGACAGCCACTATGAGCTCATGAATGCAGTGGCCATGTTATATCCAGTAGAGAACATTTCACATCCACTGACTTACATTCTTTCTGTCCCCTCTTCCACAGTGTTCCCTGAACTTTGGAAGGGGTGCTATAGATAGTGTTAAGCACTCAATAATAACTTATCGTCAACAGTGTTATGAGTTTTGAATCTTGCCAATAGTTACTGCCCACTGTAAGATGAAGTATCACTGACCAATGCTGAGAGCAGTACTTGTCTGTAGGCATAAAAATAAATATTTAGACAGCAATTTGATGGGCATAGCATACCCATTTTTCCAAATTAAAACAGGAAATTCCCTCCTAGGGCCTATGACCTCCCAGCCACAGGGGATTGAGACTTTCAGTAACAGATATGAATTTTCTCCCATGGAGCAGGCCTCAAAGCCAGCTGGTTACCTCTATCCATAACAGCCATTCCATTATTGTACCAGTGTGTCCATCTTGCCTGGCTGATCAATATGCATGGTCCATCAGGTAAGATAGTTGATTTTTCTTCCCAAGCAGCCTGCATAACATCTCTTCCAGCAGTATGAAAGCTAACCAGCAGGGAGGGAGTTTCCAGCCAACTCAGTTACAGTTTGATTTCTTAGTGTCCTACAACCAAAGCATGAGGTATCTTCAGCAATAGGGTCTTACCATGTAGTTCTGGTGGCAACAGAACATTTGCAATAGCCTATATTGTTTGGGGGAACCTCAAGGGCCTCCCCGACTAACAACTCACTGGAAGGTATCCCACTGAAATTTTTTTGTAGTGATCTATTGCTCTGGTCACAGCATTATCTACCCACAGAGTACTTTCTGCCAAAAGTCACTCTTTTTAACATATTTATAATTTAAGTAGCAAAGAAGTAGGTTTCTAGCTGACTTATTCATAGCATCTTTAATTTTGGCCCTAGGATTTTCTTTTAATAACCTATGGCTTCTGGGCACAGGAATATCTACCCACAGAGGTACTTCAAAGTTAATTTCTGCTAAAATTTCCTGGTCTGAGTGTCTCTTCCCAATCTCATCTATAGTGTTGGGAGGATAGCGCTTTCCACCATCAGGGATTTCTAGGACTGAGGCTCTGAGGGGATGTGGGAGGGCCACCCACCTGAGTTCACCTTTGTGTGTCATTAGGATACCGTGGCCAGGCTCCACAGAACATTTCCAGTGGTCCTGAGTTTCTTACCCAGGCAAGGGCAGGGAGTGGGGCTTGTTTTCTCTGGCAAGCATCTCAGAATCTATTTTGGGTTCCTGTTTCTTTCTCCAGTGTCTACCCTGCTCCAGCTTGCTCTCAGGGCATATCCCACTCACCAGCTCATCACTGTCCCACAACCTGGGCTTTTCTTCTCAGCTCACACAGTGCTTGCTAATGAGGCTCTTTGCTGACACCAGCCAGGTAGTGAGAAGTGTGCCATGATTAGGTGCTGGCTATGGCTTGGCCCTTTCTTTATAGAAATTGCCCCATCTCAGCTTATTTGCTTCCTTTATGGCTTTCTCTTATATGAATGGATCTATTGTGTTTTTATTTTAACTTTTTTCATCCATGCATACAGATATCTCTTCCAATCCACTATCTTACCCAGAAGTCCCCATATGTTTAAACTTTGAAGACAATAGATCAGGTGTCAATGTAGCTATTCAAACCTCTACATTTGATGTTCACTGCATCCCACAATATTTTCTTTTCTCCATTGTATCACTTCTTAATATTTTATGATTTTTTTTTTTTGTTTTTTGAGGTAGGGTCTCACTCTAGCTCAGGCTGACCTGGAATTCACTCTGTATTCTCAGGGTGACCTCAAACTCATAGCAATCCTCCTACCTCTGCCTCCCAAGTGTTGGGATTAAAGGTGTGCACCACTATACCCAGCCTTGTTTTATGATTTAAAAGAACATTATTTAGTGTTTTAAATATTTTATTTATATATATGTTTAAAAGCAGAGATAGATAAAGAGAAGGAACAGAGAGAGAGAGAGAGAGAGAGAGAATGGGCACACCAGGACCTCCAGCCACTGCAAACGAACTCCAGACGCATGCACCACTGTGCATCTGGCTTTGTGTGGGTACTGGGGAATCAAACCTGGATCATTAGGATTTACAGGCAAGTGCCTTAACTGTTGAGCCATCTCTCCAACCCTACTTTATTATTTTAAGAAGCATTTTTATTTATATATGTGTGTGTATGTGCACACACATGTTCCCAAGTGTTTCAGGGCCTCCTGTTACTGCAAATGAGCACCAGACTGGCTTTATGTGGGTGATTGAGGAATTGAACCTGGCTGGTAGGCTTTTCAAACAAGAGCACCTTTAATCATTCAGCCATCATCTTAGTCGCAATATTTTATGATGTTTTAATGTGCAATTTTTCAGCAAGCAATGAGTATTTACAACTATATTTTCCTCTCTCTCTTCCTTTTCCTTCTCTCACTTCTCCTCTCTCTTTCTCTGGTTTGTCACCAGTTCTGCCTGCTCTCAAGTGAAGCCTGGCTGTATGCCTTATTTTGTTATCCCCTTTTTAGATGCTTAAAGGCAGAACTCCCTCTGCACTGTAGAATCTCACACCACGCTATGATGCTCATTCCTCTTATCCAAATCTGCAGGACAGAGAGAGTGGCAAAGGGACCTAAAAGGTATGAAAATTATGCAATTGAGTGAGGAAAAGAATGGGACTAAGTTTCAAGTTGCAAAGTAGCTTTGATTATTAAAGATATTAACTCCATTAAAGGTAAAACCAATGCTGTGCACTGGAAGTAGAGGAAAGGGGCTCCAAGGGCAATACACTACCCATCAAAGGCTCCAATTTGTAAAAAGAAAAATTCATTTGAAAGGAGAGAGCCTAAAGGGAGAATGACACTGAAGGTTCACTGCTGAAAACTGCGCAGAAAAGTGTTGTCCCAGGGTCAGCCTAAAAGTCACCCAGAGGCTTCTGAAGTATGTCGCAAGTTAGTAGAAGAATGTGGCAGTGTAGTCTGTGTGGCACTGGTTTTACAGGTGTAAAAGATGAAAGAGTGAAGGAGTCATGGGTGTTTACAACAAGGGAACACAAACTGCTAAAGTCAGGCAATGTATGACAAGGGTGGATCCCTGCAAGGAAGCTCAAAGGAGCCGTTGTGTGAAGCTGGGACGGTGAAGCCTAAGTTGCAATGGAAAGAGAGATGATGGAGATGCCAGGACTGTGGGACACACACCAAGGGAAGCTGCAGCCCAACAGAGAGGCTACATGTACTCCAAGCAGCAGAACTTGGGGCTACCCAAGGTCAGTGAAGCCCAGATGTCTTCATAACAAGCCAGATATTGGAGTTGCAGGATTTGGTGTTTGCTTTATCTGATTTTTACTTAGTGTGTGAGTACGTGCTATAGTGTATGTATCCTTAATTTTTTTGAGGCAGGGTACCTCATGATTTTTCATTGCTTTGCTCTACTTGCAAACTTCCAGGAACTTCTCCTGTCTCCACTTGCTTTTCATAGTATGTGCACTGAGATTACAGAAGCCCACCACAGCTTCCAGTTTTTACATGCGGTCTGGGGATCTGAACTCAGATGCTCAGAATTTTGCTGCCAGCACTTTATCTACTAAGCCTTCTCCCCAGGCCTCTGCTTGTGATCTTGCGCTGGCCTATCTTTTCTAGCCATGCCATCATTCTTCCCTTTTAGAATGAGAATATTTGCTCTGTGCCATTGTATACTAAAAGCATGTAAGTTGTCCTTTCTTTTCACAGGGATTTAAAATTAAGAGATTTCCTGAGCCTCAGAAGAGAGTTTGGGCTTTGAACAGTGTTGGAACTATTAAAGACTATGAGATTTGTAGAGACAGACTAAATGCATTTTGCATTATGAGATGAGAATAAAACTTTAGAAGCCAAGGGTGTAATGTGTGGTTTAAATGAAATGTTTGGGTGTCACACAAATAACAGGTGTAAGGATGATGGTTCATCTTCATTGTCAAATTGATTGATTTAGAATTAACATGGAAACACATCTCTGGGTAGCTCTAGAAGTATTTTTCCAGAAAGGTTTTTCTGAGGAGGCAAGACCCACCTGAGTATGGACAGTACCATTCCATGTTCTGGAGTCCTGGACTGCATGAAAAGAAGAAAGCAAACTGAACACCAGCCTTTGTCTTTTAAAAATATTTTTAGTTATTTATTTGCAGAGAGAGAGAGAATGGACATGCCAGGGCCTCTAGCCATTGCAAACCAACTCCAGATGCATGTGCCACTTTGTGCATCAGACTTTATGTGGGTACTGGAGAATCGAACATGGGTCCTTAGGCTTTGCAGGCAAATGCCTTAACCACTGAGCCATCTCTCCAACCCTCCATGTCTTCTTGACTGTGGGCACAATGTGACCAGCCACTGCTTACTCTTACTGCTGGGCCTTTCCTGTCACCATAGACTCCACCCTCAAACAATGAGCCAAAATCACCCTTCCTTCCTTAAGTTGTTTTGACTTAGCAACAAGAAAGTAGTGTCTGCATTCTATACAGCAAATCTCTTTGGGTGCCTTTCTTCAATCCAATTTCTTCTACTTTTTTATTATTGAAATATGTTTTGTGATTTCTAATCTATCAACAGCACTTTGTTCTCTGATATTTCAATAGACTTATCTGTTCAGAATCACCCTTCTGTCATTTCTTGAAAAGGAAGGTGAAGTTAGCACAGGTTTTTAGTGTGTAACTTCTGAATATTTTGACTATTTGAATTTATAAACACACTTCTTTTGGTAAAAAAGAAAACATTATTCTGAAGGAATTTATTGATGACCACTATACTATTTTTACAAAGAATATTAGGGCTGGAGAGATGACTTAGTGGTTGAGGTGCTTGCCTGTGAAGCCTAAGGACTCATATTGGACCCTCCAGGTCCCATGTAAACCATAGGCACGATGTGACACCAGTGCGCAAGGTCGCACATGAGCACAAGACGGTGTATGGGTCTGGAGTTTGATTGCAGTGGCTGGAGGCCCTAGCATGCCAATTCTCTCCCTCACTCTCTCTCTCTCTTTCATTTTTCTTTCCCTCTCTCTCTGATAAAAAACAACATTAGTGGGCTGGAGAGATGGCTTAGTGGTTAAGGCACCTGCCTGCTAAGCCTAAGAACACTGTTCCAATCTCCAGGTCCTACGTACAGCCAGATGCAGTGATGCAAGGGTGCAATGCCGCACTTGCCCACAAGGGGGGCGCACACATCTGGATTTCATTCACAGCAGCTGAGAGACTGCTGGCGCGCCCATCTCTATCTGTCTCCCTCTCCCTCTTTCTCTGTCTGTCTCTCTCTGTGTCTCTCTCCAAAAATAAAAATAAATAAATAAATAAACATTAATATAAAGAGACTTATCTTTCCAGATGTTAAAAGATATTTTAATCTCAAGCTAATGTTAAGAATGCAAGGTTGGCATGTAATTAAATGAATAGATTAGTTAGATAGATTACAAAATCTGGATTTAGAGTTTAGTACATAAATAATGTTGATGTTTGAAATCATTAGACATAATATTGTGCTGGAACAAATGTCTAGTCATTTAATGATCTTGGGGCTGCAATCTTTTCTAAGCATACACAAGTACAAAACCCAACCTGGAAAGCAGATATGATTTTATAAGTTAAAAATAACATTTTCAGTACAATGAGAGAATCATCAAACTGAAAAGATAATTAGCAACTAAAAATATTCTTGTAATGTGGGTGATGAAGGGTAAATATCATCAATAAACAAACATCAACATGTGAGAAACACTAATAATGAGCACACCCAAAATGCCATATTTTGTATGGTAAATTCTCTATGCCATTTAAACAGTTGGGTTTACCAATATTAACTGGAATGATAGTGCTCATAAGTGATACAGGTGTGTTACCTATGTACCTATGTAGGTGGAAGCTAATTTAATATAAAATCTTAAAATATGGAAGCTTTGATTTCTATTTTTGTACCTATTTAAATGTATATATAAAATATAGGAAGCTAATTTAATATATTTTGATTTTGATGTTCTATTTTTTTCACTTATTTTAAGAAAATCATCAGACAAATGGATAAAGATCTATATATACAAAGCAGGATTACCATGCTAGCCATTGTTGTGGTAGAGAAATCATATAACAAGCTAACATCTACCAGCAATGAAACAGTTCAAGCAGTAGAAATAAACAAGGCTGAATGTGTGATTTTTTTTTCTCCCATCAAGTCACATTTGGCAATGTCTGGAAATATTTTTGGTTGACACAGCTAGGGGAATGAGCATGTACAAACATCTTGTGGGTGGGTCTGAGATGCCACTTAACCTTCCTACAATGCCTAGGCCAGCCTCCTTCAGTGGTTCAAATGTCCACTGTTCTGATTAAGAAATCTTAAAATAAATACACTCATAGGATTGGAAGTTCTTATCTATTACAGGTGAGTCTAGGTCTAAAGAGATGGCTCAGTGGTTAAAGACCCTTGTTTTCACAGCTTGATGGACTGTATTCAATTCTCCAGTACCCACATAAAGTCAGATGCACAAAGTGGCACATGCATCTGGAGTTTGTTTGCAGTGGAAGGAGGCTATGGTGTGCCCATTTTATTCTTTCTTTCTTTATTTCTTTGTGTGTGTGTGTGTGTGTGTGTGTGTGTGTAAGGAGAGAAAGAAGAGGGGGGGAGGGGAGAGAATGGGTGATAGGTGGAACAGGGCCTCCAGCATGCACCATTTTGTGCATCTGGCTTTACATGGGTACTGGAGAATTGAACCTGGGTTACTAGGCTTTGCAGGCAAGTTCCTTAACCACTGAGTTATCTCCTTGACCTGCTTGCTTCCCTTCCCTTTCCCTTTCCCTCCCCTGTCCCCTCCCCTCCCTCCCTCCCTTCCTCTTTCTTTCTTTCTTTCTTTTTTCTTTCTTTCTTTCTTTCTTTTTTCTTTCTTTCCTTCTCTCTCTCTCTCACACACACACTTTTCCTCTCTGCTTGCAATTAAATAAATAAAATAAGTGTATAATTTTACTTATTGAAATACAAAGAGCACAAAACATGGTGAATAGAAAGTTGCTGGTTGTAAATCAAAGGAAGCCAACAACATTAGACTAAGCAGTGGTTAAGAGCAAAATGTATCTGGATCCAAATAGTTACTGTCTCCAAGATTTTTCTAAATGGTGGATCATCTTTTTTTCCTCAGAATTACTAGTTATTTTAGTAAAGAGATCTTTTTAAATAGCTTCTATTTTTGAAGTGCCTAGTATATGCCAGGTGTTATATTAGTTTATTTCACTTCTAGATTTTCATTAGTGCCAAAGCAGAGGGCATGAATTGTACAAAAGTAGAAAGTATAAGGGAAAACATCTAAAAATTAAGACACTTTGGGGCTGAGAAGATGGCTCATTGAATAAAGTGCTTTAAATATAAGCATGAAAACTGGAGTTGGTATACCCAAACCTACATAAATGCCAGATAGACCTAGGGGACCTTCAATACTCTCAGTGCTTAGAAGTGGCAATAAGAGATCCCCAGGCAAGCTGGTTAGCCAGAATTGGCAAGCTCTGGGTTCAAGTGAAAGATCCTGCCTCAATAAGTTAGGTGGAAGAGCAATCAAGGAAGGCACCTGACATCCATTTCTGGCCTCCACACACACACACATGTTCTCACACCCTTGTGCATTTTGATACATATCTTTATTTGAGTGTATGTTGTACATAAGGCAACAAAGTGAGATCAGGTTGTTTTCAAATGTATATATATATATGCACATGCAGAGGTGCGTGTGTGTGTGTGTGTGTGTGTGTGTGTGTGTGAGAGAGAGAGAGAGAGAGAGAGAGACAGAGAGACAGAGAGAGAGAGTCTAGAGAACAATCTTCAAGTGTTGTCCCTGAGTGATCGTCCACTTTTTTATAATATATTTTTTATTACTTATGTATATAGTATATATACAGCCATGATGGTACCATCGTTAGCCTTCTCCCTGTCCTCCCCCCCCATGGGGAATGTGGATTTTGCCTTATGGGGGTAGCCATCAGTTATGCAGGAGAGGCAATGACTCTGTGTATAATGACCCAGCTCATGGCTCTAACAATCTTTCCACCCCCTCTTCCACGAATTTCCCTGAGCCGTGTTGGGTTCATTTTAGGTCTATTTCAGTGACAAGGTTTTGTGAGTCTCTCTGTTTCTGGATATCTGATTTGGTAGGGGTTGAGTGTTCTTTGTGCCTATTTCCTTCGCCCTTGTGCTGGTACCAGGTTAACTGGGAACGTCCACTTTTTATTGACACAGTGTGACTTTCAGTGGCCTAGTACTTGCCAAATCTGCTAGACCGACTGGTCAGCAAGCCCCAGAGATCTGCTGGTCTCTGCCTCTCCAGTGCTGGGATTACAAGTGTGTGGCACTAGCTCCAGCCTTACATGGTGTGTTTCACAATCAAATGTGGGTCCTTATACTTTCAAACCAAGATTTACCAACTGAGTTATTTACCAGCCCCTACTTTCTTTCTTGTCTTTTCTTTAAACATTAATGATCTTCTGTAGACCAATCAAATTAAAAATTTTTTTATTTATTTATGAGAGAGAGAAAGAGAAAGAGAGAGATAGAGAATGGGCATGCCAGGGCCTCTAGCCACTGCAAATGAACTCCAGACACATGTGCCACCTTGTGCATCTGGCTTTATGTGGGTACTGGGGAATTGAACCCAGGTCCTTTGGCTTTGCAGGCAAGCACCTTAACTATTAAGCCATCTCTCCAGCCCTACTTTTCTTTCTTGACCCTAGTGGGGATTTAAATCCAGGGTTTTTCACCTGATAGACAAGTTCTCCACCAGTGAGCTCTATCCCCAGCCATCTGTTGTAGATTAGTTACTCATTTAATCTCTGTGATTTGCCAGAACATGTGACATAAACGACTTAGGATAGGAAGGGGCTATTTTGGCCCATAGTTTAAGGGGATACAGTGCATCGTGGCAGGAAGGCATGAATCTTTGGTCTCTGTGACAGGAGGAGCCTTACGTTGGGACTGTTTGTTGCATGGTACCCATTAGGTCTTGGTCTAGATTCTGGGCCAGGCCATAACCCTCAAGTTCTGCCTTCCAGTCACCCATGTCCTCCAGCTATGCACCACCTTCTAAAGGTTCCACAACCTCCCACAACACCACTACAGGTGGAGTGGGTGTCAAGTGATCAACTACATGAGTCTTGTGTGACATTTTACATTCAAATTATAACACAGGTCTAGCAACCATGACAAAGTCAACCTGTGACAACCCCAGTGTCCATTTCTTGGCTGCTGACAAAGAAAGAATTCATGTTTTAAGTATTGGCTTCCTTCTCCAGTCTACAGCATGGAGCGAGTCTATAAGTCAAAAAAAGTTGGCTGGCAACAATAGCAACTGCTTCTGTTGGGAGGAATTTATGAAGATATTTTGGGCTGTTCACAGAGACCTAGAAATCCAGACAGTGAACAGAAACACTGCATAGGAGCAGTCTGCCTAAGAGAAGTTTCTAGTTACATACATTCTGTTCCCTGACACAGTAGGCTCCCTCACCATAACCTGCTTGTCACCATGTCTCCCACCCTCTCTTCTACCCTAGTCCTTTGAGACAAAACTAACAGAGGCGAGGCCTTTGGGTTTCTTTATTCAGATTTGAAGTACTGGGCTGGAATAGATATCTGATTGGCCATGCTTAGGTTATGGACCCATATTTAGTTGCAAGTAGGCAGGAAAAAGAAACAGCTCCACAATTCCCTGCCAACCTTCCTGGGTTGGTTCTAGCATGGAAAATATATTTTCAGGGACTTAGGGCAGCCAAAATAGCAGCCACCTACTATAGAGCCTATTATTCTTAAGTAATATGAGTGATTAACTGTCCTCAGTATGAACATGAACCCACATTTTTTCTGCTTCCCTTGCATTGATTGTGTAGATAGGAAATTTGCTGAGCTGCAAAGAAGGTGAGCAAAAATACCTCACATCCCTCAGCAGTCAATAGTAAAAATGGGATTGGAACCCAAATCATTAGAGATGTTTTTGTGAGATAGGGTCTTGCTTTAGCCCAGGTTGACCTGGAATTCACTATGTAATCTTAGGCTGGCCTCAAACTCACAGTAATCCTCCTACCTTTGCCTCCTGAGTGGTGGGATTAAAGGCATGCGCCACCATGCCTGGCTCTCTTCAGAAATTTTCTAACTGTACTCTAAATGATAATTCCTGTGACCAGGAAGTCAAAGATTTGTCAGATCCATTTTAGAGTTCAGTGAAAAACTGGGATGGCAGAAAACCTGTAGTGAGTTTCCAGACTGCTATAGATTTGTTTTTTGTTTGTTTGTTTGTTTTTTGGTTTTCTTTTCAAGGTAGGGTCTCACTCTAGCTCAGGCTGACCTGGAATTCACTATGTAGTCTCAGGTTGGCCTTGAACTCATGGTGATCCTCCTACCTCTACCTCCATAGTGCTGGGATTATATTGAGACTATACAGGGCATTATCATCATGAAGTGGTTTTCTGTTTCTTAGCATTTATGTTTTTCTAACTCTAGCATAAAATGGGCATGAGGAAACGTCATATATTCTCATTTCTGGTAGTGTGCTTGGTAGGAGCTGTTTCTTTATAGTTATATCCAAATTTTTTGTACAAAGACAAATCTGGGGAGGATTCCTTCTTAAATAAGGAAAGAAGGTCAGAGAAATGGGGCACTTTGAAAGAGAATTTTTAGAGCCATTTTCAGTGGTGCTCTCCACAGGACCACCAGCCTAAAACTACAGCCAAAAGGCCATTCAGGAACTCCTGCTAGGCATTGAGACTCAAACCATCACCACACCTTAAGGGCATTATCATCAAATGAAGTGGTTTTTCTGTTTCTTAGCATTTATGTTTCTTCACATATTAGAAAATGTAAAGAGCTTAAACAAGTAAAATGGGCACAGAGTAAACATTTTTAACTGGTATAAGGCATGAGAAACTAAAACAATGCAAACTCAACCAAATCAGCGTCATCAAACTTCTGCATATTCTCATCAGATATGGTTAATTCAAACATTCTGGTAGTGTTGCACAGTCCTGGTATATCCAAAACATCTTCAGCTGCCATCAGGCTCTTCCAGCTGTTTCTTTATAGTTATATCTACAAATTTTTCATGTAAAACCAATTTTATTCCAGGGACAAAATAAACCATAGCCTTGAAAAGACAGTCAGCTCTTTAATTTGCATTTTTAACAGTCTTTCCTCAGGCATCCTCTCCATTGTTTTAATGGAAATGTTATTTTCTTCCTTAAGATTGCTAATGTGTCAACAATATAGCTTAACCAGTCTCAGCCTAACTTGCTTTTTGTTTTTAAATCTCCATTACAAATTTAACTATCAAACTTTCTGGGCCTGAAAGAAATTAAATCCTGCACTCCAGATGAGACTTGTTAAGGAATGGTAGATTCCATCTGTGATGTCCATATGACCACTCCAGAAGGCATCTTCAGTTGCAAGCACCAAGTCCATGCCCATTCCTCCAAAACAAAGGTTCCAAAAGACGAATATCCACCTGAGACAAGGTTCCTATCCACAAGGTCAGGTTCATCTCACCCCCACACTCCTCGGTACCACTGCCTGAGATGAACTTCCAGACCAGGCACAGTTATGGAGGAAGGGATCACACCGGCCTGCTCTCCACAGGACCAAGCAGAGAGAGGGGTAAAACTATCACCACACTGGAACTCCTGAGCACCATATCTTTACAATGGAATCTCAAACCATCACCAGACAGTATTTCAGAACAAATGATTTAAAATAAAAACACTAATTGATACAAACTACAATCAACACTTTTTTTGTTTGTAAATCTATTGCTATACATGGAAAGAAATTAAATCCTGCACCCCAGATGAGACTTGTTAAGGAATGGTAGATTCCATCTGTGATGTCCATATGAGTGCCTGAGATGCCTGTCAGCTTCACTTTCTCTGGGATTATTTCACCAATCCTGTAAAATGAGATCTAATATTTTTATCTTTTTTTCACCACCTGTAAAATGAGGATATTTTTATCTTTTTTCCCCTGAAGGCAGACTTGTTTGATTCAGGAAGTAGGGAGTAAGAGCATTTTTGAAGGTCTCAAATGGATTTGATGGTATCAATATATGATCAGTCTAGGTTTTCCAGGCTGAGACACCATTGAGCTCTGAGAAAAATGAATTATGAATTTGGCTCCTCTAGACAGAAGCACATGGCAAACTTCTTGCATCAATTGCATGGTGCCCTCTGCACACGCTGCCTTCACTCAACTCTCTCCCTGACATTTGGCTGGGGGTTGAGCACCTCCATTGCTCCCCCATAGTAGAAGCAGATCTTGCTTCTCCTGACTCAACTATAAGAGGAGTGGGCTCATCATATACAAGCCCTTCTCATCTATTTCCTCCCTCTTTAGAATAAACAGCAGGGATTTCCCATTGCGCTGCTGATTTGTAACTAGATTTCAAGGTCAAGATGAAAGCAGATGAGAGCATTACCTGTGCCTTCAGATCATCTTTTCCATCTCTCGAACCATTTTGAGCACAGGGCCTGACTTGTAAAGTACAGGAGACAAAACAGGGCTGGGTCATCCTACAGACCAGAGGTTGAGTTCCAGGGTACCATATGCGAGCTGTGTGGGAGAACCCAGCAACTTGTATTCTCTTCCTTAGTCTCAGTTTCATCAATGGTAAAATGAGGATAAACACAGTCATGTCCCCATGGGTTTGTGGTGGGGCATGGCACTTGACATTTATATATGAGTGCTCCATAAACTGAGTGTTTGTAAGTAACACAGATAAAGTTATTTAAAACCAGGCAGCAATTAAGGACAGGGGCAAGGCAAGGAAAGGCAGAGATACCTATATTAAGAGGCATATAAATTGCTATACTGTTCCGTTCTACTCATGAAGGACTTAGGAGAAGTTACTGCCTCAGGTCACTTCTAGACTTTACAGAAAATCTACAGCTAAGGCCCAGCTCTCTTTTTCTTCAGGAATCACCCATGTCTGCCTTTTAGCATTATACTAGATAGGAGCCCAGACACCAGTGTGCAGGAACCAGTAAGAGCAACTCTAGACTGGCAGCTCAGAGCTACACTGAGCTACACTTTTGCATCTGCACTGGGCAAAATTGGACCCCAAGCCTATTGACAGCCTCATACCAAGAGGAGGCTCCATTGGCTCATGCCTTTTCACCTGGCTTCTGGACTCCAAACCACTTGGCCCAAAAGTGCTTGTTGCATGTCTAATAATGACATTTGTCAACACTCCTTGACACTGTTCTGCCTTTGCTTATTGTACCCTTTGTGTTTCTGGCTGATGTGGGTGATAATCCATTGTGTCAGCTTAAACTGTCATTATGTTGCACAATGAAAAATGTCAAAATTTCACTAGGATTCTTTCTGTAATAAGGGCTAGTGTCCAAGCTTCTCTCTCTCTTCTCCTGGGAACAGTGGCCCAGTCCAGCAGCCTCATTCTCCTTATGTGGCAAAGTATCAGCTATCCAGAAGGAATATGCAAGGCCTCTGCTGGTCCAGGTGCAGGAGGGTCCACTTTCACCTCCTTCTCACTCTACTGGGCAAGGAAAATCTCAAGGCCAAACCCACAGTCAAGAGATGGAAAGTACACTCTGCCACGTCTTGTGGTAAATGCTATGGATATAGGGAGGAGGAAGGATTGAGGCAGTTAATACATTATGCCACACTTATCCTTTCTTTCTCATCTCTGAGTTCTTAGGCCAAATCCAGCCCACATGATTTCCTCATTGGAAGGTCTCTGTAGTGGGCCTTGTCTTCCTTAACCCCAAGACTGAGTGTCTTGCTATGCAGGCTTATTGGCAGGACCAGTGCTTTTTGTTGGCTTGCTATTCTGTTCGTTGCATTCTGAACTGTGGTGTATTAATCAGCTTCTTCTGGAGGACTGGAAACCAACAAATGGCTATTTATTACAAAGGAGATTTATTGGAATGGTTTTCATGATAGGGCTTGGAGATAGTCTGCATACTGGAGAGGCTGAGAGCACAGTAGCTGCTTAGTTTGAGAGACTGGAGCCTCAGCAGCCCCAGAGTAGTGCTAATGGCCTGGAGGATCCCTGGAGAGCCACTAGTCTTCAGCCCATGTTGGAAGGCCAATGAAGCTGGGTTCTGAAGTCAGCAAGGGATGACAACAACAGGGAAGAGGCACTCACAGACAAGGGGTGAGGGCAACCAGGCAGAAACCTTACCTTTTCTTAGAACAGCTTTACACATACGCTTCCACTGGAAAGGCTGCTCATTCTATCCCCCCAGTTAGGTGGGGGGAAGTTAATCCTTCCTGGAAACACCCTCACAGACCTGCCAAAGAGGCACATCTCTTACTTCATTCTTGATCTGTGAGTTGAGTTAGCAGCAGTGATTGACTGTCTCATAGAGTCTCACAGCCTCCCACATGCTAGACTATAGGTATGTGCTACCATTACCAGCTTATCCAGTGCACTTGAATAGACAAAGGCAATTAGAATAATTTTACTGGATAACAAGGACCACATGAAATTTATGGGTGCTGAAGACTTGTCCTGTAATTGTGTTGGATGTGCTAAGCAAATGCATCTGTACAAACATCTGTGACTCAAAAATTTGATCTTTGCTTCTTGTTGGCAGAGTGTTCATTGTCTCACTTGACTACTTCACAGGGTTTGAATACCTCACAAGGCACTGAAAACACAAGGAAAATACAAGTGATGTCTTCATGGAGACTGTGAGAGTTGCATAGATGGGAAGAAAAGTGTGCTGTGGTTTTAGGAGAATACAGAGAGAAGAGAACCTCAGAGTGCAGAGGGGCCTGCAGCAAGTGCAGAGTGATAATCAGCATGTTGAAGAACACATATACATCTGTGAGGTAGACAGAGAATGAGGCATTTCAGGGTGACTTAGCTCAGGCTGATATAATAGTAGCATAGACTGGGTGGCTTAATAAAGAAATCACTTCTTAAGTTATAGAGGCTGGGAAGTCCAAGGTCAAGGTGCTAGCAGATTTGGTATATGGAAATAATCTTGGTATGTGGAAGGAAGCTTTCTCATTTCTTACAGCACCCAGTGAAGGAAGCCTTCTCATTTCTCACAGCATCCAGTGAGAAGTGTGGGAGGATGGGCTGTTTTTATAAGAGAAATATCCTCATCATAAACTTGCTACTCTCAGGACCCAAGTGCCTCCTGAAGGCCCATCTCCAAATAAAATAGCACTGGAGGTCAGGGTTTCAACATGTGAACCTGGGCGATACAACCATTCAGTCTACAGCAGCTTGAAAAAGGCATGAGGCAGTGAACAGGGATGTGACAGTCGGTTGGTACAAAAAGTGGGTGAGCAAGTGCAATAGTGGTGGGTAACCAACTGCTCTTGAATTGGCAAACAGATCTGCTCAGTGGAATGGAACTCATAGCTGGAACTGGGAAACAAGTCAGAATCATATCCAAAATAACAAGTTCGCTGTCCAATATCAAGCTCCCACCAATCTTGGGCTACAAGAGGGCCTACACTTATTAAATTCTCTCTAAGTTAATAATGGTTATCCCATTTATCTTGTACTGACTTCACTCTCTGTTGGAGAATCTACTTCTCTCTTTCAGATGGACACAGAGTCTGAGGAGAGAAACAGCCCATCACACCTCACCAGGGCCCCAGCTGAAACCATAGAGTAATTGGGGAAATGAGCAAGAGTGCTGCTTTCTTGGTGAACTTGGTACCAGCACAAGGGTGAAGGAGATAGACACAGAGAACACTCAACTCCTACCAAACCAGAGATCCAGAGACACAGAGGCTCCCAAGACCTCATCACTGAAATAGACCTAAAACAAACTCAACATGGCTCAGGGAAATTCACGGAAGAGGGGGCAGAAAGATTGTTAGAGCCACAAGTTAGGACATCACACACAGAGACATTGCCTCTTCCCCATAGCTGATGGTTATCCCCACAATGCACGACCCACAATCCCCATGTGGATAACTGGCATCCCCAATGAGGAGGGTCCCTTTGGATGGGGGAGGACAGGGATGAGGGTAAGGATGGTACCAACATGTGCTGTTTACACATTGAGTATGTACATAACTAATAAAGAAAAAATGGTTAAAATAAAATGGGTGTGGGCTGGAGGGATGGCTTAGCGGTTAAACTCTTGCTATGAAGCCTAAAGACCCCAGTTCGAGGCTCGATTCTCCAGGACCCACGTAAGCCAGATGCACAAGGGGGTGCATGCATCTGGAGTTCGTTTGCAGTGGCTGGAGGCCCTGGCGCACCCATTCTCTCTCTCTCTCTGTCTCTCTCTCTCTACCTGCCTATTTCTGTATCTCTCTCTCTCAAATAAATAAATAAATAATAAAATATTTTTTAAAAAAGGAAATGACTAATATTTTTAAAAAAGAAAATAAATAAATAAATAAAATGGGTGAGGAGTGGGTGGACAGCACGTGATTCAAGGAGGATAAGTTTGGGTCTACTATTTTAGGGCCTTAAATGCCACTGTTAGGACTTGGGACTTTATCCAGTGAACATTTGGAGTCATTGAGGAATTTTTACAGGAGGAATGAGTATCTAATATTTATTTGCTAAAGTAGCTCTAATGTAATGAAGGTGCATACATTGGACGAAAGGAAACTGGTTTGTGTACAACTCTTAGGGTTTGAGTGAGAAACAAGGAGGTTCTGAGTGACAGGTGGCAACAGAGCAGGGACATAGCCAAAGAGGACGGAGGCTGTCTTGCTGAGCACCTGCATGTGGAGCAGGACGCTTAGCCAGGATAGTAAATTGGGGAGGAAGAAGGGTAGTGAATGAGTTTGCTTAAGAGTTTAAGAGCTTTGGAGCTGTAACTCATGAATAGAAATGAATGTGCCTATAAACTGGAAGTTGACTAGTTTCCGATAATAAATATAGTTAAAGTGGTAGCAGAAGAATGAGGAAATAGTATTTAGGCATCAAATATGGTACTTTGCAAATAGAACAAAGTTGGAAATACCAGACTGCCATGTGAAATTTGGAAGGTTGTGTAGAGCACAAATTTAGGAGAAACTATTCCTAATATTGGTTATGTGAATGGAACCATATGGAATTGTGCAGGTACAGTGCTTGCCTAGCATGCCCACTGTTGTCACCAGTCTCTCTCCCTCCCTCTCTCTCTCTCTCTGACACACACACACACACACACACACACACACACACACACACTTGTCTTCACCTACTCAGGTCCAGGAACCAGACAACTAGAGACAGCCTATATTCCCCAGAGCTCATAAAATTGTTCAAATGAGCCAACCCACAGAGAGCTTGCAAACCATTACTTACTTCATCTCTCTTGCTTAGGCTATTCCTATAGCTCCAATGTGCTGATACTCTGTTCCTGTATGTGACCCTTCCTAGAAGCCTTCTCTAATTTAGAGTTAAGGTCTACCCTTCATCTATGCTGTGTTCTACCATTGAAAGAGTCATTAAATCTCCTAGGTCTTATAATACACAGGGAAGGCAATCCTCCCCACCAAAGATTTTGCAGTTTATCATCCCTGTACAATAACTATACAGCTCTCACACCCACACCATACACTCACAATTCACTGTGCTTTGTCTTCTATGTTGGGAGGTTGCCTGCTACAAAAAAAAAAAAAAAAAATACCTGGCTGAGGTCACCTAATGAACTCAAGGGATAGATTTTAATAACTGCTGCAATAATGGTTATATAAACCGCCCAAGCTTGAATAATAGTATTTGACCTCTCATTATAAAAATACTCAAATGTCTGATTTTAAATATAGTCCAATATATGAAATATGAAAATTGTCAAGAACACCACAAAAATTAAAATCCTCAATTGACTTTGTCAGTGTGACCTCTCCTGCCTCTCTCATGTGTGTACAGTCCCTCCAGCAGCAGCCAGTCTGGGTATAGCTACTTCAGGATGTTCAAGTAGAGTTTTCCCAACCCCAAGCTTGTGTTTCATGTTTTATAGAGGACACCACTAAGAGGACACATGAGACTAGCTCAGCACTGATGAACAACCATGCAATGCAGCAAGTCACCAAAAAAAGTAGCCTCCAAAGCATCTGTCCCGATTTCTAGTAAACCAAGAGCACACTGCCATTACTGAGCTGTCTCCATGGGATTTGAGACTTCAAGAATTGTCTTGGGTTTTAGCGTTATTGTGATATCAACTTCAGTTTCTGGCAGTTATTCAGAGTCTTGAGAACTAAAATCAACTGGGACGTTCCCATGCAGAGGCTGGAGAGAACACCCTTCCTCCATGGAACCAATGCTCCTGCCATCCTCTCTCATGCTCTCAAGCTCACTGTGTCTGGAGTGATGGCCTTCTTGAGCAGCACTCAAAACTATCTAGCTAAGGCTTCTCTCTGGGTGATGGTGAACTAGAAGGCTGGCCAGAAGTGCCCATGAGTTAAGAACCCTGTGAGCAGTTCCTTTAGTGAAGTGGCAGAGACACTTGAGATAAACATTCCAGCTGCCTTGCTCCTTAAATGTCTCATAGATGATCCCCAAGAGGACAGGGCCTCAGGCACCCATATCAACACCCTTTGTTGACTTTCCTTGATCCTGTCCTTCTATTTTATTTTCCTGTTGGTACTTCTTGGGTTCATCTATCAAAGTACATCTACTAAGATCCTTATCTCAGGCCCCCACTCTCTCACTCTGGGGAATCCCAAAGACTGCAAACCTGTTGGAAAAGTATATTTTTATATACTCTTTTCTCTCTCATAGAAGGAATATTTTTAGATAATCTAATTTTGAACCAAAAATTTTAAGTATATAGTTAGCATGTGTTAGCTTTCTTACTGTTGGAACAGAATGTCTGATAAAAACACCTGGAAAGAAGAGAGGATTCATCTGGCTTACATTTCAGAGACTCAATTGATTCTGGGTTTGTGGTGAGGCAGAGCCTCCTGAAGTGGGAGTTTGTAAGGGAGGGCCCTGCTCACCTCACGGCAGACCAGGAAGCAGAGAATGAAGAAAGGACTGGAAATGGGGTGTGCCCCAGTGACCTGCTTTCTCTAGCCAGGTCCAGCCTTCTAGTTTCCAGAGCCTCTGAAAATAGTACCATCAGCTAAGGACCAAGTGCCCAACACATGAGTCTGTAGGAAACATTTCATTTTAAAACCATGACACTAGTCACCAGGTAGATTAAAGGGTTCCTCTTTGATATCTTAGTTTGTAAACCACTTTTGATTCTAAATCTCTTCTCAGTTTTATGCCTTTGGTGCTCAGAGACGAACTGAGGTTAGACAGACCATTTATGCCTCTAGTGAGCAGCCATGTTGAATTTCTCATGGAGTCTACTGCCATGGAAGGATTCCCACTGATTCCTATGTTTGTTTCACTTGCAGAGAGTCCAGACCTGGAGCCCCAGGCAGCATATCAACCCCAGCAAGAACTAATACTCTATTATCTGCTGTTTCTCAGAGCCACTCTGGTGGCAGTTACAGGCCTTTCAGATGCCTCTTGGCTCTTGGTCGCTGGCAGCATTCATATGAACCTCCAGTGCTCATCTCCCTGTGTTGTATGAGACCATCTTGGGCATGTTGTTAGCATTTTGACCTGTTTCTGATCCAAAATGGAGCCATTAAGATTTGGTGGGCCTAGATACCTTCTTTCTTGTTTTGACTCCATCCTACTTTCATCAGATTCCCACTTAGCAGTTCTATTACTTACTTGACAAAGTCTTTCATAATGAGTGAGGGGTGCCTGTCACTAATTAGTATTATGGTATATGCTTTTAAAAATAAGAATTTATCTGCCACAGTTGCAGAAAGAGTTGGGGAAGTAAAACCCCAGGAGACAGTTTGAGGAACCTAAGGGGTATCCATGCTCACAGTATGGAATGCCATAAGCCATCTTCCTCCTGGGAATGGGAGGTAGAGAAAGAAGTAGCCTTCTTCAAGTACATTTCTCTCCTGCAAAGAAGGGTATAAATTGCCTTCCTTTATGGGAACTTGAAGAGTGGGGGGAAGAAATGACCTCATCTGTTCCCCAGCAACTGGTATTGAAACCAATCTTTCTCTGCTGGAGATAACAAAGGAGTCATCATCTGCTAGCTATAATGGAGGCTTATTACACTGAGATCCACCAATCCCATTCTTGGGGACATACTACAAATAAATGATCTCATGGTATCCAAGCTCATAGCAGTGGGAGGCAACCTTGAGTCTATGGCCCGGGAGCGGGCAGGCAAGAGGCAGGGGGCATTCATACATATTGCTGGACAGCTCTCTGAACAGTGAGCCTTGGCAGGAAGGAGCCATAAGAAAAGAGATTTTTCGGAGAAGTGTTGAGTGAAAGAAGAAAGATAGAGCACAAGGTTAGTAACATAATATCATTTCGTACGAGTAAAAGCTTCTTTACAGAGTATCATTTCATTGTCATAAAGATGCATGCAGACATACTCTAGGATGTGAAAAAGTCAGTGTGGGAGCCTGTGACTGTGAGACCAAAGGGAAATGATAAGAGAAGAGCTCACACCAACATGATGAGAGTGGTCCTGGAACCAAGACTGAGGCCAACTCAGTCCTTGACTCTTGAGGTTAAAAACATACCCTTCGGCGAATCCCAAGTCTTTCATGCCCTTCAGCCCTCTCTCACCTCACAGGTGTGTTCACTCTGTCTCCTTTCCCCTTCCTCATTGCTACCTCAGGTGCCTCTTCAACCTGGTTTCCATGCCTATCCTCCCCCAAATGCTTTTCTGAACGTCTTCCACACGAAGAAATTCATGGGAGATGTTTTACTTGTATTTATATTCATTCATTTCAAAAATCAAATGAAGTGATGCAGTTCTGTTTTGACAAACACACAGAGTCATATAACTACCATGACCATAATCAACATATAAAACAGTTCTACTACCCTTAAAAAATCCCTTATGGAGCAAGGCGTGGTGGCCCATGCCTTTAATCCCAGCACTCGGGAGGCAGATGTAGGAGGATCACCATGAGTTCAAGGCCATCCTGAGACTACATAGTGAATTCCAGGTCAGCCTGAGCCAGAGTGAGACTCTGCCTTGAAAAAAAAAAAATCCCTTATGGTTCAGAGGAGTAATTTCTTGTCCTCACTTGTAGACCTGACAACAGCTGGTCTGTTTTCTGTACCCTTTCCTCCCATCAGCTGCTTTTGGTCATGTGTTTTGTCCCAGCAATGATGGTAACTGCAACACTACTTACCTGTAGAAGGTCATTTAAGTTGTTCCCACGTATTGTAGTTTGAACGTGAAATGTCTTCCGTAGGCTGAGGCATTTGAACACTGAACACTTGGTTACCAGGTAGTGGTCCTTTTTGGGAAGGTCATAGAACCTTTAGGAAGTGTGGGCTTACTGAAGGAAGTGGGTCACTGGGTGTGGCCTTGAGACTGTGTGGTCTGGCCCCATTTCCTGTTCATGCTGTCTTCTTGACTGTTCGTGTAATATGACCAACTCTTCATGCTCCTGCCACCATGCCTTCCCCACCACGATGGACTACATCTCCTTGAAACTGTAAGCCAAAATGAACCTCTTCCTTCCTTCCTTGTTTCTTGTCAGACATTTTATCATGGCCACAAGAAAGTACCAATACAAATACAGCAATACAAATACAGCTGCTATAAGCACTTACAAGGATAGGCAGAGATCTGAGTAACACATCTGCAAGCCCAGGAATGCCACCATTCCTGCTAAGAGCCAGCAGTGAGGAGAGAACCACCAGCTCTGTTTGTTGTACCTCAATCCTGACTCCTACCCACCAGAAAAGCAAGAAGACAAGTTTTTATTGTTTTAGGCCATCCAGTGTGCTGCACTTTGTTATGGGTGTGCCACAAAAGTGATGGACAGTACAGTTCCATTAGAACAGGCAAAGGCCATTTTGTCATGTAAAGTGACACAGTCATAGCATGGTACCTCATCATACTCATGGCCTCAGAAATTAGAAAGTAGAAGCTTCTTGGGGCTATGATTCTACCTAGCATCCCTCATCTCACCAAACACCAAGTCAATTCTTTTAAAAAATATTTATTTAGTTATTGATTTGAGAGAATGGAGAGGGAGCAGAGGAGGGAGAAAGAATAGGTGCTTCAAGGTCTCTTGCCCCTGCAAACAAACTTCAGATGCATGTATCACTTTGTACATCTGGCTTTATGTGGGTACTGGGGAATCTAACCTATACTGTTAGGCTTTGCAAGCAAGTGGCTTTAACTTCTGAGCCATCTTTCCAGACTCCAAGTCAATTCTTTAATATTTTTATTTCATTATTTGCAAGGAGAGAGAGAGAGTGAGTGAGTATGGGCACGCCAGGACCTCCTGCCACTACATATGAACTCCAGGTGCATGCATCACTTTATGTATCTGGCTTTACATTGATATTGAAGATCAATCCCAGGCTGTCAAGCATTGCAAGCAAGTGCCTTTAACCATGGATCAATCCATCTATCCAACTCCCAAGTCAATACTTAAATAGAATAAAGGGCTGGAGGGAGGGAAAGAAGTAGGAAAGAAAGTAAAGAAGGAAGAAAGAAAGAAGGAAGGTTGGAAAGGGAAGAAGAAAGTGTGTTTCTCAAATCCATGGTGATGGTTGTTTCTTGTCAACTTGACCAGATTAGGAATGAAGTGAGAAATAGGTGGGTCTGTGAGGCATTCCTAGACAAGATTAACTGAACATCTCCCCCCCCCCACACACAATGGGCTGTCCTTCCACTGGGGGACTGTATGTAAGGACTGTCCAGGAAAACACCAGGGCTTTTCTTTTGTTTGGCTCCCCTTCTCACTCACTAGTGCATGCTTCTACCATTTGTTTAATTTCATGTACTGAGCAACTGCCTGGTTCTTCAACTTCCAGCTTGTTTCCAGCATTGTTGACTGAGCAGCTGCTGGATTCTTCAGCTTTCCAGTCTGTGGACAGTTGTTGTTGGACTGCTCAGCCTGTGTCTGGTGGAATAATACATATTCTACATATTTGTTCTATCAGTTCTGTTCCTCTAGTGGAACCTGACTAATACATCCATCAATATCTCAATCTCCACTGAAACCAAGATCTCTTTGTCATCTACCTGGATTATACAGCAGTTCCCTGACCTCCTTGTTTCTTCCTCCCTCACAAAAGTCATCTTTACAAAATAATACTCAGATTATTTTTGCACACAAACTGAATCACTTCATTTGTGTCAGTATAAAATTAATTCAAGAGCAAGTAAAAGAAAATCCAATTTATGATATCTTTTAGAAAGGGGCTTATATTTTTCACATGAAGAGACTTCCCAGCACAGAAATTCTAGAACTTATGCATAAGTTGAACAATGTTACTGAAGATCCAGTCTACTTTGCCATTCTTATATTGACCCTTTGTCTTCAAGGTCACCACATGAGTGCTTTATGGACTGTATTTATGGAAAGAGGGTGGGAAGGACAAAAGACCAAACCTCCCATATTTACTTTCATTTTTATTAGGTAACCCAAAGAGCACCTAGAAACTATTGGGCATAGCTTTAAAAGTATCACATGGTTACCCTTACCTGCAAAGGAGCCTTAGACATTGAGCATTTCATTAGAGAGAAGAATAAGAGTGTTGGGAGCTGGGGTTGTAGCCTTCCTCCATCATCTCTTTCCTTAGTCTTAGTTGACAATTTCTCAGTTTGACAGTCCACTACAGTGAAAGTAAAGTTCAAAAACCCACAGAGCCCCTGAAATAGCATTGCCATCACACTGTCATCATCACCACTGTTACAGCAGCCTTTTATCCTGACTTTGGGGTCTTTAAAGGTTAATTTTTTTTTTTTTGTCTAGAAGATAGACTATATTATTCCATAATTCTTCACTGTTCTTATAATGAAGAGTCCATCCACACCCTCTGCAGAGCCTCTACAGAGGAGACTGAATATGTTCTCTGCCCCCCCCAAAGGCTTGAGTCATGGTCATTGATCATGAGCAGGTGGCTCAGGCAAGGCTTGAAATCTTCATGGGAGTTCCTTGCTTCTCCCTTCTCCCACATCTATAGCCCACCATGACAGAGCATGTTCCTGGGGCCATTTGGCTCTGAATGATACCCTTGAAGCAGACCCAAAACCAACCTGGAGCTTGGGGCTGAGCCAGCCAAGTTCACACATAGACAGTCAGCCACACTTAGACTTGTGAGGGAGAGTAGCCTATGCTGCTGTCAACCAGTGTCTGCTTATGGTGGTTCTGTAGCAAAATTGAACACAGAGGTGTTATTACTTTCATTCCATCCAAGGGTCTCCAATGACATGACACTTCCTCAGAGAGCTTCTTATTCCCGTGTTCCAGTTTCAGCTACACTTTCACCTATACTAAGCTATCTCACAGCATAGTTAACTATTTGTCCAGAAAAATCAAGTCAAGAAAAGGCAGATTTGTTGTCTCAGACATTTCAGATGTATTGTTTCTCATGGGATCACAAGTCCATGGCCCTCAGCTCCATTAATGTGGGTCAGAGGTGAGGCTGCACACTGTGGTGGGGAGTGTGTGTTAGAGCAAAACAGCTCACTTCATGGCAAATGAGAAGCAGGGAGAAGTGTCCCAGAACAATATATGCTCTTCAAAGGACCTACTTCTTCCAGGTAGGTACCACCTACTTAAGTATCTACCACCTCTCAAAATAACAAGAGAAACAAGCTGAGACCAAGCCTGCAGTACATGAGGCTGTGGGGAACCCTTCTTATTAAAACCACAACTCATAGCACGCTCTTCTTCCCACATCACACCCAGTGTACTTTGCAGCTCTGTCTTTGATTGATTTGTAAGCTGTCAGCTCTGTGAAAGTGAAGGTCTGCCTGTTTATCACTGCAAAGATCAACTGCAGTCACACAGCAACAGCCTGCACACAGCAAATGCACAATAAATGTTAACCATCACTTAATGAATATCTTTTAATTGAAGGAATCTTATTCAACTATTAATTTTTTTGCTTTTTTTTTTTTTGGAGACAGAGAGAGAGAGAGAGAGAGAGAGAGAGAGAGAGAGAAAGGAAGACAGAGATGGGCGTGCCAGCAGTGTCTCAGCTGCTGAGAACGAAATCCAGATGCGTGCGCCCCCTTGTGGTCAAGTGCGGCATTGCGCCCTTGCATCACTTTGCATCTGGCTAAAAGTGGGACCTGGAGATTGGAACCGCTGGAGATTGGAACCAGCGTTCTTAGGCTTAGGAGGCAGGCGCCTTAGCCCCTAAGCCATCTCTCCAGCCCTTTTTTTGCTTTTTAAGTTTCTTAATGTTCTATATCATAATTCAAATTGTGTGAAGGAATGTCACTCCAAGGACATGTGCCAAGACATTAACAGTGCCTATCTCTATGTAAGGACATTATAGCTTATTTTATGCTCTATAGTTTTCTGTTTTACACATATCTCCTAACATATATGATATATGTTACTTTTAGAGTCAGAAAACGCAACAAAATTATTTAAAAGAAAGGGGGAAGATGACGGCTCCATTTTTATTTTCTCAGCAATGGAGCTAAGAAAATAAGAAGAGTCTAAATAACATCAGAAATCAGAACAAAGCCTGGGCAGCTGGCCAGGACATTCTGAACTGGAAATAGCTCTTCTGGTGCCTCTGTTCTCAGGGTTCTCCAGAGTCTGTTCCTAGCCTTTGGGAAGGGTGCCTGATGAATACAAGAGCATCAGAGTGGGGAGGAAGGGATGGTCCCTCAGGGCTGGGATTACTGACAGGATGTGTAGCAGACAGTTAGGTGGGAAGTTCAAGCCAAGCCCAAGGCCAAGGTCCTCTTAAAACAGCTCCAGCAATGGAGGTAATTTGCTTCTCCAGAGACCATGATTTTGAAACAAACGAGCACTTTGGTAGGTTATTTGAACTTCCGTGGCCAGAAGTTCATGCTAGATCCCAAGATTCCCCAGCATGTCTCTTGGGGAACAAGGAATGGCAAGAAGATGAAAGGTCATCCTCATCCCCTGACTTCAGTCTAAGCAGGTCCATTGTCATCTGTAAGTCCACAAGAAGAAAAGCCTTAAAGGGTTCTTTTGTTGCAAAAAAAACAGGAGGGAGTGGTGTGGAAGAATAGTGTTTATAATAAAAATGACAATGGAGACACTGAGGACTCTGAGCATCCAGTTGACCCATGCAAACAAAAATGTTCCTGCCATCCAGCAGATCCATTTGTAAGGCTAGGACCAGCAAAAAGAAATTGTGGGACAGGAGACTGAAACAGGTAAATGATGTCATGGTAGTAATTGTCATCACAGGAAAAAGAATGATGACTATTGCAGTTATCTTCTCATTGCTGAGACAAAACACCCAACCAAAAGATGCTGGTGGAAGGAAAGTTTTTATTTTGGCTTACACTCTTGAGGGGAAGCTTCATGAAGGCAGGGGAAAGTATGGCATGAGCAGAGCCTGGGCATCACCCCTGCCACAGCAGGTACAAAACAGCATTAAGAGAGTGAGCTGATCTCTAGTAAGAAGAGGGAGCTGGCTATAACACTCCAAAGTTGCCCCTAACAACACACCCCCTCCAGCAAGGCTCCACTTCCCAAATTGCCACCAGGTGGGGGTCAAGCATTCAAAATACATGAGTTTGTGGGAGTCAGCTAAGTGAAACCACCATAATGATATTTACTGAGCTAGGCACTGGATCAAGTACTTCACCTGTATTTAGGCCCTCTTCCCCACAACTCTACGAGGTGAGTGCCATTATTATCCCATTTTATAGCTCAGGGGACTGAGGCACAGAATAATGAGCTGCCAGAACATGAGGACAGGTAAATGGATGTGGACATACAAAACTCATACTAACATGTGGAGTTTTTGCAATTCTGATGGACAGGCACTTACTGAAGAACTGAATTAATAAGAAAAACAATCTCTCCTACATCAGAACTGTTACAGCCTGCATCTCTTTCATGAGGCATTCTTAATAGTGCACTCAAGACTTTAGAACAGGCATGCAATATGAGCTTAGCTTAGGTTCCAGATCCTATCACTTGCTATGCAGGATTTTGAGCTTATATCTGGGCTTGGCAGAAGGAATAAGTAATTTATTCATACTCTGGGTAAGAACATGGGATGTCCAGGTAGGTTTATATGTGTATCTGTGTATCATTCTTAGTTGAGAGTGAGTTGGTTCTCTTCTGCTATGGGTGAGGCTTAAGGTTTTTAGGTCAAGACCTATAATACAGACAAGCCCAATCATTTTCCAGGAGACGTGAGAAGGCAGCCTTGTGAGGATGAGGTAGTCTCTGGAGGGGAAGTACCCTCAGCAAAAGGAATTCTCAGCCCCAGGGCCAGCCACTAAGACAAAACCTGATTTTCCTCTAATGGGAATCAGGCTGGTGGAAGGCCCTTAGGATGTGCACCCCTCATATAAAGTGACCAGCTTATAACTCAAGCTTCTTTTCTGTCGCTGGAATTTCCCAGAGTAGAGAGCCCCAGATTAGGTATCATGGCCCTAGGGAGAGTTAACAGATCTTGGCACATTTTTGGACTGGGGTAGTTTCCAAATAAAGATCTGTATATCTATCCTGACTGGTTGTCAAAAGGAATTAGTGACTTTGAGTTCAGCCTGTTCTTCCCTAGAATGACCACATACAGGGAATGTTCTGGTACCATAGAGAATGCCAAGAGGCAGGCAGCTGGAGGAGCACAGCAATAGGCTGCTGTTTAAACACACAGAAGTCCTCCAAGGTGCTTCTAACTAAATGCATTTGCTTTTTAGTTATCTTAGACTTTGGTTAAAATTCCAAGTGTGAGATCAGATCTTATTTCTAGGGAACTGATCCCAACTGTATTTTCTTGAAAGTCCACTGATGGAGACAATTAAGGTCCCAGAAAAAAAATTCAAGAAAGGGGTCTTATTTCTATTAGACCACATGATACAAGAAATGTTCACTTGGGGTCAGCCTAGAGGTCTCTCCAGCCTAGATCTTCCCTGACAGACATTTCACCCAACCTTCAACATTGCTTCTATGGATGATCATGCTGTGGACATCTAATTGACCCCGAGCAGTTTCTGCTCTAGGACATATTAGTCCTAGCTAGTTTCAAGTCATTTTTCCCAATATCATTGATATTTCTTTTTATATGTCTACAAAATGACTTGATGCTGAAGGACATGTGCTAGTGAGACAGTATTATACAAATCTACACCATCTAAGTGAGGGTCATTGAGGGCCTCTGGGTAGTCTCCAGTAGAAGTAACTTTGCAATTCATCCTGGGGGTTGCATAGATGAGAAATATAAACAAATATTTCATGAATATAAGGGTATGCCATGAATATAACAGATACTCTCAATAAAAATATTGCATGAGTATAGTTTTTATAAGTTCCATCTATGGAACCTATCAAAAGAGAATGGTCAGGGCTGGAGAGATGGCTTAATGGTTAAGGCACTTGCCTGCAAAGCCTGAGGACCCAGGTTTTATTACCCAGAACTCATGTTAAGCCACATGCAACATAGTGGTGCATGCATCTGGTGTTCATTTGCAGGGACTAGAGGCCCTGGTGTGCCCATTTTTCTTTCTCTCTCTCAAAAATATTTAAAAATAAAATAAATAAAAAATTACTTAAATAAATTTGAAAAATTAAAAAGAGAATGGACATTTGTCACTGAAAAGCATTACAGAGGACTTCTGATCAACATGGCATCTGCCTAACCACGCCTCACCTCATGGGGAAGGAAAGGTAAGACATTTAGGGTTAAGTGGGGTTTTTACAGTCTGCAGATTATAGTAGACCTCCAGTGTGAGGGTGCGGAGGAGCAAAGTAAGGAATCTGCTGATTCCCATGCTCTTGGATAGCCCACCAGTTCCCTGGTACCCCCAAGCAGCCGTCTGAGCTGCACTCCCAACAGCAGGTTCCTCCTGCACTAACCACAGGCCAACAGACTACCATTCACCCCTCCCCACCCCATCCTAGGCTTCCCTCCCCTGAAGAGCTCCACACATGAACTCCGTCCCACTCACTGCCACCACCGCACCCCCCCACTACCCCCTGTGCACCAACCCAGGCCAACAGGCTAACATTCATCCCCTCCTGCCCCCGTGGAGCTCCACACATGAAAGCCAACCCACTTGCCACTGCCCCCATATGGGGACCCAGGCCATCAGGTTAGCATTTGTCCCACCCCACCCTGACCTAGACTTTCCTGCCCCTCCAGCTCCACACATGAAAGCCATCCCACTTGCCACTCCCTCCCCACCCTGCACCCACCCAGGCCATCAGGCTAGCATTTGCCTGGCCCCTCCCCATTCTAGGCTTTCCCACCCCTACAAAGCTCCACATTCAAAAGCCATCTCACTCACCTCTGCCGAATAGGCTACCATTCACCCTACTCCATCTTGACCTAGGCTTTCCTGCCCCCAGGAGCTCCACACATGAAAGCCATCGCACTCACTGCCACCCATCCCATACCCCGTGCATGGACACAGGCAAAAGGCTAGCATTCACACCACCCCACTCTGACCTAGGCTTTCCTACCCCAGTAGAGCTCCACATGCAAAAGCCATCCCACTTGCCACTGCCCCCCCCCACCCCACATGCATGAACACAGGCCAAAGGTAAAGTATAAGTTCCAACTAAATTTAACAAGATTCCTTCACTGTGATGGGCAGACCACAGTGCAAAAGGAATTACATGAAAAATCAAATGCAAGTAAATCCAACAAGATTGCCCAGTCCCACAATGGATGTCTCTAATCAAAACATAGAAGAGACAATAGGGTCAGAACCCCAAATGGAGACATAAGAATGCAACCCTGGCCAAGAAAATAGCAGAACTTACAGAAAATCATCAAAGGGCAAATAATTGTATGAATGCTGTTCTTGCTAGATTAGACCTAATAGAAAAGAACCAGGAAGGGCTCAAAGACAGTTAAATGACCTGAAGGAAAGGGAGAAAAAGAGAGAACCTCAATAACCAGCTAGCTAAGCTCAATGAAGACATAAAAATTGAATTCCAAGAAGCATTAAGAAAATCAGAAAATGATGTGAAAAGGGAACTTGACAGAGGGATGGAAACAATACGTAAAAAGCAGTAGAAAATACAAACTTAATTGAGCAAGACCAAAACTCTATAGAAGCTCTCAAGAATAGAGTCAGCCATGTGGATAGAAACTCAGAAATGGAAGACAAAAGAGAAGAAACAGTACTTGAATCCAAAAGTTTAAATAAGTGCAAAATTTTTTGTGAACAGAACATGAGGGAACTGTGGGATACCCTTAAATGTCCCAACATTTGGATCATGGAGATACCTACCAGAAAGGGAAGAAATTCAGACCAAATGCATGGAGAACTTATTCAACAAAATGATAGAAGAAATCTTTTCCACTCTCTGTGTTGGAGAATTTGCTTCTCTTTTTCAGATAGATGTAGAACCTGAGGAGAGAGTCAGCCCATCACACCTCACCAGGACCCCAGCTGAAACCATAGAGTAATGGGAGAAATGAGCAAGAGTGCTGCTTTCTTGGTGAACCTGGTATCAGCCCAAGGGTGAAGGAGATAGACACAGAGAACACTCAACTCCTACCAAACCAGATATCCAGAGACACAGAGGCTCCCTAGACCTCATCACTGAAGTAGACCTAAAATGATCCCAACATGGCTCATGGAAATTCATGGAGGAGGTGGCAGAAGGATTGTTAGAGCCACAAGTTGGGACATTATGCACAGAGACATTGCCTCTTCCCCACAGCTGATGGCTACCCCCACAATGTATGACCCACATTCCCCAATGAGGATAGTCCCTTCAGAGGGGGGAGGGCAGGGAGGAGGCTAAAGAAAGTACCAACATGACTGCATACACACTATCTACATAACTAATAAAATATAAATAAATAAATAATAGTATTCCATTAGATCAGTTCTGTGACTAAATATGTTTTGGAAATTCTATCATGCTGTGCTCACTTTTGTGGGATGTCACTAGATAGGAATGTCTAAGGTTCTAAGAGTTTCATGTCTTTGTGTGACAATTTGGCTTTCTGAAGACCTAAATTTCTTAGTAAATAGAGACCTGAAGGCAAGAATTATGAGCTTGAACTGGTACATATCAGTACCAAGCCTATACCCAGAAAGTTCTAAGAAGTTAATTCCTGCTCTCCTAACAAAGTTCCTTCATGTGTGAAACCCAAAGATATTCCCCCTTGCTCTATCCTATATTGGCCTTCTCCAGTGTGCTGCAGAATGGGCAGCCAGGCCCTGCTTCTAGGCCTGGGAAGTTTGAAAGGATAGCTATTTCAAGAAAAAGGTAGAAGATGTGTTACCATAGTGACAATATATGAATTTGTCATTTTTAGCACTAATAACCTCTTTTTCCCCTATAGGAAAACCATTCAGGTAGTAGAAAGAATGGCTCCAAAGGCCACATTTGTCAGCTATAGTCACTTGTCCTCATAAGTTTTGGTCCACATATGACATGGTGAGTATTTCTTGAATAGGGCTATGCTAAGCCTAGTAAACAGAACTGGGAGTTGGGATTCCTGGAACCACATTGTTCCTGACACAATTTGCCTTAGGCAAGTCACATGAGTTCCTCCAGGTCTATTTTATGGTTTATTAAATGCATGGTTGAGAATGTGGAGCAAGACTCTTGAATGGTTCCAACACACATCCTTTGGTTATACTCCAAGCATGGTTTCTGTATTTTTCTTTTCCAGAAATTCTTGAGCTGGTTATAAAATGTATATGAAATGAAAGGTCCTAGAATATACCAAGAAATCTTGAAAGAGAAGAACAAAGTGGAAATTTTATATTTTGTGACTTTGAGCTGCAGTATCAACACCAGAAAGCACAGAAATGAAGATAGACAAAGAGACAGAAGAAATAACCCAGAAATAGACCTTCACTTAAAAGTAATTTAATTTTCAACAAAACACACAAAAACATTCTTATGGAGAAAAAAAAAACTTTTTAATAAATAGTCCTGAAGCAACTGGATATGGGAAAAATAAAGCTTAATTCCTACCTCATGCAGTCATCCTTTGACATCCACAGTCCTCCAGTGGGTACCAGAATTCACAGATGTTCAAGTCCTTAACATAAAATGATGTAATATTTGCATGTAACCTACACACATGCACCTGTGTATTTGAACTCATCTCTAGATTACTCATAATGTCGAGTACAATGTAAATTCTGTGTAAGTAATTGTTAAATTGTGGTTTAGAGAAAAACCAGAGATGTCTACACATGTTCAGTATGGATGCAAGCCCTGTAGGCTAACTCTATGCATGGGGCTCTGGGTGGACAATGTTCAAAGAGTTGTGATGGCTAGAGGCCAGAGCAGGTTGTATCTCTACATCACTTCAGTCTTGTGCATTTAGTATAGTGTTTGATAAGGGGAAAATTCGAGTTTTACTCTTTAGGACTTTCTGGGATTTTATTTTCTAATATTTTTGATGCATAGTTTGGTTGATATGTTGGTTTATAACCCTTGTCTTATAGAGGAATGAATGTACAAAATTAATTAGAGATGAATTACAGACCAAAATGTAAAAGTTAAATCATCTTTTTAAAAGCACTGTATGAAAATATAAACCTGTGCTCTGTGTCCATTCCCTCAATGCTCAACCATAGACCTCCAAAAGCCTCAGCCCATTGCTCCTCTTGTCCCTGATGTGTTCCCTGGGCATCATGCAAGTCTCTCTGATGGCTGTTATTGGGCAAATTTTTCTCAGGGTCAATAGTTCTTCAAATCATACAAATATGTAGTAGCTTTTCTACCACGCAGGAGGCACTGAATTCAGTTCCTGGCATTGCTTTCAACGGAATGGCTCTATCCAACTTAGAGATAGCCTTACCCAAATGTCTATTTGTTCCACATTATGACTTTTTAGTTTTTCTTCTGGCTGGAAATGGTAGATGAAGTGGTGATTCCTCAACAAAATGCTCCAGGTTCAGAAGCAATGACCCACACTCTAGTGTGAACAATGGGCTGTGCTGACTGCAGTTTTAGATCACGCAGTCGATCTGGACTGGGCACAGTGGGACACAGGAGAAGGCAAACACAGGGAGAAAGTACAGCTCAGCCCACCAGCAGCATTTGGGTACAGTTATAGTGACCCCAGTAAATATTCCAAAACCAGTGAGACAAACAGTGTCTCCTGAAGAAGCCTAGAATTGTGAGAAGAGTACTAAGTGAGCACTAACAGAGCCAAGTTATTACTCAGGATCTGTTATTCTGTAACTTTGGGCCCTGCCTGGACCTCAGCTTCAGCATCTCTAAAATCTCCTTCTTGTACCCTGGACCTTTTAGTTCCTGATGCCCATCATGGCTTCTGTTTCTCTCCCACTGTGAGATAACATCTGGCTCCCTGACTTCTATGAATGTATTCTTTCTCACAATAAAATAAATCCAAATTCAAAAATGAAACACTGTTTTCCAGTAGCTAGGTTGGGCAAAACTTAAAAATTGATCTTACCTTGTGTTACTGAGGGAATAGACATTTTTGCATATCCTTTTTGTGGAAGTATAAATCATTACATTCTTTCTGGAAGATATTTGGCAAAATATTTCAAAATTTCAAATTCTTTGATAAAACAAACTTACTGCTAAGAGTGTATTCAGTGTGCATCTGTATAAATTGTATTAGGCAAAGGTGTTTTATAAAACATCAGACAGACTACAAGCTGCATAGTGAAATAAAATGTACTCTTCTGTGTTCAAAAGGGAAATATATAAAGACACATGTTTTCTTGGGCATACATAGTTTTCCCTGGAGGGTATCTTATGAAATTTCTAACACAGTTCCATGGCCACAGGAAGGAAATGGGATGGTGAAGCTTACACTTTTCATTCAATCTGTAGTAGTAGGAGACAGAAATTGGCTAGGCGGCTTAGAGGTAGTGGATCCCATAGTGAATAGTTTTTTCTTGGCTAAGTGCAGGAATTATCCTTAGGCCTATAGGGGAAATTGTAGGTCATTATACTTTGCTACAGGTGAGAAATATCAGAAGGATCTACCTGTACTTACCTTGGCTTCTTTGGGGAGTCCTTCCACTCCCTTCCTACAAAATTAAGATTCCTGGAAGAGAGGCTGGAGAAATGGCTTAGTGGTTAAGGCATTTACCTACAAAGCCAAAGCATCCTGGTTCAATTCCTCAGGACCCACGTAAGCAGGATGCACAAGGTGGCACATGCATCTGAAGATCGTTTGCAGTGGCTGGAGGCCCTGGCATGCCCATTCTCATTCTCTCTCTCTCTCCCTCCCTCCCTCTCTCTAAATCTGTCCCTCTTTCTCTTTCTCAAATAGATAAATAAATAAAATATTTAAAAAAAAGATTCCTGGCAGAGATTATGACTGTGGACACCTGATACCAGGACTGGACTGGCTAAATCAGCTGTCCATCCATGGGCTCATAACAATCTACACCCTGAGCTTCAAGGAGGCTCCTCAAACCCCTTCTTGTTCTCTGGGCAAGAGCTCAGCCTGCTTCTATCATGTTCTGGACTTCCCAACCCTCCTCTTGCCTCTCTGGGCAGGAGCTCTGCCTTGTTCCTTTATGGTGCTTCTGAAACCATAAGTTGCCTCCCTGGGCAAGAACTTCTTTCTTCCTTCTTTTAAGTTCCAGGCTTAAGCACCCCATTCTCTTCCCCCTCCTAAAGCTTTAAGCTATAACAAAATCTTTCTGAACCTTATCCTCTGGTCCATGGATTTCATTCTTCAAATTCATAAGACAAGGATCCAGGAACACCCCAAACTACCAGTGTGTTGACATATGGTGGTACATTGGCAGAGGAACCCCAAAACTCTTATATCATATGGTTCAATGTTCCTTAATGTATATACATTTATTATTTTTAAATTCCAGGAAGTACCAATGGGATTAATTGAAGATCATGAGATATAGAGTACATTAACTGTGTAAAAAGAGCTTTGCTTTTCAAGTACAGGTGCCCGGTCCTACATATTGTAGCCACTAATCCCAAGTACAGCTTTGGACATGCCTAACCTCGTTTCTCATCTCCAAGCCTACGATTCAAGTTTGCAACTTCTATTCCCCTAGAGGCTACTGCAAAGATCCCATTGAGCACAAAAGGCCTTTGTCAGAGTGGGGAGTGAAAGACTATCAGTGCAGCAAACATTCTTCCTTGAGGATCTGAGCATGTCCTGTGGTCAGCCAAATAGGCTCAGGAACAGGTTAATTTGTAGCAGACACAGAGACACAGGCCCTATGAATGGGGCCTTGGCTGTGGTAGAGTAAGATTTAGCTCATGGACAGAATAAGAAGCATCACTGTCTCAACTAGAATTACAATGAGCCTGGTCTTACCTGTATGTGTTGTCCTAGGAATATGGATATGGCAAGTGCTGTGTTGTTATAAAGGCTGCGTGAAGGAAATGAAATAAAAAGTCAGAGATTGAAAAAGAAGGTAAAGAAATACTCTTGGTTGCTGTTGTGGTGATCAATATGCCTGAAAGAACAGCTTACTGGAGAAGAGGTTGGTGCTGGCTCATGGTTTCAGAGGGTTAGTTCTTTGGGGCAGGCAGGTGACAATGAGGTGGAGCAGTTCACATCTTGACAGTCCAGGAAGCAGAGAAAAGGGAAAGCTCAGCTTTCTACTTTATCCCCTCCTATTCTACCCAAGCTGCCAGCCCTGGGTGGTGGAATGGTGCCACCAACACTCAGGGTGGGTCTTCAAGCTTAGTTAACATTCACTGGAAATGTCTCACAGGCATACCCAAAGATGTTACTCACCAAACTTAAAATGAATATTAAATATCCTAGAAAGACAAATAGAGAGGATATTTGAATAGGAAAGAGATAATAAGAAAGAGAGGGCTGTGGTAGAGCACTTCCCTACCATGGGCAAGGTCCTGGGTTCTTTAGATCTCAGATGCTACCACTGTATAGGGATTAGCCATGCCCCCTGCAACTTCTCTACTATACCAGATACAGCAGAGAACTAACAAGTTTCCCACCATGACCATTAGAAAATAGACATCCCCAGGTAGGACAAGACAATAGGATCAGCTTTCCGCAGCCCAGGTCCAAGGCAATCTGATTTACTGCCTTATACCCTAAGCAGAGCCTTTGCTAAGCTCCTAGCACTGGCAGCCCCAAGGAACATTCACCTTGTAGTAGGGCCTTATTGCTAGTCACAGACCCCCTTCCTTTAAAGTATATAAAGTAAGGAAATCCCTTTGTTCTGTAGGTTGTTGGATCTTCTATCTGCTGTGGATGGTCCTTATTACTAAAGGATATGTCACCTGAAATCCAAATCTATCTCAGTGCCTTTCTATCAAACCTGGGAATAATCTCTATTATTTAAAACAGTTTCAATCCCCAGTACTGGGGGGTGGTGGTGGGAGAGATGAGTGTGTTAAATGAAGTCAGCTAGGCTCAGGAAAACAAATTTTGCATGATCTCACTCAATTTTACCTAGATACAATTTTACTTGTCATTTAAAATATTAATTTTTTAAATTAAAACAAGCAAATGAGAGAAAGAATCAGGAAGCAATAAATCAAAAGAACAGAGAAGAGAGGAAGCAATGAAGATAGACAAATAAGGAATAAAAGAAACAGTGAAGGGAAGAGACAGGAGGAGGAAAGGAGAGTCATTCAAGAGGCTAAAAACTTTCAGAGGCAATAAATGTCTTGCATAAATAAGATGAAGATGAGGAATTCAAACATGAGGATTATGTTTCCCTTCAAAGCCAGATGGGGTTTCTAAAAGGAGTGAATCAGAGGCTGGAGGAACATGGAGTTTGTGCATAGTATAGAGTTTGTGCAAACTCAACATTTAAAACAAAGCACTTGCAGTTAGAAGAGTTTGACCTGCTTTTGAGCTTAGCTAATTCTTTGTTATTCTCAAAGCACAAGAGCCTCCACTCTACCCACTTGTGATTATGGGAAGCAGTGCAGCTTCTGAGAAATGAAATGGATAGTGTTGGAGAAGAAAGAAGGAAACGCCATGACTATACACAGTTGACAGTCTTGATGAGGACTATGAATATTTCTGGCCTCGAACTTACAGTGATCCTCCTTCCTCTGCCACCCAAGTGCTGGGATTAAAGGCATGCCCATCTTGTCTTATGAATTTTGACAAGTGAAATCCACAGACCAGAAGATAAAGTTTGAGAGATTTTATTGTAGAGCTTATAGAGACAGAGCTTAAGAGAAGGTAAGGGTTCTGAGCTCTTGCCCAAGAGAAGGCAGGAGTGGGGTTCCCAGAAATGGGAAAGACCACCTAGAGATGCAGACTTGGGTCTTTGATGGGAATTTACTGCATGGGGTTTAGTCCAGCCTTGATGGCAGGTGCTCAGGTATCACCAGGTTGCCAGGAAAGGGAATTTATGTTCCTAGGAAAGGGAATTATCTTGCTCAGAAGGGGGTGATTCTCTCTTGTAAAAAAGAAAGAGATAAGACTAGACCCTTCTGACATTTCTGGCCTCTAGCAAAGTGGAGGCTACAAGGACTCCTTTAGGCAGAAAGGGGAAAACAACAGATTCTTTCCAGGCTCAAAGATGTTCCTCACTTTTAATTTTGGGATCTCTGTTACCCCTAAACTGTCTCAGGAGGAGGGCTGAGGGTTCATTTATTTATTTTTATGTTTTTATTTTTGTGTATGTGTGTATGTGTGTGTGTGTGCATGCATGCATGTGTACACATCCCACATGCCACAGCATGGATGTGGAAGTCAGGGGACAACGTCGAGATGTCTGTGCTCTACCTGCTTTAAAACAGGCTCTTGCTGCTGCAAACCAGCTGCCAACCTACACAAGAACACAAGACTGGCTGCCCTGTGACTTTCAGATTCTCCTGGCTCTGCCTCCCATGTCCTAAGTGCACTGCAATCACAGATGCATGAGTCACTTTGCATCTGGCTTTATATAGGTGCTGGATAATCGAACCTAGGCCAGCATGTTTTGAAAGCAAGCATCTTTAACTGCTGAGCAGTCCCTTCATTCCTGGGTATGGGGGATCAGATCATCTCTGTATATAGAATAACTTTGCACAGAAGCTGTAAGACTCTCACATGTGCTGTGTTCCTTTAGATTCAATGAGAATATTCTCCCTGAATCAAGGGTCCCAGCATCCCTGGCAGGATGGGTGAGTGGATAGGTGCTCACTTGATATTCTTTACTTTTCCTGACCAGTTCCTCCAGCATGCCTTAGAAATGATTATGGGTGGGCAGCAATCATATGATACCTCACAGAGTAGTCCAGGTGATGGGTAGGAGAGTCTCCATGTGCCATGTTCTGATGGCATAGATCAGAGCTTACAGTGAACTGATAGAGTAGTTCAGAGAATGTGATTCCATTCCCTAAGGCCTTCTCTTATACACTCAACCCACTTTGTTCACCAGCTTTCCTTCAAGGCTTTGTGATCTAAATTCTCTTTGTGAAAGAAGGACATGGCATAAAACACATTACTCAGGGAGGTGAGCAAAGTGCCTCCAGTTTACTTCTGAAGTAACAATATCACCTCACTTTCAGTTCCCCACTTCCTGACTGGATCACCTGTTCATTCATTCAGCATTTCATTCAGTGCTATCTCCCATGTTCCAGGTGCTGAGTAAACCCCCAGGATCTCAGCATCTATTAAAAGAGCAGATATGTAATGTTCTAATCCAGCAGGATGTAGGCAGTGGTAGAGATCTGCTCAAGGTTCACTGGAATACAGGGTAGGGGACTCTAACCCACTACTCCTTAACATACTCAGAGCCAGTTGTTCTTGAGTGAAGTCATGTGTGAAGGTCATTCTTTGTGTAACCCATATCTCTCTTATCTATCTCTCTATCTGTTTATTTTGAGAGAGAGGGACAAAGAGTGAGAGAGAGAAAGAAAGAATTGGTGCACCAGGGCCTTCCGTCATTGCAAATGAACTCCAGACACATGCACCACCTTTGTGGCTCATGAGTAACATTGTGTGCTTGTGTCACAGTGTGTCTGGCTACGTGGGACCTGGAGATTCAAACATGAGTTCTTAGGCTTCACAGGAAAGCACCTTAACAGCTAAACCATCTATTCAGCCCATCTCTCTTTTTGAGTTAGAGATTAACCCTAGCCCAGGCTGACCTGGAACTCTGTAGTTTCAGGCTGGCCTTGAATTCACAGTGATTCTTTTACCACTGCCTCCGTAGTGCCCATTACACTCTCATTTTTACTGCACATTTGCACACCTGACTTACTTTGTCCTATATTCAGGCCCTCAAAACAATCATTGACTCTATGAAAATTGCTTCTGGCTTCTAGGCATAGAAAGGATGAAGCAGCATTTAGACATTCTCCTATCATGTGAGGAGTCTTCAAGACATAAATGTGTGCTCTGATGTACACTGTTGTTTGGATCCAGCATAATGACAAGATGCCAGGCAGTACTCACACAGGTAAAAGACATTCACCTTTCATATTATTAAAGTGATGCTCAGAGTAACACTGGGGCAAATCTCACACTACTCCCTTTCTGATTATCTCAGCAAATACTTTTAGAGCTGGTTTTATTGGCATTTATGGTACATTTTTGTATCAAGGATTCAATTTCAAATGTTATTGTAGGTATGATTTCTTCTCTATAATCATGATATTTGCAGAAAATTAATGTATCTCTGTAAAGAGAAATAAGCCACACAGAAAGACATATCACATGTTTACTCTCATATGTGAAGTCTAGATCCAAATTCATGTGTGTTTGTCTGTGTGCAGAATATGAAAATAGGGGATATGAGGGGAAGGAAGAGGTCTTAAGTCAAGGTGGGGAGGTAATGGAATGTATGTGACATGAAAACAGAGAACAAAGACTACTTGGGGTGAAGAAGGGACAAAGAGAGGATAAGGTGAGGGAACTGGGGGAAAGGACAAATAAAAACAAAGTATAGGGCTGGAGAGATGGCTTAGCAGTTAAGGCGTTTGCCTGCAAAGCCAAAGGATCCCGGTTCAAATCTCCAGGACCCACGTAAGCCAGATGCACAAGGGGAGCACATGCATCTGGAGTTCATTTGCAGTGGCTAGAGACCCTGGCATGCCCATTCTCTCTCTCTCTCTGCCTCTGTCTCAAATGAATAAATAAATAAATAAATAAATAAATAAATTAAAAAACAAAGTATATTATACATGTATGAAGGCCATTACTTTGTATGCCAACTTTAAGCTATTAGGAATAAATACAGGGCATGAGAAGGTGGCTTATCTGTTAAAGGTGCTTGCTTGCAACACCTGCTGGGCTGGGCACAATTCCCCAGTACCCATGTAAAGCCAGTTGCATTAAAGTGGTTCATGCATCTGAAATTGCACAAGCATTTGATGTTTGTTTATAGCAGCAAGAGGCCTTGCTGTGCCAGCACACACACACACACACACACACACACACACACACACACACACGAGTAAATAGTTAAAAACATACATAAGGGCTCTAGCAGTTAAAGGTGCTTGCTTACAAAGCCTGATGGTTTGGGTGCAATTCCACAGTACCCATGTAAAGACAGACACACAAAGAGGTGCATGCATCTGGAGTTCATTTGCAGCAACAACTCTTCCTACCTACCTATCTTTCTCTCTAAGAAATACAAATATTTTTAAATGTTAAAACTATAAAAACATATATAAATGAAAATATAGATTAGAAAAAGAAAGAAATCTCATGAATTTCATATTAAAATTAGTGGTTAAGGATGTGAGAATCAATTAGTTTATCAAGAGGAACATCATCACTTGAACATTCCATAAATGCTCAAGCTCCACCATGCCACTGCTTAGCAATGGCTTTGACAAAGTCACATTGATTCAGCAAATAGATACAAGGTGGGGAAAGAGTCTTGTGCATGGCTCTCAGGTTTCTAACATCTTGGCTGGGTGTCATGGGGCCATCAACTGAGAGAGACTCCAGAATGAAGAGCAGCTTGTGGTTACTCTCAGAGCTGTGTCCCCCAACTGGCAAAAACTGAGGTTTTCCTTCAAAAGGCCCACTGTCTCCAGGGGGCGGGATCCAGCCCATCCTTCTATATTGAGCCCACACCCCCACAAGCCCCGTCTGCAAAGCCCCAAGGGCACAGACTTAAAGGCCCTGGAGCCATTTCCTGTCTTTCTTCTGACACACAGGTGTATATTTTTCTACCTGTAGCTGTTTTCTGCTTCAACATCCTACTCTCTGTTCATATATACATCTTCCTTTCCTCTCTTACTCTCTTTCTACTTCCTCTCCCCCACTCATTCCCTCTCTATTTATTTCTCCCTCTCTCCATCCCTTCCTTGCTTCCTAGCCGGCTTGCACTCTCTACTTCCTACCACGGACCCAATGCATGCTGCCTCCAGTGTGTGCTTCAGATCTTCTACATTTCCTTAGCAGTGAGCACTGGCGCACTCTCCTCCTCTCCCACCCTCTCCCACCTTCTCCCATCCTCTCCAAAGTTGTGTCAATCCTGAGCCACATCAGTCATTTGCTGGCTTCTTACTTTCCTCTTTGCCCCTGAGTCTGAACACCTCCCCAACCATTAATAAACCTCCTATTGGTGACTTTTAGTCAAGATGACATCTGCCTAACATTGCCTCACCTCAAGGGGAAGGAAAGGCAAGACCCTTAAAATTTAAGGGTTTTTTTAGGGGGTTGCTGATTCTAGTAGGCTCCCAGTGGGAGGGTGTGGAGGAGCAAAAGAGGGAATCTACTGATTCACAAGCTCTAGGGTAACCCACCAGTTCCCCAATTCCCTCAAGCAGCCATCGGAGCCACAGGTCCCAGCCAGAAGTCCCTCCTGCACTAACTGCAGGCCAAGTGGACCCAACTAGCAGGCTAAGAACTCTGCCCCAGGCTTTCCCACCAAAACGCAGAGCTCCACTGGAGCAATCACTGCTCCCAGCCTTTCTGAGCCCTGAGTGGGACTCTGGCCCCACTCTGCAATCCCGCCCCTGAGCAGGATTCCAGGCCAGCAGGCCAGTGTCCCCACCCTATCCTTCCTGAGACTCACGCGTGTGATTGCCTGTACCACCACCAACTCCTCTCACCCATGAACAGGGACCCAGGTCAGCAGGCCAGTGTCCACACACTAGCATTTCTGAGCCTCATGCGCACTCACCATTGACCCCTCCAAGCCCTGAAGAGGGAACACAGGCCACCACCCCAGCTTCTCTGAAATCCTCAGGCTATCACACTTACACTCACTGCCACCCCTCCACCCCAGGCCAGCAGACTAGGGTCCCCCACCCTAGGATTTCTGTACTATTGTGATGGGCAGACCACAGCAAAAAAGGAATAGCATGAAAAATCAGATGCAAGTAAATCCAGCTAGAATGCCCAGTCCCACAATGGATGTCACTAATGAAAACAAAGAAGAGACAATAGGATCAGAACCCCAAAATGAAGTGACAAGCTATGCGAACCTGGCCAAGCAAATAGCAGAACTCATAGCATAAATAGCATAAACTCAACACAGAGCCAATAATTGCATGACTGGTGCCCTTGATAGATTAGACCTAATAGAAAAGAACCAAGAAGGGTTCTAAAGACAGTTAAATGATCTGAAAGAGAGAGAGAGAGAGAGAGAGAGAGAGAGAAGAGAGAGAGAAAAAGAGAGAAAAAGAGGCCCTCAATAAACAACTGGCTAAGCTCAATGGAGATATTAAAAAATGCAGGGATGAACTCCAGGAAGCATTAAGAAGATCAGAAAATGATGTGAAAAGGGATCTTGAAAGAGGGATGGAAATTATACATAAAAAATGCAGTAGAAAATACAAACCAAATTGTACAAGCCCAAATCTCTATAGAAGCTCTCAAGAATAGAGTCAGCCAAGTGGAGGATAGAAACTCAGAACTAGAAGACAAAAAAGAAGAAATAGTTGGTAAGTCCAAAAGTTTCAATAAGTTCAAAATTTTCTGTGACCAGAACATGAAGGAAATGTGGGATACACTCAAGCACCCAAACAGAAGGAGAAGAAATTCAGACCAGAGGCATGGAAAACCTATTCAACAAAATTATCAAAGAAAATTTTCCCACTGTCTCAAAAGAAAGTGCCATCATGACACAAGAAGCTAGCAGAACTACAAACAGACTTGACCAAAGGAGAAATTCTCCAAGACATATTGTCATTAACAATCTAAACATCAAGCACAAAGAGAAAGTCCTAAAAGCAGTTAGGGAGAAACAACACATTACCTATAAAGGAAACCCCATCAGAATTAGTTCAGACTTCTCGATGAAAATTCTAAAAGCCAGAAGAGCCTGGAATGGAACACTGCAAACTCTAAGAATGTATGGCTTCCAACCAAACTACTTTATCCAGCAAAAGTATCCCTCATAATAGATGGTGAAAGAAAAACTTTCCATGATAAAAGTGAGCTATACAACTATAAGAACACAAAACCAAACCTACAGAAAGTACTTAGGGAATTCTATACACAGAAGAAGCAAATAACCAACCACAAGTGCCCTCAAGAAATAGATCACAATGACCAAACTGCAAGAAGGCACAACAACTACAAAGACCAAGAAAACACCAAACCACATAAACCACCACAATATGGCAGGTATTAAATCAAACCTCACAGTTATTACCCTAAAATTAATGGCCTTAATTCACCCATCAAGAGACATAAGCTAACAGGGTGGATCAGAAAGTTAGATCCCTCAATCTGCTGTCTTCAAGAAACCCACCTCACCACTAGAGACAGACACCTCTTCAGGGTGAAAGGAAAATGATATTCCAAGCAAATGGAAACAAGAAACAAGCAGGGGTAGCTATAATTATATTGGATAAAATAGACTTCAAACCAAAAGTAATCAAAAAAGACAAAGAAGGCCATTTCTTGCTCATCAACGGAACAATCCAACAAGAGGATATCACAATCATCAATCTTTATGCACCAAACACAGGCGCACTACAATTCATAAAACAAAATCTACTGGACAACAAAACAGAAATAATCACCAACACCATCATAGTTGAGGACTTCAATACTCCACTATCAGCAATAGATAAATCATCCAAACAGAAAATTAACAGGGAAGTAAGATAGCTCAACACCACCATAGATCAACTAGACCTAACAGACATCTATAGAACATTCAACTCAAAACCACAGATTACACATTCTTCTCAGCAGCCCATGGAACCTTCTCTAAGATCATATAATGGGTCATAAAGCCTGCTTCTATATATTTAGGAGGATCAACATAATTTCCTGCATGATATCAGATCACAATGCTGATTTGCTAGACATTAACAACAAAAGTTGCACCAGGAACCCAACCAGCTCCTGGAAACTGAACGACACACTCTTAAACAATAAATGGGTAGTGGAAGAAATAAAAAATGAAATTGCAAAATTTTTAGTCATGAATGACAATGAGAACACATCATACCAAAACTTATGGGACACAATGAAGGCAGTCCACAGGGTAAAATTCATTGCACTAAATGCCTTCATAATAAAGACAGAGAGATCCCAAATCAATAACCTAACCATCCACCTAAAGGCATTGGAAAAACAAGAGGTATCCAACCCAAAAAGCTCCAGACAGAAAAAATAATTAAGATTAGAGCAGAAATTAATGAATTGGAAACCAAGAAGACAATTAAGAGAATTGATCAAACAAAGAGCTGGTTCTTTGAAAAAATAAACAAAATTGACAAACCCCTGGCCAATTTGATCAAGTGAAAAAAGAGATGCTTCAAATTAAAAAAATTAGAAATGAAACAGGAGAGATCACAACAGACATAAGTGAAATTGGGGGAATCATCAGGACTTACTTCAAAAACCTCTACTCCACAAAACTGGATAATATGGAGGAAATGGATGAATTCCTGGACACATACCACCTATCAAAGCTAAACTCAGAGCAGATTAATCTCCTAGACAAACCTATCACAACCACTGTGATTGAAAGGGTAATCAAAAACCTCCCTAAAAAGAAGAGTCCAGGACCAGATGGCTTCTCAGCTGAATTCTATCAAACATTCATGCAATAACTGAAACCAATTTTTCTCAAATTGTGCCACACAATCAGAGAACAGGGAAAACTCCCCAATTCCTTCTATGAAGCTAGTATCACCCTAATACCAAAACCAGGCAGAGATGCCACAAGAGAAGAAAACTACAGTCCTATTTTCCTAATGAACTTAGATGCAAAGATCCTGAACAAAATCCTTGCAAACCTAATTCAATAGCATCACACACCTGGGTCAAGTAGGCTTTATCCCAGGAACGCAGGGATGGTTCCCATAAGGAAATATGTCAATGTAATAAACTACATACATAAGCTTAAACACAAAAACCACATGATCATTGTGATAGATGCAGAAAAGGCCTTTGACAAAATACAACATAATCATGATCAAAACATTGGAAAGACTAGGCATGGACAGTCTATATTTCAACATAATAAAGGCTATATATAAAGATTCTAAAGCCCAAATAATTAATGGGGAGAGACTGGAGGAATCCTCAATGAGATCAGGAACAAGACAGGGGTGTCCACGCTCACCTCTGCTCTTTAACCTAGTACTAGAAGTCCTAGCTCAAGCAATAAGACAGGAGAAAGAAATAAAAGGGATACAAATTGGAAAGGAAGAAGTTAAGTTAGCCCTATTTGCAGACGACATGATTCTATACATAAGCGACCCAGGAACCTCCATCTCAAAACTATTAAAGGTAATTAACTCCTTCAGCAAAGTAGCAGGATACAAAGTCAATGCACAAAAATCAGTAGCCTTTCTATATGCAAAAGACAAAGATACAGAGAAAGAAACTAGCAACATCGTCCCATTTTCAATAGCATCAAAAAATTAAAATACCTTAGAATAACATTAACTAAGGAGGTGAAAGACCTTTACAATGAAAACGTAAAAACACTCAAGAAAGAAATTGAGGAGGACTTGAGAAAATGGAAAGACCTCCCATGCTCCTGGATAGGGAGAATTAACATTGTGAAAATGGCAATCTTACCAAAAGCAATATATAGATTTAATGCAATACCAATAAAATACCCAACATTTTTCTTCACAGACATAAAAAAAATGATCACAAAATTCATATGGAATGGCAGAAGGCCTCGGATATCCAAGCATGTCCTCAGCAAAAGAAATACCTCTGGCAGCATCACCATACCTGATCTTAAGCTATACTACAAAGCTATAGTCATAAAAAAAACATGGTACTGGCATAAAAAGAGAATGATAGAACAATGGAACAGAATTGAGGATCCAGACTTTGGGTCAAGTAACTACAGCTACTTGATATTTGACAAAGGCACCAACTACGTAGACTAGAAAAAAGACAGTATCTTTAAAAAATGGTGCTGGACAAACTGGATGACCATATGCAGGAAAATGAAACTCGATCCACACATTTCACCATGCACAAAAATCAAGTCCAAATAGATCAAAGACCTCAATATAAGACTGGGAACACTGCTACTACTGCAAAAAAAAAAAAAAAAAAAAAAAGTAGGAGGAACTTTCCATTATATAGGAGTGGGAAAAGACTCCCTGAACAAAATCCCAGTATCTCAGGACATTAAACATTCACTCAACCATTGGGACCTCATGAAGCTGAAAAGCTTTTTCACCAACAAACATACAACAAGCAGAGCCAATAGATTACCCTCAGAATGGGAGAAAATTTTTGCCAGATACACATTGAACAGAGGCCTAATTTCTAAAATCTGCAAGGAACTCAAAAACATAAACAATAAAAAGATCAAACAACCCACTCAAAAAATGGGGCAGAGAACTGCACAGGGAGTTCTCCGAGAAAGAAATACAAATGGCAAACACACACTTAAGAAAATGTTCAACGTCCCTAATCATCAGGGAAATGCAAATTAAAACATCTATGAGATTCCACCTTACCCCAGTAAGGATAGCAAACATTAAAAAATCTAATGACAACAAACGCTGGTGAGGGTGTGGAGAAATAGGAACCCTTATTCACTGTTGGTGGGAATGTAAGCTGGTACAACCACTGTGGAAAGCGATATGGAGACTCCTAAAAAGGATGACTATAGAGGTACCAACAGACCCAGTTATCCCCTTACTGGGCATTTAGCCTAAAAGCTCCAAGCCTCAGTTCAGAGAGATTTACTCAACCATGTTTATAGCTGCTCAATTCATAATAGCTAAGAGCTGGAATCAACCCAGATATCCATCATTAGATGAATGGATAACTAAGATGTGGTATATCGACACAATGAAATTCTACACAGTAGTAAGGAAGAAATGACACAAAGCAATTTGAAGAAAAATGGTCAAAATTGGAACAGATCATTCTTAGTAAACTCACCCAATTACAGAAAGATAAGCATTGCATGGTCTCACTCATCTGTGGCTCCTGATTTGTATTTTCCTGTGATGCTGACACACCTAATAAACATCTCGAGGAATGGACAATAGGGATGGTGGGGTGGGAGGGCATGGCAAGGGGGGGGGAACAAAACACTGGACCCAAATGGAAATGGTACCATAAAATCCTATATCCTGAAAGACATACTAAAAGGTCGAACCTGCATCAGGTGCTTAGATAGAACACCTGAATCATGGGGGCCGGGAGAGGGTATGATGAAGACTAATCTCAATCTTCTCCTGTTGCTCTCTCTCTCTCACTCCCTCTTCTCTCTTTCTCTTTCATATTACCTATATTTTTTCTTCCTTCTTTTCCCTTAGCAATGACCTGTAACTCCCAGTACTAGCATGTGGTTAACATCCACAATGAGCTGTTGATCAGTAAGACCTACAAGATTTCCCAAAAGAAGACATATTTCTGTCAGAGTAATTAATTATCCACCAAAGGTTATTGGTAAGACCTACTCCTGAAGACACCATATTCTGTTTGGACAGAACATGGAGAGACCTGGCTGGAATCTGGAAGTGAGTCAGTCCCCAGACAGCTTGTCTAGTGCCAGAAGGTGCTTCAGAAGTGACTGAGGGAAAATGACCAACATCTGTCTAAGCAACTCGTGGTCTAAGCTACTCAGCAGCAAACAACTTGACATGATGCTCACACAAGTGCAGTAGTGGCACACGGCCATGGTGGGTTACCAGCTGCTCTAGATTTGGCTACAGATCCTCTCAGTGGAATGGAACCCATACCTGGAAACGGGAAACAACTCAGAACCATATCCAAAATGAGTTTGCTCTCTAATATCAAGTTCCCACCAATAGTGGGATACAAGAGGGCCTACACCTACTAAATTCTCTCTAAAATAATAATGGTTATCCATGTAGTTTGCACTGGCCTCACTCTCCATTGGAGAATCTGCTTCTCTCTTTCAGATGGATGAATAACCTGAGGAGAGAATCAGCCCATCACACCTCAACAGGGCACCAGCTGAAGCCATAGAGTCATAGGAGAAATGAGCAAGAGAGCTGTTTTATTGGTGAACCTGGTACCAGCACAAGGTTGAAGGAGAGAGACACAAAGAACACTCAACTCCTACCAAATCAGATATCCAGAGACAGAGAGTCCCAAAACCTCATCACTGAAATAGACCTAAAATGAACCCAACATGACTCAGAAATTCGCAGAAAAGGAGGCAGAAAGATTGTTAGAGCCATGAGTTTGGTCATTATGCATGGAGTCATTGCCTCTCACCCATAACTGATGGCCACCCCCATAAGGCAAGACCCACATTACCCATGGGGGGAGGACAGGGAGAAAGGTAATGATGGTACCTTCATGGCTGTATATATACCATATACATAGCTAATAAAAGAAATAAACCTTCTATTTCTGGATAATGTGCCAAGAAGCCATCAATTGTTATTAGAAAAAAGTTAGTGCCAGGGTGGGATGCCTTCCAATGAGTTCTTGGCCAGAGAGGCCGTTGATGCCCCTAAAACATTATAGGCTAGTGCTGAGACTCTTGGTTTACCACTAGAACTAGATGGTAAGACCCTATTGCTGAAGACTCCACATACTTGGGCTGCAGGTCACTGAAAAATCAAGCTGGAGTTGAGGTGGAAACCTCCTCCCTGTTGATTAGCTGTCAGGATACTGAAAAGAGCTATGCAGCTTGCTGGAGGAGAAAAGTCAGCAATGATTTTTAACCAGAAGTGGAACCTGCAAGCTTTATAGCTGGCTAGCCAGGCCAAATGTATCAACTGGTGTAATGGTGGCATATCTGTTATGGGGAAAACAACTGCTCTCTGATTGGAAATGAGGCTTTCTCTATGGGGAATTCCGTTCTGGTACTGAAAACTTAATCAAAAACCTATGGCTTGGGAGGTCATAAGCCCTAGGGTGGGGGAGGAAGTACTACTGTTATGTCCACCAAACTTCCCTCTAGATACTTATACTGATTCCCATAAATCAATGCATCTCATTTTTAGGTAGAGAAGATTTTCCTTTCAGATGGAGTGATTCACCATTTGCTAAGAAGTTACACTGAAGTCTTCAGCACTGAGACATCTATATCACAACTTCCAAGGCTCAGGGACCATTACAGAAGAGTTTATGGAAAGAATATAGGAGCTAAAGGAAGGGGAGGAGGATTTTGCAATACTGTCTTCCGTTTATAAAGTGGTCATTGTAGTCACAGTCTCACTGCAGTTGATGCTGCCGACTCAAGACCTGCATAAAAGGATGAAAAAAATCATGACGTCAAAACTGAAGACAGCTAATTTCAAAGAAGAAGGGATTCAGAGGAGGGAGATTTGGGAGGGGTAAAGGGAAGGTGGTAGAAGATTATTATCATGCTATATTGTTTATATTCATGGAAGTTGTCAATAAAAACGTTAAAAAAAAACAAACTCCCATTTCTAAAAGTGTAGTCTCAGAGCCTCTGTGTTCGAACCTGTTGTTTTACATTTGGAGGTGGGGAAGATAATGAACAGCCTTGTGGATCTCTTCAGTTCACGGTGCTCATGCACATCAAACTGGAATGCTCAGTGACTGTGTGGATCCTGTGCATGGATGAGGGTCAGGACAGGAGGGATGGAACTTGAAGTCACCAGCACAAGGTACTGAAAACTGCATGATGATAATGTCATTGTAAGATTCAAGAGCAGTTGGAAGGCTGGGAAAGTGAGTCAGTAGATAAAGGTCTTGCCATAGACCCTTTGGCATTTGTCTGTAATCCCAGTAGCCTAAAGTGAAAAAGGAGGCAGAAACAGTAGAATGTCTTGAAAGCTCACAGGCTAGGCGGTCTAATGAAGGTAATGGTGAACCACCAAGAGAATAAGGCGTTCAGTCTTCTCACTGGCTCAGGGATTTGGAATGATCTCTTACATGTGTCATACCAGATGAGGCTCACAACAGCCAGGGGGCTTAACACATTTGGAGATAATGACACTAACTGTGAAACTATACTATCAGTGAGTACCCAAGAAGAAGAATAAGGAGATTTAGAGTTCTGACGACAAAGCTCAGTAAACCCAGTCATGCTACAACTTTCTTGTTCATCTCAGTCATGTTTACATGATATCCAGGGATGATGTATGTCCTGTCTTTAAAAAGAGTGTTCACCACTCCCTGTGAGCATTATTGACTCACTGAGGCTGTTTTCTTAGGTGTACAACATGAGCTTGTTTCCATAGATAATATGATACATTTCTAATTTTCAGCACACTATAACAATAATTCCTTTCCTCATGCCCTTTCCTTGCTATCCAGATACACTTTGTCTATGAAGCCCTGAGCAGACCCCTGAATCTTGCCTGCATTATTTCCCAAAAACCTCAGTTCACACCTCTGACCACCTACAGTGGCATGAAAGGAAGTGTATGCAGCTGAAAAATTCTAACCAACTATTTCTGCCCCTTATGTTTTCTTGCTCATCGGCCCACTCAGGACATGGGGAGAGCCACATGGGATTTAATGAACAATTGCACTTTACAGGATTTAGCTCACACTATAAATAGGACTTACATTTCAGTGATGAGGTTTATAAATTGTGGGTAACTAGCTTGAACATAGAATTTATCTAAAATCCCGAGTGACTGGGTAAAAATATCCACCAAGGAAACTGTCTGGCCCAGGAAACATTAATCAATGTTCTGGAGCCTTGTCCAACATTGCCCTGGGATCTGGGCAGAGTCCATTACAATCAGGAAGTAACCTGGAGCCACAGGTGAGAGTGACATTTCCCAGAAATCAGCTTTTCATGTCCCGAGAGGCAGAGAACTGTGGAGTTTTTCCCTTCCATGGAAGCTGTTGGCCCAGTGCTCTCAAAAACTGAATGAATATTCACCAAAATCAAATGTTTCTGAGGTACAACAAAGCTTAGAAAAATTTTTAAATCTTATGAGTAAAATATGAAGCTCATTCATCAAAGCCCAGAAGTTAGCACTTAGGGCTCTGAGACTGTAGGCCTCATTCTCTCCCCAATATGGAAAGACTATGGAGGATTATCATCCCACTCTGGACATGGAAATAGAAGGTACCTTAGCCCATTCCTCCTGCCATACAAAATCCCTTGGCCTAAATAATTTATAAATAATTGGGATTCGTTTTTCATAATCCTGGAGACTGAGAAGACCGAGATCAAGGCACTGGTGGGCTTAGTGCCTACTGGAGGCTGGGTCTCCATTCTGCCAGGGTGGAGCCTGCATCCTCCTCAGAGGCTGAATAAGGCTATACCTCCTCAGTGCACAACAGGGGAGCTGGAGGCAGCTCTCGTGTGTGTGTGTGTGTGTGTGTGTGTGTGTGTGTGTGTGTGATAAGGGATAATCTCATTCATGAGTGCAGCTCTCATGATTTAGGCACTTTGCAGAGCTCCAACTTTATTTTTTTATTTTTTAAATTTATTTTATTGTATTTTATTTTATTTTTAAAGAGATAGAGAAAGAGAGCATAGGCATGCCACCGGCCTCTCAACTGCTGTGAACAAAGTCCAGATGCTTGTGCCCCCTCGTGGGCAAGTGTGGCATTGTGCCCTTGCGACACTGTGTCTGGCTAAATGTGGGACGTGGAGATTGAAACTAGTGTTCTTAGGCTTGGCAGGCAGGCGCCTTAACCACCAAGCCACCTCTCCAGCCTGAGCTCCAGCTTTCTAATGTCACTTGGATGATGGATTTCAACACATACATTCAAATCAAAGAAGAAAGTTTGAAGAAAGGCATTATGGGATCCATCATTGCTACTTGAAGTGCCCACCAAAAATCACACTTTGGGCTATTGTTAGAGATAAGATTGGGAGAAGAGATGACAGGTCAGACCTTGAGAACACAAATCAAGTGGCATCAAAAGGTAGAATCCTGGGCTAGAGAGATAGCTTAGCAGTTTAGACACTTGTCAGCGAAGCCTAAGGACCCATGTTCCATCTGTTTCCAGATCCCACATAAGCCAGATGTGCAAAGGTGAGTCAAGCATAAGGTTTCACATGCAAGCATCTGGAGTTCGATTGCAATGACCCTGGCGCACCAATTTTCTGTCTGTCTCTCTCTCTTTCTCTCTCTCTCATGCATGTGCTCTCTTTCTCTCTGTCTCTCTAAAAAAGGTAGAATTGTAGCTGGGTGTGCATGCCTTTAATCCCAGAACTCAGAAGACAGATGTAGGAGGATCGCCATGAGTTCAAGGCCACCTGAGACTACATAGTGAATTCCAGCTCAACTTGAGCTAGAGCGAGACCCTACCTCAAAAAAACAAAACAAAACAAAAGGTAGAATTGTATCATATCACAAATGATAATAGGATCTTAGATAAACCCTCAGAAGATACTGGCTAAAACAGGCCACCCTACTCTGCTCTTCTGACTATCTTTGGCTATCTGGATAATACATAAAGATAGACACATGCCAGTGGATGTCCCAGGTGTCTCTCTTACCCAGAATATACAGGACTTCATCTCTGAGAAACTTACTCTTTTGAACTAGGCATAATGAGGCCAAAAGACATCTTGGAAGTAGCAACTCCACCCAGGACAACTTTGCAGGTATAAGTTAGCCAGTGGTTTCTTTGTGGATGAAGCAGAACCCAAGAAGGAATGGGTTTGAATAATGTGGTGGGACACAGGCTGTCAGTGGATGCAGAACTATCTGGTGTACATTGCCTGATTTGCCACTGGTGCTCCAGCAGTGTTGGTGGGATATGCATTGGAATTTGTGTAATGAAGCGTTTTCTGTTTTTCTTTTTTCCACGTTTTCTATTCTTGGTCTGCTCACATAAAATATTTAACTTGGATCCCTGGTCTAAAATTAAATGTTCAGGTTAGAACAAATGTGTAGAAATGAATCATATGCACTCAAGCAGTTCTTGCTTAGAATGGCTGGCTAGAGAAAAAGATAGCCACATAGACGCATGATTCCAGATCACGGTGGACTGGTTTGCTTAGAACGGCTGGCCAGAGAAGAAGATGGCCACATAGAAACATGATTCTAGGTCACAGTGGACTACTGTGCTGTTTCCCTTCCATTGATGATGACCTTTGTTTCTAGTGAATAGGCTACCATGGTATATACTACCAGTTCTAGCTTCTGTATTCCTCCCTATTCACTCATAAGTATGAATTCCCAAAAACATCTTTCTCACAACCGTGTGCTATAGTTTGAATGTTCTTCCTGCCCAAACTTGTGCTAAAATTGAATTGTTGCAATATTACTTTTAGCAGCACACATGGTGGGAACTTTGAAAGGTAATATTTTTATCATTATTCCCACTGTGTGGGGAGATAAATAACATTCTACAAGTGTGATTTTGACCCCTGTTTGTCTCTTTGCTCTTTTGTTTTCTGCCATTTCATGATGTAGCAAGAAAGCCCTGGCCAGAAGCTAAAAACTTGATCTTGAATTCCCTAGCCCCCAGAACTGTAAGGAACACATTTCTGTTCATTATAAATTATCTTAGGCTCAGGAATTATAACACAAAACAATGTGTGACACCACACCTGCCTTTAAAACTTTAAACCTTTTACAAAAATCAAGCATTTTCAAGCTGTCTTAGACAAAAAGAAGTGAGTTGTGAGAATGAAAGTATGAGGCTGTGGTGGTGCGAGCCATGTCACATTCAATAGATTTTCTCTATTTTCCTCGGTTGCAGGAGTGGGTCACTATGAGAGTCTGACATAAATTGCATTGGGAGCTGGAGTGAATTTTATTTAGTGGTGAGAGAAGAACTTCCAAAGATAGCATTTGTGCCCAAGCTCTGCTAAGCAAGTTCAGACTTGGGGGCAGCTGGCAAGTGGGATGGGGATTCTAAGCCAGAACAAACACATCTGCAGGGTCAAAGCAAGGAGGAGAGCTGGAGGGGACAGCCGGTCCTGGTATGATGCACATGGAATGACCTTCATGGGCTTTTTGCATTCAGTCCTCATTTATCTTCAAGTGTTACAGAGAAAAGACTCATTTTTTTTCTATTTTTTATCTCCTTAACTTCTACCTCTCTCTCCCTTCCTTGATTCAGATAATGCAGGGAGTAGTGGCAAAGTGGAATTCATATTTGGAACCAGTTACATGTAGGCAAAGTGAGCAGCCATTATGAAGTGTGACTTTAATGTTTAAAAAGGCTAGCCTTGGGCTGGAGAGATGGCTTAGCAGATAAGGTGAAGGTGCTTGCCTGCAAAGCCAAAGGACCCAGGTTCAATTCCCCAGGTCTCACATAAGCCAGATGCACAAGGTGGCACATGCATCTGGAGTTCATTTGCAGTACCTGGAGGCCCTGGCGCACTCATATTCTCTCTCTCTCTCTCTGTCAAATCAATAAATAAACATAAAATATTAAAAATATTTTTAAGAGGCTATCCTTCCTCTTGGTTCTCCTATGTCCCTCAATCTAGACATTTGCAGGCAGCATCATGCACTGTCTGTTATCTTGATAAAGAGAACTGGTTTCATTGTTAGGGACTCAGTGTGTGCCTTCTCTTTTCATTTCCCTGTGTTTACATAGTTAAAAACACTCTTGTAGAGCTGGAGAGATGGCTTAGAGGTTAAGGCACAGGCCTGTGAAGACTAAGGACTCCTGTTCAATTCTCTAGGTCCCACATTAGCCAGATGCACATGGTGGCGCATGCATCTGGAGTTTGTTTGCAGTGGCTAGAGGCCCTGCTGTGCCCATTCTCTCTCTCTCACATTCTCTCTCTCACACACACACACACTCTCTCTCTCTCTTCCCCTGTTTCTGTCTCTACCAAATAAATAAAAATAAAATCTTTAAAAAAACACTCTTCTAGATGAATTACTTGCACAATTCATAAAGTAAGTAAAAAATCATCATAACTGAAAAGTTTTAAAACCTGAACTATATATAACTTAAAAAAATCAAATCCCAATCTTGTAGATACATCTAAAATGTACACTAAATAAAAATCCAATATTTCAAATACTTATATTAGAAATGAGTACAGGTTAAGAATGAAATTAGCATGCAACTTAAGAAAGTTAAAAAGAAATAAAAATACAAGAATAAGAGGAATGAAATAAGGTAACAGAAAAATCAACATCTAGGAAAAAATATACAATTGAGAACATTAACAAAATAAAATTGGATTCTTTGAAAACAATAAAGTCAAATCTCTTGCAAGATGAATCAATTAAAAAGTCAAAAAGCAAAATTAAATAATAATAGAAACAAAAAGGAAAAACTAAAACTGTGGGAAATATTAAACAGAATAAAGTAACTAGGACTAACTTAAAATAATAAGCTAGAGTACAAATATAAAATGGTTAAATTCCTTTTAAAATACTGTAACTAAATGGTCCTGAAGGACACAGATAACATAAGAATTCTATAACCAACCTTTGAAGAAATTGAATGAGTATCTAAATTTGTTTTCTCTTAAGAATATACTTGACTAATGGATTTAAAGTCAAGTTCAATCAAACATTCAAGTAACAGGTAATTCCAGTCAAATATAAAGTCTTTCAGACAATGAAAAAATAGAGAAGACATCTCAATTAGTTTTACGATACTAGTATAACTCTGATACAAAATCAGGCAACAAAAGTTAAAGAAAATTATTGAGGGGCTGGAGAGATGGCTTAGTGATTAAGGCACTTGCCTGCAAAGCCTAAGGACCCATGTTCCACTTAAGCCAGATGCACAAAGGTGAGGCAAGTGGAAAGTCGCACATGCCCACTAGGCGGCACAAGTGTCTCTCTTTCTGTCTCTCTTTGTCTCTCTCTAAAATAAATATTACTGGCTATTACACATGAAGTGATTTCAAAAATCTTAAATAGAAACAGGCACCTTGGGCTGGACAGATGACTTAGTGCTTGAGGCACTTGCCTGGGAAAGCCTAAGGACCCAGGCTTGATTCCCCAGGACCCATGTAAGCCAAATGCACAAGTTGGTGCATGTGTCTGGAGTTCATTTGCATTGGCTGGAGACTCTGCTTTGTCCCTTCTCATTCTTTCTGTCAGCCTCTCTTCTATCTCACTCTCTCTGCTCACAAATAAACAAATAAATAAAAAAATTTAAAAATAAGCATTTTGTTACACTTTGTCTTTGATTTTGTTATTCTTACTTTATTTTAGAGAGAGAGAGAGAGGGAGAGAAACAGAGAGACAGAGAGAGAAGAGGAAAGAGAGAGAATGGGCTCACCAGAGCCATTTTAGCTGCTGTGAATGAACTCCAGATGTGTGAGCCCCCTTGTGGGCAAGTGCAGCATTGTGCCCTTGGTTCACTTTTGCATCTGGCTAAACGTGGGACCTGGAGAATCCAACAGGCGTTCTTAGGCTTGGCAGGCAGGTGCCTTAACTGCTGAGCCATCTCTCCAGCCCTATTCTTACATTTTTAAATTATTTTTTACTTTTTTTCAGTCTTCACTTTTTCCAAAGTTATCCTAATGGTCTTGATTTAGATTGAATATTGCTTGGTTAGGTGTTATGATCATTCTATATGTTTATCTACACAGTCTACTGTGTACTCTTTACTATTTTTCCTTTGCAAAGGCCATAGACTTTCTCTCTCATTCCTACCTCATTTCTTCCCTGTCTTCCCATCCCCTCCTCTTTTTACTTAACTATAACCTTCCATACCATTAATAATCTTTAAACTCTGTGAATCTTGACAGAATCTCAACTTCCTTCTCCCTACTACTTTTCCTATCTTGATTTTTTTTCTCAGTTGGTTTAATACTGGTCCTTGTTCTTACCCAGTCTATATCCCTTCCATGCCTAAACTTAGAACTAATATCTTAGTATTCAGTATACTATTCTTGTTCCTTTATCTTCCAATAGTTATGGAAGTTAAAGAGATGAGTTTTTAAGGTTTATTACTAGAGAGAGAGAGAAAGAATGGGTGCTCCAGGGCCTTCTGCCACCGCAAATAAACTCCAGATGCATATGCTACTTTGTGTGTCTGGCTTTGCACGGGCCCTGGGGAATTGAACCTGGGTCATCAGGCTTTACAAGCAAGCACCTTTAACCACTGAATCATCTCTCCACCCTCAGATGTCTGTTTTTAATTGGCTACCATGGCATTTGCATAGTGGGCCTATATAGCAGCTGGGGTTGTTCCTGCAGTTAATAGTCTACTCTTGGAATAATATAGGGAATCGTGCCTGGTATCCTGAGTACAAGATTGACCATCTATTAGCCAAAATAACCAAAGTAAAGAGATAGGTTTCAAATTAATAAAACTAGAGATTAAAATGGAGAAATTAAAATGGATACCAATGAAGTTCAGAAAATCATTTGTAAATACCTTTAAAACTTATATTTTACTAAATTACAAATAAAAGGAATGGATGAATTTCTATAAGCATATTACTTTCTGAAATTAAACCAAGATGAGATAAACAGCTTAAACAGATCTATAACAAACAAAGTTGAATCAGTATGAAAAATTTCCAACTAAAAGTTTTAGCCTCAGATGGATTTGCTAATGATCCTACCAGACCTTTAATGAAGAGAAATACTAAATGTTTCTAAACTATGGAAATAACATAAAAAGGAAATGGTGACTAGCTAATTCTTCTTACAAAGCCACCATTACCTTGATGCTAAAACCAGACAAATACATTACAATGAAAAAAATTATAGGGCTGGAGAGATGGCTTAGCAGTTAAGCACTTGCCTGTGAAGCCTAAGGACCCAGGTTCAAGGCTTGATTCCCCAGTACCCACGTAAGCCAGGTGCACCAGGTAGCATGGAGACCAGGATCATGGACTCCAATTAGGATCTCCCACTAGTCTGTAGCCAAAGGAGGCTACACTCATCAAAATATCTCTTAATTAACAATGCTTTTCCCATTTGATCTATGTTGTTTGAGAACCTGGATTTTTTCAGAAGGCAGCAAGAACTGAGGAGATAAACTACCCATCACACATCATCCAGGGCCCAGGTGAAACCACAGAGCAATTGGTGAGATGAGCAAGACTTCTGCTTCAGTGGTGAGCCTGACAACCAGCACAAAGGTGATGGAGACAGACACTGAAGATACTCAACACATAACAAAGCAGAGATCCAGAAGCTGCTGAGAGCACAACACTAAAGTAAAATTAAAACACACCCACCATGGCTTAGGGAATTTTGTGGAAGATGGGGTGGAAAGATTGTAAGAGCCACCGAGTGGAAGAGAATGTCCAGAGGCATTGCCCCCACTTACAATGATTGACTGATGTTTTCTCATAGTCCACAACCCCAGAGTGAATACCAGCAATCCCACTGTGGAGGGCCTTCAGTGGAGTGGAGTGAAGGCAGGGAGGAGGGAAATGATGGTACTAATACATAATGTGTCCATACAAAATTTGTACTTAATAAAACAAAGAAAAGAAGAAAAAACAGGGAGAAAGAAATCAGTGAAACTAAAACTCACAATTTCCTCAAAAATTGTTTTGGCTTAGTTGGAATTGGATGTTCTCTGTGTTTATCTCCTTCAGCCTTTTTCTGGTGTCATGACGGCCATGAACGCTGTATTCTTGACCTTCCCCTGCATTGTTCTATGCTTTCAGCTGGGGCCCTGGTGAGGTGTGATTAGCTGAAGAGGGAGGACAGGGAGGAGGACAATGGAACTAATACTATGAATGTAAAATCAGAAATATATATAATTGTTTTGGAATAAACCTAACCAAAGAATTAAAAGGACCTCTACAATGAAAACACTGAAGAAATAAATTGAAGGATGTGAGGGCAATCTGTCACCTCAGGCTTATTTCAGTTATCTGACTGGCTAGGTGGGTGTCCCCTTCCTCCTTCCTAATGCCATTTGTGTCCCTCCTCCTGAAGCTGTGTGCTCAGTTGAGATTTTGAAGAGGATGGCCTTCCCCAGATACAGGAGGACTGGTCTTCAGTCAAGGGTATATGAGTACCAGTGGTCCCCTGCTAGATCCTCCAAGCAATCTCTAAAGAAAACCTGAAGATGAAAGGAGATGACAGGAAGGCCTCCCATGCTCGTGATTTAGAAGAGTTAACATTGCGAAGATTGCTATACTACTAAAAGCAATCTATATATTTAATGAAAATTCTGCTAAAATTCCAATGTCATTCTTCACAGAAAAAAAAAAAAAAAAACCTTAAGAGTCTCATGTAAGCACAAAAGACCTCAGATAGTCAAAAAAAACCTTGAGCAAAAATTGATCCTGGATTTCACCTCCTTTCAAGTTATACTACAGAGCCATAGTAATAAGATGAGCATGGTGCCATCCCAAAACACATGCTTATCAATTGAATAAAGTAAAAGATTAAAAAATAAACCCACGTAGCTACAACCAACTGACAACCATGCCAAAATATACTTTGCATAATGACCACTTCTTCAACAAATGGTGCTGGGAAAAGTGCATATCCACATGTAGAAAAATAAACCTTAGAGGCTCATCTCCCACCCTGTGCAAAAATGAACTGCAAATGGATTAGAGAGTTTAATGTAAGACCTGAAACTCTGAAACTTTTAGAGGAAAATGTAGGGAAACCATGTCAAGATATAGGCATAGGCAAGGACTTTCTGAATATGACTCCAGTCCCTTAGGAACTAATGCCAACAATTTAAAGAATTCCATTTTATGAAATTAAAAGCCTGCACAGAATATAAATAATTGCATGAAGACAGAGTCTGCAGAATAGAAGAACTTTTTGGTAGCTGTATGGCTGACGGAAGATTTTTAGCATATAGAATAAACAAAGATGAACATCAAGTAACAAAAAACCAAACAACCCAATCAAAATATAGACTAATGAAATGAACAGTTTTTAAAATATTAAGTACAAGCAGCCATGAAACAAGAAAAATACAATAAACACATTCTATGTTTTAAAATATTTATTTTATTTTATTTATTTGAGAGAGAAAAAAAGAAAGAGGCAGACAGAGTATGGGTGTGCTAGGGCTTTCTGCCATTACAAATGAACTCCAGACATGCACCACTCTGTGCACCTGGATTTACATGAGTACTGGGGAATAGAACCTAGGTAGCTAGGCTTTCAGGCTTGGCAAGCAAGCAAGCTCCTTTAACCACTGAGCCATCTCTCCAGCCCCACATTCCATTTTTACAAGTGGAAAATATTACATACTCCAAAGTAAATGAGTAAAAAGTAAGCAGCATCCATATATACATGTTGTCACTATAAACCTTTACCAAAGGTTATAAAGGAAAAATTTAATACATGAAGAGATATATGATGTTCTGGTATAGAAGGATAATATTTCAAGGATACCAGTCCTTCCTAAATTAATCTACAAATTGAATATATTTACAATACTTTTTCTTTAGATCTTAAGCCAATTTAAGCCCTTTAGAAGAATATCAGGGGGCGAAAGCCAAAGAATAATGAACTATGAATATTTAATTTATACTAAAAATTATAAAAATTCAACAATTTAAGTACTTTGTATCTGTGGAATGATAGACAGATTGATATATCAAAATAAAATGATCAAATTAGATAATTAAAAGAATAAAAAGGTGATAACAAAGATTGTAGGAGGAAATACATACTTGGGAGACCTTGGTTTATTTGGAAACAATATTACCTAGTGCAATATGTTAGTGAGTGGAAAGAAAATTGTGAAATAATTTGTTGAATATAATCCTACTGTTATAAAAATAGTTAAATTTTATCTCTGAGTAATTTTCAATGGATAAAATCTTTTACACTTTATTAATATCATCTAATTTAAAATTTTTTTATTTATTTTAATTTTATATTCATGTTGATGCCTCTGGTAGCCTCCTCCTTGTCCTCTCCCCTCATAAGGGACCCTCATTGGGGAATGTGGGTCATGCATTATAGGGGTAGCCAACAGTTATGGGGGAGAGGCAAAGTCTCTGTGCATAATGACCCAACTTGTGGCTCTAACACTCTTTCCGCCCCCTCTTCCGTGAATTTCTCTGAGCCAGGTTGGGTTCATTTTAGTTCTACTTCAGTGATGAGGTCTTGACAAGATGCTCAAACAAGTGCAATAGTGGCACACAGCCATGGTGGGTAACCAACTGCTCTTGATTTGGCTAACAGATCCGCTCAGTGGAATGGAACTCATAGCTGGAACTGGGAAACCAGTCAAAACCATGTCCAAAAAATGAGCCTGTTCTCCAATATCAAGCTCCCACCAATTGTGGGCTATAAGAGGCCCTATACGTATTATATACGTATTAATACATATATAAAATTATCTCTAAAATAACAATGGCCATCCCATATATCTGGTGCTGACCTCTCTCTCCATCGGAGAATTTGCTTCTCTTTTTCAGATGGATGCCAAACCTGAAGGGAGGATAAGTCTATCGCACCTCACCAGGGCCCCAGCTGAAACCATAGAATATCATCTAATTTTTATTTAAAAATTGGTTATTTATTTCATAAAGTAGAAAGCAGAGCCAAATATTTCTATCATACATATTGAGAGAGTTGGTTTTTATTTTACAATTAACAATATTTGCAATTTCTTTTCCATTTGTAGAAGACATGAAGTCATATTCTCCAAATTTATTTACCTTTTCCTGTGTGTGTGTGTGTGTGTGTGTGTGTGTGTGTGTGTTTGCATGTGCTTGCATGTGGGATTACAGAGACATGTATCCATGCCAGCATTTTTAAAATATTGGTTCTGGGAATAAAACTCAGGTTCTTGGGCTGGAGAAATTGCTTAGCACTTGCCTGGAAAGCCAAAGGTCCCAGGTTTGATTACCCAGGACCCACAAGCCAGATGCACAAGGTGAAGCATGTGTCTGGAGTTTGTTTGCAGTTACTAGAAGCACTGATGCACCCATCCCTGCTGCCTCTGTATCTATCTCTCTCTCTCTCTCTCTCTCTCTCAAATAAGTAAATAAAAATTTAAAAAAAACCTCAGGTCCTCATTCTTACAAAACATTGTATTGACTGATTCATCTCCCAAGCCCTACCTACTCTTAAAAATAAATACTTGTACTGCATTATTGTTAAGAACAAAAAGTGAATTTCCATGCAAAACAATAATGGATTATGCTTCATTTACACAGAAATTGGTTTATTCAAAGATGTCTATTCCCCAACTACATGTGACCAGCACTACAACCTCTGGCTACACACATACTTTCTTTCCACTACTTTTGTAAATTGCTACAGGGTTCTTTAAGAGGCATTCTTTTGAGCTGAAATTTTCCATGCTTGGTCCTCTACCAGAAGTGATTTCATTTAGGAAAGATTGGGGGAAAAAAAGTATAGTCCAAAGTGTTCAGTCATTTTTTCAGTTATATAAAGAGAAGAAAAACACTATGTTTGAAAACCTATTTAAACAGCTTTTCTTGTTACAAAGGAGTAATTCTAAGTGGCTTATTTGGGGAGGTATAATAACCTTTCTGTGCCAGTCCCCTTTACAGCAGTTTTATCTTCAGAAACAGCCTGCTGTTGATCTCAGTGCTCTGCTCTTTTACTCACTGCCCTTTGCAGGTTGTATAAGAGAAACCATGGAGTGGGGGTAGTGCTAGAAGCTGGGTCCAAGTTTTTTTTGTTTTTTTTGTTTTAAGTTTTAATCTTAGTGTATGACTATCTGACCTATATTCGCCACTCAAAAGCTGACTTGTGTGTGTTCTACAGAAGGAAGGTAGTGTCAACTCTGTCAACAATGCAAACATCATGGGAGATACATGTAGGAAAGCTTGCTGGATGTGACCAAGCTCTGTGAGGAAAACCACCGGAAGGGAGAAAACCAGGTGAGAGGTGATGTGCTCCTTTCTCTGCTTACTGGTCCGCGCTATGGTCCAAAGCTCTACTTCCACCATGATTTCCCCACCACACAATGAACTGTACTCCACTGTGAGCCCAAATCCTTTCTTTGTTAAGTTACTTTTTTTTTTTTTTTTTTTTGGTGTTTCGAGGCAGGGTTTCACTCTAGCCCAGGCTGACCTACAATACCTGGAATTTACTCTGTAGTCTCAGGGTGGCCTTGAACTCATGGCGATCCTCCTACCTCTGCCTCCCAAGTGCTGGGATTAAAGGTGTGCACCACCATGCCCAACTTATGTTACTTCCGATCAGGAATCTAGTCACAGCAATGATCAAAGTCAGTAATATAAGGGCTAACCAAGAAACCCATATAAATGGAAGATAATTAAAGAAAACTGAGAAAAGTATAAAATACTAGGCAAAAATGTTCCTTTATTTGAAGCTATAACCAATTCATAATGAACATAGCTAAATATTACATAATGCCTACTAGGAACTGGGCACTACTTTCAACATTTTATACTTATCAACTCATTTAGGTCTGAAAAAAACTCTATGAGATTGGTTTTTTTTCTTTGCTTTACAGGTAAAGACCCTGGGATACACAGAGGTTAAACAATAGAACTTTAGGTTTGAATCAATGGCCACCCTGTATTTGTGCCCAAATCCCATAGCTTTGCGTTCTCTCACATTCTGTATAAAGGGCTGTTATGTGACTTTCTCTGACTAGTAGAATATAGAGGGAGAAACAAGCTTGACTAGCTTGTGGGAAGAAAGGGGAGGGGAAGAAGAGGTGAGGCACTCCAACCAAGAGGTTGCCAAGCCAACCATGAAGTAGAGACACTTTGCTCTTAACCACTTTCAACAGTGATGATACACAGATAGCAAAGAATGTCTCTCATATAGGTAAAATAGGAAAGGGGAGGAACTAACTACCAATGTATGAGAAGAATACCAAATATGAGTTCTCAGAACATTCTAGTAACACAATAAAATACCAGATCAATTAAAAGTAATTAATTCTTACACAAAAATATTTGGAGTAATGCATCAGCTCTTACTATAAAACTGAAGAAGTGACTTGTCTTTCATGATTATTGAAGCCGAACAGATAAAGACTACCAGAAATTTAGCTGTGGTTAAGCAGACCTGGGGAGGGAGTATGCACATGAAGGGAGTTATGAGACATCTGGTTAGAAGGTCTTTATTTTAAGTTTAGGGCAGCCAGGTGTGGAGGTGCACCCTTTCAATTTCAGCACTCGGGAGACTGAGGTAGGAATATCACTGTGAGTCCAAGGCTAACCTGGGGCCACAGAATGAGTTCCAAGACATCTAGAGTGAGACCTTGCCTTGAAAAAAGAAACAAAAAATTACATTTGGGGCTTATATTGAGTGATTCTTGGGAAGACTGAAGGAAACTGGACCTCATGTTTGGACTGAATGTGTCACAGAGTGGAGACAAACTCTGCAACCACTTCTTTCCAAAAGTATATGTGATTTGGCAGTTGGGCATGTTGCAGTTACTTTCTCTTTGCTGGCACAAAACACCAGGCCAAAAGCAGCTCATGAGAGGAAAGGATTTATTTTGGTTTACCGTCTTGAGGAGAAGCTCTATAATGGCAGGGTAAAGCATGGTAAGAGCAGGGACTAGACATCACTTCTGCCCCACAGGTGAAAAACAGCAGTAGAAGAGTGAGCCAAACTATAGCAAAGAGGAACTGGCTAAAATGCTTCCTTGAACCTACTCCTCAACAACACACCTCCAGCAAGGCTCCACCTCCCAACTTGCCATCATCTGGGGAACCCTGATATAAACCACCTCAGGATGTGTTAGTAATTTTGTTGAAGCAGAGCTACAGAATTGTCATTGATAAAGAAACTTTGGCTATTCAATGAACAAGAAAAGACAAAGAAAGAAAATATTTACTTCTGGGGTTAAGGCATAGCCTAGTTTCTGCCACTTGTCAGACATGGTCTCAGAGCAGTTTCATCCAACTCTTGTTCATATTCTGTGAAAACTGTTTATGCCCAATTGGGAAGACTCTACCTCAGTCTAGCTATTAGCTTCTAGCTGTTGGAGCCTTGTTTTATTTCTTCAAAATTACTGAGACATTTTTAGAACAGAAGTTCCTGAAGGCACCTTTGGAAAAACAAGGAAGTGCCTCGTGATCAGTGTGTTCTGGACATAAGGGATGTATGTAGGCATTACTTTAGAAGGTTAGAGAACTATATGGTGAAGAAGCATGTGGAGAAGCTACTAGGAATGGAGAACATGATCTATGTATGAACAGTACCTTTCCTTCATTGTGGTTCTGAGAGGTGGCTTAACTACCAAAGAAGTGAGTCGAAGGAAAGAACACAATTACCTGTGAGTATATATAGACTCAAGAAACCAGGGAATGGGAGAAATGGGACATTGGGGAAAGCGAGCCCAACTATGAAAAGAGACTACCTGCCCAGGAAGATGCAAGTCTGGCTCTGAAAATGATAGCCAGCAGTATCCTGAAGAACACAAAACTCATGTTCTAAGAAACATACAGAAAGACAGGACTCATAAGTTTCAGGGAACAAAAATCACTTGAAGGCTTTAGTCAGTTATTCAAAATAATGTGGATGAGTAATTTCAAATGGACAAGATCAGTCAGGAAAGTTCTAAGGGAAAACTATCCTACAAATGCTGAACTTAAAATTATATCTGAAAGTAGTAAGGAGCTGATTGGATGGCATAGGCAAATGAGTGAGTGACATGCTGTGCAAATCTGAGAATGTAAGAAAAACACAAAGAGGTAAAAAATGATGAGAAAGAATGTGATAGAAACAGAGGGTGGAGAAAACAAACAACAAAACCTTCAAGGTAAGATCCAAACAAGTGGAGCTAAAATCAGTGCCTCACCTCTTCTCATGTAGACTTTGTCTCCATTTTGATCTTTCTGGAATTAAGATGTGTCTTATATCTTAAAATATGCCTGTTACCTTCCACTGAGTTGTCAGTTGTGTCATTTTTTATTAGTTATGTACATAGTGTGTATACAGCCATGTTGGTACCATTGTTAGCCTCCTCCCTGTCCTCCCCCGCTCCAAAGGGACCCTCCTCATTGGGGAATGTGTGTCGTGCATTGTGGGCGTAACCATCAGTTATGGGGAAGAGGCAATGTCTCTGTGCATAATGTCCCAACTTGTGGCTCTAACAATCTTTCCACCCCCTCTTCCATGAATTTCCCTGAGTCAGGTTGGGTTTGTTTTAGGTCCACTTCAGTGATAGGGTCTTGGGAGCCTCTGTGTCTCTGGATCTCTGGTTTGGTAGGCATTGGATGTTCTCTGTGTCTATCTCCTTCACTCTTGTGCTGGTACCAGGTTCACCAAGAAAGCAGCACTCTTGCTCATTTCCCCAGTTACTCTCTAGTTTCAGCTGGGGCCCTGGTGAGGTGCAGATTCTCTCCTCAGGTTCTGCATCCATCTGGAAAAGAGAAGCAAATTCTCCAACAGAGAGTGAAATCAGCACCAGACAAATGAGATAACCATTATTATTTTTGAGAGAATTTCATAGGTGTAGGCCCTCTTGTAGCCCACAATTGGTGGGAGCTTGATATTGGAGAGCAGGCTTGTTTTTTGGACGTGTTTCTGACTTGTTTCCCAGTTCCAGCTATGGTTTCCATTCCACTGAGTGGATCCGTTAGCCAAATCAAGAGCAGTTGGTTACCCACCATGGCTGTGTGCCACTATTGCCCTTGTGTGAGCATCACATCATGTGGTTTGCTGCTGAGTAGCTTAGACCACGAGTTGCTTAGACAGATGTTGGTCATTTTCCCCCAGTCATTTATGTAGCACCTTCTGGCACTAGACAAGCTGTCTGGGGACTGACTCTCTTCCAGATTCTAGCCAGGTCTCTCCATGTTCTGTCCAAACAGAATATGGTGTCTTCGGGAGTAGGGTCTTACCATTAACCTTTGGTGGATCATCAAGAACTCTGACAGAAATTTGTCTTCTTTTGGGAAACTTTGTAGTTCTTTCTGATCAACAGCTCATTAGTGTGCTTTTAAAATGGATGTCATGTTAGAATCAAGGGAATGTGTTAAATTTTTCTTTAGTTATGGAGAGATCCAAATTATTGGAACTTGAAAATGCTCACTGGGGTTCCAAGGCATAGTAATGGAAAGTATCCAAAACTGAGGACTTCTTGGCAAAAATTTTAAACTATTGAAAAATTTCACACAAATTTCTGAGCCTAAGGGATAGATTACATACCAAGGATACATGCCAGTCTGCCCTGTGACTGTTCTCCCACACCAAGAGTTGGAAGATTAAAAGTTGTGGCCAGGAATTTTTTTTTTTTATTCTGCCAATTTGTTCATTTTTGAGAGATATAAAAAGATATTGCTGGGACATGTAGGATGATTCATCAGGGTTCTCCAGCTAAACAGGACCAATAGGAGAGAGAGAGAGAGAGATAGGAACAGGCAGGCAGACAGACAGACAGACAGACACACACACACACACACACACACACACACATGGGTGAGGGGGACAAAGAAACAGGGAGTGGGGAGGGAGACTAGCACTGTAATATCCTATATCTCTTCAAGGACACCCTCCAATGATCCAGCTTCTTTCCACTGGTCCCCACCTCCTAAAGGATCCACTATTTCCCAATAATTCCATGGGCTGGTGAACAAGTCTTTAGCATAGGAGCCTTTGGGGGCACTTAAGATCCACACAGCAAGAGATATCACCTCTGCTAGGAATCCTGCCCCTGCCTAACAGTCAAAAAAATTTATATTTGTTCTTTCATGAAGCCCTGGTTTCTTTTAATTCTGTTTTGTTAACTTATCTGTTTTCCCTTCTAAACTATTAATTCTCTGACAAGAGAAACTGTGCCCTTTAGTGTCCTTCTCCAACAGTGAGTACTTGTAGAATGAATACCACTGGTCACATTCCAAATGCCTGTTAGCAGGGTCAGCCCAGCCCACATTCCATGGGCACTTCAGAGGGTAAACCCGGCCCACACTGCAACAAGAGTATTTATTGCCAAGGGTCTCGAACATTGGCCTGTTGAGTAACTCTTTGATAGTTTGTGGAACTTCCATGCTTCCTCATCTTCATCCTTCCTTTCCTACTTGAGGAGTGCTGGTCCCGTCATGACACTCACATTGACATTCACCTTCTGTGGTCCTGGTTTGTCCAACTTGGACTCAAATACAAAATCAACTATCTTAGACTGAAGATTACCCTTCTTTTTTTAATTTTATTTTTTGGTTTTCCAAGGTAGGGTCTCACTCTAGCTCAGGCTGACCTGGAATTCACTATGTAGTCTCAGGGTGGCCATGAACTCATGGCAATCCTCCTATCTCTGCCTCCCAAGTGCTGGGATTAAAGGCGTGAACCACCACACCCGGCTACCCTTCTTTTTAATCTGAGACAATACTGGAATGTCTAAACAATTGTCCCAGAACATTTGTTTAGGGATGAGTGTGCCATCTGTGTCAGTGGAGCAAAACATCCATGCCTTGTGTCAGCTTGTGAAGCTAAAAGGCTGTCTGCCTTTCTATAGGCAGATTCAAGACAATTAAGAAATTGCATAGCAGAGCCAGGCTGTGGCTGCTCAGGAATCATCTTAATCATATAATCCCAGGTTCCTGCAGGAGCATCTACAGCCTGGGACTCTGACAGGCCCACAACCAGCCAAATGTGACTGTCAGGTAGCTTCCACCTGGACTGAACAAACTGATTCTGGAAGTGACAAAGCCCTCAATGAAAGCAATCTAGGGCACACTATGTTTTCCCAACTTTTTTTTTGCCTTTGTACATAACTGTTCCAAATATTCTACTCACATGCATTTTCTCCTTATTGAAGACATGTTCTTTGCTATTGTGGTGTGTTTATTACCATAGCTATTAGTGTCAGGGCCTAACAGCTCTTAACAAGCTAGGTTTGGCCATCCATCCTAAATAAGCCAATTAAACAAGTAATAGTGGAAATCTAAACAAGGAGATTTATTCAATGTGGCCACATTGGAAAGAGGGACATAGAGACCTCAGTGGCCCTCAGCTGTCTTTGAGGTCCTGACATGAAGTTTATGTTTAAGTAGAGTATGCAGAACTAAGCAGTTCCAGTTCAAGAATGGTGTGGTGTCACCCATGAATCATTGTCTGGGCTCTAGTCTCTCCTGTAAGGTTTTCTGACAAGTTGTTAGAACTGTGAAATCTCTTTCCAGGGCACAAGGTTATCCTTCTAGCTTTAGCCTTCTCCTTCTCCCAGTATGAGATTTCTGGGAAAATTCCAATTCCTTGGGGTACATTGTTTCAACAGTCTGATAGCCAAAGGAAGGAACATAATGTCTCTTTAGAATATCGTCAATTCCTCCCAGGACAGGTATATAGTGGTGCTCTTATTTGTACAGAGCCCCTAGGCTAGAACCAGAGGCAGATATGACCTTCAAAGCCCACCCCTAGTAGTGACCTTCTTTTGTTAAGTAGGCCACACAGTCATTCAAAGGTGCCACAACCTTCCTAAACAGTGTCACCCTACTAGAAACTAAGTGTTCAAAGGATACAGGAATTTGGGGTGTCTGAGATTATAGGAGCCTTATCTCAGCTCTGGGGTGGACAGTAATTTGGGACATAATGTCCTGGAAGAGCACAGTCACACAAAGCCTACACTGAGTCAGTGGCCTCCAGATTCTTGTCATGAATTTCAGTGAACGAATGAAATCCATGCTCCAGAGGATAAGACTGAGAAAGATTTTATTATAGAGATTATAGAGTTTACAGATCTCAAGAGAAAGAAAGAACATGGAACTCCTGTACAGCAGGAAGGGGCTTCTAGAAATGAAAAGCCCCCCCCCCCCGGAAAGACTGGGATTGGGCAGCTGGATTGGTTAGCTTACTCCTGATGCAAGGTGTCTGGGTGGTGTCAGGCTCTAGGGAAGGGACTGATGCCCTTACATTCCTTCCTCTCCCAGCAAAGAAAGAGATAAGGAGGTGGTTATTCACCCCCTCTCGTGAGGTTTTAGGAAAAAAGAAAAAAAATCTCTCTTATGGGCCCAGTGGTGCTTTCTGCATTCAGCCAAGAGAAAGAATTTGCTTCAGGAGTCTTGTTACCCTAAAACTGCCTCACGGACAAAGGAGAGTGTGGCAGACAGTTTATACTCAAGCCATAATAAAACCTTACTACATGTTTATTTATATAAATACTTAGGCTAAAATTTCTGATTTCTGTTCTGTTTATTCCCACTAGCACTAACATAAACTTGAATTAAAATTGTTTTCTGGAAACAATGGGTAAATATGAAGTCTCTTACAAATTGTCCTGGCATCTTGTAAAGTGCAGGACCAACTCAGGAGATCTAGGTCACTTGTATTTTTTCATTTCTAACATACTTTCAAGAGACACAAAGATTGTTGCTACAGACTACAATTTGAATAGCAAGAGTTTAAAATAAAAGTTTTATTTAAATGCTCAGGTTTTTTCTGATGTTATTCATTTCTAGATTTATTGTAATATGAATGAAGAATTTTGTCTTTTATTTTTAACTCCTTGGTTTTAGTGACTTTTGGAAGGGCTTACACAAGTGACTTCATTTTTGTTGTTGGCTTTGAAACAGAGTCTCACTATGAAGCCCAGGATGGCCTCAAATTCATGATCCTCCTGCTTCAACCTCCCAAGCACCGGAGTTATAGGCAAGCACCACCATGTCCAACATGGTAATTTGAATGTAAAATGTCCCCATTAGACTCATGTGTTTGAATACTTAATCCCTGGCTGGTGGCACCATTTGAAGAGCCTTTAGGAGATGGAGGAAGTGTGTACTTAGGGGTGGTGGGACTTGAGATCTAGCCTCACTTGGTGCTAATTATTTCCTCCCTGCTGATTTAATGATGTTGCACCTGACAACTGCTGCTGCCATGCCTTCATTACTATGATGAGACTTCACCTCAAAACTGTAAGCTTGTGCATCTCATATATACAAATGCAAAATATTTATTTAGTCAAGGCAAATAGATCTAAACCAGAATTTCAAATGTCAAAACTGCCCCAACAAGTCTTTCATTTGAATAGTATTGATTTAAAAGAGCAGAAATATTGAAGAATTTCATTAGCCATTATATACATATGTACGTATATACATACATATATACATACATACATACATAATGCAGTTGTATAACATCACTTACTAATCACTTTTCATGCATTAAATTTACATGTCTTTAACTCTGACAACTTTTACATAATATATAGATAAAAGTCAGACACAGAGCTCTATACATTTCTAGTTATAGATATGCATGGTTTAAATGTACTAAAATTACCTTAAAATAATTGCTTATAAAGGAATCTCTTAAATGATTTTTTTTTTGTGGGGGGGGTTCCTACGCAGGATCTCACTATAGCCCAGGCTGACTTGGAACTCACTCTGTAGTCCCAGGCTGGCCTGAAACTCACAGTGATCTTCCTACTTCTGCCTCCCAAGTGCTGGGATTAAAGGCATGCACCACCACACCTGGTATCATTTAAATGATTTTTAACATAAACATATTTAAATGAACTTTGACTTTGTTAAGATACAGTTTCTTTCTTTTTTTTTTTTTTTTAGGGAAGCCCAACAGATTGGCCTTTTTTATTAATGTGGGAGAGCAATAGTGAGAGAGAGAGAGAGAAGGAGAGGATTGGCATACCAGGGCCTCTAGCCACTGTAATCAAACTACAGATGCATGCACGTGTGTGACCATGCACATTTGCATCACATTGTGCACCTGGTTTATATTGGATCTGAAGAGAACATGGGTCCTTAGGCTTTGCAGGCAAGCATCTTAACTGAAAAGCTGTCTCTCTGGCCCCACAGTTTCGTGTGTGTGTGTGTGTGTGTGTGTGTGTGTGTGTGTGTGTGTGTGTGTTACATGCCTCTTCCAAACACATGTGGAGCCCGAGGAGGATGTTTGATGCACCTCCTGCTCTATTTTCTTGGAATATGGTCTCTCACTGAATGTGGAGCTTGTGCCTGGGTTAGACCAGCTGATCAATGAACCACCATGATCCTTCTGTCTTCACTTCCTCAGTGTTGGGGTTACAAGGATTCGTGGCTTTTTAGGTGGGTGCTGGGGATTGAACTTGGGTCCTCATGCTTGCACAGCAAACACTCTTACCTGCTGAGCTACCTCTTGGCCCCAAAAACATAGTTTCTTAACAAGTGTTTCAAAAACCTGACAAAATCAGTAGAAAAAAAAAGCAATTATCTAACAAAACATAAGATCTTATCCTTTAAGCCAATTCATTTTTGTAAATGTTACTAGCAGCAGAGCAACATTTTTAAAGAAGTTTTGTTGCTTTAGGCACAGAAAATTAGATTTGAGCTTTTGCCCTTGCAAATATTGGAGATAAATTTGCATTTTGAAACATCTCTTACAAAAATCGTGAAAAGACAATTGGGACCCAAAAGGAAAAGATGCTATAAAAACCTTTACTCTGAACAATAGGCTAAAACATTGATCCTTCAGCAGGCCCACAGAGGGAACACCCAAATCACAGGAATCTGGAGAGAGCATCATGAAAGCTAACCCTAATCTTGTCCTGCTTCTCTCTCTCTTTCTCTCCCTCTCACTCTCTCTTCCTACCTCTCCTCTCTATACTCACTTCCTCTATAATATTATCTATCTTTTTCTTCCCTCACCTTTCTAGGTGCAATCTTGAAACTCCCAGTGCCAGCATGGGGTTAAACTCCACAATGAGCTCTTGATCCGAGACACCTACAAGGTTACCCCCGCCCAAAAAAAAGACAGATTTCTGTCAGAGTTCTTGGTGACCCACCAAAGGTTAATGGTAAGACCCTACTGTCGAAGATAGCATATGTGTGTGAGACCAAACACAGAGAGACCAGGCCAGAATCTGGAAGAAGAACAGTCCTCAGACAGTTAGCTAGTCTAGTACCAGAGGGTGCTACACGAGCAACTGGGAGAAAATGTCTGACATTGGTCCAAACAACTTGCAGTCTAAGATACCCAGCAGGAAACAACTTGACGTAATGCTCATACAAGTGCAGTAGTGGCAAACAGCCATGGTGGGTAACCAACTGCTCTTGATTTGGCTAACAGATCCACTCAGTGGAATGCAACTCATTGCTGGAACTGGGAAATAAGTCAAAACCAGGTACAAAAAAATAAGCTCAGTCTCCAAGAGCAAGATACCACCAAATGTGGGCTAGAAGAGAGCCAATGCATATAAAATTCCCTCCAAAACATAGATGGTCATCCCTTCTACCTAGTACTAACTTTTCTCTCCATTGGAGAATTTGCTTATCTTTTTTCAGGTGGACAACGAACCTGAAGGGAGGATCAGCTAACCACACCTCACCAGGGCCCCAGCTGAAACCATAGAACAACGCAGGGGAAGGGCAAGAGTTCAGCGTTCATGGTGATCACAACACCAGAAAAAGGCTGAAGGAGATAAACACAGAACATCCAACTCCAACTAAGCCAGATATCCAGAGACACAGAGGCTCCCAAAACCTCATCACTGAAACAGAACTAAAATGACCCCAATGTGGCTCAGGGAAACTCGCGGAAGAGGGGGCGGAAAGATTGTTAGAGTCACAAGTTGGGGCATTATGCACAGAGACTGGGGCATAGCCCCCAGAACTCTTGACTAACCTCACAATGCACAACCCACATTCCCCATTGATGAGGGTCCCTTTGAAAGTGGGAGGACAGCGAGGAGGACAATGGAACCAATACTATGAATGTAAAATCAGAATAATATAAATTTAAAAAATTTTAAAAAAATCCTGAAAATAAAACCAATGACTATTAAGGTTTGTGGTAGAGGACTGAGACCAAGGCTTTTCTTGGGTATGGAGTTTATTTCTAGTGGTTCAAGACTGGAGGCAGTGGTTTTAAAGGATAGATCTGGTGGAGGCAATTGTTGTGCAGTGGCTTCCGGAGCCAGTCCACTGGCCCAGCTGTATGTGCACATGGTGATGTAGCTGTGGGGGGAGGGTGGACGGGCTATCTGAAACTGACACAGGGAACAAGAAAGACAAAAAGAGAGAGAGAGAGAGAGAAAGGAAACAAGAGGAGGAAAGATGAAATAGAAGTAGAGGAAGGAGAAGTGCATACAGGGAGAGAGAGACAGAGAAGGTGAGAGATTGAGACAGAGAGACTGAGGGAGAGAAAGAGCAGGCAGAGAAATGGAACTCATAACCTGGTTCAATAAGCTGAGGGAAAAGAGAGAAAGGTATCTAAGGGAGTAGGTGTGTGTGTGTGTGTGTGTGTGTGTGTGTGTGTGTGTGTCCCCTTTGGAGGAGGGGGAAATGGCCCTGCAAGGGAAGGTCTTGGGAGATATGCAGAGGGGTGCTGGTGCTGGTGATGGTGATGGGGGGAAGGAGCCAGGCTGGGTATATCCTGCATTGAACCCTTTTGGAAAGTGAAAGTTTTGAAGCCCCAATTTTGGTGTATTGGGAGGAGGAATGGGTACAGGGCTCTGAGACCCTAACAAGGACCATAAACACTTATTACTAGGGCATAAGTGTGTCACATATGCTAACCCTACTTAACCACCATCCATTAAAAGAGTTTGACCTAAACAGACATATAAATGAGCCCAATTCTGTTAAAAGTCTGATAAAATTAACAGGGAACATGAAACATTAACTTCTTGTTTATTAAAGATAATCCTTTTTAAATTTTAGTAAAAGTAGATCAACATTCTCAGAAAATCCAGTTGCTTTAAGCATAAAAATATAAACAACATTTTGATTATGGTCAACCTAGTTACACATCAATCTTTGTTATAAATCATTTTATCTCTTGTAAATCCTGATAAGATTTTTCTCAGCCTCAGTTTCCAAAATTAACATTTGCAAATGCCAGATTCAAGCCATTCCACAAATTAACATTTAATAACTTCTAGTCAAATCTCTTCACCAGAAATCTGAAAATTAGCACTTTAACACTTATTACTTAGTTTCATAGTAAGTTTTTCTTCACTTTTTCAAAGGAAGAGAGAAAAAAATAGGCAACAGCTTCTATATAATAATGTAGTCAATGAAAACATCCCCCAAACACCCACATTCATATTTTCTCACACATTTTAAATGAGGGATATCAAAAATAGTAATTTTAGCATTCAGCAAGTTCAAAAACCAATTTAAAAATGAAATGGCCAGAGGTTTTCTACTCACTTTTTTTCAAGAACTCTGTGCATTAAGTGTGGTATCCTGCTGCTTAGATACAAAATGACACAAAAACAATTACTTTAACTCAGAACACACTTTTAGATAAATCATTATAAGTTTACAAAAGATTGGTCAGCTAGAATTCTCCCTAGGAGGCAAGAAGATATTAAAGACCTAATATTTTATGTAGTTACATAATTTTACCACAGAGATCTCAACATCCTTGTTTCTAGTGCCACAAATGGTTCAAAAGAGCCTCAGTGGTTCAGAAGGATCATGACAGACCAACATACTTCTACCTTCCCTGTCATATGGCAGGTGCTCAGATAATTAAACAAAACTCTAAATTTTCTCAAGAGTTTCCATATTAACAAGGACCATCATAAAAATGATTCAACAGAACCCAAACAGCTCAATGTAAGGTTCAGAATACAGAAAACCAAAGAGACAGTTTCTTTTTGAGCCAGCTGTTTTATTAATGCCAAAAAAGGGTTGGTGGGGTTCAGAGCAGAGAAAGTGGAGAAGGAGCTCTGAACAGCCTAGTAAGAGAAAGAGGTTTTAAAGTCTTGTGGAGACTTTCTTGTAGAAAGTGGGGGGCCTTACCCTGGTTTGCAGGATGCCTAACCACTGTATGTGGTGCCTGCTTCACATGGGGTTAAATTTTGCTGAATTCATACTGACCCAAATCTTTGTAAGGAGGGCTTTTGATCTTGCTTTGAGTCAATAGGTTCTAGATTTACTGTACCAATAGAGGTAGAAAGCAGCTGATTCTGGCTGAAGTAGAGACAAAAAGACATTGGGGGAGGATGGAAAGATAGCTCAGTGGTTAAAGGCACTTGCTTTCAAAACCTGCCAGCCTGGGTTCAATTCCCCAGTACCCATGTAAATCCAGGTGTACAAAGTTGGTGCATGTATCTGGAGTTCATATGTGGCAGTGGCAGGAGGCCCTCGAGTGCCCATACTCTCTTGTCTCTCTCAAATAAATGAATACAAATATTTTTTTAAAGGATGAGACTTTACAAAAAGAAAAAATACACTGGAATAAAATTATTCCAGCAGCTATATGAGATTATCAAATCTTTTCTCTCCACTGGGGGTAAACTAGCTACAAATACCCCAAAATGTCTTTCTCCTTGATTGGAATGATAAAGTTGTTACTGGGGAGATTTGAACACCAGAGTCTAGGCTCTGGCAGCCCTAACAAACAAGGCTAGACCACCCGTCCTCAACAGGCAATTAATTAAGGAGAACAGTAATAGTGAAATTATTCGAGTCAGGACTACATGAAAACGAGGTAGGCTCTGTTTCAAAATGACCACTTGTGTGTATGGGGAGCACGTAAATGGCATGGTATGCAAGTAGAGGTCAAAGGACACCTTTTGGGTCAGGCCTTCTGTCTTGTTAGAGGCAGTGTCTCTTGTTCACCACTCCATTGGCGAGCTTATGGGAGATTCACCTGTCTTCACCTCTATCTCCACCTCCACTTCCCTTCTCACCATAGAGTTGCACTGGGATTACAGAGGCTGCCACAGTGTCTGACCTTTTTGTGGGGTCTGAAGACTCAGACTCACATACTCAGAGTAGCAAGTTCTTTATCCACTGAGCCAAAAACTAGCATAATGGGAAGGAACAGAGGTTTTCCATACTTTTTATGAAATGATGAGTGAACATTTTCCACTCATCCCCATGCTGGGTAGAATTCTTTGTCTTCAGGTACAATTTTTATGGTTGTTAGTCAGAGCCTTCTATCTTGTCTTTGAAGGTCAGATTCAAGCTAACTTAGGCTGGAGAGATGGCTTAATGGTTAAGGCACTTTCCAGCAAAACCAAAGGACCCAGGTTTGATTACCCATTACCCACATAAAGCCAGATGAACAAGGTGGTACATGCATCTGGATTTTGGAAAAGAAAATACATTAACTTTTCAGGCCTATAGAAGAGGGGAGGAAGAGTGTCCCAGGTATCTCCATTTATTTGCAAGAGAAAGAGAAAGAGTATGGGCACACTTGAGCCTCCTGCTGCTGCTGCTGCAAAAAAAACTTCAGATACAGGAGCCACTTTGAGCATCTAGCTTTATGTGGGTACTGAGGAATCAAACCCAGGCTGGCAGGCTTTGCAAGCAAGTGCCTTTAACTGCTGACCCATTTTCCTGGCCTCTCTTTAGAATTTAGAATACCAAGTGGAAACCATGGATTCTTAAAAGGAAAGTGAAGGAGGTAACAGGACCTTTTGCCTCATTCTCTTCACTTTATTGACATTGCATATCAAAGCTGTTCAAGGGGAAGCTACACCATTTTCCTTCTTGCAAATTTTTATTAGACTTTATTTAGATGGTCTTCTTTCTCATATCTCCTCTAGGAATTAGGTAAACACCATAAACTCAGAGATTCATCGATTCAGTTGCAATAGGAATAGGGCAGCATGTCTATTATTGCATTTTCCATTTAATAATATACTGGAAGTGTCAGCCACTCCTGTGGAACCAAAGAATGATACTTTAGATGAAACTTTGGGGGAAAGGTTAAATAATAATTCTTTGTGTATGATATGACTTTTTATTTTATTAAGTAAAAACTTTATATGTACATATCATGTATTGGTACCATCATTTCCCTCCTTCCTGCCCCCATTCCACTGAAGGCCTTCCTCAGTGGGATTGCTGGTATTCACCATGGGAGTGTGGGTTATGAGATGTGAGAGCATCAGTCAGTCTTTGTAAGCTGGGGGACAATGCCTCTGGATGGTCTCTTCTACTCTGTAACTCTTATAATTGTTCCACCCCCTCTGGGAAGCCTGGAGAATGAACCAGAAATCTTTATAAACAAAAAGAGACCACATTAAATAAATGGTCTATCAAAATTAATATAGAGAAATCAATACCTTTCATATAGCACAACAGCAGTGAATTAGAAAATATGTTTCTAGTAGCAACAGATGTAAATATCTAGATATAAATTTAACAAGAGATATGTAAAAGTTATGAGGAAAAGTTTTAAATGATCCTGAAATACACCAGAGCAGACCTGAATTCTCTGTTCTAAGAACCTGTGTATTAGTTTGAACAATTGACTTCTTAATCCCTATGTAACTATGGTAAATCCCTTGATTATATAACTATGGCCAAAGCACTCCTTTCCTGGTGATTTGAGGGATGGAGATGTGACCCAAACCTGACCATTTAGATTAGAAATACTATTGTCTGCAGTTATGAGCAAAAGCTTCTTGTCCTTAAAAGAGCCCCAAGGAAGATGTAATCTCTTCTTCTTTCCAGGTCCTGCTGTGTCTGGGCAGGGGCCTGAAGCACTGCAGTTATTTTCATCCAGAGCAGGGCCATCTCTGTGCAAAGTCATCACCATTAGGAGGCTGTCAATACAAATTAGTTTTTTGTCTAGAAGGATAGCTTATTCTGAGTTAATATGAGTGACCATGATTCAGGAACACAAATTCGGTTTACTCTGAATGACATAGAAGAGGTTATTAGAGCTTTTATAGTCAGAACAAAAGAAGGTCCCTATATTGTGTTCATCAGGGCATTGGTGGGAACATCAGTCAGATGGATTACAGCAAAGCAGGGAAACTTCTCACATGGTTTCAAATATCTTTCTCAGCTTTGGGGTTGGTAGAAGCTAGCGATCTGCTAAATTTAACAATACATTTCAAAAGTTTTACCCAATAGTCACAGAGATATTAGGTCAGATTCAGAGGCTGGCAATAAATGACTATTAGGGAAATTAAAGCTAGCCCAGTTTTGGCTCTCAATCCACAATTAGGCGTCACAATTAAGCAGTTCTAGTCAGTGAATTTATAGTATCTTTATAGACATGACATCTTCTGAGAACATCAGTTCACCAGGCCAAGTGGAGATCAGCAAAGAGTGCACTGCTTCATGGCACACATCCCCCAGGCACTAAGTATGTTGTGCTCAGAGCAATAATCTGTGGACTCCAGATACATGTTTCCTTAATGGTTTTATATGTCATATGCTGCCAGAGCAATCTAGCTGGTGCAATCTGTGTTGTTTTTTTAACTAATTTTTAGTGGGAACATTATTAATACAGGAACATATGGCAAATTGGTCATTTTCCTGTCCCCTTATCTTCTTTTGTCCTCTGTCCCCTGCCCCCATTCCATTGCAAGCCCTCCTTAGTGGAGGTGTCAGTAGTCACTGGGGTCCTGAGTGCACCAATCAGTTCCTGTCCCACCCTGTGGATCTTACATTCTTTCTGCCCTTTCTCCAGTGTTCCCTGAGCTTTTGGGTGGCCCATTAGACTGTAGTGTTGAGCTCTCAGCAGCCTCTTTCTGCTTTGACTGGTTTCGAGTCTCCTCAGCATCCACCACCATCTCCCTGGAGAAGGCAGAAACAGTTTTAATTACTGTAGCATTATAATATTTTAATACAAATTGAATGTGTCTGGGGTTAAGGGGTAATACTTTAATAATGTTCTTGTTTTCCTAAGTGATTTAATTTGGTGATTTCTATTGCTTTAACTTCAGTTGTTTTATGTCAATAAATATTTTGTTTTTGATAATTTTACACATGCATATATTTTGATCACATTACCCCATTACCTTTCCACGTCCCCTCCCACCCCCACTGAGCTCCTACTTTCATGTCTGTTTTTTATGACCCACTAAGTTTAATTAGGGTTGCTTGCATGAGCATGGGTGGGGAGTTATCTACTGGACCATGAGCAACTTCCCAGCGGCTACACAATTGGAGAAGATGTCTCCCCTCTCCCATCAACTGTTAACTGCCAATAGTTCCTCAGGGAGAGGTGAGGCCTCGTGCCCTCCTTCACTGTCCATAACTGATTGCTGACAAGCCAAATGTTGGGCAGATCATGGGTAGGTAGCCACAATGGCCATGGACAGTGCTTTTTAAATTTCTTAATAAAATTTCCATTTCAACAATCTTTGAAAATAAATTTTCATTTTAACATATTAAGGGTTTAAAAACTTTGATATAAATGATGTACATTTTTCTTTTGTTTCTTCTACTTACTTAGCACTTGTACTCGACCTTGAAAATACTAGGCAAGTACACCACCACTGAGTTACATCCCCAGCTTCCCTTTTCATTTTGATTATGAAATGTTTGAATTATATGTTCCAGAAGTCAGACCATTTTACTGATTCTTCCTAAGAAACTTTCCCAAGATTAATTATATTTATAATTTTTCTGATAATTTTTTTGCTTTTATATTTTATTGCTTTTCTCCTTCCTTGACTACATTCTTCTTTTCTCTAGTCTTTCTATGAAGTAATAACTTTTATTCCTCTCATCTTAAAATATATATTTCATACTACAAGTTACTGAGAACAACTTTATATGCATAAATCATTATTTTATATGTTAATTATTCTTGTTCTCATTATTTTCATTAAGTGTTTTTATACCCTGAATTTTCTCCTTAATCCAATACTTAGTCATATATATTTATATTTAATATTTTCCTATTTGTTACACTTTCCAGAGTATGCATGGACTGTATATACTTACTTTTTGGACTCATAGTATTTTTCCCATGGCTTACTCTTTTTTAGATTTTTATTTTATTTTTTTAAATCCCATGGCCATTTAACAAGGAAGTGGTTTCTACAATGCAAATGCTATCTAATTTATTAAAACAAACAGGAATTATATAATACAAATTTGACTTTTCTAATCATCTTATTCCAATCATTCCTTTTATTGTTTTAATATATTTTGTGGTGGAAAATATGAAAGTCTGAGTAATTGCTATTGCGAAATTTCAGGTGTGGAACTTATTCTGAGTCATAAGAGGTGTGGAGTGAGTCCCTTTGACCATGGGTTTGTTGGAATGGGAATAGCCTACTCATGGTGACAAAATACATAGTATGAATGTCCTATATTTGCCTTTCTGGAAACACAGAACAGCTTTCTGTAACTGTCTTCTCTGTGAAAGGATGAATCATCCCCCAAGATGTTGGGTTGAAATATACCATGTTGAAGACAGTATAGTGAGGTAGCTCAGAGCCAAGGCAAACTGGGTAGGAAAAGATGCCCTAAAATAGCTCATGAGTTGCTGTGTGGTCCAGAAGAATGGCAGACATGACATCTTGTGCTCTGCAACCACTTGCCCTGCACGGACCCAAAAAGTAGATTGAAGTCTGGTTTTATTCTCCGAAGTTATTCAGTGAGGTCTGGTGTACACTAGGCAAAGGGCATGAAGAAGCAAAAACAGACCCTAGCCCTGCCCCATCCCTAGGTCTTACTGCGTCAGATAATCTAGCCTATTTTGGCTACAATTGTCTTAACTTCTGTGTGATGGTTCTCTCCAAAACCCTTGAAGGCTATCTACCTGAACCCACTAGAGGGCAGTTTTAAGTGTTCCTATCATCTCTCCTAGGAGCTGAGAGCAGCCCTCAACCCTTCTCTGCCTACAGCGTCTATCTAAGTGCCCTTGATTTGTTGCTTTATAGGTGATGCTATGCTTGCAATACAGTTTGTCCCCTCTGAAGCTCATGTGAGTTTCATCCCCATTGTGAGGTATTGGGAGTATGAAAACAATCCAATTATGATGTTTAGAGGATCCACTTAGGAAGTGATTAGTATTAGAAAAAAAAAATCACCAATGTGGGACCTCCATGACTGAATCCTGATGGCTTTATAAGTAGAGAAAGAGAAATCAAAGGACATATGTTCCTTGGCCCTCACTATGTGATGCTTTGCACCACTTTGAGATTCTGCCAGCAAGAAGGCCATCGCCAGATGTACCCCTCAACTTTGGACCTCCAGAACTAAAAGTCAACTTATTTTCCTTATAACTTACCCAATCTGTGGCATCATGTTAATTAGGGGAGGAAACCCCCAGGCATGGGGTCTATACCTGCAAGCCCAAGTTCCCCATTGCAAGACTCCAGCTGCCCATCATGACAGTGTTCTAACACTACTCTTTCTGTCCCTGGCCTGCTGCCTCTATGGGTGTTCTTTGCTCCTTCCAAATTCACTACTTTTACTTTGCAACCTTGTTTCAAAATCTTCTCCTGAGAAAGGCCAAATTAAGACAAACAGTAATTTTATTATTTGCTTCAGCTTCATCATTCCTTGGAGATGAGCATTAGTGGGAGGCAGGTGAGAAATGTGCAAGTGAAGACACCATGCTTGGCTGGCTCCAGAGAATGCAAAGATGCCATATGAGTAGTTTGCCATCCCCTGTTTGGTCAGGCCACAAAAAAATGTGTTTCAACAAATCCTTGGAGCATGGAAAGGTATTGCTCAGTCAAAAGCCCTGACCTGATCTATAGTCAGATGGCTATACTTAGACCAATGAACAATCTTCTGATCACTTATTGCAACACATAATATTAAACTACAATTCCTCCTACAGATTCAACTTGGAGATCTCTACCAGGGATAACTGGTTAAGAAGACATGGTTTCTCAAGTCAGTGGGGTAGGAGGGACTCCAGCCTTGGGCACAAAGATATGGTTGCTATAATTACTATCATAGCTCTATTCAAAAAGACAGTGGTGGGCTGGAGAGATGGCTTAGCGGTTAAGGCGCCTGCCTGCTAAGTCTAAGAACCCGCTTCCAATCTCCAGGTCCCATGTTTAGCCAGATGCAAAGTGATGCAAGGGCGCAATGCCACACTTGCCCACAAGGGGGCGCACACATCTGGATTTTGTTCACAGCAGCTGAGAGACTGCTGGCGTGCCCATTCTCTATCTGTCTCCCTCTCTCTCTGTCTGTCTCTCTCTGTGTCTCTCTCCAAAAATAAAAAAATTTAAAAAAGACAGTGGTTAGATTTGCAAGTGAAATGATGGTGATGATTATGATAATGCCCAGAGTATATAGTGGTGTAGAATTTCTTCAATTTTCCTCTGTGAAGCTTTACCTGAGACCCTCATCTGGGCTTCATGATCCTGCACTTCTCCATCATGATCCTTAACCCATTAAATTATAATAAATGTGTTATCTACTCCAAGTACACTCCTTGAAAATGTTAATCATACCTATCAATGTTCTTTTTTTTATAAAATATTTTTATTTATTTATTTATTTGAGAAAGAGGGAAAAAGAGAAAGAATGGGCATTCCAGGGCCTCCAGCCACTGCAAATGAACTCTAGACACATGTGCCCCCTTGTGCATCTGCCTAACATGGGTCCTGGAGAATCAAACCTGTATCCTTTAGCTTTGCAGGCAAACGCCTTAACCACTAAGCAATCCCTCCAGTACTGAATGTTCTTTCTTTATCATAGCCCTTTCTGTCCAAGCATGAGGACCTGAGCACTCAGAACCCCAGCACATACATAAATGTCCAGCTGGTGGCATTCATCTGTAGTCCAACTGCTGGGGAGGCAGAGACAGAGGATCCCCAGGCCTTAATGGCTAGCTAGCCTAGCTGAATCAGTGGTATCTAGATTCAGCAAGAGAACTTGTCTCAACAAAGAAGGTTAAAGGCTGGAGAGATGGCTTAGCAGTTAAGGCGCTTGCCTGCAAAGGCTAAGGACCCATGTTCAATCTTTCTCCAGATCCCACATAAGCCTGATGCACAGGTGATGCAAGTTTAAGGCTGCATATGTGCACTAGGTGATGCAAGTGTCTGGAGCTTGACTGCAGTGGTTGAGGACCGGGTGTGCTGATTCTCCTTCTCTCTCTCGCTCTCTCTATCTATCTCTAAAAAAATTAAGGTTGAGGGTTGGAGAGATGGCTTAGTAAAGGTACTTGCCTGCAAAGCCTAAGGACCCAGGTTCAATTCCCCAGTACCACGTAAGCCATATGCACAAGGTGGTGCATGCATCTGGAGTTCATTTGCAGTGGCTAAAGGTCCTACTGCACCCATCCTTTCTCTCTCTCTAACTCTTTCTCTCAAATAAATAAATAAATAAAATAAAGAAAAAATAAGGTTGGAAGTGGTTAAGGAGACATCTTATGCTGTTCTCCAGCCTCCACATGCACACAAACACATATATGTGCACCTGTACACACACGCACCTTCATGCATAGAAATGTGCCCACACCACATGAACAAATGTACACGCACGCGCATACACACACACAGTAAGAGAGAAATGTCACTGAAAACCTAGTTTATTAAACAGAATACAGAAAGACTTGGAATTCTTCAGAGAGTAGTACAATATTGTTATTAGATTCTATGTAAAGAACAAAGGCTGTGATTTTTGAGAACATCATAAAAAAAAAAAAGCTCCCACTACCATGCCTTCCCAACCATGATAGACCATATTCTCTTAAATAGTTAGCCAAAATAAATATTTTCTCCCTTAAAAATAATGTACCCAACATGGCTCAAGGAAATTCACAGAAGAGGGGAAGGAAAGATTGTTAGAGCCATGAGTTGGGTCATTGTGCACAGAGACATTGCATCTCCCCCATAACTGATGGCTACCCCACAAAGCAAGACCCACAATTTCCATGGGGGGAGGACAGGGAGAAGGCTAACAATGGTACCATCATGGCTGTATATGCACTATATACATAACTAATAAAAAATAATCAGGCTGGAGAGATGGCTTAGAGGTTAAGGTGCCTGCCTGCTAAACCCAAGAACACCGGTTCAATTCTCCAGGTCCCATGTTTAGCCAGACTCAAAGTGATGCAAGGGCACAATGCCACACTTTCCCACAAGGGGCACACAAGTCTGGATTTTGTTCACTGTGGCTGAGAGGCTAAAAGGTGTGCCCATTCTCTCTCTCTCTCTCTTCCTCTCTCTCTGATTCTCTCAAAAAAAGTTATACTCAAAATCAAAAAATAATAGTAAAGTGGGCTGTGGAGGTGGTTCAGTGGGTAAAGTGTTTACTGTTAAGGCATGAGGAGCTGAGTTTGATCTCTAGCACCCAAGTAAAAAATGCTGGGCATGGTGATAGGTGCCTAAGAATCAAGCACTGGGGTAACAGGGAATCCAGTAGCTATCTAGTCTCTATTGAGTCAATTTGGTAAACTCTGGATTCAGTGAGAGACCTTGTCTCAAAGAATAAGGATAAGGTGGAAAGCAGCTGAGGAATATTCCTAACACCAACCTCTGGGCCTTCACCTGCACATGCACCCATGTGCACACACATACCTATGAACATGTATATATATACACATACATACCCACGTAAAACAGTAATTTTCAAACAAGCCAATACATAGAAAAAATGGGATAATAAAAAACTTGATCAAAAAGAAGGTAAGAAAGGAAATTTTCTTTTTAAGAGCAAATAGAGGTGGGTTAAAAATGTTATAGAATAGCATATTTAAACTCAAATATATTATTAAATATGAAAAGGTAAGATAAAGATTGTAAAGTTAGATTACTACCTACTTAATTGGTTATAATGAATGCAACTTAAGTCTAAAGACACAGAAAGATTAAAAGTCAGAGAATAACAAAATCTAAGCATGCTTAGCATAACCCAAAGACAGAGAATGTGGGTACATGGTAAATATAAAGTACACTTTAAAGTGAGAGCTAGAGATAAAGAGGAATATTTCATAATGGCAATATAGTTGACCCAACAAGACCATAAAGAAAACTTAAATTTCTAAGTACTCTACAAAATAGCTTCATATTTCTAAAGCAAATATTGATAGCACTAAAAGGAGAAATAGAAAAATCCATAATTATAGTGGGATATTTTAACACAGAGCTGTATTCCAAGCTTCAGGTTGCACATTCTTTTTAAGTACAGATGAGACATTTATCAAAATTGACTTTATGCTGGGATGTAAATTAATTTTCAGAATTCAAAGTATAAGAGCTAGAGAGATGGCTTAGCAGTTAAGGCACTTGCCTGCAAAGCCAAAGGACCCAGGCTGATTCCCTCAAAGTCAGATGTTTAAGGTGACACATGTGTCTGGAGTTTTCAGCAGATGAAGGACCTGGTATGCCCATTCTCTCCCTCTCTCTCCCTCCTTCTCTCTCTCCCTCTCTCTCTCTGTTTCTCTCTTCCCCTCTTCCTCTGCCTCTCAAATATTTTTTAAACTCAAAGTATCAATAACTTAGGGTTGTAGAATGTGGTATGTGCATATGGCATAGGCATGTGTGTGTGCATATGTGCCTGCACCATCCACAGATGTGGAGGTCAGAGGAAGACAATGAGTGTGTTCCTCTATCACTTTTCTGCCTTATATCCATGATAGAGAGACATTCACAAACTTTGAGCTCACTATTTTTCAGATAGATTTCCATTAGACTGGCTGACCAGAGAACCCCAGTGATCCTCCTGTTACCACTCTCTTAGCTCAGAGGTTATAGACATGCATAACCATGCCTGGCTTTTCACATGGGTGCTAGGGATTGAATTCACTTCCTGTGCTTTTGTAGGAAGTGCTTATACCTGCTAAGCCATGTCACTAGCCCTCTTTTTTTTTTTTTTTCATATTATCTACTCTACTTGTTGCACACTCTCTCTTATCACTGTAGTCTCAAACAAGAACAGTAAGTATGGCAGCCAGAATATTACACTGCTTTGAAATTTCTTCCACCAACCAAATTAGTCCATTATGTTTTTAAATTCAGCCTCACTCAATTTTTCAGGCCATTGGAAGAATGTAACCAGAATGTAGCCAGATTTTTATGTAGAATGTAATACAATGGCCTCTAGCCTAGTTCCTGATTGAGTCCTTTCTCTTTTTTTTTTTTTTTTTTTTTTTTTGGTTTTTTTGAAGTAGGGTCTCACTCTGGTCCAGGCTGACCTGGAATTCACTATGTAGTCTCAGGGTGGCCTCAAACTCATGGTGATCCTCCTACCTCTGCCTCCCAAGTGCTGGGATTAAAGGCATGCGCCACCACGCCCGGCGAGTCCTTTCTCTTCTGAAACCACATGAGCTGGGCCTCCACTGCCTGAATTTCTCTTGATACTGTGGCCTTTCACACTCCCATGAGAATGGCCCATTAAGCTCTGCCAACAGCATTCCAGGGCTTCTCTAGACCACAGCTCCAAACTCTTCCACATTTGGAACTGCAAACCAGTTCTAAAGGCTTAAAAACCATATGGACAGGTTTATCATGGTAACATCACCCCTAAGTACCAACTTTTTGGTATTAATTACTTTTTATATTGCTATGTCAAAATACCTAAGTAAAAGCAACTTAAGAAAGGAATGGTTTCTTTTGGCTCATAGTTTAAGAAGACATAGAATCCATTATGGCAGGAAAGGCAAGATGACAAGAGTGAGAAGCAGCTAGTCACACTGTGTCCATGGTCAGGACAGAGACAGGGAGGAGAGAGGGAGAGAGAGAGAGAACACTGAATGTTGACACTCAGCTCCCTTCCTCTTTTTATTTATTCCAGGACCTCAGCCCATGAACTTTATATGCTGGGGACACTTAGCACCAGCAGAATATAATTAATCAGATGATGGCTGTTTGACTGAAATCATACTGAACATGGGATTTGTCACCCACACCAGCCCAGAGGCTCTGTAAACTGTGGACACCTCAATACTAGAGTTTATTTCTCTTCCTTCACTGGGCCAGAGCCCTTAAACTGCATCCCAAACCAGCCTAAACTTTTCCTAATATTTCAGGTTTGGTTCTACCCAGTTTGGGGTAGGGAACAACAGAAGATACAAAAGAACAAAGCTTCTGCCCTTGGGTGCTGAATAAAATAAATTCAACCATCTTTGCACAAGAAGATGAATGCAGTGATCCAAGTTTCCACTTCATAAAGCATTTCACCCTGGTGGAGTAAACCAGCAAAAGGAAAAGAAACAAATGTACAGAAGTAAAAGCTAGCTCCATCTGCCTTTACCATAGAATTTTAAAACTCACTCCAAGTTATGCTGATTTATCTTCAGCCAGTCTAATCAAAAGCCCAATTCCAGAGCTTTCTTCTAGAGTGACTTATGTAGTCAAATCTCATAGCAACCACAGTACATCTAGTTTATAAGTGGCATAATTAAAACAAGATGCCAGTTAAGGGTCTTGGAGTGCCTTAAAATACAATCTGACTCTTTGTCAAAAGAATGTACACAAAGGTATAGTGTGGCAAGAAGGGAAATTTTAATCCCTGTTCTATTCTTGGCTGAGACTCCAACCTATTAGAAATTGCATACCAGGCAATTAACTCTTCAGGCTCTGTTTTACAGTCTCATATCTGGAAACATGGGAAGGATCTCTCCTGCCTGCCCCTATGGGTATTGAAAGGCACAGTTAACACAGCTGACAATCCCTAGACACAAAGCAGCACCTTCAAGAACACAGTGTTATAAACACTAATGTTGTTATAATGGTAATGAGGATAGTGACATTTGTAAAACTGTGCCTGGAATATCACTGAAGGAGTATAGAAATGAGCCAGGCTTGGTATCTGTATGGCACAATGCAGGTCGGCCCTAGCCAGACCGCATGCTAGAAGAAACCAGGAAGTGGCTTCTGTGGATGTGGCAACCTGCACAGACCTAGTGTGACAATAGCTACAGTCCCATGCTCACGAGCAACCTGCTGCGAGATAATCTGCCCGAAGACAGGCTGTCGTTGGTCACAAGAAGGGAACCACCCCATACAACAATTGGCCAGCCAAACCCTTAAAACCCCCTACACTTCCTTGAATAAACGAGTCTGCAGCAGCTCACCCTCTGCCTGCTTCCACCCAACTCCTGGAGTCTGCTTCGTGACTGCACCTCTCACCCCTACTCTGCAGAGACCCTGCGGTCCCTCCTGGGCCGGCCCTAGGAGGGACCCCAACAAGTAACTACTGAATTCTAGAACTCACGTGAAATGTCAATATTTTATTCATAGAGCAAGTAGTTGAAGTGGCACAGAGATATGGAGGCAGAATAAACAGTGAAAAACGTTGGTTTGGTCCCTGCAATTTTGTAATCTTGAGCACATTGGTGAACCCAGGAGGAAATCAGCATGGATGTTTGTGAGACTGGAGAAACAGGGATAAAAAAGAAGGTAGAGAGTGATGTACCAGTCTCAGCTACTTGGAAGCCTGTGGCAGGGCTTCATAGAGATGGTGTGGAAGTAGCAGTAGGAGGGTCCATTTTTAAGTATAGACAAATAGTGACATAATCAAAGATGGGCTTGTTTATGCCCATCTCCAGTATCAAACCAGTATGCCTTGAGCTAGGATCATGGCCCCCTTTCAGAATCTAGTGAAAACCCAAGGACCTTCACCCTGAGAGAGGAGCAGAGCATAAGCACAAGTCTATGCATTCTGTGGCTGGAAGCACAGGTGTGGAATGTTGGGTTAAGAACCCTGAACTAGGTGCTAAGCTCCCAATGTGCATCAACTATTCCTCCTCGACTTTCTAGTATTTGGCAGCAAGAGTTCTGAGATGCTCATGGAATTCACTTTTAATGAAGGAATATATCTCAGGTGTTTCATAGTTCAGCCAATAGCACTAACTGCATTCATCAAGAAATCAAAGATATTTACATGTTAGAAGGCCCACATACCAGAAGGGTACAGACTTCTGAGCACTCCCCAACTAGCAGTAGATTTGGCCCGGTTGAAAACCTCATACTCTTATGTGGGTCCCTACATGGACTGAACCATATTTATACTCAATTCTGAAAAGATCTACCCAGAGCATTTCTGGGATTCTCCCCACTTCTGGTCTCAATCAAGGATCCAAGGTGAACATGTGACTGGAGAAACGTGTCCCACAGGAGTTTCTTGCCATCTTTTCCACCTCTATGCCTTTTCATGGGATGTGCAGCAAGTGCTTTCTCACATTTTACACTATAAGCAGAATATCTGGAAATGTGTCATTGTCCATGCTGTCTTGCAAAAGGATGGCTCATTCTTCCTCAGTGTCAATTTGTGAAAATCTCCCCAACTCCTGACAGCAAGAAATGATCTTGCAGGTATAAAGTGTGTGTGGATGTGTGTAAACATAGGTCTGGAGGTTAATTCTGATGACGCAGAGGTGTTCTCTCCCATTAGAAATAGTCAAGATCAAGAGGAACAATTACACAGTCCAAGTGGAGACACTTTCTCTGCTCAATTAAGCTCTAGGTAATATTTTGTCAAAGCAACCCCCGGAGTACTTCATCCATGCAGTAGCATTTCTCGGGGCTGTCCCTCAACATATTTGGCCTTCTCTCCATAAGCATTTGAGATCAGCTCTTCTTCTCATGCCAATGCTATAACTCCTCAGAAAGGGGCACTGTTTTATTACAAAAATCCCCTTCATCCTCTGGGATGCATAGGCAGGCCCCAGGCCTCCCTTGCTATTACTGTTGCCATGCAATTAAGTCCAGTTAATGGAAGATGAGCTTAAATCTGTGTGCACCTGTAGGCCTGTCCCATAAGAACTTCCCAGATATAATCCATTTTCCCCAGTGAGCTATTGGGGTGATGCCCCACCCATGCAGGCAAGCATGGAGGCTGCATATGAAACATTGATCCCTAAAGTGACTTTCACACACCCACACCCCCCCCCCACGCACACCTCTGCTGAACTGAAATAGTTATGGATTATTCTAAGAATGGAAGATAAATGCTAGAGTGTTGAGTCATAACATATTTTAGTCTTTTTGTTACCACAGTCTACCCTAACTAAACTAGCAGAAAAAAGTTGTACTATGAAGTGGGGTGTACTCATATGTAAAAGATGAAAATTGTATCATATTGGTTTAACCAGGCATAGGGGCTGGGTAACTTATCTAAACAGAGGGAAAGATAGAGACCCAGGTTGTATTATGGTAAAACATTAATTGAAATTATACCTTCAGGGCTGGAGAGATGGCTTAGCAGTTATGGCACTTGCCTGCAAAGCCTAAGGATCCAGGTTCAACTTCCTAGAACCCATGTAAGCTAGATGTACAAGGTGATGGCATGAACACAAGGTCACACATGTGCACAAGATGGCACATGCCTCTGGAGTTTGACTGCAGTGGCCAGAGGCCCTGGTGTACCAGTTCTCTCTCTCTCTCTCTCTCACTTGCTTATAAATAAAAAAGAAAGAAATTAAACCTTCAATAATGCCAAGTCAGTGGCTCTCAAGGGGCTAATGTGCATTGGCCTTGCTGGACTGTAAAGGTATTACAGGATTATATGAAAGAGAGGAACTCAGCCAAATTTGTCTGGTTTATGGAGAGTGAAGACAGGAATAAGGAAAATTCAGGGCTTTGGAAAGACCTGATGCATCTGAACCCTAACATCCAGAGATAAAATCAAATATGGCTTAGAATAGACGAAAAGAAAGATAGGAAGGAACAAAGAAAGAATAAAGAGAGAGGGAAAGAGACATAGAAATGTTTGGAAAAGCATATCCAGGGCATTATTTCTGGTACATAGAACCAACTGAACATTCTATGAAAGTTCTACTGCCTCCACATTCTCCACAGCACCACTGCAGATGGCCAAGGAAGTGGCTCCCACCAGCTCCAAGGCAGTCCTCCAAGGCTTGTCTGTTAGGAGCTTGTCACTGCTATGGGTTAATGAGTATTGAACCCTTCCCTTTCTTCCTCTATCAAGTAGGAATTTTCATAGTAGTCTTCTATTTCCACTGTCCACTGCAAAGTTTCATTCTTTTCTCAGGTGATATTCATGTGAGAGAAGCAAGATCTGCTGTATAGCCGGGCGTGGTGGCTCACGCCTTTAATCCCAGCACTCGGGAGGCAGAGGTAGGAGGATTGCTGAGACTAAGTGAATTCCAGGTCAGCCTGAACTAAGTGAGACCCAACCATGTAGGCCATAGGGGATACTATAACAAAATACCATAAGCTATGGCTTATCTAAAAGAGAAATTTAGGGCTGGGGAGATTGCTCAGTTGTTTAAGTTGCTGTTTTCAAAGCCTGCCAGCCAGGGTTCAATTTCCCAACACAATTTAAAGCCAGATGCAAATAAAAAGTGACACATGTGTTTGAAGTTTGTTTGCAACAGCAACACACACACACACACACACACACACGTGCAAGCACATGCAAATAAATTAATGAATAACTCTCTTAAAGTTTAAAATAGAAATTTGTTTTTTTATAGTCCTGTAAGCTGAGAAGTTTAAGACCATACTGGCAGATGCGGTGTTTGGTGAGGTTCATAGAGATCAGTTTCTCCCTGTCTTCACATAGTGAAAGGGGTGAGAGGATCTGCAGGATCTCTTTTAGGGCCATTCATAAAGGCACCACTCTAATGATATCACTAACAAAAGCTTAGCCTACTAACACCATCGCATTGGGGGTTAGGTTTTAACATGAATTTTGAGAGATATAAACAGTCAGTCTACAGTAGTAACATTCCCAGTTTTCTAGTGAAGAAACTACACACACAGAGGTTATGGCCATTTTGTAGTTTTGACTACATCCCACCCAAATACATGATCAATGATAGGAGACAAAATTGTCATTTTCAATCAGCATCAGTGGTATTGTACATCAAAACATTCTCTGAACTCAGCAATGATCCAGGTAAGCCCTCAACAATACCAGACCATCCAGGTGGCTGGTTAGCTGGCCAGCTGGATTCTGGAAAAATTTGCTGCATTGATTTGGTGCCAAAAGTTGTGAAATAACCATCCAGAATGTAGGTTATACCCAGAATTCCCAAGCCAATGGCCAATTTGCACAATTTATTCTCAAAATCAATCAATTGGGTGGAAGTAAGGCTTACCCCAATTGAATTTCACCTGTGACCCCTGCTTGTATCTGGGGAGATGATTGCTCTTTCTCTTTCAGCCCACCTCATGGCTGCTTTAAATGCATGATCTGGGACAAATCTACTCTGAGGGACTGCTGGCAAGGTGGAGAGAGTGCTTTTCCACTCTTCCTTTTGCATTGAAAAAAGACATTGCTCCTGTTCTTGTACTGGAGACCCAACTTAGGGCTTTGCACATGCTAGGCAAGTGCTCTACCATTGAACTACATCTCTACCCCCCTACTGCAGCCTTATAAAGAGATTCAAGTAAATAATGTGACTTCAGTGAGCTGGTTTCATTTTCATAATTACCTTTGGACAAGAAGCGGAGTTTTTTTAGTCATGTTGTCCAAACAATAATTAAAGTTGTCATCAAGCCCTCAATTATAAACAGGACCTAACATAAAATTTTTCAGAGAGATTTAATGGAGGGTAAAATTCACTGAGTTTATGATATGAAGTGGTAGTGAGATGGTGCACTGAGGAATGTATAAGACAGACACATAACTGTGTGTCTATGCCTGACACATACTGGGCTATAGGACACGCATGTACTTCGTAGAGTATGGCTCATACATTATCATAAGTAGTAAGCCCAACCTTTCATTTCCATATGTAATCCTTGGTGGAGCCTGTTAGATGATGTTCCATTGTAACATTGAAAGGACAGATGATCATTCTTTTGCCTTATTTCCAAGGTTTGGATAATTTTCCATAATAGATTTTAATCAGGCCTTTATCTCTTATTTCTAAAATAAAGGATATAGTTATACAAGATAAAATCCTTAGTTATGGTATGAATCATGCTAAGTGACAATTAAGCTTGGATTTTAAAGGAGCAGGCTCTTGATCAGGCTGTAAAACTAGATCCTGATGGATCCAGGCTTCCTTGGAATTGTGCATGCTGTAGCCATCCTGGCTCACCCTCGCTGGGGGTAAGAGACATGAGGTCTCTGCTTGTCAGAGCCAAAATGTCCTCTCTTACTGCCTGAGCCTTGAGCTGCCTGGAGAGTGCCCAAATCCCTCCCTGTGAGTTCAGAAGATGAACAAAATCCCCATCATCTCCCCACTCAGAATCCCAGCCTCAACCTGCCCCAAGGGCAAAGTTGTCCCCAACAAGCTGTCCTTACAAAATGCATCTGTCTCAATTCAAGTCTCCCAGACTTATCAGTGCTCTATAAGCTCTGCAAAGATGCCATCCGTCACTTATCACTCCTCAAAGATTCTTCTTTATCCTCCCATCACATCTTTCTTCTCCTTTTCCCACTTCCACTTCCTTCAACCTCTTTCTATTTCCAATTCTCCTTTTCAAAGCCCCCACTCCTGCCTTTTCTAAGACCTGGACCCATGTCCTCTTCAGTCGCCTCTGTTGTAGAGAGGAGAACCCTTCACCACTTGCTTTCCCCACTCTGACTCGATGCCCAGGACTTCACACTCCTAGCTCTTCCATCTCTTCTTCCCCACAACCTCAGAGGAGCCTTTGTTTTGGGGACCCTCCGCAGTGAGATGCTCCATCTGACCTACCTGACCTAGAATGGCATGGTAATACATGGGAGAAATGAAACAGGACTTCCTCTGGCTTTTTTTTTTTCATGGCAGGAAGTGCTTCAAGGTTTAACTCTCATTCTTGGCTTGTTGCTTTAAGTGGCTCTTCCTATACTCCTTTATTGATAGTTCTCTCTCTCTCTCTGTCTCTCTCTCTTTCTCTCTCTCTCTCAGCTCAGCTGAGCTTTTGAGATGCCTGAGAGACATCTTCTGGGGGTGGTGGGAGTGGGGGAGTCCAAGCTTTAACACTCTGTCCCCACTGCTCTTCTGCTGTTGCAACTCTGGCCATTTGTGACTTCTTGAGCCCACTAGGCCCCTCCTCCATCAAATGTTTGTCAGAGTATGCTTTCTGCCTCACAGCACCTATCTGTTTAATCCTCTTTTATCTGCCAGGTCTGTCACACATCATCCTGAAGAGAGGCCTTTTGACTGTAGGGAGACATGTTAGTCTTGTATCATACTCACTAATAGCAGCCCGTTTCTTTCCTTCATAGCTCCTCTTGGCTTATTATTACAAGCTCATCTGTCATGTTTCACTTAGTTTCCGTCTTCTATTAAATCTCTTTAGTCACTGGGAGAGTACTCTTAGGTCCCCAGTGTCTGGCACAGTCTCCCAGCAGCATTACTATTTGTTGAATGGATGAGTTATCAATATTATTGCATCATATTTCAAAACACAATTTTTAGGTTAACTGAAGAATGCTGTAAACAGAACCTTTGACACCAGAGATGAACATGATTCATCTATACAAGCAGCTCTGGGAAGCTAAACACCCATGATCTATAGTTGAATGTATGTTGTGAGCCATTCATTTGAGCATCAGGACAGAGCCATGGGAGCCATAGCAAGTACAGGAGAAAGAGCATGGCTTGGGGAAGTTTTAGGTCATCTTCCCCTCCTCCTGACCTTGGGTGGCTCACTTGATCAGTCATGTCACTGTCTTCACAGAGCTGTTCTTGAGAGCAAGAAATATCTGTGCTTAGTGTATTAGCACTGAAATCAAACTCACTGAAGTCATTGTCACTTAGCAGAAGGTGGCAAAAAAATAAGATCAAATTGACCTTCACATCTGTGGGGACGCGCACGCGCGCGCACACACACACACACACACACACACACACCAAGAAAACACTATAATATTGATAACTCAGTACCAACTTTACTGTTGCAGTCAGATTTGCATTGCTGCAAGAAAACACCCAACCAAGAGCAGCGTTAGGGAGGAAAAAAGGTCTATTTTAGCTTATAGACTCAAGGGGAAGCTCCATGATGGCAGGGAAAAATGATGGCATGAGCAGAGGATGGACATCACCCCCTGGGCAACATCAGGTGGATAACAGCAACAGGAGAGTGTGCCAAACACTGGCAAGGGGAAGCTGGTAGTAACACCCATAAGCCCGCCCCCAACAATGCACTGCTTCCTGGAATTAATTCAGAAATTTCCATCAGCTGGGAACCTAGCATTCAGAACACCTAAGTTTATGGCGGACACCTGAATCAAACCATCACAATGGCTGAACAGCTCCTTTGAGTCTTCACCCAAGTTGACCACTTGTTTGGAGTTCACATCAAGTTGGCTCCAAATCCATATAAACATTATCCAGTATCCATGATTTACTGCCAAGTTTTCATCTGTCAGTGAGCCCTGAGAAGAGCCCACCCACTTGCCTGTACCTCAGCTCTGATATTCATTTTGGTTTCTCTTTGCCTCAGAGGAGGCAGGTGGGGACTAAGTTCTTACTCTGGTCTGGAGGGAGGTAGTAAACCAACATTTCTGCAGAGAAAAGGAGGGAGAGGAATTGCATTTTGCTTGTTTGTTTGTTTGTTTGTTTGTTTGTTGTTTTAAAGAATCCTGGAATATCTTCAAGAATTATATTGTTTTCTCTTAAAAGGGTATGTCAAACCTTGTTCTCACAACACAAGAACAAGACACTAAAGATAACATCTGTTTCCTGTCCCACATCCCAGTTTTACCCTCTCATGAACACAAGGGCCACCATCTTGTCCATTTCATGTGTGCAGATTTTGTTCTGTTTTGTTTTGAGGTAGGGTATTGCTCTAGGCCAGGCTGACCTGGAATTCACTACGTGGTCTCAGGTTGGTCTTGAACTCACAGCAATCCTCCTACCTCTGCCTTCTGAGTGCTGAGATCATGTGTGTAGGTTTTCACTAGGATTTTTGCCTCATCTTCCTTTGCTACTCTAGAGGAAATGAAAATAGCCTTGGCATCTTTCTCATGTTGTAAAACCTCCATCTTCCTTGCAGTGTTGGAGATGTGTTTGGCAAATAAAAATAGGATGGGGTGAGAGTGTCCAAGGCTTAATGCAGGGAGAGGTAGCAGAAAGTGCCTGGACCAAGGAGGAGAGAAGAGTTCTTAGTAACCTCTAGCTGAAATTTTTGAGAATTGAAGGACATCTGACTATGGGACCACTAGGGCCAGGGCACTGAAGTCAAACTCACACTGAGGGATCATAGGAGGCACAGCAAGTCACCCTTAGAACAGGGTCCGAAGACCTGAGGAGAGAATGGACAAGAAGCACCAGGCAAAGCCACAGTTCAGGAGGAAGAAAGAAGACCCTAAGGTGGGGACTCCCAATGGCAAGGACCTCAGAACAGGTCCAGCAGAAAAGCCAGGGAGGTCTTCAGCATTGGTTCAGCAGAGAAACTGGGGAGGACTTCAGAACATTCTAGCACAGAATCCAGTTGCCTAAGCAATGTAACAGTGCTCTGTCAACAACACTTGGCACTGGACATAGAGTCCGAAGCCAGAGTTGATTCAGGTTCAGCTTCTAATGGTGATGGCTTTGAGGGTGTGGGGCAAGATACCAGCTCTGTGCACTGGGAGGAGTGGGGTGCTCTGAGACGCTGGTCCTCAATCGGAGTATCAGATTAAGGAGGCTAGCTTGTCACCCTGGAGTGTGCCAGCCTAGTGGAATACAACTAAAGCTTTTACCTCTTTCCATTTTAGTGCTGTGGTTAGGAGGACCCAAATCTGACATCAGCCTCTCTGAGGCCATGCAGTCACCCCTATATTCTTCCTCCCAATGCCTAGTTTTCTCAGAATTGGGAGGTTTACGACAAATAAAAGAGCTTGTGTTCAAATTAACATCTTACTTAAAGAGATATAGAGCTGACCTTCAATTATCCTTGGAGTATTGGTTCCAGGATCCTGTTGGATGGCAAAATCTGTGGATCCACAAATCACAGATAAAATGGTATGATGTTTTGATTTAACCTAAGAATACCCTCCCATATACTTGAAATGGTTCATATTTACATGTTAAATATTACTTGTAATATTTAATGCACTATAAATATCATGTAAGTAGATGTTACTTATACTGTTAAGGAATAATAATAAGAATACCTCTGTACATGTTCAGCACAGACGCAACTTTTCCCCAAGATATTTTAATCTGTGGTTGGTTAAGTCTATGGATGTGGAACCCATGGATGAACAGTGCCAGTTGTATAGATTTAATACAATTCTTATCAAAATTCCAAGAACATTTTCCACAGAAAAAATTTACACATTTTCCACAGGAAAAGAAAACCACCTAAAAAAAGCATGAGTAACCACAGAGGATCCCAAACAGCACAAGTAATCTCAAGAAAGAAGAACAAAGAAAGATGAACCACAATTTTAACTATATTTCAAAGCTATAGGAAACAAAAGCACATGTTTCTCACATAGAGTCAGACACAGACCACTGGGACAGAATGAGACCTCAAAGGGAAGCCACATAATATATTGTTAATTAATATTTGAAAGAATAGTCTGAGGGCTAGAGAGATGGCTCAGGAGTGAAGGTGCCTTCTTGCAAATACTAACAGCCCAGGGTTCAGTTCCCCCAGGACCCATGTAAAGCCAAATGCACAAAGAGACTCATGCATCTGGAGTTCTTTTGCAGTGGTTAGAGGTTCTGGTGTGCCCATCCACTTTGTCTGTCTCTTTTCTCTCTATCACTCTCTGCTGGCAAATAAATACAATAAAAATATTTTTAAAAGAATATTCTAATAAAGATTGCTAGGAAAACTGGATATCCAGTTTGCAAAAGTAAATGAATAAAATCAGATCACATCACTTATAAAAGTTAACTCAAAATGGATCAAGGACTTAAATGAGACTTGTTTAAAATTATTACAAGAAAACAGATGAAAAGAGAGGAAAAGCTCCTTGAAATTGACTTAGGAGCTGAGTGTGGTAGCATACAGCTATAATCTGGGCACTCACGACTGAGACAGAACAATAGAAGTTTGAGCTAGCCTGGACTACATTTTAAAACCCTGTCTCCAAAAACCCACTGCCCACAAAACAAATGTCCTACCAAGCATTGTTATATGACCCCAAAAGGACAGACAGCAGAGGCAAAAATGAAAGTGGGACTAAAAAGCCTGAGAAACAATCAACAAATATAACTAAAAAGCTAGGGAAATAATTAAATAAAGGCTCCTGTGGGATGGGAGAAACTATTTGTAAACCAGATATCCTAGGGTTAATATCCAAAAATCAAAGTATGCCTGTTAGCAGATTTGATAGTAAGACATGATTTTATACTGAGACACCCAATGAGTCTACTAGAAAATTCTTAAGTCTGATAAACATGTTCTGTAAAGTAGGAGGACAAAAATCAACATACAAAAGTCAGTAGTCTTTCTGTATACTAATATTAGATTTGCTGAGAATGAAATCAGAAAGAAATCCCATTCATAATAGCTTAAAAATAAAAATAAAATAAAATACTGAGAAATAAGCTTAACCAAGGAGTCAAAGACCTTTACAAGGAAATTTTTAAGACACTGAGGAAAGAAATTGAAAAATATTCAAACCTTTTATGTTCATGCACTGACAGAATCAATACTGTAAAGATCACTATATTACCAAAATTAATCTGCAGATTCAATACAGTCTCCATTAAAATTATAACTATACTCTTCATAGTCATAGAAAACTATATTCTGCACAGAAATAGAAAAAAAATATGTTAAATTCATATAGAAGCACAAAAGACCCTAAATAGCCAAAGAAATCCTCAGCAGAAAGAGCAGTAACAGTACAGAGCCATCACAACACAAACAGCATGGCCCTGGCACAGAAACAGACATGTAGATGCCCAATGAAATGGAACAGAAGATCCAGAAAATGTATGCCAAGAATCCTAAAATGCTTATGTCTGTTCTCAATAACCGTACAATTTGGAATCTATGTTAAGGAAGCATTCAGACACATGCACAGGGATTTATCTGCAATGATGTTTGTTGCAACATTATTATATCAAATATATTGAAAATATAAAAGTCTAGTGATATGGGTGGGATAGCATGAGTAAAAAAAATAAAAATTTAAAAAATAAAGGACAAATTCACACAATGAAATAACATGCTTGTATTACAGGTATGTCCACAGAATACTTACTGTCAGAGGAACATGTTTATGCCTTCCAGTAAGTGAAAGGACAGGATTTTAAAACTGACATGCAGCCATAGTGGGTTACCAACTGCTCTTGATTTGGCTAACAGGTCCACTCAGTGGAACAGAACCCATACCTGGAAATGGGAAACAAGTCAGAACCATATCCAAAAAATGTGTTTGCACTCCAATATCAAGGTCCCACCAATAGTGGGATACAAGAGGGCCTACACCTATTTAATTCTCTCTAAAACAATAATGGTTATCCATGTATCTTGCACTGACCTCACTCTCCCTTGGAGAATTTGCTTCTCTCTTTCAGATGGATGCAGAACCTGAGGAGAGAATCAGCCCATTGCACCTCACCAGGACACCAGCTGAAGCCATAGAACTGGGGAAATGAGCAAGAGTGCTGCTTTATTGGTGTACCTGGTATCAACACAGTGGTGAAGGATATAGACACAGAGAACATTCAACTCCAACCAAATCAGATATCCAGAGACTCAGAGACTCCCATGACCACGTCACTGAAAAAGACCTAAAATGAACCCAACATGGCTCAGGGAAATTTGCGGAAGAGGAGACGGAAAGATTGTTAGAGCCGTAAGTTGGGTCATTATGCACAGAGACATTGCCTCACCACCCCCCATAACTGATGGCTACCCAACAATGCAAAACCCACAATCCTTGAGTGGGGAGGGCAGGGAGAAGGCTGTATACACATTATATGCAGAACTAGTAAAAAGGAAAGAAAAAAGAAAAAAAATGATATTGCACTTAATAATAATAGCTAATTCTGAGAGATAAAATTATTTCTTAACATTTTCTGTGATTTCTATAATGATTTAATTATTTATCTAATCATAAAAATAACATTGTAAAGAAAACACTTTAAATCACTCCATGCCTGATTGACTACAACCATGAATTATAATCACAAATTGTTTTTCTCATTCATTAAAGTACATCTGGCAAGACTTTTACTTGGCACCAATTCCTTGGACTTTAATCTAAGAGAGTAGTTTATAACGGAGAACAGAACAGCTTCCAATCTTTCCAAATTTCATGTCAGTTTTCACAAGCTGTCCCTTTCCATAATTTGTTCAGAATTACAGACCTGTTACTTGCTATCATCTCTGGCAGTCGCAGGGGACCATGTGACAGCTCATGCTCCACATAACGAATCTTATGTGTGGTCCATCGGTCCCACTCAGCTCTGACAGGCGCATGAAGGGTGATGGAACGATGATCTCTCATCTTTCACCGTCTGTGAATGGTCCCTGCGGACCCCTAGAACTGCATCCAGGAGTTTTCAGTGAGCTTGCAGCCATCTGCTGCAAAAGTGAAGCAAGTCCTGATGATACCCACTCCTGTCCTGCAACCCAAAACTTGACTCAAATTCACCAGAGTAACTGTGCTCTCCCAACCTCACACCTCTGCAAAGACTTGAACCACTTCTCTCACACATGACTGAGAACTTCCCCAAAGAACCACCTCATTCCTAAAGTAGGTAGCTTCCTAAAGATTTCTAACAGTATAGGTGTTCACTAAAGGAAGACAGTGGCTCCTGAACCAGTGTGGTACTCCCCAAAGCAGTGGGACACCAAGCATTAGTAGTGGGAGGGGTAGACCCAAGTATAGACAGTAAAGGGTAACTCTGGAAAGAAATCTAGAAATTGGGAGGGTAGGAAGGAAGAAGTGGAGAGAAAGGTTGGACATCTCATATAAAAAGTATAAAACTGGTGAGGTGATTGATACCTATAATTCCATGCTTGGGAGGCTGAGGCAGGATGAGGGGCAGGGAAACCAAGGCCACACTGGTCTACAGGGTGAGACCCTGTCTCAGACAGGCAATAACAAACCCACACACAGAAACCAAAAGCAGCCAAGATAAAAGAAACAGAACAAAACACATAAAAATATAGTTACATGGAAGTAGTAAGTTCTGTGGTTTGCAACACAGTGGAGTGAGTATAGCTCACAATAACCTATTATAGCTTATGAACAACTGGGAGGAGTTAGCAAGCAAGTTCCACCCATATAGCAATGACAAAGAGATGGAAATATCAATTGCCCAATTGGATCAGTACCTATTGGATACATGTACTGAATATCACATTGAATCCCATACATATATTTAACTGTTATGTTAATCAAAACCTTTTTTATTGTTGTTTTTTGAGGTAGGGTCTCACTCTAGTCCAGGCTGACCTGGAACTTAACTCTGTAGTTTCAGTCTGGCCTTGAACTCACAGTGATCCTCCTACCTCTGACGCTCTTGTGCTGCGATGAAAGGCATGTGTCACCAGGTCTGTTCAAAACACATGCATACACACACACACGCACACACACACACTTAACATAGGTTAGTCTTATATCCCTTCAACCCCAGCCTCTATTTCCCTGAGGGCTCTCCTCAGTAGGGTCCTTGGTGTTCACAGTGGGGTAATTATGGCCTCTGTCAGTTTCTGTGTGGGGGGGGGGAGGTAAGGAGGGAGCTGTGCCTCAGGATGTTTTTATCCACCCTGTGGCTTTTACAGTCTTCACACTTTTTCTTTTTTTTTTAATTATTATTTTTTATTGACTTTTAATCTTACATACAAAAAAAAAAACCCCACCTGATATTTCCCTCCCCTCCCCCATTCCACTTTAGAACTCCAGTCTCCATCATATCCCCTCCCTCTCTCCATTAGTCTCTTTCCTAATTTGATGACATCATCTTTCTCTTCTATTTTGAGGGTCTTGCAAAGGTATTGCTAGGCACTACAAGATCATGGATATCGAGGCCAATTTCTGTCTGGGCAGTTGCATTGTAAGAGGTCATATCCTTCCTTTGGCTCTTCCATTCTATCCGCCCCCTCTTCCGCAATGGTCCCTGAGCCATTGGAGGGTGTGACAGAGGTGTTTCAGTGCTGGGCACTCCTCCATCCCTTCTTCTCAGCACTATGTTGCCTTTTGGGTCATCCCAGTGGTCATCGCCATCTGAAAAGAGAAGCTTCTCTAGCCAGAAGTGAGAGTAGCGTTAATATGTGAACATGAACATTTAGTGTAGTGTCCCCAGGGCTGAAAGCTGGAAAAAGCTGCACTGCACGCAGCGTATGGGAGACAGAAGCCATCAACAGTGAAAACAGTGGATGCTGAATATTCACACTCCTTCTTTGACAACAGTCCTTGGGACTTGGTAAGTGTGTTACCAGTTTGTTTGTAGTGGTGGACTCTCTGTAGCCTGTGTCTCTGTTACAGTGTTTCTATTCCCCAGTGTGTTGTTGCTATTTCTCTGGAAGTGGTTGTGGGGCCACCATTGGGAGTAATGCTTGTTTCTACTGGACCCTAGTGAAAGTGATAGAGGTGACACATCTTGTGGTGAGTAGTCAGCTGTCTTTTCTTACAGAATTGAAGGATCTTGGATCTCCCCAGTGTTCTCTGCCATCTGTAAAATAAAACAGATTCCCCAACCAAGGGTGAGAGCAGCTTTTAATCAAAATATTTTAAGGTAAAAACTGACTACCCTAATTGTATCATTAAAAATCATATGTAAGTGTCAAATCACCACACACTACTCAAAAAACTTGTATGATTTAAAAAGCAATTATGATTATTTTATAAATATGTACTAAAATGATTTATCATTAGTTGTGCCAGGAACCTGAAATAATGCCTGGGATAAAATTATTGTCTCTGTAAAATTCATGTTAGACTGCTTTCTAAACAATAATGCTAATTTTAAGGTTTAATTATATATATATATATGGCAACTTCATATTTATACATTTTATCACTTTATCCCTCATGAACACAGAAGTCATCTGAAGCATTCCCATTTTTGTCAGACCTGACACACACATGGCCCCAGCATCATGTGTTAATTTCCAAAGTCAGCTTGTGGCACCACGCCTGTCCACTAACAGTTCCATGGTTCCACATGGTCCCACCTTTACCCAGAACATTCACAGTAACAGTGAGAACATGCTGACTGTTAGGAGGAGAAACCAGGTTGGACTTGTTTGATTATAAACATATAACCACTGGGAAATGTATTTAATTTTTAAAAATATTTTATTTTTATTTATTTATTTGAGAGACAGGGGGGCAGGGAGAGGGAGAGAGAGAAAATGGGAGTGTGAGGGTCTCCAGCCACTGTAAATGAACTCCAGATAGTGTGCCACTTTGTACATCTGGCTTACGTGGGTCCTGAGAAGTTGAACCTGGGTCCTTTGGCTTTGCAGGCAAGCGCCTTAAATGCTAAGCCATCTCTCCAGCCCTTTGTTTCATTTAAAAAACGCCATCTATCTATCATGTATCTATCTACCTCTTGTGCAGTACGGGAGATCAAACCCAGAGCTTTGTGCATGCTAAGAAAATGCTCTTCAACTGAGCCATATCCCTGGCCCTTATTTTTGAGACAGGGTTTTATTTTATAAATCAGGTTGGTCTAAATTTACAATCCTCTTTTCTGTGCATTATCAGTACTAGGGCTTATAGGTAAGTACCACTGTGACTAGCTTTGTTTACATTTTAAAACAGCTATAAAGTGTTACAGCTCTTTTAGAATTTGTCTAGCAGGTTTTCTGGCTTGTGCTGGAACCTCCCACCCCAAAACCAGATATAACAGTATATATATATATATTTATATACATTTCAAAGTATAATATCTTTGCTTAATGAGTGTAAAATTTAGTCTATACATGCATTTTTTACCAGGTATGAATCATATTTTAAATTGGAGATGAATGCTTTTAAGATTGAAGAACACATGCAGAAAACAATACTTATTATTTACTATTATATACTTTTTATTGTCATGAGAGTTTTAAAAATGATCTGCTGGGGCATAAGTGTATAAGGATGCCACTGTGCCAGTCATGATCTGTGGAGTATAAGTGTGTAAGGCACACCACAGCTCTAGTCCTGATCTGTGGAGTGTAAATGTGTAAGATACCCCACCGCTCCAGTCATGATCTATGGAGTATAAGTGTGTAAGGCACACCACAGCTCTAGTCTTGATCTGTGGGGTATAAGTGTGTAAGATACACCACTGCTCCAGTCATGATCTGTGGGGTGTAAGTGTGTAAGGTACACCACTGCTCCAGTCATGATCTGTGGGGTATAAGTGTGTAAGTCAAACCACCGCTCCAGTCCTGATCTGTGGGGTGTAAGTGTGTAAGACACACCACCGCTCCAGTCCTGATCTGTGGGGTGTAAGTGTGTAAGTCAAACCACTGCTCCAGTCCTGATCTGTGGGGTGTAAGTGTGTAAGGCACACCACCACTCCAGTCCTGATCTGTGGGGTGTAAATGTGTAAGGTACTGCTCTAGTCATGATCAGTGGAGTGTAATTGTGTAAGGTACTGTACTGCTCCAATCATGGATTTATGTATTCTTCGTAATTCCTATTGGATTAAAAGCTATTTTGATATCCTAAATCTGACAGGTGCTGATTCTTTATACTTTAAAAATGTAGAAATGCAAATATCCTTTGCCTCATTGTTCTGGGCAGATTAACTGTCAATCTGTTGAGGAAGTTGAGGACAACATGGGTCTGGAGAAGGAGAGTTCTGGCTGCTAACCCTATTTTAGAGTGATCTGATAAAGCTTGGATCCTCTCTGTACCTCTGTTTGCTCATCTATAAAATGGGTATTTATTAGTGTCTATCACTGTGCTCATAGACATTAGCAGATATAACTGCTAACTGTAATAATATTAATAAAGAAATACAGAGTTTTTTTAAATAACCAATTTTGATGAAATCAGTCTCAAATTTCTGCCATGTAAAACATTTTCTGTTTCCTAATCGTAGATATATGCTGTGCTTCTAATAGCAGTAAAATAATCCTCAATGATCATTCTTTATGGACAATGGCCATTCTACAAACTATAATTCACAAATCCTGATCACTGACAATTAGAATGCATTTGAATAATATGAAACCATCATAGACTCCCTTAGTGAACTCTGACTCTCCCTTGGTATTCTCTAGTGCTCCAGGGCCAAGGTCAGCCTGAATACTGACTAATATGGAGAGGCCAGAGCTCCCTGTTGACTCTCAGCAGAGCTGGCTCACCAGCATCAGAAGAGACTGAGCCTTGACCTGCTCCCAGGTCACAGACATCAGCTGTCTCCAGATTTTCTACCAGTAGATCTTTTCTTGGAATTTTAATATTATCGCCAATGCCACCTCCTCAACTCAACCTTTACAGAACTGTAACCAGCTACATATAGATAGATGATAGATAGATAGATAGATAGATGATAGATAGATAGATAGATCGATCTTAGTCACCAGAGCCATTTCCTTTTCTACGACCTTGGCACCAGCCACTCCTTAAATCCCTCCATGCCACAAGGCTGTCTGTCTAGGCCTGCATCTTACAGCTGTACCAAAGCATCTGTTCTCAGAACGCCTCTGTTCAAAGATTTGTACACACCAGTGGGCAGACTAACCACTCACTGCAGTATTCTAGAATTGCTGGAGTTCTTAGGCCCTGGTAACCCTAAAATAGGCTTTGTCACCTATATCAATAGGCTGATGAATAATTAATTACAATTAATAGCCAAAAGCAGAAAAAAAGGAGATATATTCAATATGGCCACACTGGAAAGAGAAACATCTTGACTGTGGTAAAATAGTTTCCCAAGTGTCAAAAGTCTGCCAAAATCAGCATAAAACTTAAGCAATTATTTTAATAAAACTTACAATCTCAGTAATTTCATAATATACGTTCATATCAACTTAGATGCTAAATTAACCAATCTCACACTATTTACAACACAGTGGGTTTTTTTTTTTTGGCAATTATCTCAATAGCAAAACTAGCCTTTCTCAACATTAACAAAATATATGTATGGTTCATATTGAACATAGCTTAGAAATCCTGCAAAGTGTCTCTACATAGAGACCAGTACAGGTCAGAATAATTCTGCAAAACAAAATCAGAAGCTGTGAGCAAAGCCACATAGCACTGCAAGACAGGGCTGAGAGCACAGGTGTTACATGCCCAGGCTAGACACCATTCCAGGCTGACTGCCTGGGAGAGGGCAAACCAGCAGGTCAGCTGCGGGCAGGCCTGCGTGCCATTGTGAGATGGGGCTGAGCACCAAGGTTAAGCACCAGGGATGGACCCCACTCTATGGTGGCTGCCTGGGAGGGAACAAACTAGTGGATGGTCAGTGGCCCAACCAACTTGGGTTCTACTCACACCCACCTTGCAAGCCTCTCCCACCAAAAAAAGAATTATCAGAAGAAAGGCTGAAGCCATGAACCAGTCTCAGCCCCCAGGAGAAGCTTGAAGCTGATCTCACTCCAAAAGGCCAGGCATCAAATAAGACTAAAAGAAAGTGCCCAGCTTGGACACCAGACAACCAGGCTTCCCAAAGTCTTACCCAGATTTGCCTGGAAGTGGCAAACACAAAATAGATCCTGTTCAGGCTAAAGTGCACCACTGCAACCTAATGGGTAGTCTTCAGTCCCACACCCACCTTGATCAATTTAGACCAGGCCACCCAATACAGGTTATATAAGAGCTGCTATTGCCGCATCCTCAGTGAGACATCTGATTTCAAAATGAGCAGACTCAAAAACAAAACAAATAACACAAAACACCCAGCAAAGGGATCCCCATCAAGATTGCCTAGTCCTAAATGGAAGCCTCCAATGAAAACTTAGAGAAAACCCAACACATAGAAGCCTAAAATGTTAATGAGACCATGAATAAATGACTGGTCAAATGGGAAGAAACTGAACAAAGAGTAATCAAACAAAAAATGAACAAAAAAAAGAGGAATTCCAAGAATGGCTGAAGGAAATGACAGAAAATTGTCAAAAATAATTTAAATTATACAAAAAAGTTTGGCTCAAGAAAAATGATGGATGAAGAAAATGGAAAATAATCAACAACAAAAACTCAACTGATGGCTGAAGGAAACCAAAGAGAATCAGGAAACAGTACTCTGTAGATGGCTTAATGAAATTGAAGACAATCAGAGAGATCAACAGAAGCCTGAAGGAATCTGAGGAGAATCAACAAGTCAATGAGCTCATGGACCAATGGAACAAGCTCAGTGAGGTCATATCCCAATGCAGGAATGAACTCCAAGAGACAATAAAAAGGTCAGGTCAAGAAATAATCTTGGAATTCAAGCAAGAGATGGAAATGCTGGGAAAAAAAATAACAGAAAATAGAAATGCAATAACCCTCTTGAAGGGTCCCAAGAAAGCCTCAACAACAGAACAGACCACATGGAGGACAGAATTTTAGAACTCAAGGACAAGACTGAAGAGTTAGATTTGGACTCCAAAAATACTGTCAAGTTGAAATATATATATATGAACAGTACATGAGAGAACTTTGGGACACCTTAAAAAGACCAAATATTTGGATCATAGGCATACAGAAAGGGGAAAAAATAAAGGCCAGGAGCATAGAGAATATCATCAACAAAATTATTGAAGAAATTTCCCAACCTTACAAAACAGAGACCAAACCAGGTACAGGAGGTGCACAGAACACCAAATATATAGGCCCAGAGAAGAAATAGCCCATGTCACATAATAATCAAAACTCTAGGGCTAGAGAGATGGCTTAGCAGTTAAGATGCATGCCTGTAAAGCCTAAGGACCCCAGTTTGATTCTCCAGGTCCCATGTAACCAGATGCACAAGGTGGTACATGTGTTTGGAGTTCCTTTGCAGTGGCTAGAGGCCCTGGTGCGCCCATTGTTACTCTCTCTTTCTCTCTCCCTCTCTCTGTCTCTAATAAATAAATAAATAAATAAAACAAAATATTTAAAAAAAAACTCTAGGGCTGGAGAGATGGCTTAGCGGTTAAGGAACCTGCCTGCTAAGCCTAAGAATGCTGGTTCCAATCTCCAGGTCCCATGTTTAGCCAGATGCAGTGATGCAAGGGTGCAATGCTGCACTTGCCCACAAGGGGGCGCATGCATCTAGAGTTCATTCACCGCAGCTGAGAGGCTGCTGGAGCACCCATTCTCTATCTTCCTCTCCCTTTCTCTATGTCTCTCTCTGTGTCTCTCTAAAAAAAAAAAAAAAACAAAAAAAAAAAAAAAACCTCTAAACAGAAAACAAAGAGAGAGCACTAAAAGCTATAAGAGAAATACAGCTTGTCAGCTTGTTCCATACAGAGGTAAGCTCATCAGAATTACCTCAGATTTTTCAGTGGAAACCCTTAAAGCCAGAAGAGCTTGGAACAGAGTATTTCAAGAGCTAAATGACCATGGCTGCCAACCCAAACTACTGTACTCATCAAAACTATCTATCATGGGCTGGAGAGATGGCTTAGGGGTTAAGGCGCCTGCCTCCTAAGCCTAAGAATGCTGGTTCCAATCTCCAGCGGTTCCAATCTCCAGGTCCCATGTTTAGCCAGATGCAAAGTGACGCAAGGGCACAATGCAGCACTTGACCACAAGGGGCGCACGCATCTGGATTTCGTTCTCAGCAGCTGAGACACTGCTGGTGCACCCATCTCTGTCTTCCTCTCTCTCTCTCTCTCTCTCTCTCTCTGTGTGTGTGTGTGTGTGTGTGTGTGTGTGTCCAAAGAAAAAACTTTTAAAAAGTAATATGATTATGTGATCACTAAGCCAGCCCTACAGAGAATACTGCATGGAACACTCCCCACTCAGGAGATGAACCAACATGCACATGAGGATAGAAAAAGATACAATCAAAACTAGAATGGACATAAAAGCATGCAACAGAAGGGCCAAGCCCAAGGTGTTCTAAATGGAAAGAAACTTACCAAGGCTCAGGTTTTCTTGGGAGTTCAAGACAAAGTACAAGTTTTTTTTTCATTTTTCTGCTTCCCCAGGTAGAAGTAGAAAGCAGCCAATGCTGGCTGAAGTAACAATATAAAAAAAAAAAATCCCTGGAATAAAATGATTCCAGCAGCTGTATTAGACTGCTCAATCTTTCCTCCCTGTCCAGAGTGAGTTTGCTACTCTGTCAGCTAAGTGGCTGACACTTATGTTGTGTCTGCTGCTGTGAGTGGCTGACACTTAAATTGTGTTTGTTGTTGTTAGGATCAGAGTCTGGACTCTGGCAGCCTTCACAAGCAAGGTTCAGCCACCTGTCTTCAATGAGCCAATTAAAGATACAGTTAATAGTGAAAAGCAGAAAAAAGGTTTATTCAATGTGGTCACATTGGGAAGAACAAAGAGATCCAGTGACCCCTCCCAAAGTCCATCTTTGTGGGCCTAATATGAGGTTTAGAGGTATTCCTAAGCAAAGGTCAATGTGTGATTAAGCCCCCTCACACCTCCCTCCCTCCATCCCCCACGACATTCTCCACTTAAACCTTTCCACACTCAGTATTCCCGCCTGCTACTTTCATATCACGCACATTCCACTATTTTCTCCCTTTGTGCCCTCCCCATTTCCCTCTCATGGTGCCTTTCTAGCTTCCTGGTTTGAGATGCTTACATGACAATAACTCTGTGAAAGAACATACTGAAATCAGGACTGTCTGCTGTAAACCGTGCCTCTTCCTGCAGGTACCAGACTATTGAAACAAAGAAATTGCAATTTCCACAAATCTCGTGGGAGAAGCTGAAGGTGAAGCTTGGTGGCAGCCAGAGGAGGAACTTGTCTCTGAGAAAGAGATTTCATACAGTTCTGACCATTTGTCAGACTACCTGGAAGGAGAGACACACACATAATTAAGACAATGATGACAGATAATGCTGTGCCCACAAGCCAAAGGTGGTTATAAGAAAATTTCAGTGCCAGGGGTGGGATACCTCTTTATTGGTCAAGGAGACTCCTGATGCCCCCAATACAATGCAATCTATTACCAGTGCTCTGGGTTGCCCACCAGAACTAGATGGTAAAATCCTAATGCTGAAGCACCAAATGCTTCAGTTGACACACTTTAAGAAATCAAGCTGATACTGAGCTGGAAGCCTCTTCCCTCTTGGCTGGCTGTCACAGTGCTGGAAAATGCTGTGCAGTCTGCTGAGGGAAAAGAGTCATCAACAGTCTTACCCAGCATTGTGTGACCTACACAGCTGATCCCAGCTAGGCAACATGTGTCCACTGGTGCAATAGTCACATAACTATTATGGGGGTAACCAACTTCTCTCTGATTGGATTTGAAGGACACTTCATGGGAGGGAATTCATACCTGGTACTGAAAACCTAGTCAAATCTTTATGGTTGGTAAGGTTCTAGGTCCTAGGAAGGAAGCTACTACTATTGGCTAAATGGATATGTTGTACCCATCAAATTGTCCTGTATTTATGTTTATACTCCTATATTAGTGCTGCTCTCGTCTTTGGTCAGAGAAGCTTTCTTTTGCAGATGGTGGTGACTATTGAGGAGACACAAAACTCATCAAAGTGTTGAGAACACATGTTGAGTACTTAGAGCTAAAGGAGACATCTCCATCACACACTCAAAGGCTCAGGGAGCATTTCAAAAGAGGGGCTGGAATGAGTATAAGAGTCAGAGGATGGGGACAAGTGTTGTGGACCACTGTCTCCTGGACATAAAGTGACAGTTGAATTCATGGCCTCATAGTGGTTATCATTACCTGCACAATATTGGGCTCATCAACGCTCCATCATGGATGGTGGAGGAGGGCATGAGGCCCCCTGTGCTTCCCTGTGGAGTTCTTGGCAGTTACTGGTTGCTGAGATAGTGGGAGGCATTTTCTTCAGTGGAGTAGCCACTCATAAATTGCACATGCTCTGGTAAATAACCACGCACTTATGCTCATGCAGGCAATACTAAATAAACCCAGCGGGTTTCTCTCTCTTTCTCTGTCTCTTACACACACACACACACACACACACACACACACACACACACACACACACAAAATATCAAAGTGGAAAAGGGAGTATAGTTGGGAAGAAGGGATTCAGTGAAGGGGGTACAAAAAGGAAATGGGAGGAGATTAATTTCATAATATATTGTGTGTATGTTTGTGTGTGTGTGTGTGTGTATCTCAGCTTAAACAGCAAATTACTTATTGCTGTGATTATGTATGGAACAAAGGAAGTCTATGTCTTTGATTTTCATAAGGGACTTAAAATAACCCCAATGAAATAGCCTCTAGAACAATTTTATTTTAGTAAGGTGTGAGTCAGAATTCTTCATTTTAAAAATTCGAACTGAAAAAGAATATTCAAGGAAGATTTAGTGCCCTCTTCAATTCCAAAGCACCAATAGGATGCTGGCTTCTGATCCTGGCTTTTAAGATCACAAATGATGGGGTTTGTGAGGCTTCCTAGATGCAGAAGAAAGAAGGCAAGATGGCCTCTTTTGTGGTTCAGCCTTTCCAGAAGGGCTCCTGACTCCTTTCTCTCTCTTTCTCTTTCTCTCTCTCTCCTGCCTGTGGCTCTAAGGAGATTTGAGCTGGTTCCACTATTCAGACTAGCAAATGCCTCAGCCTTCCTAGATCTTCCAGCAGTTTTGACTTATCTCCAGGGCACTGAGTAGCTTTCAGCCCTGGCAATCGGAAGGCATCCCAAGTGTCTCCAGGCTCTGCAGTTTGGCTCTGCAGACATGGAGCTCTCTCCTGAGCTCTATCCTGGGGCGAAGCTACTTTGCACAAACCACTGCAGAGACCCTCTTCTTGCTTGGAAGGATGCTGGCCCTCACACCTTTTCTCTGCATCAAAGCTCCAGTGTCCCCTGAGAGCCTCTGTGATGAACACCCCTGAGATAAGCGCACTGTTGACACTGAAACTGACAGCACACAATCACTCAGAAAAAGTTCCAGGGAGGAGCTGGGGATGGAGCTCAGTGGCAGAGCACTGGCATGTCTCTGTTTTGATCCCCAGCACCAGATAAAGAAATCTCCAAACCTTAACAGAAGCAGGTCTAGCTGCTGGGCCACAGTGGCCTGCATTATGTGACCAGGGGACTCACTAACCCTTCTATTTTTTTCTATAATACCTACTATCCCTAAGAGCACGTGCAGGAAAAGTTTGCCCTAGTTTCTGTCTATTCTGTTAAGACTGATTAAAATAGAATCATTCTTAGCCGCTGAGGAGATTTCTGACGGGTGCTGTGGCTGGCAGTCTCCTCACATTTTATTCTATGCCAACCACTGGTCTGACACCCCTCTTTGCTAGCTTCTATCTCCAGCAGTCAGACTCCCCATTTTCCCCTTTCTGTCATGAAATTCACATCTTACTTTGGAAAGATCTAAACCAGAAAAACCTCTTATAGAGCAGAACAGGCCTTGGGACATGGGGAAAAGTGAGGACTACCAGGAATAACTAGAGAGAGCAAGGAGTCCGCAGAGTAGGGAAAAAAGAAAGACAACCCATACCCTAAAGAAACCACATGAAAACTTGAATAAATCCTCCCGACTTACTTTTGAATATTTACTTTAGTTGACTTTGTCTTCATCGCTAATGTTAGAAATCACGTAGCTAAGCAATCTGTTCTGAGCCTCCTGTTCTTTGCTGTAAGTACCTGTGACATGTGGGTCATGATGATGATTGCTTTTCAAGGGCTAGAAGGTTGTTTTCCTTGAATCTACTGACTTCTCTTGGGCCTATAGAGGTGTCAAAAGGGGGACTTCTCTGACATTACAAGTCTGAAAACTCCAATCACTGCTAACACCATCACGTGACCTTTGAGGAGCTAGGAAGATGGATTCTGCATGTGCAGGCCACTGGTTACTTCACCTCTCCTGCCTTTCCCCATGTCTGACAGCATCTTGCTTCTTGATCCCATAAATATCCCTGAACTCTTTCCTAGGGAAGTAGGTTTGAGGTTTGTTCTCTTTTATTTTGCCACCTTATGAATAAACTCGTGCAGGTATTTTAGTGACCAACAACACTGAGCAGCAGCAGGCAAAGAGAACTTGGTTCAGGACATTAATATCATTACTAGTAAATACTTTTGATTGTCTTTGTCTCCTTGTTTTTTGGCTTATTTTGTTTTGTTTTTATTACTCAAACTGTAGGCCTATAGCTTTGGTGATGGCCAGTATTTGATGCTTCCATTTCAGGAACCAACATTTGGGCCGAGACCTCCAGTAACCTCAGAGATAGAATCCCAGAAGCATGGTGGTCAGAGTTGTGTGAAACCGAGAGCAAAGCAGGTCTAGAAGAATGAGATCAGTGGCATGCCCAAAGCAAAGCAGCATTTTAAAAATATTTATTTAATGAGGGGAGAAAGGGAGGGCATCCTGCCACTTCAAACAAACTCCAGATGCATGCGCCACTTTGTACATCTGGCTTTACTGAGTACTAAGGGGGTCCAATCCAGTCAGGCTTTGCAAACAAGTGACATTAACCACTGAGCAATCTCTCCAGCCTGAAGCAAAGTATCTTTGAGGATGACCTTTTGAATCACTCAACTAATGCTGTAGGCAGGTCTCCCTAAATCCTACTGGATGGAACAAAGACTTTCTCAGAGGCTGAGGCAAAATTAGGTCTGAAGTAGAGTCAGTGAAATAAAATTTAAAAGATATTTGGGTTGGAAAGATGGCTCAGCACTTAACTGCAAAGCCTAGTGACCCAAGTTCGATTCTCCAGGACCCATGTAAAGCCAGATGCATAGAGTGGCACATGCATGTGGACTTCATTGGCATCGTCTAGAGGCCCTGGTGCACCCATTCTCAAATTCACTCTCTCTCTCCTTGCAAATAAATAAAATTTAAAGTAGAATCAGTGGCCTCATCTGTTAAATTAAACACTCGATGTGGTGGAGACTGTGGTATTTAGGCTCATATCTCTTTATTGAAAGCTACCCAAATCTTGCTTTCCTTCTAAGAGACATATCCCCAGTTCATTCCCCTGTGTTATGAGGGGTCATCCTTCATTCTACCAGGCAGTATCAGTTGGGAATTTCCACAGATTTGCTACATAGCAAATAGCCACAGAACCTCATTGAGGTGACCCTTAACTGCTTCTTACTCATGCTTCTAGGATCAGCTAAGGACAGCCAGACAGCTCTGCTGATCTTGGCAGGGCATGCTTGTGGCACTGTGGCTAGCTGTCAGCTGGTAAAGGCTGGTCTTGGCTAGGACCACTGGAGCCATGAGATCTGCTTTGCCCAGGACTTGGGAAGTGTCTAGGCTTGGAGCTGTCACACAGTCACTTTTGCAACATTCTGTTGGCTGAAGTATGTCACATGGTTGAGTCCAGATCCAAATAGTTAGGAAACAGCAGGAGAAACAAAAAAGTTATGTGGCAGTAAATGTATAGGGAAAGATAAAAAAAACAATGTGATTAATGAATCACATTGTCACCAGGTGATATTCCTTGCTAATTTTGACCCCCCCCCATTTGAATAAGAAAATTTTACAACTAGACGTAAGGTAAATGTATGCCTACTTGAATAATTCTATTTGCCTGTATGGCCATTAAGAATGCAGAGCTCTTGCGGAAGAGGGGGCGAAAAGAATGTTAGAGCCACAAGTTGGGGCATTATGCATAGAGACTTGGCCTATCCCCCATAACACTTGACTACCCCCACAATGCATGACCCATTGATGAGGGTCCCTTTGGAAGAGGAAGGATAGAGAGGAGGATAATGGAGTCACCATTATGAATGTAAAATTAGAATAATATAAATAAAAAATAAATTTATAAAAAGAATGCTGAGCTATATGGCCTGGGTTTGATTCCCTAGTACCCACATAAAGCCAGATGCACAAAATGGCACATGCATCTGGAGTTCGTTTGTAGTGGCTGGGGGCTCAGATGTGCCCATCTTCTCTCTTGCTCTCTATGTGTCTCTCTCCCTCTTTCTCTGCTCTCAAACAAATAAATAAAAATATTGGAAAAAATAATGCAGAACTAGGGTGATTAGGCAATAAGTAATTTACAAGAAATGTTCTGCTAAGTCTGGGGTCCTTGCAAGTCTTTCAGGGAGCCAGAAGACCGCTGTTAGTGTAGCACATACCCAATAAAAGTTGCCTCAATCTGAGCAGTGCAATTTTGTGAGCATCTCATTTCAGCGTCTCCTCAGGCTGTGGGGGGGGTGGGGTGGGTAGTGGTGGTGGTGAGATAACTTGTGGTATCCCTGCACAGCCAAGCAATGTCTCGCCTTCTTCTTCTAGTTGAATGGCAGGTTCTCATAGGCCAGGCCACAGCTGGCATTCTAGAAGGTAAGATGAGAGCTTGAGGGTTGATGGAGACATGCCGGAAGGCTTCACTTATCTTTAGAGGCAGTTATTATGCTCCTGCTTGTTTCCTGCCAGCTGCTTGGACAACTGTTGACTACTGTGGTGCATTTCCAAGAGATGCCAGGAATATTGCACAGGCCCAAGCCAAAGGAGAAGTGAAGAGCAATAGTGTAACAGTTGCTGGTAATAAAGGACACAGGGAAATGACATCCAGCTTCCTGCTCCAGCTGCAGAAGCTGTGAAACATCACCACTCATACCCCAGGGGAGGAAACCCAAGAATGAGAAAATCTGGAAAGCACCAGGCAACAAAATAAAAATGTCACCACACTGTATGGATGTGCTATAAAGAGGAGCAGACCACGGAAGTCAGGGTAAGAAAGCAGGCTGCTGTTACCTCCCACAGCTGTTCCTCCTGGGGCAGCTTTGAAGCATCAGACATAGTAAGGGCCCTTACTAATGAACAGATTTGGTGCTAGAACACTGATCTGCTAAACCTCCTGTCTGTTCATACGGTAATTTACCAAGCAGGAAAGCAAGCCTATTCCTTGGAGAAGAACACCAGGACTTTTCCATTGCACATTATCATATGTATTTTTATTTAACTCTGGATTTTCAGTGCTGGCAGCAGATGGCACTCATTCTCACTTTTGCCATTCTATTTAGAATCAAAATGTAAGTTCCCATTGGGAATTTAAAAATAAAATTCTCTGTTAAAATATAAACTTGGGAAACATAGATGAAAACAACTCTCAACTCTCATCACCCTAAGAGAAGATAAAGCCATAGGGACAGTGTTAGTGACAGAGAGCCAGGGCTCCCCATGACAACTCACAGCTGGGTATCTAGGTCTCTGAGTGGTGGTTTGAATGTGAAATGTTCCCTGTAGCCTTATGTGTTTACAATGCTTGGCCCCCAGCTGATGGCAAATTGGGAAGGTTGTGGAGGATTTAGGAGGTGAACCCTTGCTGGAGGAGGTGTCTTCCCTGAGGGTGGACCTTGAGATTGCGAGGCCAGCCCTACTGTGTGTGAAGAGCCAGCTCCCTCGGACTACTTTCTTCCTGCTGCTGTGACAAGATGTGATGCTCCTCCAGTTGTCTGCTCTACCATCCTTTTCCCTCCATGATGAAACTCTCCCAAGAAACTCTAAGCCAAAATAAACTCTTTCCTCCCATAAGCTGCTTCGGGTGGGATGTTCTGTATCAGCAGCGAGAAGGTAACTGCTACACTAGGTGGGCTAAAAGAGGCTTATTGTAGGAGATCACTGACCCATGAATTTTCAGTGGGATCAAATGTTCAGTACTTTCACTCCCCAATATTGTAGCTCCTGGCTACATTAGAAATGAGGAACTGAACTGTTAAACTTTAGCTTAATTATAGAGAGTTCAATGAATTTAATTTTGAACAGCCACATCTTTCTCTAGACTTGCATTTTATTCAGCTAGGTTCACCAGTATTTCTTGCGTCAACTTAAGCTGCCTGGAGCTTGGCTGTGCTCCATCCCCTGTGGCAGGGGCTCTGGAATGCAGGGTTGATGGAATTGGAATTGTTGTCACTTTGGACACAGCCAGACAGAGGGGGGCCAACCTTAGCATGGGAAAATTTGAGACCAAGCCTGTGGGTGCATACAGGCCAAGGTAGCCGGAATCCTAACGCAGAAAAGCTAAAAAGAGAGATTTCTAGATTTTAGAGTCTGCCCTCATTGGAATGTGTCCTTTACAGAGAGAAAAATGTGCTGGTCTTCTAAGGAAAGAGAAAAGAGGGCATTGGGAAATATGTTGTCCTCACAGCTGGAAGAGAGGAAAGGGAAAAGTGACGAGCAAGTGGCAATTAGAGATGCTAGGCAGGGCCTTCAGGAATCCAAGCCTGATGGGTCAGAAAAGCTGTTCTCTCCCATGACTTTTTCTCTGAACAAAGTAACCCCCTAGCTTCAAGATGATTCTTATGCAAATATGCATAGTGTGCTTTTGATTAAGTATCAAAACAAAACAGGGGAATTGCAGGAAAAACTTGGTCACTGCCTGAGACAAATTCTATTGTTCCTGGGCCTATGTATCCATTGAGACCAAAATTCCCATGTGACCACCCTGTGGATGAGAGGCTGAGGAGAGACCAGTCCAGTCACTCAATAAATAAGCAATGAGGGGATATGCAGCATGGGACTTTGGAAAGGAATATGATACCAGGTAGGAAAAGAATGATTCTCTTAAATTCTGGATCTTGTAGTGGTTCCAGGGCATCATCCAACGTGTTCTGTTTGAGGCTGCATTTGTGTGACAGCTGGTAGTCCAGGGTGGGGGTCATGGAACCTGTGGCTGTGAGGATAGAGATTGAAGGAGACATAGGTATGGAAGCAGTCTCTTTGATTCTTATTTATTCTCCCAAAACAATGCTGATTAATTAACATGGCTCTAAGAAACACTAACAAACTGCAGCCCTAGTCACAAAGTTCCTTAAACCATTTTGTCTCTTGTTAAAACACAATAATATTTTATTTCTAAACAACTCTCTGACCTTAGCACATGATTGAAATCTCCTTCCAAGTGAATGGGTAGAGGACTTGATAACACCGGCTGTCCATTTGCGAAAAGAGAGAAAAAGTATTGGAGTCCCAGGGAAATTTGCGGAAGAGGGGGTGGAAAGAATGTTAGAGCCATAAGTTGGGGCATTATGCACAGAGACTTGGCCTATCCCCCATCGCTCTTGACTACCCCCACAATGCGTGAACCACATTACCCATTGATGAGGGTCCCTATGGAAGAGGGAGGACAGGGAGGAGGATAATGGAGTCACCACTATGAATGTAAAATTAGAATAATATACATAAAAATAAATAAAATAAACTGTAAAAAAAAAGTGTTGGAGTCCTTCCTTCTTTCACTGCATGAGAGCTCAGCCAACCGCAGTGCTGGAGCAGTCAGCCCAAGACCATGCCCACTCCACTCAGCAACTGTTAAGTTTGGAAGGTCCAGGAACCTACCCTCGGTTTCAGTGCCCATAGGACTGACTGGAAGCTATTACACTCAGGACTATGGTTTATTCCAGAATAAAACATGAAGATCAGATAAAAGAAGTCGCTGACTGGGTAGAATCTGGGAAAGTAGTAAATGTGGTGCTTTCCTTGTTCTTGCCGTGTGGAGTCAAGATGAATTCCTCTCCCAGTGACAGAGTCGGAGGCAGGTAGACTTTTAAAATGAGACAGTGGAATGATGCCATGGAATCACTCAGCAGGGTTACATCAGCTGAAGTGCTGCCACATGGACCAGCCAGAATGTTATACCTACTTTCTTACACAAAATTTCCTTATCCTTAATGTGAAATAGATAGCTCAAACCTAGACTTCTGATTGGTCCAACAGTCATGCTCAAGCCCTGTCATCTCACAGATTATCTCCACACTTCTGCTAATAGCATGTGCCCAACCCATTCTTCCACTTTGGAAATGAGGAAAAACCCCTATACCTGACCTCTTGAACAGCAACTGGCTTTCAAGTCCCCTTTCAGCCTACAACCTGCTTTCAGCCACCAAAAGCTTTTTCTTTCACTCAATAAATCTTCATTTTATTCACTCTGTGTCCATGTACTTTAATCTTTGTGGTCATGTGACAAGGACTCAATGGTAAGAAAATCTTTAATGCCAGTCTCTATGTCCAACAATATACCCAGAATACTGCCAACCAGAGAAGCTCAGCTGAACCTTGAATTCAAAGTTTTGCTTATTTCTTAAAAAAAACAAAAACAAAAACAAAAAAAAACAAAAAACCTGAGGCTTTATTACATAGTTATTAACCAAGTGGTTGATTGTCCATGTGATTGATTTCAGCCTCTAGGCCCATTGATATGTTCTGATCCACAACCCCCATCCTAAATCACGTGGTTGGCTGAAGGTATGGTTCACCTTGACCATGAATCATCCTATTAGACCATTCAGCGTGACCCAACGGCCTCTATGAGAGGCAATAGCTTCCATGGACTCCACCTCCTTTTGCAGTCCTCCTTTTCCCTGCAAGCTCCAACTTGTCTTCCCACATCAGGAATTTAAGAGGCTGATGGAAAACTGTCTTCTGGTTTTGTAGCTCCTCCTCCCAGACTTCTACTTCTCAAGCTCCTCACATTTCCATAGGTTTAAATTCAACATCAGTCTCTTGTTTCATAATAGGATCAGTGGTCCTGCTTCCCTGACTGGTTCCTCATTGATACACACATCTACTCTCTCTGTCTCTCGTTCTGTGTGTGTGTGTATGGGGGGGGAGGTGTATGGTGACATACAATGGAGGAAATTTTCTGGTGGGAAAGTTGAGTTTCAATTTCCCCTTAGAGAATCTTATGCCATGAACTCATTGTACCCAGGACTAGGATATTCCCTGTCATACCCTGGCCCACTTGGGAACAAAACTCATCTTCACATCAGTCTTCTTAGCATGGGTCAGATAACCAGAAACATGAAAAACAATACTAAATCCTAAGGGAAAGCAGCAAAGGATTCTGAGATCAAAAACAAGATAGCTTCCAGAGGCAGCTGGGATTCCAGCTAAGATAATTTTTTCAGATTCTGGAGTTTTAAATTACATCTTGAGTTTGGTGAATGTTACCTTTAAACTTCTTCCCCAGAAATGTCTTCCTTGGGTTTTTAAACCTGTCAGAGTCTCAGTGGGAATGTGAATGAAAGTGAGGAGGAGGGAACAAGAATTTTAGATTTGCTCTGTGGATGGGTACTTAACATAAAACCATAAAATTTCACATCTCGATCATACCCTCTAAGGTTCAAGGAGCATTGTGGAAGAGTGAGGTGGAAAGAACGTTAAGAGGCAGAGGATGGGGAAGAGTGGTTTGCAATGCTGTCTTACCAACAGGTAGTGGTCATTACATTCATGACCACAGAGCAGCTATTGTTCCTTGCACAATATTGGGCCCATCAACATTCCATCACGGGTGGTGAAGGAGGGCAAAAAATTAAAAAAATAAAAACAGCCAGCAAAGAAAAAAATGGACTAATCAGAAAGAAAGAGTTCAGAAGAAGGAGACTGGGGTGTGGGAACAAGAGAAAGCAACCAAAGGGATCTATAATCAAAATGCATTTTATACCCATATGAAAATTACCAATAAAAAATTAAATAAGCCAGACAGGGTGGCACACACCTTTAATCCCAGCATGGGAGGCAGAGGTTGGAGGATCACCATGAGTTAGAGGCCACCCTGAGACTACATAGTGAATTCCAGGTCAGCCTGGGCTAAAGCAAAACTCTATCTCAAAAAACAAAAACAGCCAGGCGTGGTGGCGCATGCCTTTAATCCCAGCACTCAGGAGGCAGAGGTAGGAAGATCGCTGTGAGCTTGAGGCCACCCTGAGACTACATAGTGAATTCCAGGTCATCCTGAACTAGAATGAGACCCTACCTTGGAACACCAGAAAGAAAGAAAGAAAGAAAGAAAGAAAGAAAGAAAAAAGAAAGAAAGAAAGAAAGAAAGAAAGAAAGAAAGAAAGAGGGGGGGAGGGGGGAGGGAGGGAGGGAGGGAGGGAGGGAGGGGAGGGGGGAGGGGAGGGGGAGGGGAGGGGGAGGAGGGGAGGGGAGGGGAGGGGAGGGGAGGGGGGAGAGGAGGGAAGGGAAACAAAACAAAAATTTAAAAAATAACAGAAAAACATTCTCAAACTTCACAACTTCCTGTAAGTTAATCTTATTATTCTTGTTCCAAGAAGAGGAAAATGAATCTAAGAGATGTTAACCAAGTCTCTCAAAGCTATACAACTAACCAGTAGAAAACCCAGGACTCAGTGTAGTTCACTTGGATCATAGGCTCACACATGTTACATGCTCTTTGAGATAGATCTCCTGTGGTCACTTGCTGACCTACTTATCCAATGCTGCAAAAACAATCAATCCCAAGATCTTAGTTGCTCAGTGCAAGAAGGACAGGTGTGGGGGTTAGTTGCAGCTTGGCTGTGGGTTACCTGGGCTCAGCTGGGCCTAGATGGTCTCAGACAAAGGGTTTGGTCATCTCTGTGATGCATCTTCATTCTGGGACCAAGCCCACAGGGATAGTGACTACTGAGCCATGTTCTTCTCATGATGGATGGCAAGTACTTAAGAAGACAAGTTGAAGCTTGAGATATTAGTTAAAACATAAGGTCAGAACAGGCACACTGTCACTTTCCCCCATGTCCCATTGGCCCACAAACAACCTGATCTTTGTCAAGGAGAGTCAGAGAAGTACCCTCCTTGCACAGTGGGGGACAAAAGGAGTTAACATCTTATCATTCTTTCCTCAAGTTCTGACTCCCAGTTTCAATTTGTATCCAAAGAATTTAATTGTATCCAAAGAATGAGATGCTCCTTTTCCATTAGAACCCTCTTCAACCAGCACCAGTGTGGCCTGCCCTCAGATACCCAACTGTCAGTATAATGAAGTGACAACTGCATTCTTTATCTGCTGTTGAATAATAAACTACCTAAAACTTTGTGTCTTGACATGACAATAATCATTTATTTTTACTTGTGAATTTATACTTGGGACAAGAGCAGTGGGGAAAGCTTCTCTCTGCCCTATGTAGTATCTCTTAGAGGGGCTTGAAGGCCAGGGTGACTTGACAGCACAGGGCTATCCTCATCTGAAACTCATTTCTCTTTCTTGTGTGTCTGACAGTGGAAATTGGCTATTTTCTGGGACCTCACCTGTGAAGTACAACACTTCCATGCAACTTCTCCACTAGGCCTTAGATAGCGAGAAGGCTGAGGAGTGATTTGCTTGAGCTTCCTCCAGCAGGCTTCTTTTCAGCCAAGCAAGTGTATGAAATTTTCATGATCTACACTCAGAAGCCACAGAGCTCCACTTCTGCTGCTGTAATAGTCACAAAAACCTGCTCAAGTTCACAGGGATGGCATATGGACATATCATTAAATGAGAGAAATATGTGTAGGATAGGTTATGTCATGGTAGCTGTCCTAAAAAAATATTATCTGCCACAACTACTCATAGCAACACAAGCCATCTGATGAGATGGCATTATTATTTCTCTGGAATCAATGGAGAAAATCATATCTGAATGATAAGCAATTAATTATACTCAATTGTTCAACCATGTCCACCTCATGGGAACTGAAAAATGCCCTCTAACCCATTTGATATGTGAGTGGTCATTTTCATACCATATGGCTCCACTGATCATTAGTGACTGAACCAAGCTTGTCCCAGGTAAACCTAGAGGAAAATCAGAGTAGAACAACACAGCCCCAGCCCATGGGCTGAAGAGCTTTGGTGGGGTTATAAATGGAGGAGGCCTAAAACATCACAGACCTTTGGGGATTTTTGAAGTATTCTTGCACAATTCCCAAAAATTGATTTAGGAATAGTGAAGAGAAAGAAGACCACTATTTGTGAAGGCTAGATGTCAGATACTCTGCTATACCCTTCATATTCAACACTATCCCTTCCTGTTGGAAATGACTCCAGGCAGACATCATTGTTCACATTCATGGATGAAGGAGTCAAAGACATAGGGTTCAGTAGCCTTCTTGAGATCCTATATCTAATAAGTAGCAGAGATAGAATATGATCTCAAAACTATGTAACCAGCACAAAATCATTAATAGTTTGGAATAAGACATTGTCCACAGCATAGAGGGAAAAATATATCAATCTTATGTGTAAGCAGATGGTGGGGATGGAAATTAATGACAGTGAAGAGGGAACTTATCACCTACAAACAGCTTTTGAGAAATTCTGCTCCAGTCTAGAGGCTTGTCAAGTAATTAGTGACCTAAGATAGCTCATCACTAAAAACCAAGTGCTGCATCTGCACCATATTAACCCATCCACAAACATTAGTGATTCTGCTCCTGTGTGGAGCTGAAGTCAGGGAATGCCCAAGAGAATTCCACACATAAAGACTAAGTCTAGATCGAGCTCCTCATCTATAATTTCAAGACGTTTCATAGGTTTAGAGAGAAAAGTGTAGTAGTTACTTACTTGTTGATAGAGCAAAACACCTGACCATAAATAGCTTCTGCAAGGAAATGGTTTATTTTAGCTTAGAGCTTCAAGGGGAAAGTTCAATCATGATGAGAAAAGTATGGCAGAAGCAGACAGCCAGGCATTACACCACTGCATCAACACGGAGGAAGTAACAAGAGAAAGTTGGGTGGCAAGTAAGGCTTAGCTATAACACTCCAAGGTCCACCTCCAGTGAACATGTTTCCTCCAGCAAAGCTCCACAGCCTTCCCAAAGATGCCACCAACTGGAGGTTAAATATTCAAACACATGAAGCTATGGGGGTGCGTTCTACACTCAAACCACCATGGGCAGTGACAACTCTTGGTGCCTAGGACACACTCAAAATTGATTAAATCAGAATCCATGGGAAGAGGCCTAGAAATTATTAATTTATTTTTATTTGCTGGTTTTTAAATAAAGCAGTTATACTTTTAGACTCCTCTTCCCCATTCCATTTCTGCTGAAGGTCTTCTTCAGCAGGGTTATTGGTATTCATTATGCGGACCAAGAGGCCACAGTCAGTCTTTTCAAGGGTGGGGGAATCATGGTGCCTCAGGCTATTTCCACTCACCCTAAGGCTCTTACAATTTTTCTGCCCCCTTTTCCACAATGTTCCCTGAGCCTTAGCTGCCAGAATAGGGATCTGATTTAGTGTTTCTTTCTCTGTAGACTCTATATCTCTGTTGGTGAGGTTTGTGTGACCACAAGTGTCTGTCATCATTTCCCTGGGACTGGTTCTCAGGCTAGCCTTTCAGGGCAGTATTCATGTCACCACTTCCTCTGTAATGACAGAGGTAGAGACAAAAAGGAGAGGAGACCATCCTTCCTCTCAGTCCAGGTGTAGTGAGGCTTGCTCACTTACCATAACAGTAAGTAATAACAAAATCTCAGATCTAGTCTAAGCACTGCTGGTGGGAGAAGGGAAAGAGGGAGAGGAAAGACAGCAATCTTGAATTTTAAGTATCCAGTTTTTTTTTTTTTTATTTCCATAAAAAAGAACACATGGATAACTTCATAAGAAAGAGGTTGGGGAATCATTGTGGGGTCCTTCGGATATGCACTTGTATCTCTAACTGCTTAATTCTGGACTGAAGGCATGGTAGGATCAGGAGGCTCCCCTATTTCAGGGTGTCTGAGTCAGGAGCCTGTGTCTAGACTCCTGCATCAGGAAGATGAGGAAGTCACAGATGAATTGAGTTAGAAGATGGACTAGAGAGGGACCTGTGCATGTAAGAATTAACATGGTTATTGAAGGGGTCACAACAGATAGGAGACCCAGGAGGAATTGTGAAGCCATTGGAATTGGAAATGTTGAATGTTGGAAAAAATGACCTGTATAAGTGCTTGAGTCAAAGACAGAACTGGCGCTGTCACAGAAGTGTCCATACTCATGATGTGAGCCTGGCATACAAAAGGATAATTTATCTCAGAGGAAGCAAGCAAGATATCAGTCTGGATTAAAAAGGAATAGGTTGGGGCTGGAGAGCTGGTTTAGTGATTAAGGCACTTGCCTACAAAGCTAAAGGAACCAGGTTCAATGCACAAGGTGGTACATGCATCTGGAGTTTGTTTGAGGCAGCTGGAAGCCCTGATGTGCCCATTCTCTCACTCTGTCTATATATATGTCTCTTTCCCTATCACTATCAAATTAATTTACTAATTTAAAAAATATTTTGAAACAAAGGAATAGGTTGGATGGGCATGGTGGCACACACCTTTAATCCCAGCACTTGGGAGGCAGAAATGGGAAGATCACTGTGAGTTGGAGGCTGGCCTGGCACTACAGAGTGAATTCCAGGTCAGCCTGGACTAGTGTGAGATCCTACCTCAAAAAACAAACAAAAAGGGCTGGAGAAATGGCTTAGTGGTTAAAGTGCTTGCCTGTGGACCCTGAGGATTCTTGTTCAACTCTCCAAGTCCCATGTAAGCCAGACAAACAGTCATGCAAACATGTAATGTCTCACATGTTAATAAGGGGGTATAAGCATCTGGAGTTCAATTGCAGTGGCTGGAGGCCCTGATGTACCAACTCTCTCTCTCTCTCTCTCTCTCTCTCTCATAATAAATGTCATAATAAATGGCCAAGAAGAAGGAATAGGTCTAGAAGTAGAACAAGGAGTATCTCAGAGATGTCAAGTCATACACAGAAATATACTATCAGATATTATTAGATTGACTATTTTTTAAAGGCTAAGACAGGGCTAGAGAGATGGCTCTCACAACACACAATCCACTGAATCCAGAAAACCCAAGTTTAATCCCAAGGCCTCATACAAAAAGTCAGATGCTGTGGCAGGCTTCTGTTGGTAGGCACATTGACACAAGATGGGAGACAATTCCAGAGGCTTGAGGCAAGCCCAGAAAACAGCACAGTGAGAATCCAAAGAAAAACACTCCCTCAAATAAGATGAGGGTGAACTCAAAAGTTGTCTTCTGACCTCCACGCACGTGCCATGGCACATGCATGTGCATGCACACACACAGTAAAAAAAAATAAAGGCTAAGATGGTCCAAAATAGTTTTGACTCTGGGTCTGTAACAATTAATACTCCATAATTGCTGGAGTTGGTCATTGAAGTTCTAGTAATACCAGCTTGGCTTTTTCTGGGAACTTCAGCTTATGGTTCCCATAGAATTTAAGAAATTAATCAAGTAAGTTTTAATTTTCAGGTTTAAACACTCTTATAATGTTCTTTAATCGAGATGGCTTATGGTTTTTATAATTTTCTTCTAGTCTATCCAGTACTTACTTGGGATAGCAATAATGAATGTTTTTAAAGGGGTCTTAGAATAACTAATGAAAGTATAGCAAGCTGAAAAGCTAAAAGCTTTAGTTATTCTTGACAATTAATTAGTGTCCATTGTTTAACTGTCAGTGTAAAGGATTAAAGATCACAGACACAATGAAGTAAGTTTTGTCCCTAAGTTTATTTATTTATTTATTAGATACAGAGAGAGGGCTGGAGAGAGAGTGGTATATATATAGGAGAGAATGGGTGCACCAGGACCTCTAGCCACTGCAAATGGACTCCAGATGCATGTGCCACCTTGGGCATCTGGCTTACATGGGACCTTATCCAATAAGTGGAGGCTTTGCCCAGTGGGAAAACATACAAGTTTAGTATTTGGATAACAGTTAAACAGGTTTAAATGTCCCATTTAATAAAAAGATAAAACACTAAATTCTTATTTTAAGCCATTTTATAAACATTACTAAGCAGAACGATATTTAAGAAAACCTTATTGTTGTAAACAGAGAATCAGGAACTAGTTTTATTTTAGAGTGCTGGATTTTGACTTTATAAATTTCATAACCTTTAATAATAACCAACTTAGTTATAATCCTGTCATCTTTTTTTCAGTAAACTCTTTAAGTATATACATAACTGAATTGAAAACAGGAACTCTGGCAAATATTAGAATGCAAATATTTATTATGAAATTATTCAGAATAACCAAAAAATTAAAATAACACACACATCATAGATGAATGAGTAAACAAATGTGCCATATACATACAACAGAATATTATGTGGCCATTAAAAAAGAATGAAGGGCTGGAGAGATGGCTTAGGGGTTAAGGTTCCTGCCTCCTAACCCTAAGAACACTGGTTCCAATCTCCAGCGGTTCCAATCTCCAGGTCCCACGCTTAGCCAGATGCAGTGATGCAAGGGCACAATGCCACACTTGACCACAAGGGGGCGCACACATCTGGATTTCGTTCGCAGCAGCTGAGACATTGCTGGTGCTCCCATCTCTGTCTTCCTCTCCCTCTCTCTCTCTGTCTCTCTCTGTGTCTCTCTCCAAAAAAATAATAAAAAAATTTAAAAAAGAAAAAAAAAGAATGAAGTTCTGATATGTTCTGCAAAGTAAATGAACCCTGAAAATATACTAATTGAAATAAAGCAGACATGAGTAGAGAAAATATGCACTTTTATTTATATGAGCTATCTAGAATAGGAAAATTTTAAACAAGGAAGTTGGATAGAAATGACCAGGGCTTAGGGGCAGGAGATAATTATTGCTTAAATGGGTACAGAATTTCTCTTTTGATGACAAAAAACTTCTGGAAATAATGGTGATGGTTACCTAACACTGTAGATAAGATCAGTGCAACTAAACTGTATACTTTTAAAAATGACTAAAAGAAGACTAGGGAGATAAGTTTAGTCATTAAAACACTTGCTTTAAAAGTATGAGGACCTGAGTTTGATCCCAGAACCCACATTTTAGAAAATCTGGGCATGGTCCCAGAGCTGTGGAGGCAGAGACAGGCAGTTCCCTGGGATTCACTGGCCAGCCAATCTAGCCTAATTAAGAGAGTTCTAGGCCAACGAGAGATGTCACCTTGAAAAAAGGGGGGGTTGGGCTAAGGAGATGGCTTAGTACTTAAAGTGCTTACCACTTGAGCTGGAGTACATGAGTTTAATCCTTAGACCCCATGGTGCAAAGCAGGAAGCCATGGCAGACTTCTGTAATCCAAGCACACTGATGCTGACAGCAAGGCGGGAGGCAAAATTTCCTGGAAGCTCTTGGCAGTTACATCAGATTAGACAGTAGAGTGTGAAGCCAAAGTGTGAAACCCTGCATCAAATAAGGCAGAAGGGCAAGGTTGACCCAAAAGCTGTCCTCTGACCTCTACACATGAGTGGTAGCATGCACATACTGGTACTCATGAATGAATGAACACATATACACATAACACACACACACATAAATAAATAATTTTTTTAACAAAAATGTGGATGGCACTTAAGGAACAACAACCAAAGTTTTCTTCTGGCTCCTCTATACATGTGCCTACAAATGTACATGCACACACAAACAAAAATGAAATAAATGATTTAAAAGCAAATATTATGTGATATGTATTTTCCCAGAATGAAGAAAAGAAGACAGGATTGACTGATGCATGGATGAATTGTAAAGGGGAAAAGAAAATGATCCATGCATTCTCATTGGCCTCCACAGAATCAAAGGGGTTCTTCTTGAGTGAGGAGAGGAAAATAAGGACTATGAAGGCCCCTCTGGAAATTTCTCTCCTCTTCATAGTTTTCAACATTTAGCTCTGTTTTTGCTGTAAACTACTTTAAAATGGCAGAGACTTGTGTAGGGAAAGGGAAGTATATAATTACATATGTTGAAGCATGTGCTGGTTAAATCTTTTTAATGGGAAATCTGCTCAGCTTAGTCGTGTGTTTGTAACATGAAGCTAGTAACAGAAGTAGGATACTTGAGCAAGGTGGAAGAAATTGGTCTTTGAATTGATCAGATGGAGAGAGACCAGTTCATGTTGGACTAATTGTTGACACAATTTCCCATAGTGCCATGTATGTTTTGAAAGGGTAGAAGAAGGATGACTAACTGATTTATGTGTTTAATTTACCTAGATGCTTAGAAGGCGACTGTCTGCACTCTGAACACAGGGAAATTGATTAAAATAACAATTGTTGGAAGTAAAACCCCTAGCACTAAGCAAAGAAGATGTTTTCCACTCTTGAAATTAGAATCATGGTCCCAGCTTCCCAAAGTCATCTCCTTTACCATTAGAGGCCCATGCAGAATTTTCAAGGTTAACAAGACCTGATGTTAGCTAACAACTTCAGCTGGAAAACTAACAAATACTGTAGAGTCCAAAGTTCAAAGAAAATTCTGCCTTGCTTCTGTCATAGGGACTCTACTTAGGTAAATACATTTTTGATCAAATAAAATTTCTTAAAGGTTTATTATAGTGGTGGTGGGTAACAGAAAGGTATGTTTGGATTCTTTATGGAGCTGAGGGAACAGGAGTCATAGGGAATGACTGGAGCGGAGGATGATTTTGGTTTGGTAGGTGATATTGGGCAGTGGAAGGACACAGCCAACAGGTCTTATCACTTATTAACTTCTGTGACCTTGTTGCTTTTCCTCTCTGAACCACAGCTTTTCTGCCTGCACAGTAGGGATACAGACAATATCTTCCACATAGTGTTGCACACATGTAAGGGACACATGCATAGAGGACTGGCATAGAGGGAAATCTTTTCATGTGGTCAGCTTGATGGCTGTTTCTGGGGAACAGAGCTGATCAGTCAGGAGGGAGAGAAAGGGAAGTCACACTGGAATGAGAACCACATCAACTGACTAGGCAGAAATCAGAAAGGAAAGGGGGCTTGTTCTGTTTCCTCTTCAACTGTTCTGGTACAACTCAATCCCAACATTAAATACCTGGAGTTTGCACACACACACACACACACACACATACACACACACACACACACACACACACGTGCGTGCATGCACGAAGAACAGTCATCAACATGACTGCACTCCTTTTCACTGCCAACTATACTTCAAGGTCCCCAGGTCACTTCAAAAGCTATGAGTATCTTTTTGATAAAACTGCAATTAAAAGAGAGACTAATGGAGAGAAGGAGGGGATATGATGGAGATTGGAGTTCTAAAGTGGAATGGGGGGAGGGGAGGGAAATATATGTTTTTTGTATGTAAGTATAGAAGGTGTCAATAAAAAAATAATAATTAAAAAAAGCTGCAATTAGCCAGCTGTGGTGGTGCATGCCTTTAATCCCAGCACTGGGGAGGCAGAGGTAGAAGAATCACTGTGAGTTTGAGGCCAGCCTCAGACTACATAGTGAATTCCAGGTCATTCTGGGCCAGAGCAAAATCCTACCTCAAAAAACAAACAAAAAAAAAAAAACCCACTGTAATTCTAAGTACAGAGCTATGCTCACCATGCTCACACCATATACCAACACAGATAGGTACACAGCTTTTGGTAAGGATCCCCACATTTATAACCAATTGATCTGAAGTGTATATTGTTGTGGTAGTTTGAATGAAATGTTCCCTTGGGCTCATGCTGGATCCCCAGCTGGAGGCAGTTTGGGCAAGTTGTAGGGCCTTTGGCAGGTGGACACTTGCTAGAGGAGGTGAGTCACTGGGAGCAGGCTCTGGGGTAATACAGCCCAGCTCCCAGCCCGGGACTCAGACTACGTTCTTCCACTGCTGTGAAGATGTGATGCCCCGCTGGCTCTGCACTGGGTGTGCTTTCCCTGCCATGATGAAACTTCTCTTCAAAACTATAAGCCAGAGTAAACCTTTTCCTTCCATCAGCTACTTCTGGTTGGGTGTTTAGGCCTATCATGAGAAGGTACCTGCTACAGGTAAGTAGAAGCCACTACATCATTCGGTCACTGTGTGTTCCACAGGTGATTGACAAAATTGATGGAAGCATGATCAGTGCTGTGGCAGGGTGAGGGGTCTGCAGGTCCTCTCAAATGGACCCTGTCAGCTACTTATTGTGCCTGTGTGCAGTGGAGGACAATACAGGCCCAGTTATGCTTATTTCATTCATTTGGAAAAAATTTATTAAAGGTATAACTCACATGCTTTAAATTTGGAAAATTTTAACTTCACAGCTCAGTGTACTTTTCCACACGTAGGCCTGTGTAACTTTCTTCTCTCAATAAACAGCTAGCTTAAGATTTTGGGGGCACCCCAAAAGGTCTCTCAAATTCTTTCAGCTAATATCCTACAAACAAAACATATATAGATAGATAGATAGATAGATAGATAGATAGATAGATAGATAGTTTTTTGTTTTGTTTTGTTTTGTTTTTTTTTTTTTTTTTTTCTTTTCAAGATAGGGTCTCAGTCTAGCCCAGGCTGACCTGGAATTCACTATATGGTCTCAGGCTGGCCTCAAACTCATAATGATCCTCCTACCTGCTGGGATTACAGGAGTGTGCCACTCCCGACCCAAAAACCACTCTTTTAACTGCTTGTACTTGAACTTGATATATGTGAATATCAAGCATGTGCTCTGGCAAGCTAGTGTGTGTGTGTGTGTGTGTGTGTGTGTGTGTGTGTTGCTGAGGGTAAAACCCAGGGTTTAGTATGCTGGGCAAGATTCTAGTACTGATCTATACCTCAGTCCATGAAGTATGTTTTTCTGCTTGTACATTATTTTTTAGCCGGGCATGGTGGTGTCTTGATGTGTGAATATTTTGTGTTGTGCTACTGAAAGTATGCTAGTGTGTGTGTGTGTGTGTGTGTGTGTGTGTGTGTGTTGCTGAGGGTAAAACCCAGGGTTTAGTATGCTGGGCAAGATTCTAGTACTGATCTATACCTCAGTCCATGAAGTATGTTTTTCTTTTTTATGAATGAATGGCTTCTTTTGCTAAACATTTATCTGAGCAATAGTACATTATTTTTTAGCCGGGCATGGTGGTGCATGCCTTTAATCCCAGCACTTGGGAGGCAGAGGTAGGAGGATTGCTGTGAGTTCAAGGCCACCCTGAGACTACATAGTGAATTCCAGGTCAGCCTGAGCTAGAGTGAGACCCTACCTCAAAAAAAAAAAAAAAAAAAAAAAAAAAAAACTACATTATTTTTTATTCTCATGTAGTGGCCTGTAGAAGCATGAATATATCCCAGTTTTCTGATTTGTATTATTATTGATCAATGTTTGGATTGTTTCCACCTTTACATATTATCCACAATGGTGTTATAGACATTTCTGTCCGTGTTTCTGGTGAAAATAGTCAGGAATCATAAGATAGTTGTGTTTAATTTACTAAGAAAACATATTTCAGTTTTTGAAGTGTTTGTACCAATTCTTTTTGTTTGTTTGTTTGTTTGTTTTGTTTTTCAAGGTAGGGTCTCACTTTAGCTCAGGCTGACCTGGAATTCACTATGTAGTCTCAGGGTGGCCTTGAACTCATGATGATCCTCCTACCTCCTGAGTGCTGGGATTAAAGACGTGTGCCACTACACCCAGTTTGTACCAAATTTTAGTCTCAATAAAAATGGAAATTCTAACTGCCCTACATTTGCTATTTTCAGTCTTTTATTTTAGTCATTCTGTATTCTATTGGATATACATTGAAGTTTTAATTTGTGTTTCCTTTTAAATTTTTAAAAAATGTTTGCTAAATTCTGATGGTAAGAATTAGTACAATAAACAAAATAACTTAATTAATTTTGTTGTGTTTAAATTTTTGCTCTCTTAGATTTGTAAAGCAGCACTTCATGGATTGAATGAGATCATCTATTACTCACCTTTGAAAAGCAGCAATTAAAGTAATGGACTCCAGTAGACATTAGCATCCCCATCCCTTTCAAAGCTCTCAGTCTCCTCTTGGTATCTAGACCTTTGAAAATCTTAGGGGTTTGTTTTCCTGCCACCTATACTATAGATAAAGTTGTTCTTTCTAGATTTGAAATGTATATTCTTTAAATGCTCAACATAGCAAGAAGGATTATTAAAAATGACCCAACTGATTCCTGCTGAAGAGAAAATCTTTGTCATTTTTAATAAATCACCTATTTGATTTTAGAATATATATATGTATATCTTATGCTAGGAACAAAAATAACATGTGATCTTTAATAATTATTTACTTGATCCATGAGTTCATACAATGTAATTTAAATAATTTTAGATTTTTTCTGAAGGGGCCATCTGTTTGGTATTCTAAAGTATCAATTCATGTAACAACTGGGTCAGTGCCTGGCATACAATAGGAACATAATAAGATTTTATTAAATGAATGAATTAAAGCTGCTCCTTTTTATCTATGCTCAGTATCTATCATAGAGCTCTGTAAGTAAGAGATGACTCAGAAATGTTTGTAAAGGGCAAAAAGAAAAGCTCTAAAGAAAGAAGATTGGACATCACAGAATTCCCCTTACATATGGTAGATCTTTATTTTCATAACACACTCCCCACAATGGCCAAACTTCCAAGGTTGTTGCACAGACCCCTCATTCAACATGCTCAAAACCAAGCTGGTGATGCAGAGATTGTAGTGGTTTGAAGGTGAAATGTCCCCCATAGCCTCCTGTGTTTCTGATTAAGCCGCATACTTGATCCCCTTTGGGATGGAGCCTCAGGAACCTTGCTGAAGGAGGTGTGTCACTGGAGGTGGGGCTTGGATTTTATAATCTAGTCCTCCTTGCCAGTGCTAGGAGCTCACACTCTACTGTCTCTGCTGTTGATATGATGAAATGTGACACCCAGCTGTCTGCTCTGCCATGTTTCCTCCACTATAATGAAACTTCCCCTATAAACTATAAGCCTTTTCCTTCCATAAGCAGCTTCTGGCTGGGTGTTTTGTCTCACCAATGAGAAGGTAACTGCTACATAGATCTGCTGCCAATATTCAAGTCTTAATCTTGCATCCACAAACCAGCACTCTTCAGAAACCAGAAATTAGGAGGAATCCTCAACTCTCTATTCCTTACCACCTACCTATTCACAAATTATTTTATTCAAATAATACATTGAGAATCTTTTATATACTTGACCCTGTTTTTAAATATCAAGCACATGCATTTTCAACCACCTCACCTTGAAATGCACTTGAACTCTGATGGTTCAAGAATAATAGGTTGTAACTATTATGATCTTGACTTTTTTAAGCAACAACCTATCCTTGGAGACATTGCAGACTTGAGAACAAAGGTTATAAACTTCACTGCACAGCTTAATTGCCCATTCATAGAGGATGAGTCAGGGATGACTCACTCAATAACCATTTTTATTGAACCAGTCTGTCTAGCTGAGAGAAATATCTTCATTCACAAAATTTTTCTCTTTCTTACCACTGCAGTAAAGAAACAGCATATATTTAATCAAGTTTCTCAATTGTGGGAGGTCTCATAACTCAATTAGAGCTGGTGTTTGGTATGGATCAAGAGGGCTGGCAAGAGGTCATTCATGTATATGCATGAAGCCATGGAACACAGTGACCCAGGGGAAGGATGAGAGAATGTAATTCAGACCTGAAATCTCACTTTAGGGCAATGTCAGTGTCAAACTCTGGACACTGTGGAATTATAATAGAATGGAATATCATTAAAAATTCATTCAAATTCATAATCATTTGATGAGTGGTCAGTATTGATATAGCAAATGCCAAGTGTTCCATAGCTTAGAAATACCCGACTCTCCAAAGACCTACATGTACAATTTTAATTTGTATCTTTTATCTGAAGTCTCCTCCACACTTTGTCTCTCCCACCTCCTCTGCAGCTCCAGACAGCAAAAAAGGTGCAAATATTTCCCTGGTCTGATATTTATTTTTAAATAATCTCTTTTCTATCTCTTGTTTCCACTCATAGCCAGTGAATTTTATATCAAATAACACATTTCTCACTTGTAAATACATCTTCTTCTTCCTTGTTCTTTCTTTCTTCCTTTTCTCTTTTGCATTTTCCCCCACTCCCTGTGGTCTAAATGTCAGCCAAGAACAACTTTAACCAAGGTGGATATGAGTAATGCTTGGACCACACTTCAAGAAAATACACATGTATAATGATACTTATCTATGTCCAGACACTATAAAATTCTTTGTTGACTTTAATTTCCTCATCTAATAAGTATTCATGTTATCAGTCTTTTGCATTCAAGACCAAAATAAAAGCTTTGGTCATTATATAATATTAGCATTTGGTGTTCTTTCTGAATATTGAAAGAGGGTAACATTATAGTTTGAATATGAATTTCAACCTCATTGAGTGATTTTCTGGGATACAGTGACATTGAGAATGTTAATACTGACCTGGCCATGGTGACACACTCCTGCAATTACAACACTCAAGAGGTTGAGGTAGGAGGGCTGTGAGTTTGAGGCCAGATTGGGCTACATAACAAGACTGTCAAAAAAAATTTTTTTTAACTACAAGAAAAAAAATTCAACAAGACTTCTCATCAAATCTAAAACGCTCTTTTTGGAAGCCATCTAAAACTTGAGATTTCCAAGTCTGAAAGTGTCATCGTGTCTGGATCTACAAGGCTGTGTAGTTTATACACAGGCACTGACCAGAATTGTGGGAGAACAAGCAGTGAAGTTTTGCATGCATAGCCAATTTTTATAGGTAGGTTTATTAGTTACTTTCTCATTGCTATGATAAAGTACCTGAAAAGAAGCAACTTAAAGAAAGAAAGAACTAGTTCCAGGAGTACTGTCCTTCATGGTGGGGAAGGCAAGGCAGCAGGAACTTGAGGGAGCACATTCAGCAGCCCACAGTGAGGAAGCAAAGGTGATCAATTGAATCCTGCTGCTCAGCTCACTTTCTACTTTTTATTCAGTTCAAGACCACAGCCCATGGAAAGATGCTACCCAAAGTTAAGATCTTCCAACCTCAATTAATCTAATCTGGAAAACCCTCATAGACATTCCTAGAGATTTGTTTCCATAGTGATTGTAAGTCTCATCAATTTGACAAGATTACCCATTCACGTGTGTGTGTGTGTGTGTGTGTGTGTGTGTGTGTGTGTGTTTAAGAAGTGAGAGTGCTAAAACAGATGGTTACTTTCTTGACCCTTAGCCACTTTAGGAGTCAGTATGTGGGAGATAGTTTTCAAGCTGGCTGAACAGAGACTAGGAGGTTGAGGGAGACACAGGTACATGAGAAAGCCCCCTCTGTCCTAACGCTCCCAACAGTATACAGTGCCAATTAAAAAAATAAACCAAGGAGGAGTGTCTCCAGGGATGATCACGGTAACAGAGGTGGCTATACCAGGCTCACAGTTGTATCCTTTCCCTAGATTCCCACAGCTAAGATATGTGCTACTACAGCTTACATCTTCAATGTACCTCATACAGATTTTGTCCCAGGACAGCACTCTCAGAAGGTGATGGTGCCTGGAAGAGATGACGCCTAGTGGGAAACCTTTAGATGGAAATTTAAGGGGAACCTTAAAGGGCATGTTCTTGAAGGGGATTGTGGGATCCCAGTCCCCTCCTTGACCTTTTCTGCTTTCTGGACATGAGGTGAGTGGTTTTCCTTGGTCGTTGCTCCAATCATGATGTGGCCTCAACACACTTGCACCTATGGACAGGAACCTCTAAGACTGAACAAAAATAAATTATTTATTTTTATAAATTGGTTATCTCAGTTATTTTATAAGTGATGGGAACCTAGCCCATGTGCACATTACAGAATACAGATTTCCAGTTCCTAAAATGGAACACACTGGAAATCCTAACTCATATCCCTCCTATGCCTTCTGAACTCAAATTTCAGTTTTTCTGAGTCAACCAACTATTTGTATAATTTAATTATCTGAATTTACCACCAACTTACAGCCAAATCATGTCATTTATTTATTAAAAATTATTTTCTGTAGTCATATCCAGTGATTCCTGTTCTCTCTCTTGTCTATTTTCTTTCCATTTGAATCTGAGGCACTATGTAGGTAATGCATTACCTTTACTTATAGATAAGGGTGTTGGGGTTTATAGATCTTAAGGAACTGGTCTTATAGATAATATTGGAATAAGACTTGACCCAAGTTTTCTGACCCCAGAGCCTTGAGCTAACCATCATGCCATACAACCTCTCCAACAAAGAGAACAATAATGTGTCAGTTACTTTCTCATTGCTGTGAGCAAATACCTGACCAGAAGCAATTTATGGAAGAGAAGGGTATAAATGTCCTTAAAGTTTCAAGGGGACATTTTATGACAGGGAAGGCACAGAGCAGGAGTAGGAAACCAGCTTGTCACATTAGCAGACAGTAAGCTCAGAACAAACAGAAAGTGGAGCCAGGATATAAAACTTCAAGCTCCACCCCAGGTAAACAACTTCCTCCAGCAAGGCTCTACCTCCTGAAGGTTCCACAATTAGCAAATAGTGTCACCAGCTGGGCTTAAGTGCTCAAACACATGAGTCTATGAGGGATGTTTTACATTACAAACATAAGTAGCCTATGTCTTATAGTGACATTGACAGGATTAAATGAAATGATCTAGGTTCAGTATCTGGAATATAGTAAGATGTAAATGTTAGTAATGATAATGAGTGAGATGTACCATCCAGTGAGTTGTTGGCCAGGGAGGTCCCTGTTGCCCCCAAAACATTACAGGCTCTTGCCAAGGCCCTTGGTTTCCCATGAGAAACAGATGGTAAGACCCTATTGCTGAAGACCTCACTTGCCTGAGCAGCAAGGACACTGAGAAATCAAGCTGGTGCTGAGCAGAAAACCTTCTCCTTGTAGACCAGCCAACTGAAATCTGGGGAAAAAAAAACCTGCACTGCATGCAGCCCTATGGGAGACAAAAGTCATCAGTGGTGAAAGCAGTGGACGCTGGAATCCTCAAGTCTGGCCAGACAGGCCAAATGACCGAATGGGTGCAATAGTGGCATGTCTGTTCTGGGGGAAACCAACTGCTCTCTAATTGGACTGAAGGCCCTCTCTATGGGAGGGAATACATGCCTTGTACTGAAAAATCTAATCAAAAGTCTATGGCAGGGGAGGTCATGAGCCTTAGGGGTATAAAGCCTGCTCTTGTTGGTCTAAATGTATATATTATTCCCACCAAACTTCCCTGAAGGCACTACACTTAATGTTCATATTCATATATTAATGCTACTTTCACTTCTGGTTAGAGAAGCTTCTCTTTTCATATGGCAATGACCACTGGGATGACCCAAAAGGCAATGTAGTGCTGAGAAGAAGGACTGGAGGAGTGTCCAGCACTGAAACATCTCTGTCACACCCTCCAAGGCTCAGAGTCCATTGCAGAAGAGGTGGTGGAAAGAATGTAAGAGCCAAAGGAAGGGTAGGACTGCTTACAATGCAACTGTGCAGACAGAAATTAGCCTCAATATCCATGACTTCGTAATGCCTAGCAATACCTTCACAAGACCCTCATAATAGGAGAAAAAGATAATGACATCAAATTAAAAAAGAGACTAATGGAGAGAGGGGGATATGATGGACAGTGGAGTTCTGAAGGGGAGTAGGGGGAGGAGAGGGAAATATCATATAAGTATAGAAGTTATAAGTATAGAAGTATACTTATAAGTATAGAAGTTGTCGATAAAAATAAATAAAATAAAAAATACAAAACTTAAACAGGTGTGGTGGCACACTCCTTTAATCCCAGCACTCTGGAGGCAGAGGTAGGAGGATCGCTGTGAGTTCAAGACCATCCTGAGACTGCATAGTAAATTCTAGGTCAGCCTGAGCTAGAGTGAGACCCTACCTCAAAAAAAAAAAAAAAAAAAAAAAAAAAAAACAAGGCTGGAGAGATGGCTTAGTGATTAAGGCACTTGCCTGTGAAGCCTAAGGATCCAGATTCTATTCTCCAGGCCCCACATGCATCTAGAACTTATTTGCACTGGCTAGAGTGTCTAGTGCACCCATTCTCTCTCTGTGTCTTAAATAAATAAATAAGAAAAAATATTTTTAAAACTTGCTTATAGTATACTCAAGGTCTCTGGCACTAGGCCGGGGCTCTGACACTTAAAAATAATGAGAGTAGTTCAAGATAAGGTATATAAATTCTGAACCACCAAGAATCGGAGTGCAGGCTTTGGAAGAGATTCCCCTGGGCCCATGCTGGAGTGAAAATAAACTTTTATTCTGATTCTCAAAAAAGAAAGAAAGAAAGAAAGAAAGAAAGAAAGAAAGAAAGAAAGAAAGAAAGAAAGAAAGAAAGAAAGAAAGAAAGTTGAATGACATTGTAGCTAAGAACTGGAATCAACTCAGATTCCCATCATTGGATGAATGGATAATGAAGTTGTGGTACATTTACACAATGGGCTTCTACTCAGCAGTAAGAAAAAATGATACAACAAAATTTGTAGAAAAATGGACAGACTTGGAACAGAGCATACCCAGTGAACTCACACAATCACAGAAAGACAAACGCTGCGTGGAGTCACTTCTCTGTGGTTCCTAACCTTGTGCTGTTCAAGTTGCTGTCATACCTGATAGGAAACTCAAGGCCCAGACAGGAATGGAAGAGTTGGGGAGGGGGAAGGGGAAGAGGAGCAGGAAGGGAGGAGGTAAAACAAACACAAAATTAAACCCAAACTGAGCTGATACCATTGAAACCTTTATCCTTGGAGATAGCTTAAAAGATATCATTAAAAGGAGATTAAAAGGAGTAAGGGGGGGAGCACCTGCAAAGTGGGACTTTGGTGAGGGAGGGATGAAGCCTAAGTTTAAAAGGATTTTTTTTCTGTCTCTGACCTGTAACTCCCAGTACCAGAGATTGGTTGCTACCCACATTGAGCTGTTGATCAGAGGGACCTATGAGGTCTCCAAATCAAGACAGCTTTCTGTCAAAGCACTTGACTACCTGCCTGAGGCAAAAGCTAAGACCCTATTGCTGAAGATACTGTATGCTGCTAATGCAGAGCACAGAGAGACCTGGCTGGAACTCAGAAGAAAGCCAGTCCCCAGACAGTTAGCCTGTCTAGTGCTGCAAAGCATTACATAAGCAACTAAGAGAAAGTGGCCAACAATGGTCTGAGCGACCAGAGGTCTAATCTACTCAGAAGCAAACACGCTGACACAATGTACATGCCTGTGCAATAGTGGCACACAGCCTCAGTGGGAAACCAATAATTTTCTGATTGGCTAAGAGATCCTCTCAGTGTAAAGGAACCCATATCTGGAATTGGGAACCAGGTCAGAATCCTATGGAGATTATGTGCTCCAGTGTCAAGCTCTCACTAGTCTTTAGCTAAAAGAGGGGTTACATACATCAAATTCTCCCTAAATTAATAATGCTTATACCATTTAATTGATTCTGTCTTCACTCTCTGTTGGAGAATCTGTTCTTCATTTTCAGAAGGTGGCGAGTCCAAAGGAGATAAACTACCCCTCACACTTCCTCCAAGCTACAGGTGAATCCACAGAGCAATGGGAAGATGAGCATGAGTGCTACTTCCATTCTGTTCCTGATAACCAGTGCCAGGGTATAGGAGACAGACCCTGAGGATACTCAACACCTACCAAAGCACAGATCCAGAGGCTCCTAAGAGCTTATCACTGGAGTAGATTTAAAACTCACCCACCACGGCTCAGGGAATTTTACAGAGGAGAGGACAGATAGATTGTAAGAGCCACAGGTTGAGACATCATGCTCAGAGGCATTCCCTCCCCCCCAAAAATAACTGACTACTGTTCCAACAATGCATAAACTACAACCCCATGGGGAATACCTGCAACCTTACTAAGGAGCATCCTTAACAGAATGGGGGCAGGGACAAGGGAAAAGAGGTTACCAACACATGATGTAGCCATAAGAAACATCTTATCAATAATAATAATAAACACCAAAAAAGTTGAATGAGAACAAAGAAGAGGAGAGAGGAGGAAGAGAGACATCAAATATTTTCATCTTTCTCCCTCTCTCAAGAATAGTGGGCTGGAGAGATGGCTTAGCATTTAAAGGCACTTGCTTGCAAAGCCTGAAGGCCTGGGTACAATTCCCCAGTACCCACATAAAGACAGATGCACAAAGTGGTATATTCATCTGGAGCTCATTTACAGTTGCAGGAGCTCCTGGTGGGCCCATATTCACTTACTCTCTATCTCTCTAATAAATAAATAAAATAAAAAATTCTTGAAGAATAATCTCAAGCACTTAGTTATCGTGTGGGTAGTGCCCCAGCAAACAGAGTTCCAAGGGGTGTGGAGAATAGTTTGGAGAGTAGGAGAGAAAGTTTGAGGAGGGATTGCTTTTTGAGTTTGAGATGTCACATTACTTGTCTCCTTGTTCTCAACAGGAATTCCAAGGACTATTTAGCCCTGCGACTTTGGAAGCACATCAGAATAAAATCAAGAAGTGCTTTCTCTCTCCTTCATGACATACACATCTTCATATCTCTAACTCCCTGACTATAAAATGGAGATTTTTATTCAACAAGCATGTACATAGTCCTAGGCCCTATTCTATTCATTTTTACTAATTTTTGCTTATTTTTATTTATTTATTTGAGAGCAACAGACAGAGAGAGAAAGATGCAGAGAGAGAGAGAGAATGGGCACACCAGGGCTTCCAGCCACTGCAAAAGAACTCCAGATGCATGTGCCAATTTGTGCATCTGGCTTACATGGGTACTGGGGAATCGAGCCTTGAACTGGGGTCCTTAGGCTTCACAGGCAAGCACTTAACTGCTAAGCCACCTCTCCAGCCCTCAACTCATATACTCTTTTTTGTTGTTGTTGTTTGTTTGTTTTGAGATAGGGTCTCACTGTAGCCCAGGCTGACCTGGAATTCACTCTGAAGTTTCAGGGTGTCCTTGAACTCACGGTGATCCTCCTACCTCTGTCTCCTGAGTGCTGGGATTAAAGGCGTGCGCCACCACACCTGGAATAGCTCATATACTCTTTAGTGAACCCTTCAGTTTTGCAGATGAGGAACCTGAAGCACAGTTAAAGTAATTTGACCAAGGTCATCTGCTTATATGGAAATCTGTAGACCTTTGTAAGTTCCCTATGCTGAATACAAATTTGACTATAGAATGTTCCCAGTAAAATGTCTGTTCATGTCATTTTTACCTTTTTCTACCTTTCCAGCAATCTGCTGATCTAAGCCATACTTTACTCACTGTGCAACACTATGTTAACACAGCACACATGCCTTATTTAACCTGAGTACTGTGCAAATCCTCACTTACCTCCCTAAAAAATAGCACAGTTGGACATTGTTTAGCAACATGTTTCCTCCACTAGATTGATCATCATTGTCTTAACTCAAGGTAGTATGGGTGAGCCTGGACTCTCCACCACCTGAACCCACTTTCTATCCATTATTCTGTCCATCTGTCAGTTCACGGCCTTATAAGAGCTCAGAGAAGGAAGAGAGTTTTGTGGGGTAGGTACATCTTCTGCATCTCCTTTGAGGAACTTAGACTTCAGCACTGTTTTGAAATGTGGGTCAGATTCAGGCAAGTAGAGATTCTAAAAGAGGTTATTTCTAATTTTGAAAAAGTTAAGAAAGGATGTAGTGGCAAAAATTTCATAGCAATATAAGACTCTTTTACAGATCTAGGAATGGTGTCATGGCTACACTAGAACTCAAGACACAAGAGAAGAATGAGTCAAGTTCCTAGACAAAGTGGCACCTCATTACAGTCACAAGATGAAAGGGAGACTGTGCACTAGGGTCCCAGGACTAGGGTGAAACACAAGATTTAGGAGCAGGGCAATTGAGCGCTCCAGAGTTTCTGCTCAAACAATGTCAACCCTTTTTTTTCAGTTGTAGAACCTTTTACTTTAGCCAATACTGCTCTACAAATATGGTCATTCTAAACAAAAGGTTATGATGCATAAGAAGTCAAGAAGAAAAAGAAATGTTCTACTAAGAAACAAAATAGTCAATATCAGCATTGTTACACATGACACAAATATCAAAATTATCAAACAGAATCTAAAATAATAATGTGTAATACATTAAGCCTTCTAATGGAAAAGTTGGATGACATGCAAGATCAGTTATGAACTTTCCACAAAGATGGAAATACAGAGATAAGACAAAATAAAAACCCTACTTACAAGACTCAGTAACAAAGATGAAGAATCTTTTGATTGGTTCATCAGTAAGTTCAGTTGACAAAACAATCTATTAATTTGAAGATATGGCAACATAATTACCCTAGTGAACACAAAAAGAAAAGCCAGTGGTTCCAGGACTGAGGCTTAGAAGACTTTGACCATAAAAGGCCATCAGGAAAGGTTTGGGAGACAATGGAATGGCTTTAGAATCATGACTGAAAGTAAATGTGGCTCTGTGCATTTATAAAGAACAGTGGGCCAAAAAAATGATTTTTTTGTAAATTAAAAAAAGAAAGGCTCTTACAATCTTTTGACCTTTCTTGTTTTTAATTTACAAAGAAGATCACTGTATTGGAATCAGGGCAGGGGACAGGGGATATAAGAGGACAACCTGAAGGGAATATGACAAATATGCAAACATGCAGTGTGTACATACAGCAAAGTTCATAATAAATTTTTAAAGAAAGGGGGTGGGACTGGAGAGATGGCTCAGCAGTTAAAGGCGCTTGCTTGCTTACCAAGCCTGAAAGCACAGTGATCAGGGTTTGATTTCCCTAGTACCTACATAAAGTCAGATGCACAAAGTTTGCAGTAACTGGAGGGCCTGGCATGTCCATATTCTCTCTCTCTCTCCCATATGTATATATAAATAAAATATTTTTAAAGAAAGAGAAAATAATTCCAGTTCCAGTAATTATCAAATCAGTATCTCTGGGATTATGACTAATGATCAAACAGGTAATATACAGGCAACATAGACAAACTCTGCTAGAACTAATGCCAATCTTCTCCTTTGGCAACCTGGTGGAGTGAACTAAATGTTATCTAAGGTTTGACCCAAGTAGCAATACAAAGGAAATCAATTATGTTATGATATAGTCATCAAAATACTTTTAAGTGTTTGCTTCCTTGTTAACTTCAATAAATGGTGCTTTCAAATAGTATTGGAGAAGGTCCAACTTATTTTTTCACTCTATCTTTCCATCTTGGATTGACATCTTTCATAAAAGAAAATGTGATATAAAGGCAGAAAGGAGGCTCCAGGGCAGTGGTAATGGGAGAGGGAAAAGGGAAACAACAAAATAAACTTTGTTCTCTATCATGGGCACTGGTGAACTGCCAGTTGGGCTGCGACCTGTATCTTGGTTCAGACACTCAGATTCCCCTGGGATTCCCTCTTTCCCTACCATGGACACCAATAATCTATTTTGTCTGGTACCTATGTGTGATTTCAGATACAGCTGTGTCTGAATTGAGATTGTCTCACCTGCCCCACCCACAAAGTAGGACATGTACCACTCATGAAGCAGAGGAAAGACAAGCAAACCCAAAGAAACACCAAGAATGGTTCCAAGCACTGTCTTACCACAGGCACTGCAGAAAGATGGGCATTGCCAGATGGGTTAGTCTCAACATAAAATGGGTAACATGAAAAGCCAAGCCAACATGTCTCTTCCAAGAACTACCAATCCTGTAGTAGAGAGAATAACAGGCCTTGAAGACAAAGAAGAGGAATTGTATCTTAGTCAAAAACAATAAGAAATTCAAAAAATATATATGAGCTGAACATGAGAGTTACATGGGACACTATAAAAAAGCCAAATTTTGAAGTTATGGGCATAGAAGGAGAAGAACTTCAAGCCAATGGCATAGAAAATATTTTAATAGAATTACAGAGAAAAATTCTATAAATCTAGGAAAAGAGATGCCCATATAAATAAAAAAGGCATACAGAACACAAAATAGGCAGGAGCAAACAAAGAAACTCTCCATGTCATATTATAATGAAAATACTAAATACACAGAATAAAGAAAGGATACTGAAAACTACAAGAAAGAAACTTATAGTCACATACAAAGCCAAACCCATCAGAATAACAGCCAGTTTTTTAATAGAAACTCTAAAACCCAAAAGGGCTTAGACTGATGTATTTCAAGTATTGAAAGACCACAGATACTAACCTAAACAGTTATACCTGGTAAAATTATCACACATAATATGATAAATAAAACCTTTTCATGGTAAAAGCAGGCCAAAGGAACTTATGAGCACTAAGCCAGCTCTGAGGAGGATATTTCTGGTAGTTTGAATGTAAAATGTTCCCATAGCTCGAGGCATTGGTGCTTAAGTTTCCTAGTTAGTCCTAAGCTTGGAGTGTTTGGGAGGAGGGGCCCTGCTGGAGGAGGTGTATCATTGGGGGGGTGTAGCAGACAGCTTCAGATTCATTGAGATGAACTTCCAGACCAGGCACAGTTATGGAGGAAGGGATATTTATTGAAGCTTACAGGTTCAGGGAAAGTTCCATAATGGCAGAAGAAACTGGCCTGCTTTCACAGGACCAAACAGAGAGCAAAACCAAAAGCCACATAGCACAGCACACTTCAGGAACTCCAGCTAGGCATACTTTGCTTATCTTTAGATTGAAATCCTAAACCCACTACCACACCTTAAGATCCACCCAGTGACACTGCCTCCAGCAAGGTGGATTCAGATGCAAACTATAAACTAATAAAACACTGAATATAATGTGGGCCATCTATTCAAACTATCACAGGGGGTGAATATTGAGTCCAGCTCTAAGGTGTGTTCTGAGCTAGCTTGAACTCTGGCTGTTCTCTTTCACTCTTTTTTCCTCTGCTCTGGATGGATATTGAAGTCAGCCAGCTTCCCCTGTCATAATGAAGCTTTCCTTAGAATCCGTAAGCTTGAAATAAACCCTTTCCTCCCATAAGCTGCTTCTAGTTGGGTGTTTGGCCTAGCATCAAGAAGGTAACTGCAACATTACTAGACAGAATACTTCATGCTGAAGAAAAGTATAAACACGTTCAAGTGACTATGGGATGGAAACATAATCACCAATACTAGAACAGGTGTGAACCAAATGACAGCTAAGAAGACAATAAGTATCAGAAAAATAGCATCAACATGACAGAGATTAACTCACATCTTTCTATAATAATTCTCAATATTAATGGTCTCAACTCCCCAATCAAAAGACACAGAAAAACAGGTTGGATCAAAAACAGGATCCATCATTTTATCCTTTTGCTATTTGCAAGAAACTCGCTTCATTGTGAAAGACAGACATTGCCTTAGGGTGAAAAGATGGAAAAAGATATTCTAAAAAAATATGTAACCAGAAAACCAACTATTCTAATATCTAACAAAATAAACTTCAAACCAAAATTAATCAGAAGAGATAAAGAAGGTCAGTTCATACTGATTAAGGAAACAATCCACCAAGAAGATGTTACAGATATCTATATCTCAAGTGCACCTAATAAATCAAATCTATTAGATACAAAGTCAGAGATAAATCCCAGCACAATAATAGTCACCTGGATAAAAAATAATCAGAGAAACATTAGAGTTAAATGACACCATAACTGAAATATATTCAACAGATATTTATATAACCTTCCATTGGAACAATACAAAATACACATTTTTCTCAGTAGCCCATATAACTTTCTCTAAGATAGATATTAAGACACAAAGCAAGTCTTAATAAATTTAGGAAAATTGAAATAATTTAATGTATTTTATCTGACTACAATGTAATGAAGCTAGAAATAAACAGCAATAAAATCTACAAAAATATACAAATGCTTAGAGATTAACAACACACTATTGAATAAGGAATGGATCATTGAAGAAATCAAGAAAAAAATAGTAAGTTCCTAGAACTGAATTAAAACTAAAACACAACATGCCAAAACCTATGGGACACAATGAAAGCAGTCTTAAGAGGAAAGTTTATAGTTCCAAATGCCTACGTTAAAAAAATAAAGAAATTTCAGATAAATAACTTAATGATGTACCTGAAGACCTTGGAAAAACAAGAGCAAACCAAACCCAAAAGTGGCAGAAAAAAAAAAATCAAGATCAGGGCAGAGAACAATGGAGTAGAAATGAGAAAAACAAAATAATTGATGAAACAAAGAGTTAGTTTTTTTTTAAAATATGAACAGCCCTGGCAAATATTCTGCCAAATTAACCAAAAGAGGGAAAGGACCCTACTCAATAAGGATAGAGATGAAAAGGAGACAACAAAAGTGACAGAATTATAGGACATACTTCAAAAACCTAGATTCTGGGGCTGGAGAAATGGCTTAGCTGTTAAAGCACTTGCCTATGAAGCCCAGAGACCTAGGTAGAGATAGAGAGAGAGAGAGAGATAGAGATAGAGATAGAGATAGAGATAGAGATAGAGATAGAGATAGATAGATTCACCAAGTTGGAAAATCTAAAAGAAATGTCCATGAGCTCATATATTGGAACACTTGGTTCTAAGTTGGTGATGCTGTTTTGGGCAGCTATGGAGGCCTTTTGGACATAGGGTCTAATAAGTGGGCATAGACAACTAGGGGTAGACCCTGTGATATGACCAGAAACTGCAAACTCCTACTACTACAGAGTTGCCCAAGGCACCATGCAGTCCCCACCATGATGGACTGACTGTACCTTCTTAACTGATCCAAAATAATCTTCTCCTCCATTAAAGTGCTTCTGTCAAATACAATGAGAAAAATAATGAATTCAGAAAACTTGCACCAAGAGGTGAGAGGAGTGTTGTGGAAAATCTTTGGAACTGGTTTGTAGGAAGAATGTGCATTTGGAGCTGCGGGCTAGAGAGGCCTTAGACTGCTGTAAGCTGAGCTTGATGGGCTATGCTGGTGGGAGCTTGAAAACCACCATGACAATCAGAATGTAAAGACTGTGCTAATGAGGTTCAGAAGGTAACAAAAAACCCATCAGAGATTGTTCTAGAGGCCATTCGTTTTACATCCTGACAAAGCATCTCCCTACATTCTGCCCATGTCCTAAGAATTTAACTGAGGTTGACTTAGGAGTCCAATCACCCTAACTGTCCACCCTCTCACAACTCCCTCTCACTGCCCCTGACACCTCCTCCAGCCAGCTGGCTGCAGATCTAAATTACATGCTTTAAATAAACTCCTGATTCAATTGGAGGCCATCCATTCAAACCACCACAAGTGGCCTAGGTCATTCTGTATTGAAAACCTAACTTTGTGCATGTTTGTACCATGTTCCTGAGAGCCATGTGCTTGCATACATGGATACTTAATTTGCCAAGAGACACATGCTAACACAGAGGGCTCCTTAAAGTTTATGCTCCAACCAGACCCTGAGTATTGCAAAGGTGGATTGTTTCTTCTTGTTGTTGTTGGTTTTGTTTTGTTTTGCTTTGTTTTGAGTTAGGGTCTCTAGTCCAGGCTGATCTGGAACTCACTCTGTATTTCCAGGCTGGCCTCCAACTCACAACAATCATCCTACTTCTGCCTCCAGAGTGCTGGGATTAGAGGCATGTGCCATCATGCCTGGCTTGGATTTACAGGCATCATCTTTCATGATTATGGTACATGGCAAGCAGGACTTCCCTGAATGGGCTCACAAACTGTTCCCTTGCCAGGTCATCCACAGGTCTATTGCTGCATAAAATCGTGCTACTTAAATTTGGATGAAGAGGTAAAATGGTCCTTGGAACAAAATGTCAAAGGGAAAAAAAAAAAAAAAACCTTGAAACTCATTTTTCCAGATGACCAGATTTAAATCTTCTTAGAATATTATATTACTTAACTGCTCAAAGAGCATTTTGCAAATCAGGTTGGTGGCATCTGGCGCGCTCCACAGGGAGGCTGTGTGACATTTCTTCAGAGCTTAAGCAGGAGATTTGGATCAGGAAATTAGAAATGTTTCTCTGTCCAATCAACAGTTGCTAGATTCACAGTTTTGGTTTAGATGTGTCCCAGAATTTTAGCCAAGCATGGAATTCCTTGGAGCTGAAAATCAAGCTGTCAAAATGTCTTTTCCAAGCACCTGTTCCATCTAGTCTTTTGCAGAGAATGTTGTCGGCAACATGATCACTGTCCCCACTCATGGTCTTCCCTGTGCCAGTCACCCTGCTGGGCACTTACATTTTAATAAGCAATATTATTCTCTATGCTCATTTTATAGATAAGGAAAGTTAGCGCCACCAAAACCAAATACCTTGCAATTGTACAAGGAGTGCTGTTTTGTACCCAACTTATTTTACTTGGAAAGTTTTCAGTACTGTGGCATGCACAGTACTCCTTACTGTCAAAGGTATTTTATTGCATGAATATCCCCTAGTTTTAAAACCCACTCAGCTGATGGACATTTGGGCTTTTATGAGTAATCCTGCTATGAATGCACACATACAGTTTTATGTGAACAGAACATATGTTTTTGTTGTTCTTGAGCATATCTTTATGTGTGAAATGGCTGAGCCACATGGTAGTCTGTGTTTAACATCTATGTTTTACATTTAGGGAAACTTCTAAACTCTTCCAAAGTGGTGATGCCTCCTTACACTCTCACTAGCAGTTTACTGAGGTTATAAATGCCCCATATCTTTCCCAACAATTGTTATTGTTGATTTTTGAAATTATAATAACTATACTATGGATATGAAATGATATTTAATTAATTTTAATTGCATGTTCCTATTTTTTCACATACTTACTAGCCATTTGTACACCTTCTTTGGAGAAATGTCTAAGAAAATCCATTGCTCATTTTTAAATTGGAAAAAGTTGTCTTTTTTGAGCTTCATTTTTCTTTATATATTTTGGATACATGCCCCTTGTCCTATAAAAGATCTGCAAAAAATTGCTACAATTTCATAGGTAACCCCATAGAGACACAATTTCCAGATGGTAGGGAAAAATGGAGAATGACTGCTATTAGTTATAAAATTAATGTTTGTAGTTATTAAGAAGCTGTAAAATTAGTGATGAAAGTTACACCACTCTGAAAATGCAATTTTTAAAAAATTGAATCAAATTATATAATTTGTTGTGGTGAGTTTATGACTGATATCTCCATGTAGATTTTGTTGTTGTTGTTGAACAACTTGGAAATGGCAACACTGGGATTTGAATTAATGTCTACCAAAGGCCAAGAGTGTTACACAGTAGCTATAGTTTTAAGTTTGAATTAAAGGCACATGTGTTACAGGTGCGCTACCTAGCTTTTGGATCTATTGGCACCAAGTAAAAACAAGTTAAGTTATTGGAGAATATACCCTTCAAGTGGATTTTAGGAACATTTCCATTGTTCTCTTTCACTTTTTGCTAATCTTGACATGAGCAGCCTACTTCACACATGCTCCCATCAGGATGTATTGCCTTGTCACAGGCCCAAGATCAATGGAGCCAATTAGCCATGGACTAGAATCTCTGAACCCAAGAATTTTCCTTCTCCATAAGTTGATGTTATGCTTACATTCTGTTGTCAACCAGATCAGGTTAGAAATGCAGAGACACTCCTCTTGGGCAGGCCTCTGAGGTTGCTTTTAAGAAGGATTAACTAATGGAGGAAGGCCTTTTTCCAGAGTGGGTGACCCTGCAAATGGTGGGCTAGATATAAGGAAACTCTGAAAGGACTCTGTCCCTTTTCATCTGGCTGCCTTTCCCCCTGCTCTGCCCTGCCATTCACTTGTATGTGCATCTATCCTGTTTGGCTGTCCTTCATTGGCGGAACCAACTTTCATCAGCCTTCCAGCATGGACTGAAGGAAAGCGGCTCTCCAGGAATCCTTCAGGCCTTCAGTGACAGAGTGAGACAGCTGACACTTCCAGCAACGTGGACCGAGCAGCTATTGGGTTCCTCAATGCTTTTTAAACCTGCAGACAGCCATTGTTGACTGCCACAAGCTAATCCAATAAATCCCCCTTTTCATACCAATTCATTCTATTGGTTCTACTCTTTTTAAGAATCCTAATACCGTTGTATTATATAAGATATTGTGTCACAGTAATACAGAGTCAAACCACACGTTATGAAGAGAGAGAACAATATTGGACAAGAAAATACAGAGAATAGAAGAGATAGAATACATAGACATCAAGCTGCTTACAGAACTACTTATGGAAACAAATGAAGATTATGCATTTATACATACAACTACTTCCTGATGACAAATTATAAGAAATGACAGAAAAGATTGTATTTATTAAAAAATATAAAAGTAGGGCTGGAGGGATGGCTTAGCGGTTAAGGCATTTGCCTGCAAAGCCAAAGGACCCTGTTTGATTCCCCAGGACCCACTTAAGCCAGATGCACAATGGGATGCATGCATCTGGAGTTTATTTGCAGTGGCTGGAGGCCCTGGTGCATCTATTCTCTCTGTCTCTCACTTTCTGTCTCTCTCTCTCTGACTCTTTCAAATAAATAAAACTTTAAAAAATGTTTAAAAAATATAAAAGTGTATGAAACTAAACACAAAGAATGCCATTAGGAAAAAGTAACCTTTATACTCTACTGGTGAGAATGTAGGTTAGTGCAGCTGCTATGGAAATCACTATGGAATCTCCTCAAAAAAATCCTAAAAATATTCAATATTGTACTTGAAGTCTTAACTAGAGCATTTAAAAGTTTTTATTATAGAGGTTTTTCACTTTCTTGGTTAGGTTTATTCCAAGGTATTTAATTATTTTATATTTGAAGCTTATATGAATGGGATCACTCCCTGATTTCTTTTGCATTGCTTTTGCGGTTGGTATATAGGAAGGCTACTGACTTTTGTTAATTTTGTATCCTGCCACTTTGCTGAAAGCATTCATCAGCTCTGGGGATTTTCTGGTGGAGTCTTTAGGACCTCGTGTCATCTACAAATGAATAATTGATTTCTTTCCTGTTTGTATCTCTTTTAGTTCCTTCCCTTATTGTTCTATCTAAGACTTCAAGCACCCTAATCAGAATGACTATCATGAGGAAAACAAATGATAACAAATGCTGGCAGAAATGGGAAACCCTGATTCACTGCTGGTAGGGGCAGAAACTGGTGCAGCCACCATGAAACTTAGTGTGGGGCTTATTCAAAAAGCTAAATATTGGGCTGGAGAGATGGATCAGCTGTTAAAGGTGCTTGCTTCATAGACTGGCAGCCCAAATTCAATTCCCCAGTACCCACATAAGGCCAGACACACAAAGTGGAGCATGTACCTGGAGTTCTTTTTCAGTGTCAGGAGGCCTAGAACACCCATTATTTCTGTCTTTCTCTCAAATATATAAATGAAAAAAATTTTATAGCTAAAAATCAAACTTCCATATGACCAGGTATACTATTCTGGGGCATTTATATCTCAAGGGACTCTATACCTTATAACAAACATACCTTCATATCCATGTTCATAGCTACTCTATGGATTCAACCTAGATGCCCATCAACTGATAAATGGATAATAAAAATGTGGAACTATATACAATGGAATTTTATTCAGCTATAAAGAAAATGAAGTTTGCAGAAACATGGATGGAGCTGGAAAATATTATACTGAGATAAATGAGACCTAAAATAAAAAAAAAATGGAATGTTTTTTCTCCTATGTAGGTCCTAATTTTTAATATTGGTATGTATGTAAACAAGTGGATTTGAGACTAGGTATAAGCTATGAAGCTAAGATACCATGAGACATGATAAGAAATAGCAGGAGGGCAAAAGGAAACATGTAGCATGAAAGCAGAATTGAGGCTATGGTTTGGGGAGGGCATAGGTGGTGAGGGTGATGGGGAAAGAGGGGGAAGGGAAATAAAAATGTTTTGTTTAAAAAGTATTATAATAAACTTAATTATGTGGTAATACAAAATATAAAAATAATTAAAATAGGGCTGGAGAGATGGCTCAGCTGTTAGGGTGCTTGCCTGCAAAGCCTAATGACCTAAGTTCAATTCCTCCCTACCCATGTAAAGCCAGATGCACAAAGTGGCCCATGCATCTAGACTTCATTTGTAGGGGCTAGAAACCCTGGTGCACCTACTCTCTCATTCCTCTCTCTGCCTGGCATGGTGGCACACTCCTTTAATACCAGCACTTGGGAGGCAGAGGTAGGAAGATCGCTGTGAGTTCTAGCCCACCCTGAGATTACATAGAGAATTCAAGGTCAGCTTGAGCTAGAGCAAAACCCTACCTTGAAAATCCAAAACTGACAATGATGATGATGATGATTAAAACATAAAATCTCTCAGTAAAATAGGAACTTACTTCATGACAATAAAGGCACGTATGAAAAACCTACTGCTAGCACCATAATCAACAGCAAAACAAACTGAAAGATTTTCCTCTAAGATCCTGAACAAGAAAAGGATGTGCTCTTGCCACTTCTATTAAACATAGTAACGAGCTAGAACAGCCAGAACAGAAAAGAAATGAAAGGTATTCAAATTAGAGGGTAAAATAAAAATATTCCTACTGGCAGATGAGCATGACCATATATGTAAAAATGCCAGATATTACACACAAACACTTGAACACACACCACCTACACACACACACACACACACACAGTTAGAACTAGTAGTTGAATTCCATAAAGGCATAACATAGAAATCAACATACTGCAATAGTAACATTTCTTGATCGTAGTCTCTCCTCTGCCAGGTAAGTATTGTTAGTATATGCCAACAATAAACTATTTGAAGGATAATTAAAACAATTACATTTACATCAGCAGCAACAAATGAAATGCTCAAGCATTAACTTAAGTAAGTTATGCAAGATCAATATACTAAAGATCATAAAACATAGAAGAAATGTAAAAAGACATAAAAAGTAGAGCTAGACACCCATGTTTATCAATTAACTTAACTATCAAAATTCCCTGCCTGAAGCTATCACCCTATTCACCTATTAATGCAATCTGTATCAAAATTTCAAAGTCAATTTTAATACAAAAATTCTAAAATGTATGTGTAATCACAAAAGACTAAACAAACTACACCAATCTTGAACAAGTAGGGAAAATGTTGTGGCATCACACAACCTGATTTCAGGATATTCTACAAAGCAAACAGTGGGAAACTCATAATGTAGATGATCCTAATACAGTATTCTGGATGGGGCCCAAGACAAAAAGTAGATAAAAGCAAAGGAAATAAGGATAAAGTACAGATTCCAGCCCATAATAATGTGTCTGTATTAATAGTTTAACAGTAAAGGAAAATGGGCTCTTTAACTCTAAACACACAGCTATTCCAGCATGGCCCAAGGCAGTTCTTGAAAACATGCCTGGCAGAAAATCATAAGCATATTTCACCAGATTTCCAGGAGGAATCTGAAAATCCTCATTGATATCAACAACCAAAAACTTTACCTAGGTATGTTACCAAAATGAAATTTGCTTTAAAAAATCAACACTGAAAACTGAATCCAGATTTGACTTCAACATTGAAGATCTATGAATCAATTTCAGAAAAGACCTGAACTGGAGGAGGCTTTAGAATCAGACCAAGGCCATAAACAAGACGACCTTCAAACAAGGATTTAAAATAGAGAAGGCAGATGGTGTGATTAGCTAAAGTTCTTTTCAGTTATACACCCACATCGAGGCATTTATGAGCAACCCTTACCCTGGGATTGATGCCAGAGAAAAACTTGTTAAGGAAGTTGGCATTCCTGAGTCAAGAGTCCAAACTTGGTTTCAAAGTTAAGATTTGGATTCTATGTCCAGAGAAAAAGATGAGTCCTTAGGACAAGACACAGGTAAGATCCCTCACATGAAGAGTTCAGCTATAAAAGGCACATCAAATGACACCGAACTTCACCAGCAATGGTCATTTCTCTGGAGTTTAGAACATTGAGGAAACAGAGACAAGTTCAGTCTATATGTGTCTTAATGTTTGTCTTAATTATCACTGACAAATTCAGTTGTGTTTGATACCAAACTGAGCCACAAATCGCTCAGTCTTTCTGGGAATTTACCTGTCTGTTGAGACAACAAGCTGAGCCTTCTGTGGATGCTGAAACATGATAACTGGAATAAGAGATAGAGAGAGGTACAAAGGATACCACACAACTCTGCTTATCCAGCTTAGCTTTAAACATCAGTAAACTGGGTTGGAGAGATGGCTTAGTGCTTAAGGTGCTTGTCTGCAAAGTCAAAGGACCCAGGTTCAGTCCTCCAGGACCCATGTATGCCAGATGCACAGGGTGGTGTGTGCATCTAGAGTTCATTTGCAGAAGCTGGAGGCCTTGGTGCACCCATTCTCTCTTTCTCTCCCTTCCTCCTTCCCTCCCTCCCTCCCTCCCTCCCTCCCTCCCTCCCTCCCTCCCTTCCTTTCCCTCTCTCCCTCTCTCCCTCCCTCTCTCTCTCTCATGAATAAAAGTTGAACAACATGATGAAAACATTCACAATCAGTTTTTTCAGTTATCATAGTATTGACTGATTCAGGAAGGAGGCATCGATCAGTGTTAAAACTTTAAAATGAAAGTTTGATGAATAAGATACACCCATCACCTCAAAGAATCCCCTCACAATACTACTTTTTAATTGATACATAAAATATATGTATTTATGGGATACATTGTGATATGTTAAGACATATACTTTATGTAATGTTTACACCCAGGTAAACACATCTTAAACATGTATCATGTCTTTGTGATGAAAATACTCAATATCCTCTGCTCTAGCTTTTTTGAAATAAATAGTGCATCATTATCTATAATCATCTTATTGAGCAAAAGAACACTATAACTTATTATTCCTAATTATAACCTGGTATGCATTGACAAAACTTTCTACATCCATGCCTTCTGCCTATTCTCCCTACCCTCTCTAGATGGCGTTCACACAGTATGTGTCCTTCTATGACTCACTTATTATATGTGTGTGACATTTTTTCTTCATTCATTCCTTAATTACTAAACATTTGGGCTGTTTTGATATCTTGGCTATTGTGAATAATGCTGCAGTGAACATGGGAGTGTAGGTATGTTTTTGAGTCAGAGTTGGATTGCTAGATCACATGATAGCCTACTTCTAATTTTTTCAGACATCTCCATAATGTTTTTCATAGTGGCTACACCATTCCAGATTTCTACCACTAGTATATAAGAGTTCAACTTTGGGGCTAGGAAGATTGTTCAGTGGTTAAAGGCACTTGCTTACAAATCCTGATGGCCTGAGTTCAATTCCCCAGTACCCACGTAGAGCCATATGCACAAGGTAATACATGTATCTTGAGCTTGTTTACAGTGGCAGGAAGGCCTGGCTGTGTCTATTCATAGTCTCTCTCTCCTTGTCCTCTTTCAAATAAATAAAAAATATTTTTTTATAAAATAAGAGTTCCAATTTTCTTAAGTCCTTGCCAACATATAACCCTTCTTACATATCACAGTCATACAAAGAGGTATGAGATGATATTGTAGACTGGTTTGCATTCCCCTAATAGGAATGTTAAACAATAGTTCACATATCTGTTGACCATTTGTACATCTTCTATTCAAGGTCTTTGAAGATTTGTAGGAGATTTTAAACATATTTTAGAAATGTATCCCCTATCAAACATATGATTTCCAGGTCTTTTCTGCCATTGTGTCTTATGGCTCAAGTCTGTCGTGGTGCCTTTTGCTGTGAGGAGCTTCTGCTGTGACATGATCCCACTTGTGTTCTTGCTCAAGTTACCCATGGAATCATTGCATGAACAGCATTAGTCAACCATTAAACAGTCCCTTTATTTTTTCTTCTATAAGTTTTATAGTCTCAGGTACTATGTGTAAACATTTAGCTAGTTTGGGCTGATTTCGTGTATGGTATAAGATAGAAATCCAGTTGTGTTCTTTTGCTGTGCTCATTCACCTTTCCCCATATTTAAAGAAGGTACTTTACCTACCATTCATCTTTAACACTCGCATCCAAGATCAGCTGGGTGGATATGTATGAGTTTATTCCTGTTTTCTATTGGTCTCTATGTCTGTCTCTATGCCAACATCATACTATTTTAACTATTGTCACTTTAGAACATATTTTGAAATTGGGAAGTGTGATGCATTCATCATTGTACTTCCTCAATATCTTTTTGCTGATTTTGGTCTTCCACTGTATCACAGAGCTATTCAGATCACTTTATCTATTTCAGAAAGAAATATGTTAGCATTTTGATGAGAAAAGCATTTAACCTGTAATTGTTGTGAGTGGCACAGGCATATAGCATTACTTTTACATTGCTGCGCTTGTAACAGCTAATAAAAACAACATAAAAGAGGAATAGGGCTGGAGAGATTGCTTAATGGTTAAGGTGTTTGTCTGCAAAGCCTAAGGAACCAGGTTCCATTCCCCAGTACCCATGTAAGCCAGATGCACAAGGTGGCACATGCATCTAGAGTTTGTTTGTAGTGGCTAGAGGCCCTGGCGCACCATTCTTTCTCTATATCTGCCTTTCTTTCTGTGTTTCCCTCTCTCAAAAGAGGGAGGAGGACAGGGAGGAGGCTAAGGATGGTACCAACATGTGCTGTTTACACACTAAGTAAGTACATAACTAATATTAAAAAGTTAAAAATAAGTAAATAAATAAAATAGTTTTAAAAGAATAATTTTGGCTCACATTTTCAGAGATTTCAGTTCATCATAGTTGGGAAGGCATGGTAGTGCAGCTCAGCCCATATTCAAAGCAAATGGTGAAGGCTGCTCACCTCACAGTAGACTAGGAAGCAGACTGTGAGACCAGAACAAAATAAAACCATCAGAGGCCTGCCCCTAGTCACCTACTTCTGCCAGCTAGATACCACCTCCTTAAGGACAAAAACTAATGTCACCAGTTGGGGAATAAGTGTTTAAATCATGAACCAATGGTCGACATTTCAGACTCAGACCATAGCAAGGCACGTTAACATTATCTTCTACCAACAGTTGGCCTTCCATTTGTTCAAATCTTTTTAAAATTTCTCTCATCAATATATTGCAGTCAATGTAGAAATCCTTCACCTCTTTTCTCATTCATTCCTATATATCATCCTTTATCTATTATAAATAATTTCCTTTACAGATATTTTGTTGCTAATATTTAGAAATGTAATTGATTTTTGAAAGTTGATTTTTAGATCCTGTAGCTTAATTGAATTTGTCATTTCTAACAGCTCTTCTGTGGAGTCTTAGAGTTTACTTTGTATAAAATCATGTCATCTTCAAATAGAGTTTCCCATCTTTCTTTCCAATTTGCCTAAATTTTTGTTGTTGTTGTTCTTTAATTGCTTGGGCTAAAACCTCAAGCAATGCAATGTTGTTATTTCATGTTGAATAGAAGTGGTGAGAGTATCCTTGTCTTATTCTTAGTTATTAGAGAAAAAAGTCTTAACTTTTTCCACAACTTTTCCTTAACTTTTTATCAGCTATGAATTTGGTATGTATGCTGTTTATGATTTTGAGGTTTGTTCTTGCTATATCGAGTTTGTTAATATTTTTCTCGCATGAAAAAGTATTGAATTTTATCACGTGCTTTTTCTGAATTTCTTCAGATACCATGTAATTTTTATGTTTTACCTTAGTAATGAACTATAACACATTTATTGACAACAATGTTGAAATATCTCAGAGACAAACCACAACTTGATCACAGTGTTTATTCCTCTGGGAATGCTGTTACAATGGTTTTCTAATATTTTATTGAGGATTTTTGCATCCCTCTTCATCAGATCTACTTATCTGTAGTTTTCTTGTAGCATATTTGTCAGACTTTGATATCAGAGTAATTCTGACCTCCGTAAACTGAGTTTGAAAGTCTCTTCTTGCTCAATTTTTGAAGAGTTTGTGAATAACTGGCATTAATTCTTCTTTAAATGCTAGAATTCCCCAGAAATGCCACCAACTCCTGTGTTTTTGGCTTGCTTTTTGATTACTGGTCCAATTCTCTTATTATTGACCTGTGGGCAGTATGAATGTAAAATGTCCTTCCTGGCCTCATATGTTTGTTATTGAGCCTCATACTTGATCCCCAGCTGGCAGACCCTTGCCAGAGGAGGAGTGCTTCTGAGGGGAAGGAGCTTTAGGGTGATACAGTCTAGCTCCAAGCCTATTACACAGTTTACTTCCTGCTGATATGACCCAAGCTTCCTGCTCAGGCCTGGCATGCTTTCCCTACTCTTGTAGTTGTTTTCTTTTTGCTGGGTGGGACAAAGCACCCAACCAAAAGCAGCTGATGGGAAGAAAGTTTTTATTTTGGCTTACAGTCTTGAGGGGAAGCTTCATGAGCAGAGGCTGGACATCACTTCTGCCATAGCAGATGGAAAACAGCAGCACCACAGTGAGCTCAGTTAACATTGGCATGCTAAAATCTAATAAACCTCAAAGTGGGCCCCTGGTAACACATCTCATGCAGAGAGGAGGCTCTACCTCCCAAGTTGTCATCAGCTGGGGACCAAGCTTCAGAACACACGAGTTTATAGGGGTCATCTGATTCAAGCCAAGCCACCTTCCATGATGAAACTATACACTGAAATAAACCCATTCCTCCCATGAACTGCTTCTGGTTTTTGTCCCAGAAACAAGGAAGTAACTGCTGCATAATTGTCCATAATATCCCCATGATCTTTTTATTGGGATGGCATCAATTATAATACCTCTACTCTCATTTCCAATTTAAAAATATTTTTATTTATTTATGTGTGAGTGAAGAGATAATGAGTGAAAAAGTATGGGCACAGCCAAGCCTCTTGCCACTGCAAATGAACTCAATGCATTCACCACTTGGTGCATCTGGCTCTATGTAAGTACTGGAGAATGTAACCCAAGGCTGGGCAGGCAGTGCAAGCAAGCACTTTGAACCTCTAAGCCATATCCCCAGCCTCTTCATTTTACCAACTTTTAGAAATTTATTTATTTATTTATTTATTTATTTATTTATTTATTTATTTATTAGAGAGATAGAGGAAGGCAGAGAAACCGAGAGAGAGAGAGAAATGGGCACACCAGGGCCTCTAGCCACTGCAAACAAACTCCAGATGCATGTGCCCCCATGTGCATCTGGCTTATGTGGGTTTTGGGGGATTGAACCTTGGTCCTTAGGCTTTTCAGGCAAGTACCTTAACCACTTAGCAATCTCTCCAGCCCTATTTAATCAATTTTATATTATCTGAGTCTTGTATCCCTTCTGTTAATTGTCAGCTAAAAGTTCGTAAATTCTTTTATTTTTCAAAAGAAGTAATTTTTAACTTTATTAATTTTTCTCTATTGTTTATCTAGTCTCTTTTATTTACTTCCATTCTAATCATTATTATTTCTTTCCCTCTGCTAAATTTTGGGTCAGTTTATTACTTTGTCTAGTTCCCTGAGATGTAGTTAGTTTGTTCATTTGAGAGTGCTCTCTTTTTTCATGTAGGCATTTTTAACTAGAAGTTTGCCTTCATTGCTGCCATTGCTATTCTGTTTTTATAATATGTGGAAGTATGTTCTATTTAATTTTTACTTCTCTCAAGATAAGACATTTGTTTCTCCTTTGATTTCCTTTTGGTCAGTTGATGTTCCAGAATGTGTTATTTAATTTACGTATCTTGTGAATTTTCCACTTTCCCTATATTATTAACTTCTAGTTCATGCCTTTGTGGTCATGGAAGATACTTGATATGCTTTAAATCTTCTAAAATTTGTGGGCTTCTTTTTATTTGTCTTAACATGTGTTCTATCCTGAAGAATGTTGCATGTGTGTTTTAGGAAGAAATGTATTCATCTATTTTCAGTTACCATATTCTGTAATTGCATACTATGCATAATATATATACACACACACACACACACACTGCTTTGTCTATAGTATGAATCAAGTCTTATATTTTCTTGATAAATTTTTATCTGGATATTCTATACACTTTTGAAAGTATGGCTTTAAAAGCAATCTTTTTTGGCTGTGGAGATGGCTCAGTCAGTAAAGTATTTACATCACAATGGTATGACGTATGCCTATAATCCCAGTGGTGGAAACAAGTAGATATCTGGAGCTCACTGGCTACCAGTCTAGCTTATTGATGCACTCCAGGCAATGAGATACCCTGTCTCAAAGAGTTGGGCAGCGTACCTACTGATGACGCCAAAACTGTCCTCTGGTATCCACATGTACATAATACATACCTTCACACACATACAAACATTCATATACACACATACACACCATGCACATACAAACAAAAAAATCACTTTCACATATTATAACAAACAGACAAGATTTAATAACCAGTTATGATAAGACATGCAGACATAGAAATGACTCTCATGAAGAAAGAAGCTTGTGTTTATAGTTCCCTCGGGGTAAAAACATAGTGTATCATGTAGGACATGGAAGGAAACAGCAGTCAGCTAGGATCGGAAAACAGGGGGAAACATGAGCAAGGGCCTTTCTATGGAAGGGATGGGTGAGGTGAGATAAGCAAGCTAAGTAGGTTTAGGATTAACAAATGTGAATAATTTTGGCAAGCTCCGGGCTTTAGGGGCTGACCATAGCTGCCTAATAACTGGCCCAGGGTGATTAAAGTGGGGAAACGGTACCTTGGATATGAAAACTCAATAAATCAGGAGGGTAGGGGTATGGCATTGAACTGCCTTATTTGTATAGGAGAGGATTATTTGCAGGTGGGTCTTTTGCTATCTTTAGGAATTGGCTTGCTCTGAGAGGGTAAATGTCTCCTGGATCAATAAAGCCCCAGATATCAAAACTTTAGAAAATAACAAGGCATGATTAATACATATCTGTTTCACCTACAATAACATCTTATTTTTTAAATTCCAAATATTGATATTGGTGACAGATTTTTTTCTTTGATTATTCTTACTATAGGTGTGTCAATTTTATATTCTTTATGACGAACCACCATTTGTCTTTGTACATCCTTAACATTTTATGGCATAAATTAATGCATACCTGGATTACATCTGGCTCAGTTTAAACTTGTATATCAGAGGAAGAACAATGAGTTATTTATGCTGGCTGCCACTGCATGCAAGACTTTACTATGATATGATATGAACCTGGAAAACAGATAACAATCTCTTCCCCCACTTTTCTCATAGACAGCACAGAACCTTAAGAAACCTATGCCTGGGACAATGCCTTCAAATAGTGGCCCTTAGAAAACGCACATTAGAATCATCTGAGGACCCATTTGAAACTTATTCTAGATATTCATTGCAAATGTGACAAACATCAATCCAGTAATATATATTTTTGAAAAATACCTCAAACAATATTTTGTACAATAGACATTTTTGAACCTTTAAAGCTTCCAGAAAAGATATAGATCCCATTGTTGAAAGTTTGCCTCAACTGACTGGAAAGATACAACTTGGCCAAATAATAGGATGCACCTAAGTGCACATAAAAATCAAGTGGTTAGTAATTACATCATGATTCTGCTGAATCTATTGTTGATTCTCCTTCCTTGGCCACCTCACTGGCCTCAATATCCCTCTAGAGCTTGATACCCATGCTTCTTGTCAAGTTCAAATGCCTGAAGCTTTACAAACAGTAAGCAGACAGTTAAGGCTGCTGGATTAGCTTCAAGTTCAAGAATCTCAATTTGAATGCCTAGAAGCAGTAAAGAAACCTAACCAAACCTGAGTGGTAGTTGCCTACATTAATTACCCAAAAGATGATGAGATTTCATGTGGACAAGGGCTGGCACCAAAGTCTGCAGCAGTCATTTACAGTTGGCTCATAATTCAGAGGCTGAGGCCAAAGAGAATTTCAAAATTCGATGGAGTCATGATTCTATCCAACAGTAATTTTTCTGAATCTCATTCCTGCTTGGTAATTACTACTCTATGACAATTAATTTCTTGCTTTGGGTTAAAACTAATTCATCCAGGCATGGTGGTGGACACCTTTAACCCCAGCCCTCAGGAGACTGAGGGAGGAGGATCACTGTGAGTTTGAGGCTAGTCTTGGACAAGAGTAAGTTCCAGATCAGCCTGAGCTAGAGTGAAACCCTACCTTGAAAAATCCCCCAAAAAACCTAATTTAGTACTAGATAGATGGCTCATTAAAAATAGTCCCAGCACAATTAGTATCCAAACAATCTTGAGGTTCCTTTACAAAATGTGTTTTTCTACCTCAGAGAAGAATGGAGTTCCTATAAAGAAAATATACTGAGAACATAGAAACAGTCAATATAGGCAAGCCCAGTGTCCAATTAACTCAAAATGTGAAAACCCAGATTTCTGTATCTTGGAAAAGATTCCAGTTTACTCATTATAAAGCCATGCTGACTTTCTTCCTAGCCCTTGTTCTGTATAGATGCATTCATTAAGCCATTTCCCTGCTAGTGTTTGAAAATGCATTTAAAGATCCCCTTGTGACATAACATCATATCCTATAACCCACCTCATGCTCAAGCTAATAACAGCAACAACAATCTTTACTGAGCTCTTAGTAATTATCAAGCAGAATCTCAATGCCTTTAAATGTACTTTGTTTATATCCTCATGGTAACTCCTGGAGGTAGACATTACTATCACCTCCATTTTACTTAGAGGAAACCTGAGGCATAAAGAGCTTTTTTTCCCCAGGATGACTATATCAAATATCACTGTGAAGGAAGTCATCCAACCCTAGTATATTGAAAAAAAATCCATTTATTTTGTTCATGAGTCTTTGGACCAACTATTTGGGCCAGGTCAGATGGGTGGTTCTGGTCTTGGAGGAGTTCTCTCTAGGGCCTGTAGTCAGATGCACACACATTTGCTTATATTTTCTGGGCTCTTTAACATGCCTGGGGCTCCAAATGGTATAAGTAAGCTATAGGCTAGCAAACATTTATCCACATGGCAGCTAGATAGGTTTCAAGAAACAGCTATGCAGGTCCTTTTGAACCATAAGCAAGAACCATCACAGTGCCACAATTCTGTTCCATTCTTTTATGCATGTGTGTAGGCACTTGTATGTGGAGGCCAGAGGTCAATGTCAAGTATCTTCCTCAGTTGTTCTCCATCGTATTTTCTTGACACTCTCATACTTAACCTAGAGCTCAGTGATTCAGATACACTAGCTAGCCAGCAAGCCTCAAGGATCCTCCTGTCTCCACTTGCCTAGCAGTGGCGTTAAATGTATGTATGACAGTTTCCAGCTTTCACTTGGATGCTAGGAACCCAAACTCGGGTCCTCATGCTTCCATAGCAAGCACTTTACCAAATGAGCCATCTCTCCAGCGTATCTGTCCCATTCTTATCCCCACAGGCTAACCTAGATTCAATGGGTAGAAAAATTGATATCTCTTCTTGATGGAAGGATATGCAAAGTCACACTGTAAGAGGTGGAAATGTTGGGAAATATGGAGAATTGAGACCATTCTTTTTTGTCCATCAACTTACCCTGTATCTGGCCAATTGTACTGTCAACTTTCATAGCTCCATCCTCTGATCACCAAAGGTTGTTTCATAATAATGAAACTTTCTGTAACTAGATCTTAACTTTATTGTTTGAACAGAGTCTCAACCTTAGGTACCCTGCAGGTTTTGAGCTCTTTCCAGTCCTGCCCTTCACTCTAATGCCATTCTAAATTTGAACTCTGCTGGACTTTGCTTAAAAGACTCACCCAAAGATATTTGCTTCCTTGGCAAGGGTTATATTCTGAAGGACCCAGTCTTCTGACTATGCTCAGGTTTCTCATCCTTACATGTGATGAATTTCTTTTCATACACTACTCCATCACCTTCCAGTACCTCCCTTATTTGTCCCAAAGTTCATGGACCCAGGCTCGTCCACCACTTCATAGCCTCCGAAGCTTTTTATCTTGAAAATGATCAAATGCAACATTTTTCCAAATGGATTCAATTTAATATTGTCTTTGCTACTTGGAGTTGATCATATCTGACCAGTACCTGACCCTATTAGTAGCCATTAATTCCTTCCTTTTTACACTAAACCAATACCGAGGCTATAACCACTAGCTAATGGGCTTCACTACACTAAGATAGTATATGAAGACATGTATATCTGAGCTGGGCAAGGTGGTGCATGCCTTTAATCCCAGCACTCGGGAGGCAGAAGTAGGAGGATTGCCATGAGTTCAAGGCCACCCTGAGACTACATAGTGAATTCCAGGACAGCCTGAGCTAGAATGAGACCCTACCTCGAGAAACCAAAAATAAAAAAAAAAGTGTGTGTGTGTGTGTGTGTGTGTGTCTGTGTGTGTGTGGCATATTTGAGTTTTAGTTTCAGAACCATTCAGCAGCAAAATGTTATAGATATGAAGAGAGAGACCCAGAGTCATGATAGGTCAACACACTTCAATGAGTCTTATTAAGCTTGACAAATTACTTCCCTCTTAACAGCTCAGGTCCTCATCTGCACACAGAGATTATTAGAGGAAATGTTGGCTCAAGTATCAGATACTTTTGACACTTTCTGATTCTGCATATTTGTTTAACACCTTGTGAGTTCATAAAAGGTTCAGAGCTAGTGGCAGAGGAATTACTTGGCAATAGAACAGAATATCAAGTCACCCCAAAAGAATCAGTAAGATGTTCAGAAGATCTTTAAATGATAACATACTAAGAAAGAAACAGTGGGACTCTGAAGGAACTGTCTAGATGCGAAATGTTCCGATGAGAAGTTCCAAGAAAGGCGTAAGATACTCCCCCTTCTCATTCATATCCTGACTTATCCTTGTGTTCTCTGGTAATCCCACAGCATCCCCAGGAAGGCACATAGAGTTTCTGAATACTTCCCACTGGTTACAGATTCCAGCTGCAGACAGCAGGAATCCCCATGTCATAGCACTTTTTAAAATCCAAGGTATATCTAGCATTGTTTTCAAGATATGGATAGTATAGTTTTCTAGATTCTCCTTTTCCTTTTCTATTTTCATAAAATTGATCTACCTGGAGCTAGGATGTCAAGCTAATTTTGCATTTCTAGTACCTTACTTAGAACTGGCAATGATTATTCAAAAGGAAATATAACATTTAATCCAGACATGGAGCACTGGCCTAGAATATAGAAATTCCCAAGGTAATAACCAAAAATATAATTCCAAATATTTGTGTCAAGAGGCCTTCTTTGTCAGGTGTGGTGTTGAATGCCTATAATCTCAGGACTCAGAAGGCTGATGTAGGAGAATTGTTTTAGGTTAGCCTTGGCTAGTTTGAGACCCTACCTCAAACAGAAAAAATAAATAAAACCAAAAAAGGAAGAAGAAAAGAAGCCTCCTTAATCCAAAGCCTATCATGACCAATGCTTCCTACCTTGGATCTATGTCTGTTAAGGAATGACTTTGGCACTGGAAACATCTTTTGAGATACCCACAGATATTATAGAGTGGAGAAATGTATTATAGTAACCTCATTACTTCTATTCCCTGGTTTGGGGCCTTAAGTCTATTCTTCCTCATTTGTTTGGCCTTTGCTAGTAATTATCCACTCCTCTTAGGAGGCTACCATGGTCACTAGAGGATGAATTATAAGCCAGTCTTTGAAGGCAGGTTACTCCTGATGGCCCATGAGGACTACCCTTTGCTGTTACATCTAACATAATTGAAAATGTCTCTTCCTCCTGGTCCATGATGAGATTGGAATGGAGGACATCAAGAAAAAATCTTTATCCTCTCTGTTCAATACAATGTTCAGCCATCATATGTCTAATCACAGATGATTCTTTCAGTTCTACCTACACATGGATGGTTTCCTTTAGTCACAAGTTAGCATTTCCCCTCTGGGGATGAAAAATAGTGGTAGCAGTTCTGTTGGGCTTATAACATAGTTTGGCAAATACAAGCTGTGTTTTGACTCTTTCACATAACTAGTTCTAGGATAGGACTTTCAGGCCCAGTGCAAAATTTACTCAATATTTGCTTGAGAAAGTCCAAATGCATCCTTATCCAAAATAAATTTCACTAAAAGTTATTTGATTTATTTGGACACAGGGACAGTTTTCTATCTATTAAATACCTCTCAACAAAAGGCCTGGTAGGGCCTTTTGTTTGTAATTTAAGTTTAGTTAGCATATAAGATAATGAGTTTTATTATGGAATTTTATTTTTAATATTTTATTTATTTATGAGAGAGAGAGAGAGAATGGGCATACTAGGGCCTCTAGCCACTGCAAATGAATTCCAGATGCATGTGCCACCATGTGCATCTGGCTTATGTGGGTTCTAGGGAGTTGAACCTGGGTCTTTAGGCTTTGTAGTCAAGTACCTTAACAGCTAAGCCATCTCTCCTACCCTATTATGGCATTTTCATTCATGTATATCATTGTACTTTGTTCATATTAACTGTGCCATCATTACCCTCTTTTGTCTCTCCCCTCTCAACTATTGGTTCCCTTCTCCATCCACAAATAGTTCTTCTTATATATGATCTTAAATCTATTGGACTTTATATAACACTTCAAGTTTGAGATGTGAACAACCTTTGTTAGCTTTGAAAGATCCAAAGCCACATCTAACCAATACAATCTACCCTTATTGGGAGGAAAAATAAGTGTATGTCAGGTTCTAAGGAGTTTAGAACTCATGTAAATGTTCTTTCCAGGATGTCCTTCTAGGTGCCTACCACTCTGCCTTAGGGGCTCCTTAAAGATTTTAAAGTAACATCATATCATATCTCTTATTAATTATACATATAATGGTGACATATAAATACATACAGATTTTATGTGTGCACATAATAATAAATAATAAGCTTTTCTTTCCAGGTACCCATACACATACAATGACTTTACAGTAGACTAAGAGCCACAATAACAGCTCTGTTAGACTACAAGAGAGCCCTATTCTGTGATACCAGTGTAATACATCAAGAAGTATGTATCAGGCCAGGCGTGGTGGCGCACGCCTTTAATCCAAGCATTTGGGAGGCAAAGGTAGGAGGATTGCCATGAGTTTGAGGCCACCCTAAGATTACATAGCAAATTCCAGGTCAGCTTGGGCTAGGTGAGACCCTACCTTGAAAAACTGAAAAATGAAAAAACCAAAAACTAAAAAAGAAAGAAATATGTATCAGTAAGAGAAACAGTTTAATTGTAAAATAGAGCAATTCCAGCTGGGAATGGGGGCACATGCCTTTAATCTCAGCATGGAAGTGAGGTAGGAGGATCACCATGTTTCAAGGTCAGCCTGAGCTACAGAGTGAATTCTAGGTCATCCTGGCCTATAGAACCTGCCTCAAAAAAATGAACGATTATTAGATTTAAAAAAAAATCAAATTCAGGGCAGAGCAATGGCTCAGTGGTTAAAAGCACCTGGATTCCAGTCCCTGGTACCCATGAAAAGCAAGTTTCACATAGTGTCACATTTATCTGGAGTTTGCTTGCAACAATAGGAAGCCCTCATATACTCAAGTCTCTGTCTCTCTCTCTCTCTTTCTCTCTCTCTGTCTCTCAAAAAGAAAAAAACTATATATATTTGGTTTTACTAGGTAGGGTCTCACTCTAGACCAGGCTGACCTGGAATTCACTATGTAGTCTCAGGCTGACTTCAAATCATAGCAATCCTCCTACTTCAGCCTCCCAAGTGCTGGAATTAAAGGCATGTGCCACCATGCCCAGCCAAATAAAAATATTTTAAAAATCAAATTCATAGCTGGCATGTAGAAAATGATGATCATATGATAATAATTGGTACACAGCTAAAGCAGAATCCAAAGAAAAAAAATGTAGGTTTCAATATTTGTGTGTGTGTGTGTGTGTGTGTGTGTGTGTGTGTGTGTTTGCCCATGTGCATGCAGATGTCCATCGGCCATGTGCACACGTGTGAGGTCAGAGGAGAACATCCATTGTCCTCCTCCATCACTCATCCATGTATTTGAAAAGGAGTCTCTCTGAACCTGGAGCTGTAGTGCTCTCAGGCCCTAGTGATTCTCCAGTTTCTGCTTTCCATAGAACTGGGGGCTACAGGCATGTGGGGTCACATCCAGCTGTCTACATGAGTGCTGGGGAATCAAACTCAGAAAGTCAGAGTCTTTCAAGCCCTCATGCTCATGTAGCAAGTGCCTATGTAAACCTAACCACCAAGCTATCTATCTCCCCAGTGCCTAGTCATCAGTATTTTAACAGTTGAGATCAACTTAAAATAAATCAAGTCTCCAAGTTGAGTAATTTTTTTTTTTTGAGGTAGGGTCTCGCTCTAGCTCAGGCTGACTTGGAATTCACTATGTAGTCTCAGGCTATCCTTGAATACACAAAGATCCACCTACCTCATCCTACTGAGTTCTGGGATTAAAGGTGTGCACCACCATAGCTGGCTTTTACCTTTTTCTTTTTCTTTTTCTTTTTCTTTTTTTTTTGGGAGGGGGAGGAAGTTGAGTATTTTTAAGACCTAAAGATTACACATTAAAAGAAAAGGTAAGTATATAACAGAAACTTATGGATTAAAATTTAAAACAACAATTAAAATAATAAATAAGGGCTGGAAATATTGCTTAGTGGTGAAGCACTTGCCTGCAAAGCCTAAGGACCCCAGTTTGAGGTTCAGTTCCCTAGTACCCATGTAAGCCAGATGCCCAATGTAGTGTATACATCTGGAGTTCGTTTGCAGTGGCTGGAGACCCTGGTGCACCCATTCTCCCTCTCTTTCTATTTGCCTCTTTCTCTCTCTGTCTCCCTGTATCAAATAAATAAATCAAAATTTAAAAATATTAAAAATAATAAATCAGGCCAGGTGTAGCAGCCCACACTTTAATCCCAGCACTTTGGAGGTAGAGGTAGGAGGATTGCCATGAGTTTTAGGCCACCCTGAGACTAGAGTGAATTCCAGGTCAGCCTGGGCTAGAGCAAGACCCTACCTCATAAAACCAACAACAACAATAATAATAATAAATCCATTAGCTAACTGTTGAGAAAAAGTACTGATATAGCCGGGTTTGCAATGCATGCCTATAGAGGCAGGAGGATCAAGAGTTTAAGGACAGCTTCATACACATGACTTCATAATGAGTTTAAGGCCAGCCTAGGCTACATGAGACTGTCTCAAAATACAACTACACCTCCCCTCCCCCAAAAAAAAACAAGAGAGAAAAGAAACAATTATGTCAGCTGAAAATGGTAGAAGAGTGTTAGGATCTACCTCAGTTATGGAAGGTCCAGCATATCAAAGCTGGAGCTTCAATGCCCCGTTCTGTAAGTAAGTAAGAGAGTAAGTACTAGTGAAACAAAAAAATAGTAAAAACACACAGTAGGGAATGTCACTTGAAAGATACTTTCCACTGGACTCTTTATCCTCTTTGCATCTAGATGTGGCCACATGACTAATTCTAGCCAGTGGGACATAAGTGAAATATGTATGAGAATTTATACAATTATCCCCAACAAAGGAAATGCTCTCAATTAAAACAATACTTAACCACACTTATAAGAATATTTGCTCCTAAAAAACTCTAAAATCAAATACCCATTTCACCAACTGACAGATATAATAGAAATTTTGGGCCAAATGTGGTGGGATACACCTGTAACCCCAGCACCAAGAAAGCTGTGTCAGGAGAATCCTGAGTTTAAGACCAGTCTGGGCTATATAGAAAGAATCTATCTAAAATATGATAATAATAATTACTAATACTTACCAAGCACAGGCTATGTATCTGGCACTGACACAACATGTCTTAGCTTATTCAGTCCTCATAGACACAGGAACTTATATCTCCACTTCCCATATGTCAGGTCCCTCTTTGTCTCTGTGGACTGGCTTTGGTCTGAAGTCTGATGCATGCTAGCTGCCATCTCAATGTTTCTCAACCTCTCTGAACTACTTGAGGGCTTTTCAGTAAAATTAATGTCACAGTGAATATCTTGTACACTGGCTATGACCTAGTCAATAAAGAGGCACTGAGAACTTAGTGGCTTGCCTATGGGCCCACGTCCTGTGGCAAGGGGGTAAGGGATAAGCACTTTCATGCACTGTCATGTAAATGCACATTGGCAAGAGCAGCTAGGCTGAATCTATTAAAATTACAAATGGGTGTACTTTTGACCTTGCATTTCATGTTGAGGAATATACTTTATAGACCTAATCACTGAATAGATTATGCTTTTTAGCTTCCCAGAACTGAGACTACTGCTTTACAAATGAGCCTAACTCATCATTTACCCCATATGAGTGTGCTATCTAGATTTTTTTCTGTGGAGACTTGAAAATGGATGCAACTGGAAATAGTGTGAATTAAGGCAGCCTCAGAAAGACAAATATTATGCCTTTTCTCATATATGGTTCCTAGATTTTATAGAGAGACCTAATATAATGCATTTATGCATGACATAAAAGTAGAAGCAAGATTATCTAGGGTAACAAAGGGTATTAATGAAAAGAGAAGAGAGAAAAGAGGAGGGTGAAGTAGTATAAGGGAATATGCTTAACGTATATACAATGTATACCTGTAAGAAAATGTCCTTATGTATGTGACACAGTACCATGACAATAAATACACAGAATGAAGTTGTCTAAAAATTAAATAAAAATAAAAATAGCCATGGTGGGTAACCAACTGCTCTTGATTTGGCTAATAGATCCACTCAGTGGAATGGAACTCATTGCTGGAACTGGGAAATAAGTCAAAGCCATGTATAAAAAATGAGCTCAGTCTCCAAGATCAAGATGCCACCAAATGTGGGCTAGAAGAGAGCCAATGCATATAAAATTCCCTCCAAAACATATATGGTCATCCCTTCTATCTAGTACTAACTTCTCTCTCCGTTGGAGAATTTGCTTATCTTTTTTCAGGTGGACAACGAACCTGAAGGGAGGATCAGCTAACCACACCTCACCAGCTGAAACCATAGAACAACGCAGGGGAAGGGCAAGAATACAGCGTTCAAGGCGATCACGACACCAGAAAAAGGCTGAAGGAGATAAACACAGAGAACATCCAACTCCAACTAAGCCAGATATCCAGAGACACAGAGGCTCCCAAAACCTCATCAATGAAGCAGAACTAAAATGACCCCAAAGTGGCTCAAGGAAACTCACGGAAGAGGGGGCGGAAAGATTGTTAGAGTCACAAGTTGGGGCATTATGCACAGAGACTGGGGCCTACCCCCCAGAACTCTTGACTAACCTCACAATGCATGACCCACATTCCCCATTGATGAGGGTCCCTTTGAAAGTGGGAGGATGGGGAGGAGGACAATGGAACCAATACTATGAATGTAAAATCAGAATAATATAAATAAAATATATATATTTATTTAAAAAAAAAAAGTCAAAGCCAGACTAGGGGTATAGCTCAGTACCTAGCATTCTTCAGGCCCTAGATTGGATCTCTAGTATTGAAAAAGAAATCAAGTCCAATATTTTCACTTTGATTTGTATTAACATACTCAACAGAATGTAAACTTCCAAATGTCAACAGCTCTGACAGAAAGATGTTGGCAAGTATTTGTAAAAATGAATGATTAGTGTCTCCTAAGTCAAGTAGAAGAGATTTGGAATACCTTTGGTTTAAGAATCTTAAGACAAGCTGTGTGGTGGCGCATGCCTTTAATCCCAGCACTCGGGAGGCAGAGGTACAGAGGTAGGAGGAGCGCCATGAGTTCAAGGTACCCTGAGACTACATAGTGAATTCCAGGTCAGCCTGGACTAGAGTGAAACTCTACCTCAAAAACCAAAAAAAAAAAAAAAAAAAAAAAAAAAAATCTCAAGGCAATGAGGTAAGATTTGGGAATCAAATTCCTAATATTCACTCACCAGCTGGCATTCATGAAAGCATTAAACATGCTCAAATAACTTTGCACATAACATATTTTAACCTTCATTCTCCTTTCCAACAACACCTTTTGGTTAATCACATAATTTTCTTCTTTCCTCTAAAACATTTTGCTAAATTCTATTGAGTTGTACTTTTATGACCATGATAACTTGTGAGAGAATTTAAATGATTAAAAATGTCATTATGGGGCTGGAGAGATGGCTTAGCGGTTAAGGCGCCTGCCTGCCTGCTAAACCTAAGAACCCGGTTCCAATCTCCAGGTCCCACGTCTAGCCAGATGCAAAGTGATGCAAGGGTGCAATGCCGCACTTGCCCACAAGGGGGCTGCACGCATCTGGATTTCATTCACAGAAGCTGAGAGACTGCTGGCGTGCCCATTCGCAATCTGTCTCCCTCTCCCTCTCTTTCTGTCTGTCTCTCTCTGTGTCCCTCTCCAAAAATAAAAAAATAAAATAAAATAATAAAATGTCATTATGGGCTGGAGAGATATCTTAGGGGTTAAGGCACCTGCCTCCTAAGCCTAGGAACACCCATCCAATTCTCCAGGTCCCACATTTAGCCAGACTCAAAGTGACACAAAGGGCGCAATGCCGCACTTGCCCACAAGGGGGCGCACACATCTGGAGTTCATTCTCAGTGGCTGAGAGGCTGCTGGCACGCCCATTCTCTATATATCCCTCTCTCTTTCTCTCTCTCCCTCTCTCATTCTCTCCAAAACAAAAAGTCATTATATGACTTTTATGAGTAACAACTGATGGAAATGGATTTCGTAATGAATTCTCATTTGATGGGGATCACTGTTTTTAGATAATTACAATATAAATTATCATTCTAGAACTACTTCAATTTAATTTGGTAGGAATAAAATCAGTGCCCACATCAAGTTTAGCTTTGTTGACCATTCTGACTTCAATTCTGGAATGCCTCCTCCATTCATTTTGCCCCAACTTCACCAATCTTGTCAGTGCTCAAATGTTCCAACACACTCACTTTCAGCTATATTTGTTCTCTTTACCTTTGAATAGCCACATGGCTTATTCCCTTGCTTTCTTCAGGTCTTTACTCCAATGCCATAGACTCATCGAGCTTTTTTTGCACAATTTTTTTTTCGAGGTAGGGTTTCACTCTAACTCAGGCTGACCTGGAATTCACTATGTATTCTCAGGGTGGCCTCGAACTCATGGTGATCCTCCTGCCTCTGCTTCCTGAGTGCTGAGATTAAAGGTATGCTCCACCACGCCCAGCTTGCACAATTTTATAGAAGTAAAACCACCACTCCATAAAGCTCTTGACACAATCTGCCATACTTAAACGTTTATTGTAAGTTTTCAAGATGTCTTCTTTTTGGCAAGAAAAAAAAGGTCCCTTACATCAGATACTTTGTATCTTAAGTGCCTGAATTAATTTCTGGCATATTAACTATTTCTGGGCACTATCAACTATTTGATGAATGGATTGTAAATGAATCAATGTATGGTTTCTAGCCAGTTGAAAAGAGAAACAGGCTTAGGCTCAAATTTGTGCAACCAGATGCCAGGAAAATGTCAGGAGCTGTCTTAGGCATACCACAGAGTATTCAAGGACGTCAGATAGCTTTTGAGTTCAAGAAGAACACAGCTTCACAGTATGAAAATGACATATGCATATAAATATAACCATCACCAAGAAGTAATCAGAGCCATAAGAGAGCCCCATAAATTCAAAAGTCAGGGTTAATGATGAAATTACAAGAGCTCAGATGAATTAAACATTAAGGAATCACCAGACCCTGTCTTGCTTATGAGAAAGTGGACACATTTACTTAAGGTTCATCTCTAATAATTTCTTAAGTTTCCATTACATTCATAGTTTGTAAGTGTTTTCACATGTAAGGGCTGGGCATGTAACTCAGTGGTAGCATGCTTCCCAAGCATACTTGAGCCCTCAGGTCTTTCTGGAAAGAAAAGAAAAATAAAAAGGAAAGAAATTTCATATACATAATTTATTTGACCATCATTTTATGTGGATAGAGTGAATTAGTCAGCTGTTGATATATAACAGATCAATATAATACATATGCTAACTCTCCAGAGTTGGGTTGAATTTTCAAGGTTAAAGGCACAGTCTTCTAAGACACTACCCTCATCTCACACAAGAACCACAAGCACCAGAGATGCCAGGTCATCATAGCTGTGACCAGTTTCTACTCTCCTAGATTCACAAATAGACCTGAGAGCTGGAGAAATGGCTTAGCAGTTAAGGCACTTGCCTGTGAAGTCTAAGGACACAGGTTCAGTTCCCTAGGACCCACATAAACCAGATGTACAAGGTGGTGCATGCATCTGGAGTTCATTTGTAGTGGCTAAAGGCCCTAGTATGTTCATTTTCTCTCTCTCTTTCTCTCTCTCTCTCTCTGTCTCTTCCTCTCTCTCTGTCTCAAATAAATAAATAAAATATTTTTTAAAAGAAATAGACCTTACTGACTCATAGAATTCAGAAAACACTGTGCTTATGATTATCATTTTATTATAAATAATATACATTGACACCAGGCCCATTGGACAAAGCCTGATAGAATCCCAACCATGAAGCTTCCATGTCCTCAGGATGCATCTGTCTTCCAGCATGATCATGCGTGCTACCAGCCGTGGAAGCTTTGTTATCTAGAGTTTTATTGGAATTTCTCTGTGAAGGCATAATTGCTTATAGCATTGGCCATGTGACTGAATTCAATCTCCAGTTTCCCTCCTCTTCTAGGAAGTCATAATAATCTCATCAAGGCCTCATCTTTCTAATCCCAAGGTTGTTGTTTCTGGCATGGCCAGCCCTGTATGGAGTTGTTGCATTTCCATAAATTTATGTTTGACATAAGTGTCCCACCATGAATAACAGAAACTCTTATCATGGAAATTAATTTGTAAACCCCTTTCTAGAAACAGGGGCCCTAACCAGCTAAATTGTCTATTATATAATACCACTCCCAAACTCAGTAGCTCAAAACAGTAAGTATTTATTCCTGCACACCTGCATCCCAGCTGATTGACCATGACCTTAACTGAGACCAGCTTCAAGCTGTGTTAGGGTCTATGTCAGTTCTGAGTGTTTCTCACCTTCCGTGGAATAGCAGATGAATCAGGACATGTCCAACACATGGCTATAGCAAAAGCACAAGAAGACAAGGCCAAGTTCAAGCTTCTCTTTACATCATATTCAGGAACATCCTGTGAGTCTGAGTCAGTTATTTAGCCAAACCTGTTATGAATGAGGGTAGGGCGGTAGATTCTGCCTTAGGGTTGAAGGAAAGTAAGTCCTTCTTGAATGCTTATCTGAACTATCATAAAGGGAAATAGTCTTTCATAAACTTTCAACCTTCTGTGGTAGATTTTGCCTACTGAAGATAATTCCTGAATGTCCAAGACATTCTTCCCCATACCATGGTTGCTCATATCTTACTTGTTCTAAAAAGTTTTACTCTTTTGACTCATTTTCATAGTTTGCCCTTAAAATTCTTCTGCTCTCTTGATCTCCAGACATGAATCATATTATGTAATTTGGACAATAATGAGTAATGGTAATAAGTGAAAAGCTGGAGAATCTGAGTTCATTTCTTATCTAGAAAGACACTAAAGCAGCTGCCAGGGCATGATCAGAACCTACCAGTTCATTCCATTATTTATGAGCTCGTGAGCACTCCCCATGAACAGCTTGGGTGAGTCAGATATCTTAATTGTACTTCCTTAAAAATGAGAACAAGAAGAGCTTTACTGCTGCTCCTCTGTATAGTTTCATGAAGAATGTTCTGCTCAAAGAGGAGCTAGAGTTGAGGTTTTTATATGCATAGTGGATAGAATAAAGCACAGATATTGGTGGCATTTTGTTTTGCTCTTTAATTTTTTGAATAATTTTCAGGAGAACTATATTATGTAAGTCTTCACTCTTAAATGAAAATTACTTTGTGTTCTCTCCCAGGCAACAAGGCTTTGAGTATGAAAATCAATTGGGATTCTACCTTTGTAAGCATGCCTGACACTGTCTTTTTAATGTGCTACATTTTTTTTTTTGCATGTGTGCCTATGGGTAAAGCCTGTATGTGGAATGCTATGTGTGGTGTATGTGATGTATAGTGTTTACATGTATGTGAACAGATGGGTGTTTCTCATGCACATATGTGCAGAAGCTAGAGGAGAATGTCAGGTGTCTTCTTTTTGCTCATTCATGTATTTCCTTGAAATGGGGTCTCTCTGTTGTAGTTACCTACACATTGTTGGGGGGAAAAACACCTGATCAAAAGAAGCTGATGGGAGGAGAGGTTTTAATTTGGCTTACAGTCTTCAGGGGAAGCTTCAGGATAGCAGAAGAAGATGGTAGAGCAGAGGCTGGACATTAACCTCCTGGCATAGCAGATTGAAACAGCAGCAAGAAAGTGAGCTGGGCAGCCCAACCATAGCTATCTGCAGGACTGAGCATGGAAGAACCTGGTAACTACTCAGTCCCTGTGGCTGGATCCATCAGCAGTCCCAATCTGGCATTGATGGCTGGGAAGATTCCTAAATAGCTGCTAGTCTTTGGTTCATATTGGATACTGGAGGGAGGAAGGGATCAGGAGGGGGCAAGGGTCTTAGGGAAGAGGGTCAACAAGAAAAAAAATTTTATGGAAACACCATAATGAAGCCCAGTGCTTTGTGTACTAACTTTTAAAACTAATAAAAATACTGATGATGACAGCTGAGAAAGAATTGAAGAATATATTATTGGAAGTAGAGATAATGGAGATGCTTGTTACATAGAGGCAAAAATCTAAAATTGTATCTACAGTCACATGGAAAGCATTACTTGTAGGTTGCAAAGCTAATATTTAGCTAAGGAGATTCTTAAGCAGAGTTTGAGAGTGCTGCCCGATTTTTTCATGATGCTTTATAGTAAAATGCAAAAGAGAAATAAGATAGGAAAGACCTATTAAACAAAATGAAATAGGATGATTTGGGTACTGCATATTCCTTCACAATGTCAAGAGAAGTTAATAATCCAAAATGCAGTGGGAAGTGGGAAGCCTGAGTATGTGTGTGCAGCCTTCTACTAATGCCTCAGATCCACACCTCATTAGTTAAAAAGAATGAGATCAAAAGATCAGTGTGCTCAGCCACACTCCAGGATCCATCCAAGAGATGAAGGGTATTTTTATTGATCTTCTCATATAAGAAGTGCTCTAGGAGAGTTAAAAGCATTGTCTGTCAACCACCTCAGTAGTAACCAAAGTAGGAAGATACTATCTTGAAAATATCTGTGAGTTTGGCTCAGTCATACAAACTTATGACATCCACAGCACACACATAAAGCACTTGATAAAAATTAAATCATTTTGGATCAAAATTAAAGACTTCCAAATCTACCAAATTCTACACAGAGGAAGCAGGCTGCTCATTGCTGAGACGAGGGGAGACCCTGACCCTTACTCCCACTCTCTACCTCCTCCTGCCTCCCATCTGGCAGGAGCTCTCTGCACTTTGTTCTCTTTTCTCTCTAAATCACTTTTCATGTTTCTTCCAGGGCCATGCTCAGTTCCAACATGGGCTCTCAGACCACAAGAGTATATCCATTTCACTTCCCTTGGTTCCATACTTCTCTGAATAAATATGGAAATTTAATAACTTTTTTAAAGATCATGTTATATTTCAGTAAAAAAGAAAGAAAGAAAAAAAAGAAAGAAAGAAGAAAGAAAGAAAGAAAGAAAGAAAGAAAGAAAGAAAGAAAGAAAGAAAGAAAGGATAGAAAGAAAGAAAGGTAACTCAGGGAAGAACCAAGAGTCCAGAGAACAGAACCAACTCTGAGACTGGGTGGCATTCTCCTACTGGAATCTTAATGTTGTTTTGCACTAATTATTTTATTTTTTATTTCCATTTCTCCCATACACCAGCCCCTTTGGACCAAAATTCCATAGCAGTTATCCTATGCTGGACTCACCATTGTACATTGGAAAGGCTAGCAGCAGACAACTTGAATCTTTAGTTTCATAATGGAGAGAACCGATGAGACGTGTATTTTCATATCCCAGAACCTCGTCATCATCTGGAATTTGGAATTTGAAATAATGAAATCTGGGCTGGAGAGATGGCTTAGTGGATAAGGCACTCACCTGCAAAGCCTAAGGACCCAGGTTGAATTCCCCTGTACCCACATAAGCCAGATGCACAAGATGACACATTCATCTGGAGTTCATTTGCAGTGGCTAGAGGACCTGGTGCCCCCTATCCTCTCTGTGTGTATGCCTCTTTCTCTCTTTCAATAAATTAATTAATTGAATTTATTTTCATTGTGCTAAGAACACTATAATGGTTTGAATGTACCTCCATAGCCCCATGTGTTTGTGATTTAGCATCATACTTAATCCCTAGCTGACAGAGCCTTTAGGAGTTGGGAGGTGCGTCACTAGGGGTGTGCTTTGAGATGGGTAAGTCCAGCTTGCCAGAGCTAACCAGCTCTGTTGCTGCTTCCCACCTTGCTTTTCCCACCAAAATGAAGCTTCCCTTTGAGAATGTAAGCCTGAAATAAACAACTTCCGGTCAGGTGTTTTGTCCCAGCAATGAGAGGGTAACATCAGTAACCACGTAACATGACACTGATTTGCATAACAAATGTTGCATGCACTATATAATATTGATAACTGTGGAATAATGTGGTGAAGCAGATTTCTAGATGTATTCATCTGAAAAAGGTGTACCAATGATGAATGGATAAATGGATATATAAAAATATGCCCAGCATTATTAACATAGAAATATACAAATCAAAATGAGATACAATTTTCACCTTGTTGAATTGATGGATGTTATCACAAATGAAAAGAGAAAAAGTATTAGCAACAAAGTGGAGAAATTTGAACCTTTGTGTGCACTCAGAAAAATGTAAAACAGTATAACTGTCATGGAAAAGAATATAGGAGCTGGAGAGACAGCTTAGCAGTTAAAGCATTTGCCTGTGAAGCCTAAGGACCCAGGTTTGATTCCCCAGTACCTACATAAGCCAGATGCACATGGTGGCACACGTATCTGGAGTTAATTTGCAGTGGCTGGAGGCCTTGGTGCACCCATTCTCTCCCTCTCTCTCTTCTATCTCTCTCTCTCTCTCAAATAAATAAATAAATAAAAATAAAAGAATATAATGGTTCCTAAAAACAAGAAAAAGTAAAAATATCTATCATAGTACACAAAAATCACAAGAGGCAGAGATCAAAAAAGTTAAAATAAATACTTTGAAGAAACATCTTCACTCTCATGTGAAGATATTTATAAATGATATTATATATACAGATATAATATATAATGTATATATATTATATATAATGATTATATATAATGTATATGTGTTTATATTATATATATATATGTATGTATGTATGTATAATGTCATTTAGCCTTTAAAAAGAAGGAAATTCTATCATAACTTGGATGAGCCTGAAGGACGTTATGAAGTAAAATAAGATAATCACAAGACAAATATTGTCAAAAAGACAAATATCACACAATTTCATTTATATGAAGGATCTAAGGGAGTCAAGAGTCAAAATCTCTCTCTCTTACACACACACACACACACACACACACACACACAGGATAGAACCTGAAGAGGCTAGGAGGAGGAGGAGGAAATGGGAGTTGCTGGGCTGATAAGATTTGGGCTTTGAAATGACATAAACACTTGAGATGAAGCAAGTGCATTTACCATGGATAATGAAAATTTGGAGGGTCAAAAGGTGGTCAGGGTGCTGGAGACATGACTCAGGAGTTAAAGACACTTGCTAACAAAATTTCATGACCCAGTTTCATTTCCCTAGTACTGAGATAAAGTCAAATGCACAAAGTGGCACATGCATCTGGAGTTTGTTTGCAGTGGTAAGAGGCCCTGGTGTGCTTATTCTGTGTGTGTGTGTGTGTGTGTGTGTGTGTGTGTGTGTGTGTGTGTCTTTCCCTCTCTTTCTCCTTGCAAATAAATAAATGACTTTGTAATGGTGATCGTCAGAATCCTAAGAGATCCCACTAAGCTATCCTATCTTTATCTCTTTATGTGTGGAACTGTGACTATGATGATATAGCACACCCATAGCTATGTAACCATATGCAAAATCCATTTTGCTATGTTTTATCATAAGCTGAGAGTTGCCAAACCTGGTTGCACACATCTTTAATCCCAGCACTCAGGAGGCTGAGGTAGGAGGATCACTGTGAGTTTTAGGTCAGCCTGGGATAGAGTGAGACCCTGCTTCACTAAGAAAGAAGGAAGAGAAAGAAAGGGAGAGAAGGGAGGGAGGGAAGAAAAGGGAAAGAAGGAGGAAGGAAAAAACAAGGAAGGAGAGAGCGAGCGAAAGAAAGGGAAAGGAGGAAGGAGAAAAGAAGAAAGGAAAGAAAAAATGGTGACAGTTGTTCCCCACTAGAAAAAGAAATGATTCAAATCATTAGAATTGGTGTAGGTTGAATGGATGGCTCATCCTTCAGTTGACAGCACTTCCTGCGCAAGCATGTGGGCCTGAGGAGGCCTGAGAGATGATTTGAGTTTGATCTCCAGGACCTACATAAACAGCTGCGCAGGGCCACACATGCCTGTAATCTGATTCCTCTAGGGGAGCAGAGACCTGAGAATTGCTGAAGCTGGTGTGGATGAGAAGGAAGAGAGGGAGATGGAATAGCAGTGGAGCAGGACATCCTGTGTTCCATTCTGTCCACCACAGGTAAGTAAACTCTGCTACAGATGAGCACATGGGACATCGCATGGGCACACACATGCATACACCACACACCACATACACACCATGTCTCTCTCTTTCACACACAAATACACACATATGATAAATAAATTTTTTTTTTTTTTTTTTTTTTTTTTTTTTTTTCTCTCACTCTTCCAGGCTGACCTGGAATTAACTAAAGGGTACAACTCTTGGCGATCCTCCTACCTCTGCCTCCCGATGCTGGGATTAAATAAAATTTTAAAACCAAAATTTTAAAAACCAAATCATTAAGAATCAGTGTGGCCTTGCTCATTGGAAGATGGTAAAGATCATCGGATGTGAAATACAGGTAGTCTTTTGAAACAGAGCTACCTGGCTGACAGCCAGCAAGCAGGAAGCAATCCTACAAACACAGAAACCAATTTCAGCTTGGAAAGATCCAGCAGTCCTCTAAACTGAAGGAAGACAACATTGTCAACCCAAGAGCATTTCACAGATAATATCAAGAACCATCCTCTGAGCTAATGTGCCCTGCAGACAATACATTCCATAGTATCATGTTTCCATAAATGTTCTTTAGGATATCTCCAAAGAGTCAGAAACAGCTTCAAGCTAAAGGGGGATGTGACCTATCCCCTGAAAACAGGCCACAAAACATGCTTGTTGCGCCCAAGAGTTACATGTATAATAAGTGTAAATTGATCTACATACCCAGGTAAAAAGAATTTTTCTTTTTGTTTAAACGAGATGAGAACCAATTCCTCAATATCACATTTTTGGAGCTTTGTTCTGCCACATCTTATGTAGCGGAATTCCAGACTGGGCCAGCTGTCTAGACGCTGCTGGACTTATGTCATTGCTGCTGCCATTGTTTTCTGTTGCCATGTGCTGGATCTCTACCATGCATCTGCTTCTCACAGCTCAGGAGCAGTGACCATCTCAGGACTAAGCTCAGGCAGAGGTGCTCCTGGCTGACTTCTGAACCACTCTGGCAGTACCTTTCCTCTCACACACCCACACAGCTGGTCTCCAAAATCTCGCCAGCTCAAATATGATGGCTGTACCAGAGTGAATTAGGCATCTGGCCAACAAAATCCAAACTCCAAGTCTGTTTGGTCCCATGAACATCTATTTCTCTTATTTTCTAACTCTGCAAATTTAAAGGTTAAATTCCCTTTCTCAATCAATTCAGTAAAACTATTGCCCTGATGAATCACAACTAGTTCTCAAAGTTGGGGAAATGTTTTTAATCCTCATTTAAAGGACAAAATAAATCTCCTAGAATTCCAGGATTCGGTGATGAAGTCTATGAAAAAAGGATACACTAGTCGTGTGTGGTGATTCACTCCTATTATTCCAGCACTACAGGAGACACACTACAGTCATGTGTAGTGACACACTCCTGTCATCCCAGCACTGCAGGAAACATGCTACAGTCAGGTGTGGTGACTACAACCTTTGTCAACAAATGAATTGATTAATTAATTTTATTATTCCTAGCTCATGTTTTTTAGTAGAACCATTTCCTAAAGGAAACCACTCCTTGGTCACCGCTCATCAGCACCGTGTGCCTCTGTCACATCTCTGGTTGTGGAAGTCCAGTGTTCCCTATAATTTTGATAATGTACTGTGAAATATAGAAAGTGAGTTTGTGGTATATGTGATATTAAAATTGTGACTCTGTGGGAATTGAGTAAGCATTGTCAGCATTTGAAGGGACTTCTATGTGCAAACCTCTTAAGGAGAAGATTGAACGTGGAACATCACTGAAGGAACTTTAAGAAAGCAACACAAAAGCATGGCCTTTTATATTTTGGTATGTGTTGCGAATTGTGTAAGGACTGAAATGTCTGTGTACTGTTCCCCAACAACAATAAAATCCAAATTATAAAAGTAAAAGAAGTTTATGAGAGCATTTCCACATCGGAATATGTTATTCAGGGCAAACAGAACCTGTGTTCCCAGGTCATAGTCACTCATATTTGGCTCAAGAATAAACTATTTCTTATTCCTTTTGGGATTAAAGCATGCAATATTTTTCTGCATAATAAATTATCCCTACTATTAATAGTTTAAAACAGTAAGCATTCATTATCTTATGCAGTTTCTGAGGTTCAGGAAACTTGGAGTGGCTTACCTTGGTTGGGAATCTGAGTCCCCATAGAGGCTGTCTATGAGCTTCCCCTGGAGCTGGAAGATCTGTTCCCAAGCTCACTCACCTACCTGCTTCCTGGCAGGCCTCAGTTTCTTGCGCTTGCTGGCTGGGGCTTTGGTTCCTCACCATGAGAACCTACCCATAGGGCTACTTACAATATGGTACCTTATTTCTCACAAAATGAGAGAAACAAGAGAGAGGGGGAAGGCAAGAAGTCATGGTGTTTTATAGCCTCGCTGTAGAAGAGACATACCACCTCTTCTGCCATGTGCTATTGTTCACACACCACCCAGGACCAACAAGAGAGAGGACTACATGGAAGTGTGGACATCAAGGGTAAGGACCCTTGGCATCACTCCCTGCCCCAGAAGCAGACTGCCACAAGTCCTTTCTCCCATCCTATATGTTTCTCCCCATCTTCCTCCTTCTTGTCTCCACTCTATTTTTAAAAACATTCTATATGTCTTAACTAATGGCTTCCCTTTCAATAAGACATGTATCACCCCTACCACCCAAATCTTGACATGGTCACCAGTGACTTCCACACTGCCAAATCCACTGTCATCTGCTCAGTCTCACCTCACATGGTTTAGTGCTATCATGAAGCCAATGATAGCTTACTCTTTTTGTTGGAACATTCTTCGATGGACCTTCAATATATGACATCCTTCTTGTTCTGTTCCTTCCTCTCTGCTTGCTTAATACATATTTAACAAAAAATAAAGAATGAAGGGAGAATACTTACCAGTCACAGAGAAAGCTAAAAGATATTTTCAATGGTACAATTATTATTATTAATTAATGGTGCAAGGAATTGAACCCAAAGTCTTACACATGCTATTTTTACTACTGACTTACACTCCAAGACCCAAAGAAAATTTAAAATTGCAACAGGAAGATGTGACAGAGCTTATTATTCAGCTGAAGAGTGACTATGATAAATAATCTGCAAACACTTGCTTTAAGCAAAGCTTTGCATAGCTGCATTGAGGAGACCGAATAAGAGAAATGGAAGGGGAGAGTTGTGGATGGTGTATATAAAAACCAGGCATTGTGGCACATGCCATAATCCCAGCACTTGGGAGAATAAGGCAAAAAGATCTAGAATACAAAGACAGCCCGGGCTGCATATTGAGATCCTGTCCCAAAAAGAAAGTGAATTCTTAAACTACTAACAGCAATATGCACATATGATTTAGGAACATGGCATTTCTAGGTAAGTTGGACGAATCATCTCACAGAGCAAGTAGAAAAGCAGACCAAAACCCACTTGTGTTCGTGAGCTCAGGAGCCAGTGAAGAATTATGGAGTCAAGTTCCAGGAAAGAAAAAAACTCAGGTTTTCCATTGGAAGAGAATGCCAGCTGTGTAGAAAGTGATGGAAACCACTTGAAAAGTGTTTTTTGTCCCAAAAGGCTGAAAAGATAAATTCGAGCTCAGCAAGGAGTGAACTCCTTACTTCCGGGCAGAACCCTGGAAGGCACATAGACCTTGCTGCAAACTATCTATATGCCCAAATTTACACTGAGGTGATGAAAGGTAAGCATTAGAAGACAGGATTGTCAAAGAATTGGTGGGCATACATTGAAATCCCTACAGTTCCTCTAGGTCCTCACCCTAATGTTGGCCCTGATGCTCTTTCAATCTGTGGAACAGGTGAGCCCTAGGAAATGGGTATCAATGTGAACACAGAGGCTCCAAAGGGACCTGGAGCAGAGCTACTCCATGCTGCCCTTCCTAGCCTTTCCAAGCCCCACTCACTACACCTCAGAACCTGAAAGGCAAGTATGTGAGGGCCCTCCAGGGTGGGCAGCAAGAACTGAGAGTGTAATTTAGGAAGAAACAAAATGCACTGGGAAGTAAAGGTGGGTGGCAAAAACCAAAGAGAAAGCTGCAAAGCCAGGGCCAGAAAATAGTAGGGAAATGGAGTGATTTCTGTTCTCTTTGCTTATTTGTATTTTCAATAGAAAACTGTACACAGGCAAGAAGAAAAATGGAATAAACAGGTTTTTTTAGAGAAGGACTATCAAATTATATGGTTAAAATAGAAACTTTAATTATATGGTGCTTTCAAGAGACAACCCTAAAACAAACTGATATTGAAAAGTTAAAAATAAACATTAAAAAACATAAAAAGAAGACCTGGAATTATCAGGCAAATACAAAAAGAGCCAGGATAACAAAATTCATTTCCAACTACAAAGAATTCAAGGTATTAAATAGGGCAAAGAGCTTTATTTTATAATGAAGAAAAGTCTAATCCCCGATGCAGAGATAACAGATCTGGCAGGGTGCTGATGGCCATCACCAGTGTTTCATCTGTACTCTAGGGAGCGGCATCAGAGGATCACTGAAGTCTTCTGAAAGGATTACTGATCCTTGAGTTCAAGAAAGTGATGGATAAAATAATGTTCTCAATCTGTTAGTGTAGACTCATGTTAAATATGTGAGAAAAGCAGGCCTCTCAATGAGTGGAGACCAAATAAGAAGGTGACGGTCCCAAGAAGGGCAGGAGGTTCCACTCCCACATGATGGGTGATGGCCTGGGGACGGAAGAAGCCCCATTGCTCCTGCTGTGGCTTGACTGTGTCCCTCAGAGGTTTGTAGTTTTAAACATAACACCAAACTCAATGTTAATAATATTTGGAGATGATGGTTCTGGTAGGTAGCTGAGGCACAGAGAGGTGAAATGATTGCCAGTGGTTATATAGCCAGTGGATGGTACAGCCAGGATTTGAACCCAGGTAGTCTGAGTCCATGATCTTAATAAGCAAGTAATGTCCCAAAAATGTTAAAAGAAATGTTTTATGAGTAGAAATGTCCCTTACTTTACAACTTATAGTTGTTGGCATATAGAAAGACATTTCTTTTTACTAATTTACTATCTCATTTTAAACTCAGCATTTGCCATTGATTTTTCTGTTTTGTAGTTTCTAGTACCAAATCATAACACCTTCAAATAATAATAAAAGAAATATTTCTTGAAAAAGTTTTCCTCCCTTTCCAACTCTTAAAAAAAGTCTTATTTCTAAATGACTTCTTGCTGGGTTTGTTGCCTATAATCCCTACACTAGGCCAGCAGAGGCAGGAGGATGAGCCGTTCAATGTCATCTTCAGCTACACAGGGAATTTGAGGCCAACCTAGGCTACATAAGGACCTGTTGCAAAAATAAATAAACAAATAAATACATATTTATTCATTAGACTGTCCAGAATCTTCAGATTTTTTTAATTTTTTAATTTTTTTTTATTTTTGGAGAGAGAGACAGAGATAGACAGAGAGGGAGACAGAAAAGGGCACGCCAGCAGTGTCTCAGCTGCTGTGAACGAAATCCAGATGCGTGCGCCCCCTTGTGGGCAAGTGCGGCATTGCGTCCTTGCCTCACTTTGCATCTGGCTAAACGTGGGACCTGGAGATTGGAACCGCTGGACATTGGAACCAGTGTTCTTAGGCTTAGCAGGCAGGCACCTTAGCCACTAAGCCATCTCTCCAGCCCAAGAATCTTCAGATTTTTTGAGTAAAAAAATCTGCCCTCTTTTCTAATGAGAATGCCTGCTATATTCTAAATGTTTGTGTCTGCACAGAGATATGTATGTAAATTTAGATGTTAAAAAAAACTAAATTTAGATGTTAAAATTCTAAACACTTATGAAGAAGTGGGGCTTTGGGGTAGATCCCTCATGAGTGGGATTAGTGCCTTATAAAGAAGACCCTAGAGGGCCATCTTCCCTTCTACCACGTGATAACAATGTGAGATGCTGAAGCTACTATTCCCTGGAGCCTGGACTTCCCAGCCTCCAGAACCAAGAGAAAGCACTTCTGTTAATTATAAGCTATTCTGTGGTATTTCGTTCTAGCTGCCCAAATGGACTAAAATAATGCTTTTATTGTTTAAGTGTACGGAAGGGCATTAGCTGCTGACCTGACACCACTTTAACACTTCACATACTTATGCCTTGGAGAGTGTCACTCTGTTCCTTCCTGGTTTGCCATGAGTTCCCTTTTCAGTATGGATGGCTTGATTCTAATGGATTCTGTTCTGGATCTACTGAATTGACCTGCGTTTCCTGTTTCTATGGTTGTAATGCATAAAATATTTAGATGTCTTAATAGTATACAACTCTTTCATTCTTGAGATAAAAGCAGTCTGATGGGAGGAACTGTCCCAGTCTGAATGAGACAGTGGAGGCCCTGAGAGAGGCTGGCCCATGTGTGTTTTGTTGGCAAAGGAGGCTCAGTGCTCTCCAGTTACTGTTCTTTGTTCTCGTGTATTCTACCACACACCCCATGACTTTACCATTTTGCATATGGAGAAGAAGGTGGAGGCCACTGGGATACAGGCAAATAGTTCAAGTGGAACAGCTTGCAGAACTGGGCTCTCTAGACTCAATCTAACCCAGTTGGCTGTGTCTGAATTATATTTGATTGCTTGTGTGATCCTAGCTAGGACACTTTCACTCTCGCCGTTTTTGAGTGTAAACACTGACTTCAGAGCCTAGTAATTACCTGGATGGGACATTGGTTACTTCCCCTTTCCTCCACCACCTATGCAGTTCCAAGCTCTCCCCACGTACTTCTGCATACATTCACCTGTAGCCAACCCTGACCTGAATGTAGGCCTCAGTGGGCTCCAACTTACAGTTCCAAATCAGGGACGGACCATCACAGATGGCACATCTCAGGGTCTGTGATTCCTGCCACGCATGTTCCCAGGACAATGTCTCTGTTGGCAGACAGGAAGAACCATCTCGGCGGAGGTGCAGAGATTCCTCGTGTGAACAGGATCTTCCTGGAGGAGGTCCTCAAAGGGTGGGCTTCCTTTAGACATTTGAGGGGAGGAGTAACTACACGCAGAAGGAACTAGCTGTTGCACGGACAGGGTGCTCCACAAGGCTTGTGGTGAACGTGACTTTATGTCTCAACCCCCTGGCCTATCCTAAAGGCACTCAACCCACACAGCAGAAGAAAGGTCTGGATGTAAATGCCAATTGCACTCAGATTTAGTTTACTTGTCCACATTTGCATATTTTCAGAGTCCCAATAATGTCAAGTCCTGGGTCAAATTTTACCTGGAATGTGAAGGTCAGGAGTAGGCAGGAAAGGGACATTCTGTTCTTTATGAGTGATATGATCTAAATCCTACCACTTAGGAAAGGGGACGGCAAAAGGTGGGGGTGGAAGGCTATGTAGCTCCTGGGGGGAACAGGCCATGCTGGCAGGCTGGCAGGCTCTAAAGGACCTCCTCCAGATCGCCCTTTAATTCATGGATGGAGCCTTTAAGTCGCCGGGTTTCTGGCGCTGCATGTGCGATCCAGTTGATACCCGAGGCTGGCGCGCCCTCTCGTGGCCGCACCTGGTTCTCCTCCTGCCGAGCGCAGAGCATCTTCGAAGGACCTTTTTTTTTTTTTTTTTTTGGTTTTTCGAGGTAGGGTCTCACTCTAGTCCAGGCTGACCTGGAATTAACTATGTAGTCTCAGGGTGGCCTCGAACTCTCGGCGATCCTCCTACCTCTGCCTCCCGAGCACTGGGATTAAAGGCGTGCGCCACCACGCCCGGCTGGAAGGACCTTTTAGCTCATTCCCACGCAGCAGCAGGACCATGATAAACACTATCCGCGGAGGTTGTCCATACTGCAATCCTTCTGCAGGCCACACTGCGGAAAGCGTGGCCTGGACAGTGACTGTGGAGTCCACATGTCCCCTCTTCTTTCCAAGCATCCATCCTCTGTACCCAGAATTCAGCTACCCTCCTTTGGTACCTCAGCCCCACTGTTGATGTTGTATTAAGTCAGATTCACGCATGTCAGTAATACCTACACTCTTTATGTGCAGACGGCGGATTTACATCTTCCTTCCAATTCAATGCTCAAGGGTTGAGTTGACTTCACGGATTACTTTCCTGGTACCTGTTTCCTCATCTGTCAACCGAGATAACTGTACATTACGTCCCATGTGTGGTGTAAATGTGTTACTATGTGCATGGCAGGCACGTACCCCTGCACGCTGCTGTATCCCATATGTAGTGTATATATATCACTACGTGTAGCAGGCACGTGCCCCTGCACAGTGCTGTGTCCCATTTGTGGTATAAATGGGTGACTATGTGTTGCAGGCACGTGCCCCTGCACGCTGCTCTGATGTTTCTCTTTTCTTGTGCTTATGTACTGTGTCTTCTCTGTGGGGATACAGACATCCCCTGCTTCTATTTGTTCATGGCTGTTCCAGACTTCTGAAACCTTCCTCCACAGACACCCAAGCCTGGGAGTTCTAGGGATCTGGGATTTATTTGCCCTGTATTAGTCAGGGTCTTCTAGGGAAACCAAGTCAATAGAATGTACAGTCATGCCTCTGAATGGAAATGGGCTTTGTTAAGTGACTTTCTGGCTGTGGGAACATCATAGAGTGCATTTCAATTAAAACAACTATGACATCACTGGGGCATCTTAATGGACCACCATTATATATGCAGCCTGCTGCTGGTTAAAACAGATGGCACATAAATTCATGCCTGGAATTCATCAAAGGCCCACCAAGGATGCTCATAATATATGGAAAAAGAGATAGCAGATGAGATAGTGAAATTCCAATTCCAAGGCCTCGAGGCTCAAGACCCAGGAAAAACCAGTGTTTCCATTGAACTCCAATGGCAAGAAAAAAATAATGTCCCAGTTTGAAGGCCCTCAATTAGCAGAACTTCTCTTTTATCTGGATGCAGATCTATTCATATCTTTATTTAGCTCATGAGATAATGTCCACCCATATTAGAAAGGGAAATTTGCCCTATTTGGTCAGCAATTTAAGTGTTAATCTCACCCAGACACCTTCACAGAAACACTCAGAATAACGTAAGATCAAATATCTGGGCACCCTGTAGCCTAGTCAAGTTGTCACATATAATTAACCATCACAACTCCCTGGAGGCAGATCTTAACAGACATCTGGAGAACTTCTGGAGAAGGCCTAAGCTGAAACAATAGATAAAACACTGAGCTAGATATCTGAAACATAGTGCACACGCTAGTGTTTTATTATTGATATCATTAGTTAAGTCACTTAAGGTACTTGAAAACCTTGTGCACAGTGTACCGACCTCAGCCTCCTACTTAAAGCCCAGACCTGAACCAAGAGCACCTCACCACCTTTCCAATCCTGACACCTATCCATCACCTGGACTTACAATTCTAGGTCTGTGGGCACCTTCTTCCCCACCCCTGTCATGCAGGAGTCTGCTCTCCAGTATCCTAACTGACAGTCCTGCTGAGGCAGGAACCTCTCCTGTGGCTACAACAGTCTATTCCAAGGACCCCTGAGATATAGCCATCACTGCAAAGAATAGAACTTGACAGGAAGAGGCCTTCCAATGCACAGCAAACAGAACCAGAAACAAGGCAGAAGTTGTCCAGTCTGCTGCTTGTCTCCTGGGCTTGCAGAAACACATTTAAAGAGCTTATCTCAACACAATGCCTTCACGTGCATGTATATAACATGCACTGTTTATAATGTGAACGAGCTAGGCTGATAGCTGGATAATTATTTTACATTGAAAGGTTTGATGAATGGGTCTTGGTGAATAGGAGCTATAAATACATTTGTAAGGAAACATTGCACTAAATATGAGCCCAAAAGCAATTGCAAAGCTTCTGGGGTATCATTAACCATTTCAGGAGATTTCTGTAGCTGCAACAGCACAGGCTTTTTTCACCTTTTACTGAAAGGCTTTCAAAAAGGCACTCAGACCTCTGAAACTGCAGAGTAAGTCAATGGGGGAAAGGCATTACATTTGTAAGAATCCCATGTGTATGCAGCTTCTCCTGAACTCAACTGTGAGAGACACTGAACTCTACTTTATATACATTCAATGCCTTAAATCATGGTCATTATACAGGAAATTTTCCTTAAACTCAATGTGATAAAAAGAAGAAGGAGGAGGAGGAGGAGGAGGAGGAGGAGGAGAAGAAGAAAGGGCTGAATTCCCAGAAGAAAAGCTGAAATGAACATGAGATACTGCTGTTTTGCTTCAACTAGCCACACCCACCTGAGATCAAATTTTGCCAGGTTGAATAACATTCATGTCGTGTTTTCTTTTTCAGATACCCAACTAATTGTTCGTCATTTACCTACAAATAGAGCAGACAAAGCTTGCTTGTCATTTATGCTGAGGACAGTGACAGTTTCAATGCATGGTTTCCTATCCAGGCCCCACCCAAGAGCAAGAATCCTGAGCAAAAAGAACAGATTTAAGACCTATAAAAACCTTTTATAAAAGGCATATTTTAAAATATCACACTGCCAATGCCTCCAGGCCCCTGTGTCCCTCCCGCCGTCCTTGAGGTTGACATCATTGTGAATCTGTTCTTCATCACTCGCATACACTTACATAAATATTCGCTATGATGTATGTTTACCCAATCAGTTCTTACATAAATTGAAATTTTAAGGAAATAAGCACATTATGCTACATGAAATTCTCTACAACTTGGCTTTCTGCTGACATGGTGTTTGTGAGGGGCTTCTGTGTGGTTACCTGGGGGTCATCCTTCATCTACACTGGTGAGCTCCCATCATGGAAAGATACCACAGTCCACTTACTCTTTCCCTCTCCTGTGGGTGGACATTTGAGTTAGTTCGACTTTTTGCCCCTAAGTGTTCTATGAACATCTTTATACCTAGATGTGAGTCATTTCAAATTAAGCCAAAAAGTGAGCTATAATTATTTCCTTATTACCAGATTTCAATCATTTCCTTTCAAAAGCATACTGGGCTATTAATGTATCCTTAGGCATCATTTTATCTCCAATTGACAAGTTTCAATAATAAAACACTAGTGTTTTCTGTTATTTTTACATTTATTTTTCTTTTTATAAACAGGATCTCATGTATCCCAGGCTGGCCTTGAACTCATTATGTAGCTGAGGATGACCTTGAACTCCTGATCCTCCTGCTCATATCTTCTGAGTCCTGGAATTACAGGTTTGTGCGACCATATCCAATTTATACAGTACTGGGGATCAAACCCAGGGCTTTGTGCATACTAAACAAGTACTCTACCAACTGAGCAACATCCTTCACATTGAAAATACTATTTTTAAGAAATACTTTTACAAGTTTAGAGCTTTTTTCTCATTCATAAAGTATTTATTTTGTATTTTGTTAGTTTCCAATAAGTGATTTTTTTTTTTTAGAGGGACAGAGAGAGAGAAAGAGAGAATGGGTACGCCAGTGGCCTCTCAGCCGTTGTGAAGGAATCCAGACACTTGTGCCCCCCCCTTGTGGGCAAGTGTGGCATTGCACCCTTGCATCACTTAATGTCTGGCTAAACATGGGACCTGGAGAATTGAATGGGTATTCTTAGACTTGGCAGGCAGGCACCTTAACTGCTAAGCCATCTCTCCAGCCCTGATTTAATTTTTGTTCTTTTTTTTTCTAACAAGTTCATTTTGTTATTTATTTTTGCATGCATATGTGTCTGGTATGTGTACATATGTGTGTTCATACATGTGTGGGTGCACATGTGTGTGCAGGTGCATGTGGAGACCAGATGTCAATGTCAAGTATCTTGCTCAGTCACTTGCCACCTTATTTTTTGAGACAGGCTCTCTTGCTGAACTCAAGCCTCATGCTTATGCAGCCAGCACTTTACCCACTGAGCTATCTCCCCATCCCTAACAAGTTCATTTCAAAATTAAAAATTTACCTCTTGGGACCACTTTGTTTCAATCTCACATATTTTGACAAGTAAAGCTGATATTGCTTCTTAATTCTCAGATTTTCTGTTTCCCTTGTTAATACCTGACTCATTATAATTTTATTTTGTTGTGACCAAAAAGATGATCTAGTGGCTGTGGAGGTGATGTGTTGAGTAAAGGACCTGAGTTGTATGGCAGTGCATGCCTGTGACCTCAGCACTGGGGAGGGGGAATTAGGGAATCCATGGGCTCATGCTGTAGCTGGTCCAGCCCAACAGTGAGCTCTGGGTTCAGCAAGAGATCCTGTCTCAAAGATTAAGGAGGAGAGCAATGGAGAATGACCCTGACATCTACCTCTAGCCTCCACATGCATGCTCACACACATGTGCACCCCCACACATATGAACACACACACACACACACACACATCTATATGCATACACAAAGTCAAAGAAAAATGCAATCTATAACATCATTATTTAGGATAAGTTGAATTTTTCTATAGATGGTCAGCTATGGGAGATATGAGAAATGTTCTTTGTATGTTTGGGGGAAAAGTATATGATCTGTAAAATAAAAGGGTCTCTCTGTCTTTCCTCTTTCCTCACTCCCTTATTCTTGCCTCTCTTTTTATCACAGTCCTCTCTCTTTAATTAGATGTATTAGTCTTGATTTTCTTATTCATTTATTTATCTATGCATTTATTCATTGTTAATCCTCATTCTACTTCTTATTCTTTCCACTTATTTTTTCAAACTATTTAACCTATTATTTTAATCTATTCTTGGAGATATTGTCCAAAACCTTTAATTCTGATTCTGGGTCTATTTGTTGCTGCAATGGTGTTCTGTACTTATCCATCCTTCTGAGACCATACTTGTAGGAACATAAAGGCTCATGTGTTGAATCTTGCTGGTGGACTATTTTAGTATGAAATATTCCCCATTTCTCTTTTGTACAACTGTTCCCCTAAGACTCCATTTGAGCATCTAAGGACAATGAGGATGGTATCAGTGTGTTTTCTTTTGGGAGAAACTATATCTTCTCACAACATGGAAGTCTTCTCTTGGCTTTGTTTTGTCTGGTCCATGAGATTTCTCAAGGTTGATATTACAGAAGTCTATACTCCTCACAGTGCCTTGGGGGCCCTCTTGGCAATATGTACAGGTCTTGCTCAGAAACAACTAGGTATTCGTGCCACAACAAAAGTGTCACTGAGCAGGGATAGAAGTCATTTCATTATGAGTGACTTCAAGCCTTAAGCCTATGGTACCACACTATGAACAAATTGTTAATCAGGAATTCTTGGCCCCACAGGATGGGTACCTAATTCAATAAGCTTGCATGAAGAAAGGATATTTTTGCTGATGTAACAAACTTTAAGAAGAGCAAGAGAGAGCTGAGTGTAGTGGTGCATGCCCATAATCCCAGCACTAGAGGAGGCTGCAGCAGGAAAATCTTGTGTTTAAGGTCAATGTGGGCTCCATGATGAGATCGTGTGAGTGAGTGTGTGTGTGTGTGTGTGTGTGTGTGTGTGTGTAAGGGAGAGAGAGACTCAGAAATAATGGCTCAGACACTACCTAATTCACTTCCAACCCTCATGTATGTCCTGTCATCATCCCCAGTGTTTCTCAAGCTGCCTTTCTCAACAAGATAGGCCTGTCCAGGGGTCCAAGGGTCCAATCTTCCCTGCTTCAGCCCAGCAAGTAAAGGCCTTGGTATCTCATCTTAGTTTGAGAAGCCTTGGAGGAGGAAGCTAATTAAAACCCAGTGGTTTCTGACCCTCTCCTGGCATCCACTTTGACAGCTGACTATCTTAATTACTCAGTGTGTTCTGTAATCCACTTCACTGCAACTCTTAGGTGCAAGTGTGTTGATGTGGTGCTCTGCTGACCTGCTATTCTCTGCAATCCCTATTTGTGTAAATGCTCTGGACAACAGCTTCTAGTTATCTTGGATTTTCAATAACAATTTAGTTTGTTTCTCTTCTTTGGCTATTTTCTTTTATTATAAGAAGTAGCACAGGGCTTTGGTAACCAAACACTGGCTGATATTTGCTAATTAGTAGAATGCATTTGTTGGTGATAAACATATCTTCCCTTACCAAATATATTTGGATAAATCAACCCTATACATGCAATTAATGAGTTTCCTTCTAGAAATTTCTGCCTGTAATTGAGGTGGTCCTCACTTGCTCCTAGCCCTTGCATCATATGAAATTGGTTCAGGTACCACAAATTCTAATGATGGCGTCATCTTCTACCTTTTGCTCACATTTTAATTGGCCCATTTTCCTTCTCAGTGATGGCAATTGGAATTTGTCAGACTTGTTTTTGTTGTTGTTGTTTTTGTTGTTGTTTTTCTGAGATAGGGTCTCTCTGTAGCCCAGGCTGCCTTAAGTCCACTATTCTCCTGACTTAACCTCCCAAGTATTAGGATTATAGAAGTATGCCAGCACACCTAGCCTAGCAGGCATTTTTTTATTTCCTCCTGGGTTTGTGTTAGACTTCAAAACATCTTTGTCCCTCTGAAGTTATGAAAGCATTCTCTTGGGCGTAGCACTTATATGGGGTTACCTTATAGATTCCCTTTTATATTAACTCTGATCCATCTAGATTTATTTTGGTATAAGATAAATGTTATATTTCCCTATTCACTTTTACTGGATTATCTTCCAGTCTTCCAAAATGGCTCAGTGATCTTTATTTTCCACACAGACTTGAAACTCCATCTTTATAAATTAGGCAATCTCCATGCACATTTAAGTCTGTTTCTTGAATTTTCTTTCCAAATACATTCCAGAAAGCATAGTGGTTCCGCAGCTGAATTCTCACCTTCAAAATACATTCTGCTGATCTGTCTAATCAGTTTAGCTGGTTTATACTATATTTTAATATTTGTAAAATTATCCTGTCTCATTATTTCCCCAGTAGAAGCTTCCTAGCTATTTTTTAAAATTATAATTGAACATATTTATAAGGTACAATGTGATTTTTATTTTTGTTTTTGAGATAGTCATACTATGTAATCGGGCTGACATCAAACTCATGGTCCTCCTGCTTTAGTTTCCCACACGCGGAGATTATAAGCATGAGCCATCATGCCCTGCCAGTGGGCTCTGGTGTTTGGATACACTGAGGATGAGCAGATCTAATTAATGCAGTCATCTACTCACTGCTTACTTTTGTAGTGAGAATATTCGAAATTGACTTTCTTAGTAACTTTGAAACATATACTACATAATTATTGGGGTTGGAGAGGTGACTAAATGATTAACAGCACTTGCTGGCAAGTCGGACAACAAGAATTTGGGTCCTCAGTACCCATGGACAGTCAGATGTCCCCAACATGTCTATAGCAATGGGAGGTAGAGGCAGAAGAATCCCACAGTTCCTAGGCCAGATAGTCTGGCATCCACAATGACAAAACAAGAGAGATACTGTCTCAAATGAAGTAAAAGGAGAAGAACAATACCCCAAGGCTATCCTTTGACTTCCACTCAGACTCTGTGGCATGCCCATACACATATGTGCACAAAAATACATAATTATTGAGCTGGAGAGATGGCTTAGCGGTTAAGGTACCTGCCTCCTAAGCCTAAGAACACCGGTTCCAATCTCCAGGTCCCTCATTTAGCCAGATGCAAAATGATGCAAGGGCGCAATGCCACACTTGACCACAAGAGGGCGTGCACAGCAGCTGAGAGGCTGCTGGCACGCCCATTTCTGTCTTCCTCTCCCTCTCTCTCTCTCTGTCTCTCTCCAAAAAAAAATACATAATTATTAACCATGTGCATCATGGTTAATCTAGTCTCAAGTGTTTATTTTTACATGATATTTAGAACAAATAAATCTAATTCCCTTCTCCAAAAGTTCTTGTTTTTTTTTCTTATAGCTATCTATTTCAAATTCACTTGGTAGTAAGTTTTATGATATTGAGTTTTCTTACCTAAAGAACTAATCTGCATTGCATGATTACTTTAAGCCTCTAGCTTTTGTTTTCTAACTGATATGATGAGGCGGGTTCTTCCACTGTATCTTCCACCTAGTTGCTATGTAAATACTATTCTATTCTAAATGTTTATTTTGAACCTGCCACTTACTGATTGTCTTATCTGTAATATATTCTCATTTGATTTCTTAGGTATATAATTATATACTACCTCTAACTTTTAAAGCTAAAATGTGTTGACATCACAATATTTTTCTATATTTTGGTGCATTTAATATGCTAATATCTAAGGGTGGGTGGGTAATTCTGATCCATGGTGAGATCTTAAATTTCTGACCCTGCACTACTTCCATTCGACACTAGAGGACAGCATTGGGAAAGAAACCTGGCAGGGTTTTCTCCACAGCATCAAGCAATGTTAATCTGATCAGAGCCTAGATTAAAACACTGTTGAAGGAGCTTATTCCTTGCCATTTCAGTCTCTCTCTGAGTTCTCTTTATTAATGACTGTCTATAAAAAGAACATAATAAGCATTCAGTTAGATGAAATGAGTGAACACCTCTAACTCCCTCATTTTCTGTCTTGACTCTCTGAAATGCAGCTTGCCCATCCTCACCCTCCCAGCCTCCTCACCACTCTGCTTCCCATCCATAGCATGCATTAAATTCTAACTTGTGAAATAACTGATTTATTACATTATCTTATTTGTCTTCTCTTTAAATGTGGGCTCTACAGGGCACAGGGACATTGTTTATTCAGTGGTGTTCACCAAGTGCTGCAGTCAGGTTCGCATTGCTGGCACCCAACCAAGAGCAGTTTGTGGGAAAAAGGGGGTTATTTTGGCTTACAAACGCGAGAAGAAGCTCCATCATGGCAGGGGGAAATGATTGCATGAGCAGAGAGTAGACATCACCCCCTGGCCAACATCAGGTGGACAATAGCAACAGGAGAGTGTGCAAAACACTGGCAAGGGGGATGCTGGCTATAACACCATAAGCCAGCCCCCAACAATACACTGCCTCCAGGAAGTGTTAATTCCCAAATCTCCATCGCTGGGAACCTACCATTCAGAACACCTAAGTTTATGGGGGACACCTGAAGCAAGCCACCACATAAGGTGTCTGGCACAATAGCTGCACAGTAAGTGTTTGTGTTAAATGGGGGCAGTGCTGATGGAAAGGAATTTGAAAGGAAGATGGGGAGGGGAGGGGCCAAGAGGGAGGTTTTGGAGGTGCTGAGGGTGGTAATGTTGGAGGTGGCTTTGGCAGTGGTGGTGGCAATGGGTGATGTAGGGGCAGTGGAGGTGAGGGGCAGTGGTGGAGATGGACAGGATGTAGCAATTGTCATGATATTTACTATGTTGTGGTTGGTTAAGGTCTTCTAGGAAGGTGGAATATAAGCCTGAGACCAGAAGAAGATTTCTAGAAGGTTCTAGAGACCTCAGTATCTGAGAAAGAGCTTGTTGGCATGTGACATGAGCACTCAGTTCCTAAGCTGGTAAAGAGAACTCGTCATATGCACACAAATGTGCAATGTGCACATACAGAAGTCTACACTTCCATCCCTCTGATAGGAGTGATATGAAAAGCTGGAATGGTATATCCTGTTGTTGCTTATTCAGTTCATCATCCATATTAATTGATCCTGGAAAAACACTCAGCATCACATTTCAGGGTCAAGGAGAAAACAACATCCAAGCCCATGTGTCTGGCATCAGCGCAGTCTAGGGAGGAAGCTTCCTGACACATACAGGGCTCAAGACAGGAGGGTCAGGAAGATCTGCCTGCTATGTATCTAAATCTTTAAAGTGATAAACAGCTAGGAGACCATTAAAAATAAATGCTTCAGGAGGGATAAAACAAAAGGTAGTAGGATATATGTGACATGTGTACAAGGTAGGAAGAGGAATTGGGAAAGAGAATCAACAAAACAGTGTATGAAAATGCCATAGTAAAACCTATTGCTTTGAATGCCAATAAAAATAGGGGCTGAGAGATGGCCCAGTGGTCAAAGGCACATGCTTACAAAGCCCAATGGAGTTGGTTTGATTCCCCAGTACCCATGTAAGTGGCACATATGTCTGAAATTTGTTTGCAGTGACAAGAAGCCTGTGTGCCCATATTCTCTCTCCCTCTCTCTTTGCTTGCAAATAAATTTTTTAAATATTTTTTAAAAGCAAGCTAGCTAATTTTAAACATCTTTCTATCTTCCTCAATGGCCTTCACCCTGTATGTAAGGAGAGAGGGCTGGGCTGCCAAAACCCTGCCCCAGCACAGGAACAGAAGCACCTGGCAGCCTGTCTTCCCCATCCAGCCTCCCTAGCACATTTAACAGAAGGACACAGACACTGGCATCTGCACAGGTGAGCTCTAGCCACACTCTCTCATAAGATGGCCCTCAGCTCCATGCTTGTGCCCAAGAGGATTGTACTCCAAGCAGTGAGCTGCAAAGCAAGCTTCGGGTGGTGGAGGTAGGATTTCAGCATCCTGGGTACCCAGAGTATGGGGGGGCGGGTATAATCTCTCACAGATGGTCCCGAGCTGATTCACCACCTCTGTGCAGAGAGTAGGGGTAGCAGAGGGCCAAGGGGAGCCTTGGGAGCCTCGGTCTTGGCAGATGCCTTTCTTCTGGCTACAGGGGCCACTAGGACCCTGTTCTATTGGGTTCACAAAATGCATCACTGTTCAGCGACAGTTTAAAGAATTATGTCATCCCCCAAATCAGCTGGAGAAGCCTCTCTTAAAAGTCATTTCTATGCACTAGCACCCCAAGCCCCATTTCTCAGGTCAGCACAAAGGGAAGGCCTGGGCTCAAAGGAGTCTTTCTTTGGCCTTGCATAGAAGCTTGTCATACTCCTGCTTTGACCCATTTTTTCCCTGTAAAAGGGAGGGGCCCCAGGCCTCTGCCTGGGGTATCTTTACTTTCCCTGGTTGTCCCTTCATTCAGCAATCTCTCATATGCAGGATGGTAACTCCTCCATCCTGAAATCTGTGCTTCCTTCCCCTGCCCCTGCTCCAAGCCTAGACCTTGCCCTACTTTCCCCATCCCTGAGTCCTGCCTCTACACCCCAGCACTTGCCAACAACTCACACTTCCTTTGGCAGCTGGTCTGCCCTCAGTCTCAAAACCACTGATAGAAGGGTGTTCTGCAGCATACTGACTGTACTAAGAGCCAAGGGACAGCACATGTTAAGATAGTCTCATGATATGTGAAATGTGGAGGCTTCTGTATGAAACTTATGGATTTGTTATTGGGCTCTATCATTCTTCCAGAAAGGTCTGAGGACAGGGTGCTCATTGGGAACATGCTCAAAAAGTAGCATGCACTCTGGTGGCATCTTTCCCTGGGCTGGCTGCAGACAGGGTTGTCACATTGCTCTTTCTGTCCTTTTCAGTCATGTGAGGAGACCATATCTCAGCCCTACTAATCTCAGATAAATGTGGAATGGACACCTTATCTCTCTCCCTGCCTCCCTTGCTATCCCTCCTGGGAACAGGCCCCACAGGGAGACAATCGATTCACTTGACCACTTGTCAGATTGCAAGAACCTCTCTGTCCCTGCCATCAATGCACAATGTTCTCTGTGAGTTGGTCCTCTCCCTCCACTGCTCAAAGAAGCTGCCAAACACACGGCCGGAAGACCATGGCCTTCCTGTGCTGCCATCTGGTCTCTGGGGACTAGTCTAACTCAAGCAGCTATTGGCACTAGATTCAGTTCATCTTCCTTTAGCTGAGTGGCGTTTGTCATAGCAGCTATGCTGCCAGCTCAGAGCTCCTCCTGCTTGCACCAGAGACACTTGTTACCACACACATTCCTGAGCTTCCCCTAGAGATTGCTGGCTCCGTGGGTCCTGAGCAGGACTCCTGAGTCCCTGGTTCCAACAAGCCCCAGGTATTGCTGATGCAGGTGGTCACCATCTGCACCTGGAGTGCCACGGCACAGGAGGTGCTGAGCTGATGAGAGATGCAACTTCTCAAGCCCTTCCTGGGGGAGAGGGGCTGGTTTCAGAGACTCTCTAGCATAGAAGGAGGAAATGTTAAGAGATTTGCACTCAGTTCCAAAGCTTCAAATTGAAAGAATCAGATTCCAAACCCATCTGTCCAGCTATAACCTCCATTCCTAACCTACAGGTGTGGGCAGCCCCTCCATAACTACCTTGTGATGTTTTCAGTGACTTCATGTCCCTGGGTGGCCACTCTTCTGCTAGCCTCCCTTACCACAATACAACACTCTCTTTCTTTTCTGATTGTGGGAAAGTACACGTAAGGTGAAAGTTCCTATCTCAACCATATCCCAGTGCGCAGCTCAGTGATGCATTGCAGTCATACTAACATCTCCAGTGCTTTCCCATTTTCCAAAATTGAATCCATACTCATTAGACAGCTGTCTGTTGTCCTCTCTACTCTGCTTTCTAATCTTTTTTTTTTTTTTTTTTTTTTTGGTTTTTCGAGGTAGGGTTTCACTCTGGTCCAGGCTGACCTGGAATTAACTATGTAGTCTCAGGGTGGCCTCGAATTCATGGCGATCCTCCTACCTCTGCCTCCCGAGTGCTGGGATTAAAGGCGTGCGCCACCACGCCCGGCTTCTACTCTGCTTTCTGTCCCTCTCTAAATCTGCCCCCTTTGGGCATCTTGTATGAATACAATCATACAGAATATGTGCTGTGACAGGCTGATTGCACTTAATAGAATGTCCTCAGCTTCATCCTTGAGCATGGGTTAGAATTGTCTTCATTTATTAAGGCTGACTAATATTCCGTTGTGTGTATACATATAGATAGATATAAATATGTATCTATATATTGCATTTTATTGTTATATTCATACATTGATAGATACTTGGGTTACTTTCATCTTTGATTCTTGTGACTAATGCTGATATTGAACATGGCTGTACAAATATCCTCCCAAGTCCTTGCTTTCAACTCTTTGCATGTATATCCCATATTGGAGTTATTCCTGGCTCATGTTATATGTTTGATGTTTAGGTGAAGCACCTTACTGTTTTCAGAGCTGCTCTGCTGTTTACATTCCCAGAAACAGAGCATGGAGTTCCCGCAGTGTTAACACCAGCTCTGCTGGGTCAGTGGCTCATCCACTGGATGGTGCTACTTGAGCTCCAGGTGCACAGACAGCCAGGGTAGGCACAGAAGAGGATGCTCAGATGCATCTCAACATCTGTCAGAGATCAACCGGGAGGACCAGCAACGTGAGCAGGGCAGAGGCAGAGACACTTGAGATAGGCCTCGAAAGGAGAGCCAGGCTTGCCTGCAGTGAGCAGGTGAGCATCCATGGCACAGAGTCAAGGTCGACAAAAGCCAAAGGCAGGAAACTCTCATGAGGGAGTGCTCTGGGGAGCAAACAGGGCATTTTGTTGAAGCTTGGAAGCAGAAAGTATTGTAGAAAGGCCTGATGTTAGGTGGGTAAGTTGAGGCAAACTTACAGGAACCAGTGAGGCAATTGGTGCTATGCGATAGAGAGATAGACGTCAGGGCTTCTTGATAAGGAGTGTGATGTATGACTTCAGTGCAGAACAGTCATTATGAACAGATGCTTTGATGTCACCGGTGCTGTCACCTACTGGATTTAGGTGACAAGTATCCCTGAGCTTCATTTTCCCATCTGTAAAATTTGGGAAATAATACTAGCTACCTCTGTGAGGCCTAAATGGGTATAAATCCATCAGGATTTAGTGTCATATAACAGTTAACTCTTCTGCATGCAGTCTGAGTTCTGGTTCATGAACGATTTGGCATCACTATGCAAGGTTAGGAAAACAGGTGGAAAATGGGCTCTGAAATCAAGAGCCACTAGAGAGATGAAAACGGCAGTGACCAAGCCTGGTATGGCCAACAAAGGTGAGACTGGAGAGAAAGGGTAACATCAGAGCCGCTGAGGAGGGTCAGCTGGATATATGTGCATTGGGCAAAGAAGGAAAAAGAAGCAAGGGAGAGGGGGGCTGAGTTAAGTGACCAGGAGAAGGCATGTGAAGCTGGCTCTCAAGAGGAGCAAAGATGGAAGAGTAAGGGGCTCCCTGGGGTAGACCATAGGGAAGAAGCTACAGCGTGAGGCATGTTTAGAGCTCAAGAACATGGTGAAGCTGAACGCTGAGCTTTGAGAGGAGATCACTCAGGCAAGGGAGCAATCGCTCCAAGTCCCAGGGAGGTTTCCAAAGGAGAAAGAGGGGGCAAGTGGAAAGAAAATGGGAATTCAGGAGCAAGGTCAGGGAGAAGACAGAGGGAGTATTCTGGTTAATCTCAGTTGTCAACTGGACAGGATTTAGAAGAACCATGGGAACAAACTTCTGGGCATGTCTGTGAGGGGTTTTCAGGTTAACTGGGGTGATAGACCTACCCTAATTATGAAGAGCACCATTCCATGGCTGGGGCTCCTGGACTGGACGACAGAGAGGGTGACAGCCAAGTACGACCACTCATCACTGTCTGCAGGTGGACATGTGTCCAGCTGCCTCACTCCCCTGCCAACCTCAAACTATGAGCCCAGGTAAATCCTTCCTTCCTTAAGTTGCTTCTTGTCAGGTATTTGGTCACAACAAGAAGAAAAGTAAATATTACAGGGGAATAAGCAAAAAAAAAAAAAAAAACAGTTTCCTGTATAATAATGAACTATCAACTCCATGTAAGATCCAAGTTCAAGCTCTACTCTGCAGACTGTGATGTTAGGTAGCTTACGGAGACTCTGCTCCTCCGTTTCCCAGTCTGTAAACTGGGGGCTTTAACAGAACTTCCCACATGTGACAATCATGAGAATTAAATCAGGTTGTGTTTGTAAAGTCCTGTTTCCAATGCCTGGCATGAGGGCAGAGCTGGTCGTGACAGCTGGAGTAATTAAAATCCTTGTAAAATCCGCACATGAACCAAAGGCAGATGAGGAGCCAAAGAGATGGGTACAGGGGACCCTGCAGACCCTCATAGAGCAGGAGGAGCAGGAGGCCAGACAAAGACTCAGGCAGAGGGTACCCCACAGAGAGTGGTGGAGTAGGAAGCCAGGGAGGGACACCTTTAGGGGAGCAGGAGAAGGTGTCAAGAGCTTATGGGGGACAAGAAAGTGTAAAGTCTTTTGAACCTGGAAATTCTTGTCTCCCATAACTTCAGAGAAAGCAATAAGAATTTTCAAATAAAAGTGGAAAAATAGTTGGAAAGTTAGGTTTGGGTCTCTTCCGTGGAGAGGTGAGAGGGAGTGGGCAAGCTCAAAAGCCTGGCCAGAGTCGTGATGTCATACTTGGACAAGTGGCAGCACCCTCAGAGGTGTCAGGGTGATAGCTCACTGGTGCTGGTTTAGCGTGCGTACCTGGTGGTGAGGGCAGGTACTGAAGGAGGAGGGAGTGCTGGTGCACCTTGGGTGGGAGTGCCTGCTCCTCACGTCCAGGAGAGTATTCACAAAATTATTTTACAGGGACCTAAAATGCCTTTGTTGAGATTTCGACCCCTCTGTCACCACCCTCAAGTTGACTTATGTTAGACTCCACCCCCAAAAAGCAGTAAGTAGAATATTATTATCCAAAGCCCCAAAATCTCATACTTCTGCAAACTGGGGGTCCTTGCCAAAGGAGCCTAGTGGGAAGTGGGATATGGCATGGCAGAGCCGGCCCGGGGAGGCGGAAGAACCAACTCCGCGAAAAAGCCGAGACTCTTTGGGGACGTATAAATAGTAACTGTCATTCGAGAGCAGCAGAGCCTCCCCTGGTGCGGGCAGCTTCTTTCCTTCTGTATAGTTACCACTGGACCCTGAACCCCGTAAATATGTACAAGTAGACGTCTAAGAATACACTTTAAAAACAGCCGCCAGAGGGCGCTGGCTGAGCGCTGTATCCGAACCGATGACCTCACCCTCCATCCAGACGAGTGTCGTGCTGTTTCAAATATGAGAGGTAAACAAGGGTGACTCATGGGACGCATGACCAGTTCCGTTCATTCCGAGTACCTGGGGCTTGTGATAGGCCATCTGCTCTGATAACACAAACAGACTGCTGTGGTTGTGCTTAATCATGATGGAGGAACCAGTGAGACTTCAGGTCATCTTTGGCAGCATGGTCTCCATGGATACTCCTGCGCCAGGCATCTGAGGACAGAACCCTCCTCTTCCATCTTCCAGGCTTCTCCAGACTCGGGCGGGGAGGGGCGGGGGCGTTCAAGATGCAGCTTGTGGGGTTAATTTTTGGCAGAAGAGCACGAAGCTGAATACAATGGAACTCTGTCCTCAGAACAGGCCTCCAGGGTGCCTGCTGCTCTGGGCTGGCAGGACTCAAAGAACTCATTCCATAAGATGAAAGGTCCAACCAGCACCAGTATTTTATTCCTGCCTACGAAAGCCCTGCATTTCCAAAGAAAGGATTCATCTCAGTGTCAAGAAACTGGGCATTTGGGTTTTTAATAAGAGGAGGAAGTGTACTGCTGTCTTGTATTTTGGTTAGGATACTTTCTATATGAAATGAGTCCCAACCTCTCCTCTACCACAGCTCCACAGGGTACCAGATGTGACCAGAAAAACGCCTCCAGCCGCAAGTCATGAACACCCACATAAGCACTCAATAAAATGCTTGTTTTTTTTTCCCCATCTCCCTCAGGTGACCCTAAAATTTTCCTAGTGAAATCCAAGTGATATATAAATGTTCACCACAAAGTAGGGGCTCAGCTTTTGAACATTTGCCTCCAAACTGCAACAAAACTGCCCTGATTCTATAGCAACTATGAGACTTTTTATGACTCATCCAATTGAGCCTTTAATTGCAGAAAGTAATAAAATCGTGAAATGTTGTAGTGGTTTGAATTAGGTGTCCCCCATAAACTCATGTGTTCTGAATGCTATGTCCCCAGTTGGTGATAATTTGGGAGTTGAAGCCTTGCTGGAGAAGGCGTGTTATTGGAGGGTGGGTTATAGTTGTTACTGCCAGCTGCCCCTTGCCAGTGTTCACTCACTCTCCTACTGCTGTGGCAAAGAGGTGATGTCCAGCCTCAGCTCCACCATCTTGCCTCTGCCATCACGGAACTTCCCCTGGAGACTGTAAGCCAAGATCAAAACATTCCTCCCGGCAGCTGCTCTTGGTGGGGTGCTGAAGGTAACCGCAACAGATATCCTCACCTGTCAGCCCTGAAAGCTTCCAGGAGATTCCATTTCTAAAGTGAGAATTCGCAGTGAAATGTGGGGAAAACATTTGATATTAAAGTATACACCCCTTGGATTGGAAGATGGCTCAGTCTACCATGCAAACACAAGGAGCTGAGTTCAGACTCTCGGCACCCCATAAACTCCAGGTGTGGTAGGCATGCTGGGATCCCAGTGCTGGAGCGGTGAAGACAGGGAATCTCTGGGGCTTGCTAACTACTCTTAATTACCTAGACTTGCTGAATTGGTGAGCTCTAGGTTCAGTGAGATAACCTGCCTTAAAAGCAAGGTAAAGACATGCTTGGGCTGCAGGTCACTGAGAACTCAAGCTGGAGCTGAGCTGGAAGCCTTCCTATTTACCAGTTGTCAGGATGCTGGAAAGAGCTATGCAAGCCTGTTCATGGAGAAAAGCCATCAACAACCTTAATAGCCACAGTTGACCCTGGAAGTTTTATAGCTTGTCAGCCAGACCAAATGTACCAACTGGTGCAATGGTGACATGTCTGCTATGAGGGAAACTAACTGCTCGCCAATTGAACTGGAGGCCCACTCCATAGGAAGAAATTCTTGCCTGGTACTGAAAACCCAATCAAAAGCCTATGGCTTGGGAGGTCATGGGGGTGGGGTGGAAATACCATTGTTGTCTGGCTAAATGGACATATTGTGCCCACCAAACTGCTGTCTAAATACTTGTGTTTATGTCCATATAGTGATGAAGAAGTTGTTTCTCTTGTCAGATGGAAATGACCATTGGGGTGACTCAAAAGTCACCAAAGGGCTGGAGAGATGGCTTAGCAGCTAAGGCGCCTGCCTGCTAAGCCTAAGAACGCTGGTTCCAATGTCCAGCGGTCCAATCTCCAGGTCCCACGTTTAGCCAGATGCAAAGTGATGCAAGGGCGCAATGCGCACTTGCCCACAAGGGGGCGCACACATCTGGATTTTGTTCACAGCAGCTGAGAGACTGCTGGCGCGCCCATCTCTGTCTCCCTCTCCCTCTCTGTCTATCTCTCTCTGTCTCACACACTGCTCTGGAGGATGTGTTCTCAGAAAGGCAGCAAGACCCAAGGAGACAAACCACCCCTCACATCTCAGTCAAGGCCCAGGCAAAACCACAGAGGAAGTGGGGAGACTAGCAGGAGTGCTGCTTCCATGGTGAGCCTGACAAGCAGAGACAGGGTGAAAGTGACAGATCTGAGGATACTCAACACATACTAAAGCAGAAATCCAGAGGCTCCTAAGAGCTCATCACTGAAGGAGACTTAAAACACACCTGCCAAGGCTCAGGGAATTTTGCAGAAGGGTGGGAGAAAGATTGTAAGAGCCACAGGTTGGATGTCATGCCCAGAGGCACAGCCTCCCCCCAGTAACTGGCTGCTACTCCCACAACACATAACCCACAACTCCGTGGGGAATACCTGCAACCCCACTGAGGAGGGACCCTTGCGGGATGAGGGCAGGGAGGAGGGAAAAGATGATACCAACACATGATTTATCCATACAAAGCAAGTTCGAGGCCACCCTGAGACTGCATAGTGAATTCCAGGTCAGCCTGGGCTAGAGCAAAACCCTACCTCAAAAAAAAAAAAAAATCAATAAATAAAAACTAAAGTTACTGGAGGTGTAGCTCATTAGCAAAGTATGTTCCTGGTATACAGTAGCCCCAAGTTCAAGTTCAATACCAAAAAAAGAAATAGTTGTCTTATGCTACCACACACACTTCGCAATGCCTTGGGTAAAAGAATCTACCCATGCTATCTGTCCTTTGTGGGTGTATAAGGACCTAAAGGCATTACAATTGACCAACAAACAGAAAAGGGGCTTCTAGTCCTAGTCCATCACTTTATAAGCAGATACTTGTTGCAAGTGGTCTATTTGAAGGAAGGGGAAGTCATACATAGAGCTTTCTAGTCCATGTCCCCTGGACTTTGCTTTTGGTTCTCTGTCCCATAGGATCATGTGCCTAGTCACTGGCTCCCAACTTTGAGCTTATGGTACACAGCATCCATGCCTTTATCTTCTGAAATCCCCAGCGTCTCAGCATACTAAGTCACTAGTTCCCAAATGTACCAATTCCCTAAGGCCATTGTAACAAAGTACCACACACTGTGGCTAAAACAACAAAAGTTTATTCCCTCACAGCTCTGGATGCTAAACATCTAAACTGGAAGTGTCAACAGAGCTGATCCTACTGTGGCCTCAAAGGGAGACTCTGTTTCATATAGTTGGAATCAACTGGAAATTCTCAATATCCCTCGACTTAAAGATGTATCGTTCCAATCTCTGTCTCACTTTTATAAACAGGGCTTCCTTCTCTTTGGGTCTGTGTTGGGCCCCCGTTAGACTGGATTAGGGACCTACTGCTCACCCCGTTCCAGTCTGACCTCATCAAAGCTTCCGTGCATTGTCAGTGACCCTGCTGTGATTTGAATGGTTCCTCTCCAAGGTTCATGTGTTCAGTTTGGTTCCTAGAATGATGGTGATGGGAGGTGGGAACTTTAAAAAGTGACACCTTAACTGGACATGGTGGCACATGCATATGATCTTAGCATTGAGGAGGTAGAGGCAGGAGGATCAGGAATTCAAGGCCAGCTCCAGCTACATAATTAATTCAAGGCCAGCCTGGGCTACCTGAGAATCTGTCTTAAAACAGAAAAAACGAATAAGGAGAGCTGGAGAGATGGCTTAGCAGTTAAGGCACTTGCCTGTGAAGCTTGAGAACACAGGTTTGATTCCCCCAGTACTCACATAAGCCAGATACGCAAGGTGGCACGTGCACCTGCAGTTCATTTGCAATGGCTAGAGGCTCTGACATGCCCATTTCAATCTCTCTCTCTCTCTCTCTCTCTCTCTCTCTAATAAATAAAATATTTTTAAGAGGAAAGAAGGAAGGAAAAAAGGGAGGGAGGGAAGGAAGGAAGGAAATCAGGCAGGCTTAATTGGGCATAGTAGTAGACTCCCGTCATCCTACCACTTGGAAAGCTAAAACACGAGGATGATGAATTTGAAGTAAGCCTGGACTATATAGTGGGATTTGCCTCAAAAAAAGAAGGAAGAAGAGGGGAGGAGGACCTAGTGAGAGGTCCTTAGGTCATTTGGAGACATGCTCTCAGAAGGAGTTACATTTCTCATGAAACCCTGATTAAATCTCCAGAGAGAGTTCTTAGGAAAGCTGAGGTGTGGCCTTACTCAGCCTCTCTGGCTTCCTGCTCAGAGATGAGATCTTTTCCTCCATTGCTGTCTGTCATTGCCATCCACCATGAATGATGCAGTCAAGGATGACAGAACTCACCAGAACCTGCATTATGCCCTTCAAACTTCTGGCCTCCAAACTGTAAGTTGCTTCTTTGTTAAAGTTACTCTGTTTCGATTAAAAGTCAATAAAAATAAAATAAATAAATAAATAAATAAATAAATAAATAAATAAATAAATAAATAAAAGAAAGGAGGAAGGAAAGAAAGAAGGGAAAGAAGGAAGGAAGTGAAGGAGGGAGGGAGACTGGAGTCTAGAACATGTCAAGGAAAGAAGAAAATGGTCAATGGATCAATTATAAAAAAAATAAGAATCCATGCAATGAAAGTAATAAAAAATCAGACAAATTTATAAAATGAATAAGTTAACTGGAAATAATGATATATAAATTATGATGTAGATCAAGACAATTTTCTACAACAAAGAATTCCCACAAACACAAATAAGAAAATAACAGCAGCCCAATAGTAACATAGACTAGATATATGGCCAACTGTTTCAAATAGCAATATTTCAAATGGCCAATAAACAGATAAACTTTAAGCTCTCTAGCAACATTAAAAATTAAAAGGTAGGCTGGGGAGATGGTCTTTGGTTAAAAGAACTTGATTGCAAAACCTGATGGACCAGGTTCAGTTCCCCAGTACTCAACTAAAGGCAGATGCACAAAGTGGCACAAGCATCTGGAGTTTGTTGGCAGCAGCAAGAGGCCCTATCATGCCTTTTTCTCACTCACTACCCCCTCTCCTGTCTTGTAAATAAATAAAAATATTTTTAAAAAGTGACAAAAAAAAAAAAAAGTTACTCTGTTTCAGGTATTTTGTAATGCCTGAGTAATAAATGGATTAATCCATCCTGTTTCCAAAAAAGGTCACATTTTGAAGACTAAGGTTATCTTTTTTTATCATTCATAGGAGCCATTTTATTGCCTCAAAAAGAAACAGTATAATTTAAACTTGGCAATAGGAAGTTCATTTTCAGCTGGGTGTGGTAGGTGCACGACTTTAACCCAGCACTCTGGAGGCTGAGGTAAGATTACCCTGGGGAAAAAAATAAAAAGTTTATTTTCACCAGGTAATATAGGGTCCCTCAGGGATAATTATAACTAGTAAGACTTACCAAGTTGGCTACAGAATTGTACTTTGTACTGCTTTTGTATTATGAATCTAAAATGTATAAAAGATTATTAAACCAATAAATACATAATCTATTTCTAATAGTTAAATATATTAAGGTAACTGAGTAAGGAGCCTAAATGTCATAATTTAGTTATGGTGCATATGTGAATAAGTTTGATCCCCCATCTAGTTATGTGGAGAGATAATGATGGTACCTTGGGAAGTGACAGGGTCATGAGAGTTCATCAAAATTAATTAAGGTAGGGCCTGGCGAAATGACTTGGTGGATAAAGTGCTTGCTGCCCAAGTGTGAGGGCCTGAGTCTGCAGCCCCAGAACCCATATAAACTCCAGATGCAGTAATGTACATCTGTGATCCCAGTACTCATATGGCAAAATGGGAGGCAGAGACAGAAAAAGCTCTAGTCACCCTGAAGCCAGCATCACCCTGATACCCAAACCGGACAAAGACAGATCAAAAAAAGAAAACTACAGACCAATCTCCCTCATGAACACAGATGCAAAAATTCTCAACAAAATACTGGCAAACAGATTACAAGAATATATCAGAAAGATTATTCACCCTGACCAAGTAGGCTTTATCCCAGAGATGCAGGGATGGTTCAACATACGCAAATCCATAAATGTAATACACCATATAAATGGTCTGAAGGACAAAATCACATGGTCATCTCAATAGATGCAGAAAAGGCATTTGACAAACTCCAACATCCCTTCATGTTAAAAGTCCTACAGAAACTGGGAATAGAAGGAACATATCTCAACATAATAAAAGCTATTTATGACAAACCTACAGTCAACATAATACTAAATGGGGAAAAACTTGAAGCTTTTCCACTAAATTCAGCTACAAGACAAGGGTGTCCACTTTCCCCACTTTTATTTAATATAGTACTGGAAGTCTTAGCTTTAGCAATATGGCAAGAGACACTCATAAGAGGGATACAAATTGGAAGGGAAGAGATCAAATTATCATTATTTGCAGATGATATGATTGTATACATAACAGACCCTAAAGACTCTACCAGCAAACTGTTAGAGCTGATAAACACTTTTAGCAATGTAGCAGGATACAAAATAAACACACAGAAATCAATAGCTTTTCTATACACTAACAACAAACATACAGAGGATGAAATCAAGGAATCTCTCCCATTCAAAATTGTCTCAAAAAAATAAAATACCTTGGAATAAACTTAACCAAGGAAGTGAAGGATCTCTACAATGAGAACTTTAAAAAAACTCGAGCGAGAAATTACAGAAGGCACAAGGAAATGGAAAGACATCCCATGCTCCTGGATTGGAAGAATCAATATTGTGAAAATGTCAATCTTACCAAAAGCAATCTACATATTTAATGCAATCCCCATTAAAATCCCAATAGCATTCCTCACAGAAATAGAAAAAAACAATCCTAAAATTCATCTGGAAACACAAAAAAACTCAAATAGCCAAAACAATTTTGCGCAACAAAAATCAGGCAGGTGGTATAACCATGCCCGATTTTAAGTTATATTACAAAGCCATAGTAACAAAAACAGCATGGTACTGGCACAAGAACAGACAGGTAGATCAATGGAACAGAATAAAAGACACAAATATTAATCCTGGCAGGTACAGCCACCTGATTTTTGATCAAAATGCCAAAAATATTCATTGGAGAAAAGATAGCCTCTTTAACAAGTGGTGCTGGGAAAACTGGATGTCTGTATGTAAAAGGATAAAAATAGATCCTTGTCTCTCTCCATGCACAAGAGTCAAGTCCAAATGGATCAGGAACCTTAATATCAAACCTGAAACTCTGAAACTGCTAGAGGAAAAGGTAGGGGAAACCCTTCAACATATTGGCATAGGCAAGGGTTTTCTGAATATAACCCCAATTGCTCAGGGAATAAAACCACTAATCAACCATTGGAATCTCATGAAATTACAAAGCTTTTGTACAGCAAAGAACACTGTGAGTAGAGCAAAGAGGCAACCTACAGAATGGGAGAAAATCTTTGCCAGCTATACATCTGACAGAGGATTAATATCCAGAATATACAAAGAACTCAAAAAACAGAATAATAAGAATTCAAACAACCCAGTTAAAAAATGGGCTATGGAACTAAATAGAGAGTTCTCAGAAGAAGAAATACAGATGGCATATAAACATCTAAAAAAGTGTTCCACATCCTTAGCCATCAGGGAAATGCAAATTAAAACCACTTTGAGATTCCATTTCACTCCTGTCAGAATGGCTACCATCAAGAAAAAAAATGACAATAAGTGTTGGCGTGGATGCAGAAAAAGAGGAACACTTCTACACTGTTGGTGGGAATGTAATCTGGTGCAGTCATTGTGGAAATCAGTGTGGAGGTTCTTGAGACAGCTAGAAATAGATTTACCATATGATCCAGCTATAGCACTCCTAGGCATATATCCAGAGGACTCTTCTCACTACCTTAGAGATACTTGCACAACCATGTTTATTGCTGCTCTATTCACAATAGCTAGGAAATGGAACCAGCCTAGATGTCCCTCAACTGATGAATGGATAACAAAGATGTGGTACATTTACACAATGGAGTTCTATTCAGCAGTAAAGAAAAATGAAATTATGAAATTTGCAGGGAAATGGATGGATCTGGAAAGGATTATACTAAGTGAGGTAACCCAGGCTCAGAAAGCCAAATGTCACATGTTCTCTGTCATATGTGGATCCTAACTTGTGTATGAACTGGAACCAAAAATCGGTACCAGAAACCAGTAAGCTGGTAAAAGGCTATAAGGGAGGGAGGAGAGGGAAGGACTTAAGTGTATGGTATTACACATATGTAAGTAGAAGAACAGATTATAGGGAGGGGAATGGCCTAAGCAAGGCCATGGGAAGAGAATGTGTAAAATAAGGGAAGGGGAAGGGTCAATCAAAATTCAAGATAGTGTGAATAAAACCTACTTTTTTGAATAATGGCACATCCAGAAGCTATAGACTGTTACTAGAAATTTTTCAGTGCCTGGGATGGGATACCTTCCAGTGAGTTGTTGGCCAAGGAGGTCCTGGTAGCCTCCAAAATATCTTTTTTTTTTTTTAGGGTGGAGTAGCACCAATCCATAGTACCAACTAGGAGTTTTCTTGCTGCTGTTTCTCTTTACTGTGTTTTGTGTTTTGAATTTTTGTTGTTGTTGTTGTTGGAGCTGGAGAGATGGCTCAGCAGTTAAGGTGCTTCCTTGCAAAGCCCACCAGCCCAGGTTCAATTCCCTAGAACCCATGTAAAACCAGACATTCAGAATGACACATGTATCTGGAGTGTGTTTGCAGCTGCAAGAGGCCCTGGTGCACCCATACTCACTATCTCTCTCTTTCTCTCTCTCATTATCTCTATCTCTCCCCTCTGTCATATAAATAAAAAAAAAACCAAGAAATATTTTGTTTATCAAACAAATATATTGAGTATTCATTTTTCTGCCTTTTAAAAAATTATCAGTCTTCTAACTTGTTCAATAGACATTGACAAAAAGCATTCTAAAAGCTGAAGTAAGGGAAGAAGACGACGACAACAAATTAGCTGAGATGTAGGGAAACAATTCATCAAGTCACCTAGGTTTTCTTTGTATTTCTCATATTTTCCTGAACTTGGTCCCTGAGAGGCCTACATCCTGGAGCAGACAGACAAAATAATCCCAGACAAAACGACTCTTGCTGTCCAAAGGACATGATGGAGGTGCCCAACAAAGGGCTAGTAGGAAGCCAGGATGACCTTAAATCCACAGCTGGAGCCCCTGTAAGCCATCTTGTCAGCAGTGATGTGACATCCCTCCACGCAGCTGCCAGCAGCCTGGGGAGCTCTTTCCAGAGACCTCCCTCCACTCGGATAAACTGGACCCTTGCCTTCACTGTAAAAAAGAATTTTAGGACAAGACAGTATGAAACAGAGTCAGAGTTGATTAAATGACATTTTAAGGACAAGGAATAATAGAGAGGTTCTTGAGAGAATGCGGGTGTGGACTTCTCAAAGGAGAATCATGCCTCATTGTCTTTCCAATCATCATAGATGCAATTATGATAGGTTTTAGTTTTTGCACATGTATGTGTGTGTGTTTGTGTGTCTGCATGTTCATGTGCATGTAGGGTCACATGTGAGTGCTGCTATGCATGTGCATGAGTGTGTGTGCCTGCGGAGGCCAGAGACTGAGGTTGGTTTCTGGGTCAGGAGAACAGGGACTTGGAGAGGACTGCATCAAGATCAACATAGGGGGAGGTAATGGCCACAGGAAGACTGGAAACCTTCGTGATAAACACAAGAGAGGCAGGGGCTATGTAAATGACCATTCAAGAGTCGTGAGTCTCAGCATCTAGCACTTTGGGGGTGTATGTCTTTTCCAGATCACTAGCTCACCACCATACTCTGGTGTGCCTTTCTCTTTCTTCATAAACCATCTGTTTCTATTATCTTACTTCATATCTCTGGTACAATTCCTTGGGACACAAGAACCTGGGAACTTCAGTGGGCAGCATGTGCCCTCCAACTCAGCCCCTTTCCAGTCTCATTCCTCTATCACTCTCCACCTTATTTTTTTGAGACAGGGTCTCTCATTAAACCCAGGCTAACTGATTCAGCTAGACAAACTAGCTAGCACGCCCATTAGATCCTTCTGTCTCTGCATCCCCAGGGCTAGGATTACAGACATGGGTCGCCACGTCCAGCATGTGGTGGCTCATGTCTATAATCTTTAAAAGGTGGTTCCTGAGGTGTGCCAGACAGGACTACACTTGATAATACAAAACTCTAGGTCACAGGATGCAGGAATTTAAAATATCTTCTCTGTGAGCAAAACAAAACAGTTTTGTTGGAGAGATTCCCAGAAAATATTCAAGATAGGAGCGAAGCCTCACCTGAAGTAATATTCATTCAGACCTTAAACTTAATTTATTGCTATTTTAACATTCTTACTGTAAATACTTCTATATAAATCTTGTCCATACATTGGCAATCTGCATTTCTGATGTGAATTGTGCTAGAACACTTTCTTTTCAGCGGGTGAGGGGCTTCAGACTCCCAAATGAGGAGCTCCTTTAACTTGTTATGTCCCCACACTCTCCCTGACTTTGTCGTGCCTCAATCTGATCGGCCAGCACAGTGAGCATCAGCTGGGCCCTGTGCCTTCCAGTTCCTGGCACTCAGGAAATGATTTGCCTGATAGGGTACAGGTAGGTCTGGGCATAAATATTACCAAGATCTCTCCTATTTGGATAATTCTAAAACCAGAAGCTCCGATCAAGGGTCTTTAACTTTACTTATCTGAAGTTGGCCTATGGCACGAAGCTGGTCACTTGAACGACTGTCTTGATAGATCTTTAGGAACACCAGGTCCCTGGCTAATCCAGGTCAGATGTGGATTCTGGAAGAATCTGTTCATATTTTATTTTGTGATATTACTAATTGTTTTAATTTAACCTTTTTCTTTACTGTTAAGGCATGTTGAAACTAGGTGGGAGTCACCTTGGCTCTTTTAATTCTTTCTTGGAAGTATAGGGGGCCTTTTCTCTGATTTTCATCCTTGCTCATTGGTCAGGATCCAGGATCCTCATGACTGCTCTGATCAAGGGGGAGTGACTTAGCAGAGTGGTAGAGCCCTTTTAAAGTGGTCCTGCCATCCCTTGGGTGACCTTAGAAGACAAGAACCAATGTGTTGGCAGTCCTCTAAGTCCCTTTTTTTTTTTTCCACTGGTTTAGTCAGGCTTTAAGGGGAGGTAATAGATATTAGTTTTAACTTCTGCATCCCATTTAGACAAAGCTCAGACAAGATTTAAATAAATCCTGATTTTGTTAAGAGAGTTTTTGTTTGTTTGTTTTCTTAAGCTGGGCAACAGGGTACTTACCTATAATCCCAGCACTTGGGAGATAGGAGCAGGAGGATATCCGGAGGTCAAGGTCAGCCACATGTACATGAGTTTGAGGCCAACCTACGGTACATGAGACTCTATCTAAAAAGTAATAATAAAAAAATTAACCTTTTAAATTATTTGAAAGTCTGACAATTTTATCAGTAACTACCTTGATAAAACTCTTTGTTCTTTAATCAAGTTTCTGTAAATGTGACTATTAGGAGAGCAGTATCTTAAGAAAATCTTATTGCTTTAAACAGAGCACTAGATTTTAATTTTATATTAGTGTACTGAATTTTGACCTTAGGCCTTTTAATCAGGTTTAAATTTCATCTACAAACCTGTGATATGTTTATATTATTCGATTTTGTCCTTATCTCTTTTTTTTTCCTTTTTTTTTTTTTTTTTTTTGGAGAGAGATAGAGAGAGGGAGAGAGAGGGGGACAGATAGAGAATGGGCACGCCAGCAGCCTCTCAGCCACTGTGAAAGAACTTCAGTTGCATGCACTCCCCTTGTTGACAAGTGCAGCATTGCACCCTTGCATCACTTTGCATCTGGCTAAACATGGAACCTGGAGATTGGAACCAGCATTCTTAGGCTTAGCAGGCAGGTGCCTTAACCGCTAAGCCATCTCTCCAGCCCTGTTTTTTTCTTTTTTAAAAATTGTTATTAAGTAGAAACTGTGGATGAACAAATCATGTATTGGTACCATTCCCCTCCTTCCTCCTGTTCCACTGAGGGTCCTCCTTAGTGGGGTTGCTGGTATTCACCATGGGGTTATGAGTTACAAGTTGTGAGAGCAGCAATCAGTCATTATGGGGATGGGAGACAATGCCTCTGTATACACTTTCCCACCCTGAGGCTCTTACAATCTTTCCACCCCCTCTTCCTCAATGCTCTCTGAGCCTTGACTTGTGTGCTATAAGTCTACTTTAGTGTTAAGCTCTCAGCAACTTTTGGAATTCTTCTTTGATACATTTTGAGTGTCCTTGGTGTCTATTGCCATCACCCTGGCGCAGGTTCTCAAGCTTGCCTTGAGAGCAGCACTCTTGGTGTTTAACTCTGCAATTCCTCTGTGGTTTCACCTAGACTCTGGCTGATGTATGAGAGGTGGCTTATCTTATGATATGGAGTCAACTATCTTTTCTTGTCCTGTTGATGGATTTTGGTTGTCCCAGTTTTTGCTGCCTTCTATAAAAGAAAAACAGATTCTCCAATAGAGAGTGAGTAAATGTGATAAGCATAGTTAATTAAGAGAGATTTTGATGGGTGTAGCCTCTCTTTTGGCCAAAGACTAGCAGGGATCTTCTCACAGGAGTCCATGACCCTCATCCCCATTGGATTTTGACTTGGTTTCTGGTACCAGCTATGAGTTCCTTTTCACTGAGCACGTCTCTTAGCCAGTGAGCGAGCCATTTGTTAACCACCCAAGCTCGGTGCCGCTATTGCACAGGTGTGTGCATCTTGTCTGGCTTACTGATTTCGTATACCAGGGTCCCCTGCTTGTTCACAGCACTGGTGGCCATTACCCACCAGCAGCTATGTAGCACTTTCCAGCATTATATGTGCTAGCTATCAGGGAACTAACTTCTTCAGATTCCAGCATGATCTCACAATGTTCTGTTTCAGCAACTTCTGATGTCTTCAGCAATAGGCTCTTACCTTTTACCTCAGGTGAGTAACCAAGAAGGCTGTCTTGTTTTGGGGACCTCATAGGTCTCTCCAACGAACAGTTCAATGTGGGATGTAATGGATTTCTGGCACTGGGAGTTACAAGCCACAGCCAATTGTTTTAGGATTAGGCTTAATCCTACCCTCTCCAGGGACCTTCTGTCCCCCATTTTAGTCTGCAATCTAGGGGAAAGTTTGGCTTTAGTTTTGTGTGCAGCCTCCCCCATCTTTTCACTTCCCTCCCCCCAAATCTTCCATCCCTATTATCTGTCCCTGAAATTGCCTGTCAGGTGTGCCTACAACTCAAGCTGTTCCAGATTAGGAACCACACATGAGGGAGAACATGCAGCAATTGTCTTTCTGTGCTTGTGTGAGTTTGCTTACTATGATCTGTTGTTCCAAGTCCATCCTTTTTCCTGAAAATTCCATTATATCATTTTTCCTTACTGCTGAGTAAGTGTGTGTGTGTGTGTGTGTGTGTATGTACCACATCTTCATTATCCTTTCATCATATGAAGGTCATCAGAGTTGATTCCAATTCTTAGCTATTGTGAATAGAGCATCTATAAACATAGTTGAGCAAGTATCTCCAAAGTGAAGAGTGGAGCCTTTAGGGTAGATACCCAGTAGAGAAATAACTGGGTCAGATGGAAAATCTATTTTCATTTTTCCAGAAGTCTCCATACTGATTTCCATAGTGGTTGTACAAGTTTGCACTCCCACCAGAAATGAATGAGGGTTCCTCTTTCCCCACATCATCACCAACATTTATTATCATTTGATTTTTTGCATGATTGCCATCCTGACTGGAATAAGGTGGAATCTCCTAGTTGTTTAAGTTTGCATTTCTCTGATGGCTAAGAATATTGAACACTTTTTAAAGTGAATACTGGCCATTTGTATTTCCTCCTTTGAGAATTCTCTATTCAGATCTCTGCCACATTTTTTGAGTGGATTATTTGATTTTTTATTGACTAACTTTTTGAGTTCTTTGTAGATTATAGATACTAGGCCTCTATCAATGGTATAGCTGGTGAAAGTTTTCTTCAATTCTGTAGGTAGTCTGTTGTCTCTGTTTATGGTATATCTGTCTGTACAATAGCTTTTTAGTTTCATGAGATCTCACTGGTGATTAATTTCCTGAGTCCTGGGTCTTATTCAGGAAATCTTTCCCTACTCCTATATCATGAAGAGTTCTTCCTATTTTTTCTTCCAATGAATTGTTTGGGAGTTTCAGGTCTTATGTTGAAGTCCTTAATCCATCTGGAGTTAATTTTTGCTCATGGTGAGAGGAGTGTGTCTAATTTCATTTTTCTACGTGTGGTTATCATATTTCTCCAGCCCCATTTGTTGAAATTGCTGTCTTTTCTCCAGTGTATGTTATTGGCTCCTTTGTCAAAGATCAGGTAGCTGTAGTTGCTTGAACCAAGAGCTGGATCTTCTGTTCCATGGCTGTTTTTATGCCAGTACCATGCTGTTTTTATTACTACGGCTTTGTATATAGTGTAACTTTAAATTGGGTATGATGATCCCTCCAGAGGTGTTTCTTTTGATGAGGATATAGTTGGATATCCAAGGCCTTTTACAGTTCCATAGGAGTTTTGAGATTGTTTTCCATGTCTGTGTCCTGGTGTCTTTTCTATGTTTTCATTGTATACTTCTGTTGTGAGGCTGGGCATTCTTGGTGGAGATCTCTCAGGTTGTCTTGCATTTTTTTTTTTTTTTTGCATTGGGGTTTACCTATTTCAGGGTAGATGTCTTCTTTTGTTAAGGGGGATGCAAATAGTGGCTCTTGTAGGATCTTCAGTAAGTGTTCTGTTTGGGGTTTGAACCACATTGGAGTGTAATGGCATTATATCAGCAGGTGTGCAAATCATGGAGATCACCAGTGGTCCAGCAGTTCTGGGCTAGTGGATGGTATGAAAGCACACAGATGTCCATGTTGGAGGTCAGAAGGATATTTGCTGGGGTCGCAGCAGTGCATGCCTGTGGAGTTCAGGCGCTACTTTGCAACATGTGCTTGCCCCAGTTCCTGCACTATATTCCAGCTATGTAGGTTGTGGAGGTTGCCCTGGTACCACCCTGGTGAGCATGCACCAGCTACTTTCATACCCCTGTGACTGCCCACCAGACCCCATTGGAGGTCAAAAGGCCCTTCTACCATGTATTCACAGAAGTTCCATGCCTGTGGAGCTCAGGAGCTTTTCCACAGCATAATTGCTTGCCCAGCTCTCTGCTGTACCCTAGCTGTGCAGGTTGTGGAGATTGCACTGAAACTGCCCTGGGGGCATGCAAGTGTGACTGCCAACATGAGCACTAGCCTTGAGGGTACCCGAGTTCCCACACTGCATGTGGTGTCAGGCTTGTTCTACCCCAGCATGTGCCACTGGCTCTGTGGATGGATCCCCTATCTGGGAGGACAGAGTGTGGAGGAAGACCAATCACCAGCCTGCCTGCCCTGCCAGCAGAACAAAGCTAGCCCAAGTGGGAGTTGGGCAGGCTCCAGTCTGCCTCAGCATGGGAGACCTGTTCCTGCTTTAGTGCCCTAGCTATGCCACAGAGCATGTAGGAATCACAGATTCCTGATTGTGGCCCTCTGCGCCCACCCAGTGGGAGTCCGCTAAGACCCTTTTATTACTGGACACCTCTAAATCTTGCCTTATTTCACCCCTAGATTTCTAGCATGGTTTCAAATCTGCCAACTTGACCAGAAGTCTATCTCTCTCTCTTTTTTAATTTTGGAAAAATTCAGTGATTTTTACCAGTGGTATAGAGGTCAGGGATTGAGCAGTGGCTTGAATGTGCCCAAAGGAAAGATGACAGAGGGTATCACCTTGGACTGGGTTTAAAGAAGATGGGCTAGTGTAAGAGGATCTAGTCAGGTAGAGCAACATCATCCCCATAGCTGAGGTCCTGTGACAAAGCCAGCAAAGCCTGGACAAAAGGAACGTCAGGGTCCTTTCCTAAATTATGATAATGGTAATCTAATTGTAGGATAGTGCTGAAGTTCAGCGTGTCACTAGGGACCAGCATTTCTGATCTAGGAATGTACAAGAAAAAATAACTTCTTTTTTGGGGTCCAGGGATCAAATTTAAGCAAATGTTGAGTACATATCTAAGGAGCAAGTCAGAAGGAATGGAGGATGTGAGGCCCATTGTCAGTCTTATTAAGAAAAAATTTGGGCTGGAGAGATGACTTAGTGGTAAAGGCACTTGCCTGTAAAGTCTAAGGACCCATGTTTGATCTCTCTCCAGAACCCACTTAAGCCAGATGCACAAAAGTGAGGCAAGTGCAAGGTCGCACTAGGTGGTGCAAGAGTCTGGAGTCTGATTGCAGTGGCTGAGGCCTTGGAGTGCCGATTCTCTCCCCCACCTCTCTGTCTCTCTTGCTCTCGCTCTATGTTTAAAAAAAAAAAATCAACCCAGAAAAGGTCCCTATGATACAATAGGCCCAAGACAAATGCTTTAACCTGGGATATCCCCCAGGAGTACACGGCTTCTGGCTTGCGAAAGTAAAGCTCAGTTCCATATTGAAGCCCCCTATAGCATGGAGGCTAACATACCCAGTAGGTCAGGCCAGACTGACCTTGAGGAGGAGACTCATAACTCAAAAGCAACTGCAGATAAGTTGTGAGGTTGAGAGATTCACCATCCTGGAGAAGTGAAAGCTTAGTCACCTGTAAGCCTGCATGTTCAGGATATCTGGCTGGAAGAGGAACAGCAGGGCTAAGATCAGCATGTCTGGCTGGAAGAGAACCAGCAGGCAGGTGCCTATGCTGGCCACACTTGCTTTGTTCCCAGGCCCCATGCTGGGACACAGCAGATGCACAAGTGCTATAGAAGAGAAAAAAAGGAGTGAGGAGGGAGAAGGAAGAGGGAGCTCTCATTGTGCATACGGATGAGCTGCTGCAGCATGAGAAGACTGCTGAGAAAAAAGAATTTGCTCCTTGCTCTTACGGACCATTCTTCCAGTGGCTGAAAGGAATCCCTTACCATGTATCCTGATGAACATTGGCAAGCCAAGGTCAGGCCACACTAGCAAGTGTCACCCTAGCCAGAGGCCCTCAGCTGCCTCCAAACTGCTCAGCCAGTTACCCATGCACCAGAGTAAGAAGTGGCCAAGAGAGGCAGGGATCCCCCCCCCACCCCATACAGGACACCAAAATGTGGAGCTATGTAGGGCAGGCTGGTGACACAGGCAATGACTGAGACCAAACACGGAGAGACCTGTCCAGAATCTGGAAGAGGGTCAGTCCCCAGACAGTTAGCTAGTCTAGTACCAGAAGGTGCTACATGAGCAACTGGGGGAAAAGGTCCAACATCGGTCCAAACAACTTGCAGTCTAAGATACCCAGCAGGAAACAACCTGACGTAATGCTCAAACAAGTGCAGTATTGGCAAACAGCCATGGTGGGTAACCAACTGCTCTTGATTTGGCTAATAGATCCACTCAGTGGAATGGAACTCATTGCTGGAACTGGGAAATAAGTCAAAACCAGGTACAAAAAATGAGCTCAGTCTCCAAGATCAAGATACCACCAAATGTGGGCTAGAAGAGAACCAACGCATATAAAATTCCCTCCAAGACATATATGGTCATCCCTTCTATCTAGTACTAACTTACCTCTCCGTTGGAGAATTTGCTTATCTTTTCTCAGATGGACAAAGAACCTAAAGGGAGGATCAGCTAATCACACCTCACCAGGGCCCCAGCTGAAACCATAGAACAACGCAGGGGAAGGGCAAGAATACAGCGTTCATGGAGATCACGACACCAGAAAAAGGCTGAAGGAGATAAACACAGAGAACATCCAACTCCAACTAAGCCAGACATCCAGAGACACAGAGGCTCCCAAAACCTCATCACTGAAGCAGAACTAAAATGGCCCCAATGTGGCTCAGGGAAATTCGAGGAAGAGGGGGCGGAAAGATTGTTAAGAGTCACAAGTTGGGGCATTATGCACAGAGACTGGGGCCTACCCCCCAGAACTCGACTAACCTCACAATGCATGACCCACATTCCCCATTGATGAGGGTCCCTTTGGAAGTGGGAGGACAGGGAGGAGGACAATGGAACCAATACTATGAATGTAAAATCAGAATAATATATACATATACATACATATATATTTTAAAAAAATTTTACCACAGGCACAAGAAGACAAAGAAAATTTATTGAAGTACACTGCAAGAGAACAGTAGGGGAACCCACTGATCCCAAAGAGGGGATCAATCCTCTAAGAGGGAATCAAAGTTCTTTTATATCCGAGGAGACAGGCAGCTTTTTTTGTTATCTGTTGTGTAATAAATTTTACAGTGTAATTTGTTATTCTTGATACTGTTCATTTGTGTAAGGCACCATAGATCATTTGAGGTTAGGATCCAAATGTCTGCATGAGACATTATGGGCCAGGTTATAAGTAGCTGTGCACTGACTGTTAACATGTTGGAAGTCTGTTTTTCATTTTGATCATTTGTTTAATTTGAGGCAGGTTGTCACTCTATCTCAGGCTAACCTGAAACTCACTCTGTAGCCCAGACTGGTCTTGAACTCCTGGTGATTTTCCTACCTCAGCCTCCCAAGTGCTAGGATGAAAGGCATGCACCACCATAACTGGCTTCTGATCTTTTATCTCTACAATAAGCAGGAACAGTCATCTCACAATGAAAGCTGAATTGACCCTGGAAATAGTAACAACTTTACTGGGACCTCACAGAGCTGAGCTTATAGTCAACCAGATCACAGTTTGACCAAGACTGTTTAATTACACATTCTTCTTGCCTTCTGCAACGATGCTTCCCCTCTTTAAACCTAAAACTCATGTCAGAACCTCAAAGACATGGCAGAGGATGCTTGGTCCCATGGCGTCCTGCTACAGTGAGGTTGATTAAATTTCCTTTCCTGCTTTTCCTCTTCACCTTTTCTATGTTGATTCCATGGTTAGTGGCTAAACCTGGTTTGTTGGGATTCACCAAAGTCAGGTCCCCTCTATATTCAATATAAGTGCTCTAGGTATGTTAATTAAAGGACAAAATTGGCAGAGTAGATTAGAAAACATGGTCCAACTATATACTGCCTACAAAACAAAAAAAAAAGAGGGGGTTGGGTAAATGGCTCAATTGTTAAAGGCTCTTACTTGCAAAGTTCAATTCCCAATGTAAAGCCAAGTGCATACGAATCTGGAATTTGCTTGCAGTGTACCCTGATGTACCCATACTCACTCTCCCCCTCTCTTTCCCTGTCCCTCTACCTCTCATAAACCTTTTTCTTTAAAAAGAAAAATTCAAACATAATAACCTCAGTAAGTAAAAAATAAATAAATGAATAGAAAAGACACACCATGTAGGTACAAAATTCTGAAATGGAGAAGTTATGTTAAAATCAAAATAGACTTCAGAGCAAAGAAAAATTTTATTTATAATATATATATATATATATATATATATATATATATATATATATGTATTAAAGCTGGGCCTGGTGGCACACGCCTTTAATCCCAGCACTTGGAAGGCAGAGGTATGAGGATCACCATGAGTTCAAGGCCACCCTATGACTACACAGTAAATTCCTGGTCAGCCAGAGCTGGAACGAGACCCTACCTCGGAAAAACAACTACAACAAAAAAATTTAAGTGAAAAAAAAAAAAGCTGGCCGTGGTGGTGAATAGCACTTGGGAGGCAGAGGTAGCCGGATCGCCATGAGTTTGAGAACACCCTGGGACTACTGAGTGAGTTCCAGGTCAGCTATAGAGAAACCCTGCCTTTCCCCACAGCTGGCCAGGCTCGGCCTGGGGCCGGGTTGGCGAGCGAGGGGCGGAGTGTGCATGCGCCAAAGCCCCACTTTCTCTGGTTGTCCCTTCCCCTCCCCCTTCCCGCCTCAGGGTCAGCCACCAGGGAGCGGGAGTTCCAGGAACTGGATGCTCAGTGTCTCTGGCAGCAGTTATATCTGGAAATTCGAAACGAGTTTCGTGACTATCTTCACAGAGTGGCCAAGTTTTCAGAAAACAGGGATGGAAACAGATACAGAGATGTCAACCCATATGATCACAGTCGTGTTAAACTGCAGACTACGGAAAATGACTATATTAATAATGCCAGCTTAGTTGACATCGAAGAGTCACAAGAGAGTTATGTCCTAAGACAAGGTCCACTTCCTAATATAGGCTGCCACTTCTGACTCATGGTGTGGCAGCAAAAGACCAAAGCAGTTGTCATGTTAAACCAAACTGTGGAGAAAGAATCAGTTAAATGTGCACAGAACTGGCCAACAGATGATCAAGAGATGCTGTTTAAAGAAACAGGAGTCAATGTGAAGCTCTTATCTGAAAGTGTGATATCATATTATACAGTATATATGCTACAATTAGAAAATATCAATAGTGGTGAGAGCAGAACAATATCACACTTTCATTATACTACCTGGCCGGATGTTGGAGTCCGTGAATTACCAGCCTCATTTCTCAATTTCTTGTTTAAAGTGAGAGAATCTGATTCCTTGAACCCTGACCTCGGTCCTGCAGTGATCCAGTGCAGTGCTGGCATTGGACACTCTGGAACTTTCTCTCTGGTAGACACCTGGCTTGTGCTGATGAAAAAAATAGATGATATTAACATTAAACAAGTGTTACTGAATATGAGAAAATACCGAATGGGACTTATTCAGACACCAGATCAACTCAGATTCTCTTACATGGCCATCATAGAAGGAGCAAAGTACATAAAGGGAGATTCAAATATACAGAAACAGCGGAGAGAACTTTCTAAAAAAGATATATCTCCTGCTTTTGATCACGCAACAAAATAATGACTGAAAAGTACAATGGAAACAGAATAGGTCCAGAAGAAGAGAAGCTGATGGGTGATGGGTGCACAGGGCTTTCCTCTAAGATACAAGACTCTGTGGAGGAGAACAGTGAGAGTCTTCTGTGGAAATGTATTCCAGAGGACAGAAAGGCTTCTAAGGCTCAGAAGGTGCAGCTGATGAAACAGAGGCTAAATGAAACTGAACGAAAAAGAAAAAAGTGGTTATATTGGCAGCCTGTTCTCACTAAGATGGGGGTTGTGTCAGTCATTGTGGCTGGCACTTTGGTTCGCTGGACACTGATTTTTCAGCAAAATATCATATAAAGAAACAGCTTTACCCAGCAAGTTTCTGCACTAGTAGCTGACAGTGCTGCATTAACCTCAAGAGTTTGTCTGCTAGCAGCTAATGCCTCAAGCCCCCAAAATGGCAGGTAGAATAGACACCAAGCACATAAAGGATATTTGCAGTCACAAGCCCAATATCCCAGGACTCTTCACTGCAGGTTCCTCTGAGACCCAAACTGTACTCGGCTCCAAAATAAAGACGTACGTGTTTGTTTAAAAACTGCTACTTTTGAAGCTTGGCGTGGTGGCTCATGCCTTTAATCCCAGCACTCAGGAGGCAGAGGTAGGAGGATTGCCATGAGTTCGAGGCCACACTGAGACTACATAGTGAATTCCAGGTCAGCCTGGACTAGAGTGAAACTCTATCTCCAAAAACCAAAAAAAAAAACAAAACAAAAAAAAAAAAAACAAAAACTGCTACTGTTGGCAACTGTATTCATATGTTTCAAGCATGTTTCACTTGACCAACATTGAGAAATCCATTATCACAGACTTGGTTTTTGGAGGCTGTCTGGATTTTAACCTGCACTTAACATAAACAGTAAATATTGTGGTTTTGATCTATGTTCTTAATGGAAAGAAATTACCTTTAAATAATATGTGTAATTATAATGTGCTGTTGGAATAGGTATCAACACTATGTGTAACTAACTATTCAGAGTAAATATATTTTATAAGTACATATTTAATCTTTTGTAGTTAAATGTACTTTTAAAAGGTACAGTTTGAAAATCTGTTACCATAGAAAATAAACTGTATCTTGATTCAATTGTATAGGGGCTACATTTACCCTTTTCCTAAAGAGAAGTTTGATACGAGAAGTAAAACTGTGAATAAGCTATTTATACTACACATTTTCATTTTCTTTGTGTTTTACCATTTATATTTTTTAAAATTTCTAAATGTATCTTTAAAGGAAAATTCTCGTTACTGGGGTAGTAAAGTAACAATTGGTCAGTATTTGTAAAGAAATTGTTTCTTCAGGGGGTGATGGTACACAACTGTAATCCAAGCACTAAGGCAAGATGCTGGAGAGTTAGAGGCCAGCCAAGACCACAAAGTAAGACCCTGTCGTTTTAAAAAGGAAGGAAGGAAGGGAAAGAGGAAGGGAGAGAGAAAAAGGAGAGAGGAAGGGAGAGAGGGAAGAGTAAACCAAGAATGTGAAGTTGTTTTCTTAGCTGGGCATGATGGTGAACAGTTGTAATCCCAGAACTTGGAAATAAGGATTAGGTCAAGTCTTGGCTACATGGTGAGTTTGATTATAGCCTGGGCTTCATGAGACCTTATCTCAAAAAACTGTAGGGTAGGAACTGGAAAGAAGTTGGTTTCTGTAAAGCCCACGCATGATTCATATTGTTCATTTTTTACGAAATTTTCAATGCAATTACCCTAATGGAGTAAGCCATGATTAGTAAGTAAAACAGTGTTTTCATTATCTGTGGTTTCAGCTCTCTAGAGTGAAATTTTGAAGTAAAATTTTTTCAAGGGGCTGGAGAAATGGCTTAGCAGTTAAGGCACTTCCCTGCAAACCAAAGGACCCAGGTTCAATTCCCCAGTACCCACATAAGCCAGATGCACAAGGGGACACATGCACCTGGAGTTCGTTTGTAGTGACTAAAGGTCCTGGCGGCCCATACTCTCTCTGTCTATCTCCTCTCCTCTCCTCTCCTCTTTCTATCTTTCAACTTGCAAATAAATAAATTTTATTTAAAAAAATTTCAAGTTCTTTCTAATTTCAGTAAGTACTATGATAATGTGCAAAACTTAAAAAAAAAGTTAAAACAGAGCACAGTTCGAAATATATTATGGCACTTAGAAGTAAAACATAAAATTCACCATTAACCTAAAATTTACAACATGTACAAAAGAGGTCATAGACTTAAATACACCACACAAATACACAAATTTTCTAGTAAAAAACAAGAGAAAATTCTTTGCAATATAGAACCAAGCAAATTGATCTTGAGCTTGATACCATAAAAGAAAAAAAATGGGGCTGGAGAGATGGCTCAGTAGTTAAGGCACTTGCCTGCACAGCCTAATGACCCAAGTTCAATTCACCAGTAACCATGTGGAGCCTGATGCACAATGTGGCACATGCATCAGGAGTTCATTTGCAGTAGCTGGAGGCCTAAGTATGTCCATTCTGCCTGTCTCTTTTCTATCTCCTTCTGCTTGCAAATAAATAAATGAAAAATATTTTTTAAATGATAAATCAGGCCTCAAAATTTGAAAACTTCTGTAAAATGGATGAAAGAGAGATAAGTATTTAAAAACTATATATCTGACAAAGATACATACTCAGCAGTTAAAAAAGCAAACAACTTTAATTCTAGCACTTGGGAGGCAGGGGTAGGAGGATCACTGTGAGTCTGAGGCCAGTCTAAGATGACATAGTAAATCCCAGGTCAGCCTGGACTAGAGTGAGACCCTGCCTAGAAAAATCTTAGAAAATGGTCAGAAGACATGAGCAAGCATTTTAGTGAAGATACACAGATACCAAGTAAGTACATGGAAAAATCTTCGACATCACTAAGCATTAGAGAAATGTAAAATAAAATCACAATGCGTCAGGCATAGTGGGACATGCTATAATTCCAGCACTCTGGAGGCTGAGGGAGTAGAACCACTTCAAGTTCCAGACTAGTCTGGAGTACAGAGTGAATTCAAGGCCAGCCTGTCTCCAAAAAATTACAATAAAAATTTGAAAAATAAATAATGTCCACCAGCTTATCTATGTTGTTGCAAAGGGCAGAATTTTATTCATTTTCATGGTTAAATGATAGATATATGTGTGTGCTTGTTTATATATTGTTTTTCTTTATCCATTCATATGCTAATAGACAGTTAGGTTGATTCCCTATCTTGGCTATTGTGAGAAGTGGCACAATTGACATGGATGTGCAGATGTGCATTTGACATACAAAGAACGGTAAGAATTAATAAGCTGAGTAAAGATACAAAATTTTAAAAAATCATAATGAGGGCTGGAGAGATGGCTTAGTGGTTAAGGCACTTGCCTGCAAAGCCAAAGGACCTTAGTTCAATTCCCCAGGACCAATATAACCCAGATGGACAAGGTGGCACATGTATCTGGGGTTCTTTTGCAGTGGCTTGAGGCCCTGACATGCCCATATTCATTCTCTCTTTCTCCCTCTCTCCTCTATCTCTCAAATCAATCAATCAACAAATAAAATATTTTTAAATGGGATAACTCTATGTACCCATTAGAATGGCTAAACATGGAAAGCAGTGATAATTGGAAACACTGATGAGGAAGCAGAGACACTGGGTCACTCATGAATTACTGGTGAGGCAGCATAACAGACAACCACTCTATAAAATAGTTTGGAAGGTGCTTTTAAAACTGGATGAGTGGATGGTGGTGCATGTCTGTAATTCCAGTACTTGGGAGGTAGAGGCAAGAGGACCAGCACTTCAAGACCAGCCTCAGCTACAGAGCTAGAGATCACCCTGAGCTATTATAAACGAAATAAAAACCCAACCAATCCCACTCTTTGACATATGTTCCAGAGAAAGAGCACCTATTTTGCTCACAAAAATTTGTACACAAATGTTTGTAGCAATTTACTTGTGATATCTCAGAACTGAAAATTATACAAATGTTCTTCTTACAGTAATGGCTGCTGGGCCTGGTGGCTCTTGAGAAGTTAAGGCAAGAAGACTGAACATTCAATGCCTTCCTGGACAACTCAGTGAGACCCTATCTCAAAATAATAAATAAAAAGAGGGGTCAGGAAAAGACCATTGGTACAGCACTTGCTTAACATGTGTGAGACCCTAAATTCAATCCCTGGCACCCCAAAATAAAACAACACAACACAAAATAAGACCAAAACAAAGAGTAGCTGGGCATGGTGATGTATGTCTTTAATCCCAGCATTCCAGAAGACAGAGGATTGCCTCGAGTTCGAGACCACCCTGAGACTACATAGTGAATTCCAGAGCAGCCTGGACTAGAGAGAGGCCCTACTTCAAAAAGCAAAAATAAGCCAGGCATGGTGGCACAGTCCTTTAATCCCAGCACTAGGGAAGCAGAGGTAGGAGGATTGCCATGAGTTTGAGGCCAGCCTGAGACTAATTCCAGGTCAGCCTGGGCTAGAGTAAGACCCCCACCTTGAAAAACCAATAATAATAATAATAATAATAATAAATAAAAGAGTAAATGGTTAGATCTACTTTGGTATAATTCATTTCTTGTACTCCCACTCAATCATAAGAAACATAAATGTAATATACATGAGAATTTGGATAAACTAAAATGAAGAAAGTCAGTATCAAAAGTATGCATACTACCTAATTCCTCTTATATAACACTTGTGAAGTAACATAATTATAAAGATGAAGAACAGATTAAAGGCTGCTAGTGGTGAAGTAGTCATGAAAATTAGAGAGGGGATGAATATGGGTATTAAGGAGTAGCATCAGCCTTGTATGATGGAATGCCTGAGTATCTTGAGGCTGATAAAATTGCACTGAAATGAGTGCATATGTAAGTGGTGAAATCTACACATACTCCCTTGTATGACCCAATGTTCTTCATGATATATATATATATATATATATATATATATATATATATATATATTACAATTTTAAATCTATACTAAATATTTATATTTAAATTTACTTATACAAACTATCAACAGTCTCCTATTAATCAGAAGACTGTGGAAAAGTCCATGAGACCATTCTGTAAATTTTGTTTTGCCCTTTCTGAAAATTTATAATTATTTCATAATGAACAGATATTGTTTTCTTTAAGTCATCAAACAGGACTTCTGGTCTACCTCTTGCATGCATGGAAGAGAAAGCAACAAGGAAAGTAAGTCATGGAGTGATAGCCATACCATTAAAGGCACTGCATTCAGTCAGAGCTCCCAGACCAGAAGCAGCACATCTTCAGAGCCCTTGATAGAAATGCAGAACCCCAGGCGCCATCCCACCCAGTGGGGATATAGTCCAGGCCTCCTCATTACTGTCCTTTTCTCCCTAGCTGTGAATCACACTCTTATGCTACCCAGTAACAAGTATCCAATGGGGATGAAGGAAAGAAATCCCTCAAAACTCTACCATCCCAGTTCACTGAGTCACATGAGTTTTTGTGCAAAACATAATTTCCCATAAAATCCAAACTCTAAAAGAACAGTGTGTTCCCATTAGGCCTGGCTTAATGAGTATTTTCACTTTGAGGAAAGTGATTATTTTCAGAGCTGCCTCAAGCCTTCATCCTCTTCCCAGAAGTGATGTTGGGAGAAAGTGAAATGCTATTTAAAGCAGTAGCGCCTCAAGCACTTTACAGCAGAGGTCCAGAAGTAAACCCCACTAAGTATGAATAATAATGCTAATCACCTCTCACTAATCTTGTCTTTATCTCTGGTCCTGGGAGGATCAAAGCCACCTGATGAGGTGCAGCTTCAAAGGCATCTCTCATCCCAGATCTGGGAATGTGGGTTCCAACGGGCCTCTTCAGCCAGTTCCCACATTTTGCAACGGTCAGAAGCTCCAAATAACCTGAAGTGGTTAAGTTTTCCCACCAATGATACTTCTACAATAAGATTAGTGGTACTTATTCCAACAGTCTCCCTCTCCCTCTCCCTCTCTCTCTCTCTCTCTCTCTCTCTCTCTCTCTCTCTCTCTCACACACACACACATATTTTTGAGTGTCACATGACCCTTTATCTGATTTTTCTCCATCCCTAAAAGTGCCATATTGCAACACTTTTATGAATTAAATAAAATGCCAGCAAGTTTTGCTTTGAATATATTTTACATGTCAAGACAGCTTTTGAAATAACAGGAGAATGTGGAAGACCTGGCAGTGCAAGAAATGGGAGTTAGGGAACTGCTGGTAAAGCAGAATTGGCAGTGCTATCTAAGGACTTAATGAGGCTTCATTGTTCAATCCCAGGGAGGAGGGGAGAGTCTAGTATTGGCTCTGGATGATTAGACAGTATAGATAACTGCAAAGTGTGACTGACTCAAGGCTAGACCATCAGGAAGGTGGACACCCTGCTGAGGAGTATCCAGCTGAGGTACACGGAGAAGCCTGGGCACTGCCAATCAGCCTCAAGGAATTTGGGCCACTTGCTAGATATAGCCTGAAGGATAGGGCTCCTGGCCTCAGAGAATGGCAGGAAAAGCCAGACAGGCTTTGGTTTTGTACTGGGGGCAGAAGTGAGAAAGTCCAAGATGGACTCAAGCCCCCAGTGGAGAGGGTGGGCAAACATCAGGTTGTCTTCCACCCAAACCTCTGTTAGGTGGAGCATTTTACTCAAGAACTTTTAGCTTGGAGAGTTCTTTAGCCCCCCTGTCTTAACTGAGACTAACCAGGAGGTCAGTCAGAGACTCACTGATGAAAATCTCTGGGCGTCTTAGGGAAGCCTAAGAGTTGGGTAAAGTTGGTTTAGGGACTTCCTGCATTAGATTGTTACAGAACTTAGCATGGGTTCAGAAAGCTATTTGGGACAAAAAGACAAAGGAGGAAAGGCATGGTGTGACAGCTACAGCACTAAGGCACTACATCGTTTGATCCCAGCCTTCCAGATCTGCTATTTCCACCTGGCTACACTGCAATCTTTAAAGTCCCTGGGTCTTCCCAGACACAATTTCATCAGACTCTCTGGGGATGGACTCATATCTTGGTCGTTTTCAAAGTTCCCTGGTGAATCTAATGTTTGGCCATGTTAGAACCACTGCTCTGTTCTAATCCTTGACACTTAAAATGTGGTCCCAATCCCACCAGCAGCACAGTCTCTGGTCATGTGGCAGAAATGCACAACGAATCCAGGCCTCACCCCAGCCCTGCTGAATAGAAACTGCATTTGTATGTTCCTTCGACAAGTGCAAATTTGAGAAGCACTGCTTTGCTGGCTTGTCTATCTGTCTGTTTTGATAAAGGAATCACATATCCTAGGCTGCCCTCAACTCACCATGTAGCTGAAGCTAACCTTGGATTCCTAATCCTCCTGTCTCAGCTCCCCAAGTGCTGGGATCACAGGCATGCACCACCATGCCTCATTGAGAAGCATGGTCCTAGGGGCATTGAGAACAGTAAGTCTTAACCTGGCTAAATACTAGAATCACTTTGGGAGCTTTAAAAAATATTGATGCCTGAGGCCTGGTCTATTGTAATTGCTTTGGGCTTGATGTTAACACAGGGGCAATGAGGTGAAGTAAGGAAGGTGTACTCAAGACCCAGAACTGTTGGCAAATAGGCCCCTCAGTGTGGGTGGCTGTGATGAGGGTCAGAGGAGGGAAAACTGATGGCCCCACTCTGCAAAGCTCAACTCATCAGTAAAGCAGAGGAAAATGGGAGGAAGACAGTGAGAGGAATAATGGCCCAGAACAATGGACTAGGCAGAGTGATCAGCTAAAGGTTGGCTTACCTTAGTACCAATCTGTCACCCTCAGAGAAGCACAAAGGGATAGCCAATAGGCTCCTGCACAAGGGAAGTTGTTGGGATTGGAATATGTTTTCATCTTCACCCTCCAAACCCCTTGGCACTTCTCTGTACCATGGAAGATGGGTGTTTCTAACAAGCTCCCTAGAGATATGCTGCTGCTCCTGGCACCTCACATGGTCCCAGGATAAACGCAGCAGTACCATGCCCCCTCTAGGTTACTGACATTCTACTCTGAGCAATGGGACTGTGAATCTTGCAGGGGAGGATGCTGGATTATATCTGCACCCTGTGGCCTTCAGAACAATGGTTAAGAAAGAAGCCCCACCCCTATTGTGATACTATAAATAGTTTACCTCTAAGGCTTCCCCTGCCTCACTTGGAAAAGACTCCAGGATATCCTCTTGTTCACTCAGAACAAGCCATTCCTTGTTCTCAGCCTCACCACCACCACCACATACCTGGTTTGTGTAGTGCTAGGAACTGAACTGAGGGGCTCCCACAAACTAGGAAACAGCTCAGTGGTATAGCTATATCCCCAACTATCAAATAAATAATTTACCAAACTGATCAACCAGAACACAATGCTTAGTAACCAGGTTCTCAACTTTCTGCAGTTCTCTGAACTTTGTTCTACCCTCAGCAGGTGCAGTTGCCACCCCTTCCTGAGAGCCCCCGCTCTCCTCAGGTGAAACACCCTCTGATCAGCAGGCATGGCTCAACTTCACTCCACTTTGCCACTCTAGCAGTGTTCCCTCTCCTCAGTAACAGAACATCCATTTCTGTCTAAGCCTTGTGAGTGTTTTCCCTCTTCCCACAACCCTGCCCTCTGAGGCTTTAGCAATACTTTCAAGTAAGGACTCTTTTTCAAGTCTGGATTGGTGCTTCTATTGAAAAGGAGAAGTGATGATGGTGCTACTTTGATGGAGTCCTCTTGAGGGCAGGACAAGGAGGCTGTGTCTAGGGTAGGGGTAAGGTGTAGCAGACTGGCACCTTAGAATGTGACAGGCACTGCCCAGGGCCAGCAAGGAAGAATAGGTCCAAGGATCCAAGGAAAATGAGGAGGAGGAGAATTCAGTAGTCTCAGACTGGAGTCCAGGCACCATCTTCAGCACTTCCAGCCTTCTCTGCTCTTCATCCCACTAAGCCATGCACCAGGACAACATTAGCCATAAGCTGGAGTTGGCAGTCTGCCTCTCACTTGCCCCACCTCTGCACAGACTCCTAACTAACCACCTCCGCCCTTTACCCACAGCCTCTTCCCTTAAGCAAGTTCTCAGCATTCAAATCTCTCCTTCATCTAACACCACAATGCTCTTTGATCCCCGGTGCTAGACACTGCCCCTTCTCTCCAACCTCCATAGCTAACCAAACATATTTAAGGGGGACCTGTACCCCCCTTGCTCCCCAGCCAAGCTGTCCACATGGAAAGCTACTTGTGGCCCCACTGGCTCCACAGTGGAGCATCCCCAGGCTTGACTGCAGAGCTTCCTCTACTGGGCATATTGCTGCCACATGTTGTGTTCTGCTCTCTGGTTTCTGCTCTTCCCTTGGGCTGTGGTCCTGTTCTTCTTCCTTCCCCTCCCACATCACCCACATGCTGGCAACCACTAGACATAAATTTCCAGCCCTGCCCAACCCCTGGGCTTTAAACACACTACCTGTAAAAAGTGGTTACACGGGGTGGATCTTTACTTCTGTCTTCCCCTCACCCCTCAAAGAAGTGGAGGGGAAGAGATGGTTTCTCCTTTTATGCCCCATAATGTCCCCATAATGTCCCATACGGCTAAAGGAGGTCTGCTGGTCCTCAGTCCTTTAGTGAAAACTCAGTCCTTCCAAAGTAACTGAAATGGAAGTTAGCTTCCTAAGCCTTCTTTGCCCTGGATCCAACCAGCCAGCCCTGTGTTCTACAGCATAATCTTTTGTTAATCACTAGCTAAGGCACTGGGTAAAGCAGTTTTCAAATCCTGGTCTCCTGGGCTCATGGCATTTGAGATATATAAATATGTTGCCATGGTGACACAGTGACAGACTAATTACCAAATCTTCCTAGAGCAAAGCTGCTTTAACAATGTGGAACCCTGGAGCAGGGTGAGGGAAGGTGATCTACATTCCTCCCAGCACACAATTAGGGACAATGGAACTAAGGCTGAGAGAGATGGAGGAGCCACCACCTCTGTTTCCTGGGGCCCTGGGCTTCCTGAATCAGGTCTGCAGTTTTTTTTTTTTTTTTTTTTAATTTATTTAAAAGCCTTTGAGCCGGGCATGGTGGTGCACATCATTAATCCCAGCACTCAGGAGGCAGAGGTAGGAGGACTGCTGTGAGTTCAAGACTAGCCTGGAACTACAGAATGAGTTCCAGGTCAGTGTGGGCTAGAATAGGACCTTACTTCAAAAAAGTAAAAATAAAAATAAAAGCCTCTGAGCTACAAAGAACCCAAGTAACCAAAGCCACCCCAAGCACAAGAAAATCAAAGCTGGAACATCACAGTGCATGATTCCAAAACATACTCAGAATGGGGCTTCAAACTGCAAAATTATCCCTGAAAGACACTGTATCATCCTTTTTAAAATAAATTTTTAAATTTTATTTTTAGAGGGAGAGCAGATAGAGAGGAGAGATAGAGAGTTGGCATGCCAGTGTCTCAGCCACTCCAATCGAACTCCAGATGCTTGCACCACCTAGCAAACAGGCACAACCTTGCACTTGCCTCACCTTTTGTATATCTGGCTTATATGGGGTCTGGAGAGTAGAACATGGGTCCTTAGGCTTCACAGGCAAGCGCCTTAACTGCTAAGCCATCTCTCCAGCCCCTGTATCATACTTTTAATCAAAACTTTGTCAGTCATGATGCAGCCTATATCTTTGTGTGATTAATGAGCTAATTCCCCCAAACCGTGCTCACTATCGTGGTCAGCAGGAAGCATGGCAGAGGATCTATTCCTGATTATTTCTAGCTTTAACCCCTCCATTCCTCTCCTGACAGCCTGGAGAATTCCCCTTTCAGAGACTTCTACCCAGGAGAAGCTCCAGCACTCACGGCACCAATACTAGAAAGAATTCTAGGAAGAGTCAAGTGATGAAGCAAAATTGGAGAGTTTATGAAAAAGTAGAAGGAAAAGTGCTCCAGGAAAGAAAGAGAGAAGAAAGCACACCTAATAAAAACAGGTGTGGAGTTCGAGGCCACCCTGAGACTACAGAGTGAATTCCAGGTCAGCCTGGGCTAGTGTGAGACCCTACCTCGAAAAACCAAAAAAAAAAAAAAAAAAAAAAAAAAAAACCAGGTGTGGGTTTCTCTACAGTTAGAGTCACCTGGGGGAAATAATAAGACACACTCCAGTATGGGCTTGTAGGACTGGCCCCTCAAAAGAGGGTGGTGCTTATGTCTCTTGGCATTAGCCATATATACCATTTGGGTGGTTGCCAGTTAGATCCCCACAGATTGCTAGGACACCACTTCTCCCTTTTTTAACATTGTTTAAAGAGTGTAATTGTGTCTCTTAGAACAGTGTCCCAGGTGTAGGAATGACAGGGGGGTGCTGAAGATTTAAGGTATTATGCAGATGCACCACTTGGCTTCATCAGGGGTGCTTGAAGTCTGAAATTTCCTCTTTTCTCAGCAATAAAAGCACATCAGATCCCAGGAACAGAGCCTGTGCCCTTTCCCTCTGTCGCTACAATTTTCCTGTCTCTCTAACCCTGCCTCACTATGACCCAACCATCGGTTAAGGGTCTGCCCCACAACAGTCATCCTGCCAAGTATGTGACTCTTTCATGCAAAAGGAGCAACAGCTGTGGGGCAAAGGCTATCCCTGTGCATGCAACCAGAAAAGCCCAGATGGAATGTAGCCCACATTAATAGGTTCCTGGGTTAAACGTGGTGGCTCTCTCATTACTCCTAAATGACCACATAGCTTCACAGAGGCACAATGGTCCGTGTGCCTAATGTTTCACGACCCTCAGCTAGGGAGGGGGTGGCCCTTTAGGTTCTACTACTCCTAAAATCCAAACATTGAGTCAATGTATTACCTGATTTCAGCTGTCCTTGGTTAGTTAATATGCTTGCCTGCAGAGGTATACAGATTACCAAAAATAAAAAGAGAGAGAGAGAGTTTTGAAACAGAGATGCCAGGATGGTAACTTGCTTTGGTTGCCTTATGAACACAAATAAAATGTCAATGGTTTTTATAAAAGCAATTTCTGGGTGCTTGTTAAAAGATACCAAATCTTTTTGTATTCATAGTGTTACTAGAGTTTTAAAGAAAAAAAGGTGCCTCTTTTCCTTTTAATCATTGCTACATGTTCTTTGCCATGTCTAAGGCTGGCCAGCAACTGTCATATATTCATGTTCTCTTTATGTAGTCTCTCTTTATATCAAAAAACTATATAACAAACTCCATGGCCATTAAGCACCCTCACTTTACAATGTACACATATATGTGGATACATTTGAAGATTGGTGTTAAATTGCTAGAAACATATATTTAAAACAAAATCTCGTCCTTGCATTTGACTTTAAAAGAAAACTACTTCTTCATGCTTACTACAGTGGTAGACAGATGTTTCAAGTGTAAACAAAAATGCCAGACCTTAATCCTACCTTTTAAATTTCTTTAGAGATTCCATTAAAAAATGAAGAGTTTGGGGGCAGGAGAGATGGCTTAGCAGCTAAAGCACTTTCTTGCAAAGTCTAAGGACCTAGGTTTGATTCCCAAGTACCCACATAAGCCAGATACACATGATAGCACATGTGTCTGGAGTTCAAATAGGCTCTGGAACGCCCATTCTCTCTCTCTTTCTCTTCCTCTCTATCTGCCTCTCTCTCTCAAGTAATTAAAAATAAAATATTTAAAAAAATAAAAATGGGCTGGAGAGAAGGCTTAGCAGTAAAGGCGCTTGCCTGCAAAGTCTAAGAACTCATGTTCGAATCTCCAGGTCCCATGTAGCCAGATGCACAGTGATGCAAGCATGCAATGCTGCACATGAGACCACAAGGAGGTGCGTGCATCTGGAGTTTGTTCTCAGCGCTGAAAGCTCTGGTATGCCCATTCTCTCTCTCTCTCTCTCTCTCTCTCAAATAAAAAATAAAGCAAAATTAAATTAAATAAATAGTTTCTCACAATGACTTCTGAGTGCTTATAATAATATGCCTTAAAATTTTTACAAATATTTGGGTTTATTAGTAAAACATAGGACTGTTAATATGTTTTCTAGTAGCTAAAACTATTTTCTATCTTTCAGATACAACTTCCAAGCTTTTCATTTAAACAATTTTTAAATACAGCTCCCTGATTTTTTCATTTTAAAAGTGTTTTCTAATGCTGGGTGTGGAGGCACACACCTTTAATCTTAGCCCTTGGGAGGCAGAGGTAAGAAGACTGCTGTGAGTTCAAGGCCACCCTGAGACTACATAGTGAATTTCAGGTCAGCTTGGGCTAGAACAATAGCCTACCTCAAAAAAGAAAAACCAAAGGTGTTTTCTAAGTTGTGTAATCACAGTAATAACACTGAAAGGAACCATGAAATAGAGTTATAAGAGTAATAAATAGCCAGGCGTGGTGGCACATGCCTTTAATCCCAGCACTTGGGAGGCAGAGGTAGGAGGATCACCATGAGTTCAAGGCCACCCTGAGACTACATAGTGAATTCCAGGTCAGCCTGGGCTACAGTGAAACCCTACCTCACCCCCCCGAAAAGAGTTATTAATATAATGCATATTTGTGATTAAAAAGGTTAAATAAAAGGATATATTAGGGGTAGAGATGGCTTAGTGATTAAGGTGCTCACCTGCAAAGCCAAAGGACCCAGATTCAATTCCCCAGGACCCACATAAGCCATATGCACAAGTTGGCACATGCATCTAGAGTTCATTTGCAGTGGCTAGAGGCCCTGGCATACTCATTCTCTCCCTCTCCCTCTCTCTCAAATAAATAAAAACATTTTTTAAAAAAAAGATATATTGTTAATCCCAACACTTTCTGGAGGCAGAGGTTCTTAAAGAGGATGAGAGTTAAATAAGAAGGACACCCTGAGACTAACTAGTTAATTCCAGGTCAGCCTGGACCAGAGTGAGACCAAAATTTCAAAAACCAAAAATAAAAAAATTATATTAGAGGTTATTAAATTTCTGGTTAAGTCATGTTCTTAAAAGATTTTGAGAGTTAAATAAGATGAGATGGTTACAATAACTAAGTTCATTATTATTAAGTTATTATTAAATTTATAAGATCAAAATTTCAATACTCTAAAACTAACAACCTAATTCTGTTTACAAAAATAAGGTTTTCTTAAGTATTATTCTGAGCTTGGTAAAGTTTACAAAAATGGCTTATAAACATGGGCTTTTTGTTTTATCTTTTTACTAAATTGGACACTTAAAACCTATGATTAGATTATTTTCAAATGCTAAACTTGTATGTTTTCCCAGTAGATAAAGCCTTGACTTGTTGGATAGAAAAGTTATTTTAATGCATAAAACATTTAGATCTATTTATAAAAGTTGGCTCATTATACACAATTTCATTGTACCTATGATTTTTAATCCTCTAGGCAGTTAAAGAAATACCCAACACTAATAAATTGTTAAGATTAACTAAAGCTTTTAGCTTTTCCAGTCTGAAACACGTTCATTAGTTCTTATAAATAAATCTAAGATCCCCTTTGGAAAACATTCATTATTGCTGTAACAAGTAAATACTAAATATGCTACAAGAAAATTAAGTTAAACTGAGCCATCTCTATTAGACTATTATATGGAATTTTTAAAACTGATAGCTAACAACTTCAAAATTGATTAAATTATAATTGCATGTTTAAATAATTTTAAATTTCCCAGGGTATTTCAAATGTCAAGTGATACATTCCCAAATGATGTGTCAATATAAATGCTATGTAAAATATAGAAAAAATATATAATTACAAGTTTATATATATATATATGAATATATACACATACATGCACACATATACATATGATCATAATAACTAATAGATTAATGTGATCCAGGAACTTATCTCTAATGGCTCTCTTAATTATATTTCTCTCCTGAATAGCTGACTTCCTACCTCTTCAGTCTCATCTATAACAGGTTCTAAGAGTAAACCTCCTAGCAATGTAGAGACCTGACAGTATTTGCCAAATTCACAAAATGTGATGTGAGACTTGGCTAAAAGGGAACCAAAAGCTGATGTTCTCAGAAAAAGCCATATCTGTATGCTTAGAACTTCAATGATGGGCTCCAGCAATTGTGGAGAGTTAAACATTACAAGTTCAGAGCCAAAATTATCTTGTATTATCTTAGTCTTTAAAAAAAAAAAAAAGAAAGAAAGCTAACCTATCATCTTTCTTCATTCTCCACTCAACTTGGTCCTTCCCAGGTCATCTTAAGAACAGCATCACCCTGCTCAGCCAAAGCTGAGTCTTCCTCAATTCCTTTGCCTCCACCTCAAACCCACCAGAAGTCATGCTAATTCTGCCTCTGAAATATCTCAACTCCATCTCATCTCTCCCACGACCACTGTTTCCAGGGTGACTATCTCAGCCTCCTTAACCTCCATACTTGCCTCTCCAAATTTTGGATTAATGTAGGCAATGACCATTGAAAGAGAAAACACAATGACAGACTTTCTGATACGAGTACAGTCTACCACCCATAAGATTGTCCTTTTTTTCTCCAAAAACCCTATATTTAATTAGATCTCTATACCTAGACACTATATTAAAAACAGGGGATGAGTTCCATGGACCATATTTAAAGGTTGTGGAGAAGTATAGTTACACACCTCATGACATTTTGGTCAACCTGTGGGTCAGTGGTCCCATAAGATTGTAATAAAAATGAATATTTTCATTGCCTAATGATGCTATAGTTATCCTAAGATTATAACATAGTGCATCACTTGTGCATTTGTGATGATGCTGCTATAAAGAAACCTACTGTGCTACCAGTCACATGAAAGCATAGCACATAGGATATAGTATGTAATACTTGATAATAAAAAATAAGTGTGTGACTAGTCTGTATTTGCTATATAGAACTTTTGTGGTTATTCTGGAGTACACTCCTACTTAATGTTTGCTATAAAACAGTATGCTATGTTAGGCCAGCAGCAGCCTCATACATGTTTACCATATCTCTTGATTGCATCATAGACCACACTTAGTGATCAAGTTATACCAACCAGATTTGTTTAAGTACATTCTGTGACAGTCACACAATGTTGAAGCAGTCTACGAATGCATTTCTCAGAATGTCTCCCCATGGTTAAGTAATACATGATGGTATTGGCTTTGCGTGGAAGTTTAGTACCAGCCTCCCTGAGTCTTCAGTGGGTCAGCCCAGGTGCCCAGCGCCCAGCTCTCAGTCTTAATCAGGAAGATGCTGGAGGAAGGTATGGTTCTCATCTTCTCTGACAAGTTCTTCTTCAACTCTTTCTCATCTGGGCTTTTGATAAATACTAAGCATTGCATTGGCGAGATGATTCGATCTACCCCACCTGGGAGCAACTAAGCTAAGAGCTCAGGGGTCTCAAAAGACAGGGGTAAAAGAACCAATGCTCTGAAAACATGCTGGACAAGGAATGGCTTCTGAGTAATGGGAGCCCATGTCACCACTGTTTACATGTAACTCGAACGGCTTCTGTACATCCTTACTGAAGTCATTTATTACAGATAGTACATTAAGTTACTAACTTTTCTTATGTTTTTTCCTGCACCATTGGAAATCATCTACCTGCCCATATTGATGGGGAAAAGTAATTACTTGTCCCTTTTAAGGATGATACCATCTTTTACAAAAACCAACAAAATTTGAGGCTGTATACTCATATGCAAGTGAAAATGGTAGCTGCAATGCCAAGTCTTACTTTTTTCTCTCTGAAACAGCTGTTCCCTGGGGGAAGATGGCAGAGCATGTACAGTGACTGATGCTAACATATGCCAAAGTGGGTTGAAGGAAAACACCACCAGCACTTAGCTTTCATCAACTGAGTCTCCAGATATAAAGGCAATTAGCACAAAATTAATCCAGCAAAAGGGAGCAAGTTCTATCTCCCAGACTCAGGCTGAATCATCAAGGACAAGGGACAAGGTTTGGAGAGTCAATTTCTCTCTTCATATGCGGGTAATGGTACTGATCTTGACTGATTTTGTATAAGAAAGTATAGAAGCGATTGAGAAAATGCTTCTGTTAACTGTCTATAGATGCCTCCTTGATCTAGTAAATTTATCTTGCATGCAGTTCACCCCATAAACAGCTCATTTAAACCATGAACAAATAGGTGTTCTGACAATTGGTGCTACCCATGAATTACTAAAAGCACCAGGAATTTTTCCAAGCTAACTATCAAGGAATTAGAAACGTCTAGGTTAGAATTTATATCCCACAGTTCTATGTCTTTGAGCAAGTTATGCAACCTCCCCCAGGTCTCTGACTTTGAGCTATCAAGCAGGCATGTTAGTAGATACTTCATGGGTGATGCAGAGAATATATGTTTTCTCACATATCAAACACTAAGCACAGCACCTGGCCCACAGCAGGTCTTGTTATGTATTCTTGTCTGACCCAGATCTCTCTATGTAGCCGAAGCTGGCCTGAAATTCAAAGCAATCATTCTGCCTCAGCATCCCAAGTGCAGAGGCCACCTTAATAAATGCTAGTTCCCATTATCTTTGTCATTGTAGTTGTGGGTTAAGTGACATCAGTCTGCCTTCTTACACTAAAGATTTTTGGCTACATAATTGAAGAATGGCTTATTTTCTTGATTGATACCTCACTAGCACTGATCAAAAACTAAAGTCTCATCCTGCTACCCCTTGTGGTTGAATAAAATAGAATTAAAATTCATGTCACATTCTGTAACTAAAATCAAGTGGCCATTAGAAGTAAACATATGTTCTCTAACCTGCCTATTTCTGTGTAGAACATTAAGTCACACGTGTGACAGAAGTAGCCTGACTTCCACTGGATCCATTCAATCAGGAATACATGCTTTACAGTAAGGCAATGACAGTACACTTCTCGGTCAGGCCTTTGAGCCCTGTGAACACCAGGCAAGGCTATCCCAGGCTCTCTTACCATGTGGCAGAGAGGAGTGGTATCTTTCCCTCTCTAGCTTCTCTGCCTGGAAATTTAAGCTACATGTAGAACCTACCCACCTGCCACATTTTCCATTCCAACCTCCAGAAAAATGCAGCCGATTCCATGGGGTGCTTTAGGTGGGTTAGAACCCACAGAAAAGGAGATACAAGGAATTTATCCTTCCACCCACCCCCAGTAGATAAAGTAGAACATTATACTCTATGCAGGAAGTGTTGTGCCAATTACAGTTTATTAAGCATTTATATAACCAGGTGTTTAGGGAGAATTTTAACACTTGTAACTCTCTCTGATATAAATATTCCCCCCTTGCCTAATTTCAAGTTGCCAACATATTAACTGGCTTGCATGATATTTACAATTTAACAATTGGTTCTTGTGAGCAAGTATTTTTGCCTCCAGCAACACACTGTGGCCAGCATTGCAGCACCCCCTTCCTTTGTTCATTGCTTCCTCTAGCAGCATTGCAGCACCCCCTTCTTCTGCTCATACCTTCCTCTAGCAGCATTGCACTCCCTTCTTTTGCACATGCCTTCCTGTAGCTCCCTCCCCCACAGTCAATGAATTCTGATTCATTCAAGATGGATTTCCCAGAATGCTGGAGGTGAAGTGGTTCAAGCATCTGTTTCCTTTCTCAGTTCTGAGGCGAGTAGCATCTGTCAGCAATAAAGACTGCAATACTAAATCTCCTTTCTCTCCCAAGTTGCTGGGGAACTTGCTGACATGATTTCAGTGGGAAAGGCAGGGAGATCACAGGTGACATAGCGAATATCAGACCATATATACATAGCGTGACCCTGTCTCAACAAAACAAAAAAATAACAAAAACTGCAAAAACACCTATAACTAACCCTGGATATAAGCAAAATCATAACGTTTCAAAGGCCCACTTTTAGGCAAATGTGACTGACAGCAAGGAAGAGTATGAGAAATGGCAGGTAATGTTCTCAAACCTTACAATGGCGTTCAGAAAATTTTTGAGTCAATGCAGCAATCATCTCTGTGAGTTCTGTCTCCTTTCCCTGATATTTAGAGGTAATTTTGATGTCTGCCAAGTTAAATTACCCATTTGGCCAATTTATGCCCTTGAGTTTAAGTGATGTAATTATCCATGGTAACTATCAGTGTGTTTTTTGCTTAATGGTTAGAACGTGTTATGCTTTTTTAATAGCATGCCTACAAGTGGACCATCAGTCTTTTCAGCTCTGCACTAAGTGCCAAAGATCAGAACAACATGAACTTGAAAATGCAGGGATGAAGAACTACACATACACTGGGACATTCTTACCTAAAAACTGACAAACCAAGAAAATCCTGCACATATTTTGCAAAAATAAAGCTAATCCCTGAATACATTTTTCTCTATGTATTTAATTGAAAAGCAGTAAATACATTTCCTACCTTTAAGTGCTTATGGAAGAGGCCTTCTCTGAATCTTGTGTTCTTTATTATCTTGATTCTCCAGAACAGCCTGTCCTCTATACCGTAATATGCACTTTGAATCCCACATTTCAAATGTCTCCACCCTGGCTTGTTGTTGCTGCTGGTCCCCCTCCATTGAGGACCTTATTTCCAGCTCCTAAGTGGATTCTCGAAATTCTTTGTGTGTAATGTTCGTACTGGCATCCATCCTTTACTGAAAGTGGAATGGAGAGTTAGCTTTGGACTTAGAAAGAAGATACTGTGTTCAAAAAGGTTTTGCAGAGGACTGGGGAGATGGCTCAGTGGATAAAATGCTTGCTATGAAACTCTGAGTAACTGAGTTTGGATCCCCACATGCCATGTAAAAGTGGGAAGCTGGAAGCCTGGCACAGTGAGAAGGGAGGCTGAGACAGAGCTTTCCAGAACAGAGTGAACGAGAAGAGACTTCTCTGCCTCAAGCAGGTAGACAGCGAAGACTGACCCAAAAGTTGTCCTCTGACCTCCACATACACACTGTGCCATGTGCATGTCTGCACTCACACACACGTACATGCATGCACACATACACACAAATAAGTAAATAAATGGTAAAAGTAAATGTTAAAAGAAAGTGTTGGGGTTGGAGATTTAGCTCAGTGGAAGAGTGCTGACCCAGAAAGCACAAGGCCCTGGGTTCATCCTCAGCAGTAGGGGCGGGGAGTTGTGAAAATTCTTTCAAACGTGGGGGCAGTTGTATTTTAACAGGGAGATCTCTGACCGTAAAATCTGAAAGCTTAGCCAACAGCATGGAGCAGGCCTGTGATCCCAGCTACTCAGCAGGCTGAAACAAGAGAATCCTACATTCAAGGCCTTGCTGGGTTACAGTGTGAGCTCAAGAGCAGCCTGGACAACTTAGTGGGAGAACAAAAAGTGTTTCAAGAGATGTTTAGAAGTTTTGCTGGTTTGTTTGGGATTTTTTTTTTTTTTTGACAGAAGTCAACAAGTCGAAGAAGTGGAATAAACTGTGGCATGATGAGGAAGGAGATCAAGGGACTGGGGAGGTAGCTCAGCAGGTAAACATACTTGCTATGCAAGCATGAGGACCTGAGTTCAATCTCTAGCACCCATGTAAAAAGCTGCACATGGTCACGTATGCCCGTGACCCCTGTGCTGAGGGAAGCAGAGACAGGAGGATGGCTGGAGAGCATGGGTCAGCTAGTTCAGCCAGTCTAACTGCAAAACAGCAGCTCCAGGCTCAATAAGCAACTCTGTCTCAGGGAAATAAGGCAAAAGCGAAACAGAAGAGGGTGCCCAAGGCCCTCCTCTGGCTTCTGCACATGTGTACACACACACACCTCCACACAACCCACACACACACACACACACACACACACACACCTACCTCTAAAAGGAAAGGAGATCAGAGTCTGTTTGGCCAAGTCCATGCTCTGTAAGGGCAGGCTTAGAATGAGGATAGGTCCCAAAGTTCAGGGACTGAGGAAGAAGGGTTTGGTTAACAAGAGTTGTGTTCTCATTGACCCGTAAGAAAAAGCTGCTCAGAGAAGCATTGATGAGGCAAAGAATGAGAATTTGAAAGGTCAGTGTCTGGCCTTGCTTAAATAAATAAGGAGCTCTTGTGAGTTCTCAACTAAGCCACACGGGAAAGAAGGGTTCCTTGCACTAAACATCCTTAGTTTCTCAGAACACAGAAAGGTAGTACAAGATTTGCATGAAGTTCAAGTTGTCAGTGGTCACAATCAAGGCCAGGCTTCGAGAAGTTACCACATACCATGTGATGATTTGCTGCCCTAAAGAAAGAACGTGTCTGTTGGCATAAAGAGTGGATGCTTTGTCCCATGTGGGACACCAGCCTTTACCAGCGCCCTCTTCTGCCTCCTCCCCAGTTCATATAATTTGGGAGCAGTTGTCATGAGAAAACTACTACATGAGAGCTAGATAAAACTAGGAAAATCTGGATTCTTCCAGTACCACTGCCTACTCTTACCAGATTTGTTAGGGTCAGAGCCCGGGCAGCTGTAATGAGCTGGGCTTGGATACTGGTCCTCAATATGCCAATCAGAGACAAGTAATACTGAAAAGCAGAGGAAGATCTATTCAATGGGGCCACATTGGAAAGAGGAATTTGCTATTTAGCCAAGATTGATCTCAACCTTGATGTGACCCACCCCCTGCCTCTGCCTCTGAGTGCTGGGGTTACAGGCATAAGTCACCGTGCTCTACCTGTATGTTTACATTTTAGTACACTATCTCTGTACTTTTATTTATACTCCTTATTGTTGGATTGTTGTACATAAGAATAGAACACCATTAAATCACAGAAATCACTACAGGCCCTGCTGGTCTTGTTTTATTCCTTACTTTCATTGGAAGGCTTGGAGTATTCACTATTAAATATGAGTTTGGCTATCTGAAGGAAAGTGAGAATGATGGTGCTACTTGAAGATGCTATTCATTAGCATACTAAATAAACTTCCTTTTATCTCAGTGAATTTGGCTTTAATTTGATGAAATATTTCTTTTCTATCTCCAAAGACAATCATGTTTTTCCTCTTTTCTCTACTGCTGCAATGAATTATACTAATGGATATCCTATTGTTAAAATGTCACAATCTAGGCTGCCAGTATTGGAATATTCCAGAATGAGTATATGAATTTGAAATACTGGAAGTTGCTTCAGAATGTCTGCATCTATTCATAAGTGAAATTGATTTCCAACTATTGTGGTGTCATCCTGGCTGTGTTTTGTGGCATCAAAGCTATCATAGTTTCACATGAAAAGTTGAGTCACAGCCTTTTTATGCACTGGGAAACACATTGTCCAGGAGAAGAATAAGCTATTATTTTAGCCCAGCACTGGCCCATGGGACTTTCTGTGATACCGGAAGTGTTCTACACCTATGCTCTCCAATATAGCAACCACTACCACATGCCACTTTTGAGCACTTGAAACTAGCCAGTGCACAAAGCTCTGAGTTTGATTTCCTTTTAATTAATTTAAGTTGAAATAGCCACAGGTGACCATTTCTCTTGCTGTATTTTTTAGCACAACTTCAGGGCTTGAATGAAATAACCTGTGAGACCATGCCTCTGAACAGCTCTTTCCATTTCTACTACAGCTATTATTCTGAGCTTTTCATCTTTAAAATAATTCTGACAACTGACTATTAATAATTATCTTAGGAAAAATTTCTCACTTGCACTTTCAATTTTATTTTGTTTTGAGGCAGGATGTCATGTAGCCCACACTAGTCTGAAAGTTGCTACGTAGCGGAGGGTGAGCCCCACCTCCTGCATGTTGTGATTACAGGCATGTATACCTGACCAAGATGCCTTTCCAATGTTTTTAGCTTATAGTTATCTGTCATGTTCCCTACAATGATTATTTGCTATTCTATAATAATTTTTACAATGTTTTTATTCTCATCCATATTCCCCATAATATCCCCTTATTAGCATTTTTATTCCTTTTAACTAAAATTATTGGGCTGGAGAGATGGCTTAGCGGCTAAGGCGCATGCCTGCTAAGCCTAAGAACGCTGGTTCCAATGTCCAGCGGTTCCAATCTCCAGGTCCCACGTTTAGCCAGATGCAAAGTGACAAGGGCGCAATGCCGCGCTTGCCCACAAAGGGGGCGCACTCATCTGGATTTCGTTCACAGCAGCTGAGAGACTGCTGGCGCTCCCATCTCTGTCTCCCTCTCCCTCTCTGTCTATCTCTCTCTGTCTCTCTCTCCAAAAATAAATAAATAATAATAATAAAATTATTTTAAATTATCAAGTTGGCTTATTTTATGACATCTCAAACTCACATGTTTGCATTGTCAGACAAATAAGGATGTGAGTTTGAGGCCCTGAGAACATGCCCCTGCTCTGGGGTTGGTCTTGGGCTCACCTCCACCCTTAGTTTCAGGAATCTTGTGTTCTTATGTGTCCCTTTCCCCATCCTGTATTCACAGTCTTTCTGTTTGCCTATTGAATTTTTGGACTAGCAATAGAATATGCTCTGGTCTCTCAGACTCCCTTTCCAACTATCTCCTTATCTCCCTTCATTATCCCCCTGTACTTCATTATCATTCTGCTTATGTATTGCTCCATAAAAATTACCCCAGGACTTAGCAGATAAAAATTGTGAGCATTTATTATCTCTCCAGGAATCTAAGCATGGCTTAGCTGGATGACTCTGACTCAGGGTATCTCATGGTGTTGACTGAGGTGTCATAGGAAGCCTTGTTCACTGAAGAGGAGTGCCTTATGGCTGTTGGCAGGAAGTCACAGGACCATAGTTCCTGTCTACTTGAGCTTCTCTACAGGACAGCTAGAAAGTATGGGAGCTTGAGTCCGCTAAAGAAAGAACAACCGTGATAGACCACCTTTGTCTTTATATCTTAACCTTGAGAGTGACATACTATTGATCCTACCATATTCTATTGGTCATATGGACCTGCCCCAGGGCAGTGTGAAGACCAGGCCCTTGGGACCACCTTGGAGGTAGACACACTTTAAAAAAAAAATTAGGGCTGGAGAGATGGCTTAGCAGTTAAGGCACTTGCCTGCAAAGCCAGAGGACCTAGGTTTGATTTCCCAGGACCCTTGTAAGCCAGATGTACAATGTGGTACATGCGTCTGGAGTTCATTTGCAGTGGCTGGAGGCCCTGGCACATCCATTCTCTCTCTACCTGCCTCTCTCTGTGTCTCTCTCAAATAAATGTTTTTTTTTTTAAGTGGGGTGATGAGATGGCTCAGTGGTTAAAGGCACTTGCTTACAAAGTCTGTGGCCCAGATTTTATTCCCTACTAGCAACATAAAACCATATGTACATCTATCTGGAATTCACTTGCAATAGCAAGAGGTCCTGGTGTGCCCATTCTTTCTCTTTTTCTGTGCATGTCTGTCTCTGATCTCTCCTTGTACTTAAATATATATTTTCTTTCTGGTGCTGAGCTTTTCTTGAGATCAAGAAAGTTTTCCTCGGGCTGGAGAGATTGCTTAGTGGTTAAGTCGCTTGCCTAAGAAGTCTAAGGATCCAGGTTCAATTCCCTAGTACTCAAATAAGCCAGACGCACAAGGTAGTACAAGCATCTGGAGCTCGTTTGCAGTGGATGGAGGCCCTGGTGCACCCATTCTCTCTCTCTCTCTCTCTCTCTCTCTCTCTCTTTCTCTCTCTCTCCCTCTCTCTCTACTTCTTCCTCCCTCAAATAAATAAATAAAATATTTAAAATTCTTGTTAATAAAAAGAAAGTTTTCTTCTATTTGATCCCTGAGGGTTTAAATTCAATAACTAGCCCTTTATTGAACTTTTCATGTCTATTTGTGAGAATTCATCACCTATCTATCTTGTGATTTCTGTTGTAATTTTATAATCACTCATTTCTCACTTTAAGTTCATACTCTAATTATATTGAGAACACATTGTAGATGCTTTAGCAACTTGTCCTCTCTTTAAAAAAAATTTTTGAGAAAGAAAGAGAGAGAGGAGGAAGAGGCAGAGAATGGGCGCACCAGGGCCTCTCACGCGCTGTGAACGAATTCCAGGCACGTGAACCCCCTTATGTTCATGTGCAACATTTCATGCTTGCGTCACTTTTGTGTCTGGCTAAACATGGGATCTGGAGATTTGAACAAGTGTTCTTAGCTTCACAGGCAGGTGCCTTAACTGCTAAGCCATCTCTCTAGCCCTCTTTTTTTGATTTAAATATTTTTTCCAAAAAAGAAAAATTCTCTCCCTCTATATCTCAATTCTTCATTGCTTAGCTGCCAGATATTTTCTTAGTTGACAGACTAGGTTCTTTTTACTTTTACATGTAGCCCATGCTCACCATGTAGCCCAGGCTGACCTCAAATTCACAGCAAATCTCTTGTCTCAGCTTCCTAGGGCTGGTATGCCTGATTTGTTGGTGGGGGTTGACTAATTTTTGAAGTCATGTTTTGATTGTGAGGAAAAGGTTTTTTTCTCACTGTAACTTCTCTGCTATGAGTACCTGTGTCTTGGTTCCTAGGCCTGAAGGCCAGTTGACATAAATGTGCAATACTAGTTGTATGATCCAGCAGCCAAGCAAGAGAGAGAAGTAAAACAGTCTGTTTTACAGAGTACTTGTTTGTACTTTGCAAACAAGAGAACTTTATCTCTGCTCTTTGCTGCACAGAAGTCACAGCCATGACGTAAGTCTCCCTTTCTATATCACTGTGTGGCTATGTCATACAGAGTTTGGCTTTTGCTTCAGCTTTGGGGAAATAATCTATACCATATCTAATAGGAATGTCTCTGTTTAAGGCTAGGGCAGGCCCCACCAGGTTAAGTCTTCAGGCAGAAGTATGGCCATTCCAAAAGACCAACCATGTGGTGTAGGGAGAGGGCTTTGGAGCATGCACTATCAGCTGACCTGTAAATTTAATCTCCTAGGCATCCCATCAGACAAGGTTATGTAATAAAGCTCCAATGGCACTGCAGGGAGCTTCTGTGATTATCAATAAATTGTCATGTGTTAATGACATAATTGTAATATGTTGTGACTCCCTGGGGAGAAGACAACAGAAGGTTCACATTTGGAACCCTCCCACATTCTGCCCTGTGGATCTCTTCCTCTGACTGAATCTACATAGTGTTTAGTGAGTCCTGTGAAGTTTTCTGAGTTACGTATCAAACTTAAGGTAACTTTGGAGGGATCCCCAAACTTACATTTGGCATTACATGTGTTCTTATATGGAAATTGCCCTCAGCTAAGTCCAGGTAGTAAACTATTTCAGATTCCAGCCAGAGTCATATGCCACCACTTTCTTAAGGCTGTTGGCTTATGTTGGCTAAGGCTAGCCCTATGAATGCTGGGCAAAGGGTAAAACACATATTGAAAGTCTCACATGCACCACTGGCACCCTTGCCTCAGCCTTCCTTACCTTTTACAGTTTCATCCACTTTCCAAGATATGACTCCTAGCACCTCTTCAACCCTTCTTCACTGTGGTTGAACATGGACTGCATATCACACACATTCCTTGCAATTACCAGAATGAAGGACCCAGCCGTTTCCTGCCAAGGACTATTTGTCCTCACATGTCATATGCTATTGGTCATTTTTATTTACTTACTTATTTATTTATTTATTCATTTTTAAATTTTTGTTCATTTCTATTTATTTATTTGAGAGCGACAGACAGAGAAAGAGGCAGAGAGAGAGAGAATGGATTCACCAGGGCCTCCAGTCACTGCAAACAAACTCTAGATGCATGCGCCACCTTGTGCATCTGGCTTACATGGATATTGGGGAATTGAGCCTTGAACCAGGGTCCTTAGGCTACACATGCAAGCACTTAACCACTAAGCCATCTCTCCATCCCCCAACTGGTCATTTTTAAATTGCAGGGTACTGAGGAGGGAGGCAGATGGTAGAAGAAATGATATTGCAGCCTTAGTGAATTGGCAGGATAAATGTAAAACAAGATTTAACTTAATTTAAAACGTAGTATTTATTAAGAGAGGAGAGATATTGGAATGCCATGTTTGTTTTAGTACCCCCCCATATTTCTGTCCTTCCTATACCTGCCCTACCCCCTTCACTGAAGTATTCAGTAAGCCATACCCAATCATCTTTCTTGCCTATCTAAGATTCGTCCTGTAAATGTGAGTTCACCATAGAGACCAGAGTTACTATCAATAGAAAAGATGGTGTCCATGACAACCAGAAAACCCAAGGCAGTGGCTGATTTTTAACCATCTGTTTTTAATCTTGTTCTTCTCATGGACTTTGCTCACAGTACACAGAAAGAGCAGGCACACTGTTACACAGCAGGTAGGAAATGTCCCTGCTGCCTGCTAGACGAGGCGACACGGTCATCTCTGTGTGGTAGATGCTATATGAAGAGCTATGTAGAGAGGGGAGCCCTTCCTGTTAAAGAAGCCAGGAAAGCTTCTTGGAGTCCTCATTTGAGTTCGGCCGCCTAGATGGCTAGTCAGTTTTGTTGGGGGAGGTTACATAAGTAGGCATTCCTGGGAGATTATCACTGGCATGCATATGGTGCAGAAAAGGGAAAAGGGGAAAGGTGTGTGGGAAGATGATGGATTCACACTAGGTTTCCTTAGGGGGAGTTAGAAAGGTAAAAATGAAAAGGAATTCAGCATCACAGTGTAGAGATTTGAATGATAAATTGAAAAATGTGGACTTGGGGCTAGGGAGATGGCTCAACAGTTAAAGGTTCTTGCTTGCAAAGCCTGTGGCCCAGGTTTGAGTTCCCAGTATCCCCATAAAGCTAGATGCACAAAGTGGTCCATACATTTGCAGCAGCAAGAGGACCTGACATTATCTTGTCTTCCCTCCCTCCCTCCCTCCCTTCCTCCCTCTCTTCCTTCTTTCCTTCCTTGTTTTAGTTAGGTTCACATTGCTGGTAGAAATCATCCAACCAAGAGCAGCTTTTGAGGAAAGGGGGTTTATCTTGGCTTACAGACTCAAGGGGAAGCTCCATCATGGCAGGGGAAAATGATGGCATGAGCAGAGGGTGGACATCACCCCCTGGCCAACATAAGGTGGACCATAGCAACAGGAGAGTGTGCCAAGTACTGGCAAGGGGAAGCTGGCTATTATACTCAAAGCCCACCCCCAACAATACACGGCCTCCAGGAAGCATTAGTTCCCAAATCTCCATCAGCTGGGAACCAAGGTTTCCAATCCTTCCACATTCCTCTTGAAAATCAGCTCCAAAAGGCCAAAGCCACAGTTAGGTGTCTAGCAGCAAATGACACCATTCCTCGGGTTCACATTAAGCCCGCCCTCAACAACACACTGCCTCCTGGAAGTGTTGATTCCCAAGTCTCCATCAGCTGGGAACCTAGCATACAAAACACTGAAGTTTATGGGGTATACCTGAATCAAACCACGACATTTCCTTTCTCTCTCTCTCCCCTGCTCCCTCCCTCCCTCATAAATAAATAAAAATACATTTCAAAAGTATGTGTTTCAGGACTGGAGAGATGGCTTAGTGGTTAAGGTGCTTGCTTGCAAAGCCAAAGTACCCCAAGACCCACGTAAGCCAGATGCACAAGGTGGTGCATGCATCTGGAGTTCGTTTGCAGAGGCTGAATGCCCTGGTGTACCCATTCTCTATCTGCTTCCCTCTCTCTTTTTAAAACTTTTTAAAATATATTTTATTTATTTACTTATTTGAGAGAGAGAGTTGGACCAGTATCCTTTGGCTTTGCAGGCACATGCCTTAACCGCTAAGCCATCTCTCCAGCCCCTGCCCCCTTGAATAAATCAATATAAAAAATTTTTAAGTGTGTATTTCAGAATCAATTTTTTGTTGTATACTGTAATCATCTCTAGGTGACTTCATTTCAGCCTCCCCCCCCCCAGTGATACAAAAATACCTTAAGTCCTTTATTTAAAATGGCACAGTACTTGTATATAATTGATGTGTAACCTCCTGTACAGTTTAAACCATCTTTGCATTAATTACGATATCTAATACAAACTAAACAGTTGTACTCTATTGTTTAGAAAATAATGACCAAAAAATCTATAAATGTTAAGTACAGGTGCAACTTAAATGTGTGTTTGATTGAATCCACAGATGTGCACCCTGTGGATATGGGGGACGAACCATACATACTTGGAGTGTTCTAACACAGCTGCTTGCTTAATTGTTGCCCCCAAATAGTTACATATTACTGTTGAAACCAGGAGAAAGAGAGAGTATCTTGAGGGATACCAGGAAGGTTTTTAGTGTTTTGTGGAATCTAAGTCCTTGCACATTCTAGGCAAGAACTTAGCGTAACTGTATTCCCAACCCTCCGTTTACCTTTTATTTTGAAACAAGGTCTTTCTAAGCTGCCAGGCTAGCCTTGCACTCACTGTGTAACCCAACAAGCCTTTGAACCCTTGTGCCCTAAAGGCTCAACTTTTCTACTGCCTTTTTAAAAAATTATTATTCAGTCTGCCAAGTTCTGGCATACAGGCATGTGCCACCATGCCTATCTTTCCTATTATTCTTTAACCCTCTCCACTTCCCTACTTGCCTTGGATTTTGTCATTCACCTTCATAATCATTGCCTTCCACATACCCTTGACTCTGCCCTTCACTCACCAGGCAAAAGTCCAATCCTATTTTAATCTGACTCTGGCCTACTGATTAAAATTTCAGTGTTTATAATAAAAGAGGGGCCTAGAGATATGGCTTAGCGGTTAAGCACTTGCCTGTGAAGTCTAAGGACCCCTGTTTGAGGCTCGATTCCCCAGGACCCACATAAGCCAGATGTACAAGGTGGTGCATGCATCTGGAGTTCGTTCGCAGTGGCTGGAGGCCCTGGTGTGCACATTCTCCCCTCCCCCGCCTCTTTCTCTGTCTGTCTGTTGCTCTCAAATAAATAAATAATAAACAAAAAAATTTAAAAAGAAAAGAGGCAGAAGACAGAGCCTATGGCTCATAGCTAAAGAAATAGGTTAGGACTTGGGTGTTAACTCACGCACAATCACTGAGATTCAACCCCAGAAGTATGAATGAAAGACCTCTGGTTTCATGGTTTTAAAAAAAAATATTCATCCAGTCAAGTTTAATGTAATTCCAAACACAAGGATCCAATATGAAAAGAGCTTAAAAGAAAATACTGAACAAATTGAAAATAATTGTATACTTAGAACCATCAGAGAACTGAGGTCATAGGACAACCAACCTCCCTAAACTCTTCAGAGAAGACACAGCCTTTGAGATATAGCTCTCAAGATTTACTTACCCAGAACAAAAGCCATTAAAATCAATTAGCTGGTAGGAGCACTTGCGTTATTATTTTAGTGGATTGCAGAAGGATCAGTACCAACTAGGGTGAGAGTGACACGCCCTCACTGCCTGATGGGGCTTTAGCCACAATGGAACAGGTACACTTACATGGCTTCACTCCAAAGCCCATAAGCTTTCCACAGGCATAATCTGAGAAAGATTCCCTCTTGGTCTGCATGGGAAGAAAGAAAATGAAGCCTGCCCAGACTTTTATTCCTAACATCTAACCTGCAGGGGGAAAAACAACTGACCTCTAAGGAAGAAGGATTGCAGTGAAGTTCTCATTAGCAAGAAGTGGTTAAAAGAAACAAACAGCAAATGTAAACTTTCATATCCAGAGAAATTATCCCACAAAAGTGAAGGACAGTTGGATATGGTTGTCCAGGCTTATAAATAAGTGCAGCACCCATGAGGCCTAGGCTGGAGGAAGGTGAGTTCCAGGCCAGCCTGGGCCACCCAGCGAGATCCATGAGAGAAAAGCGAGAGGGAAACATTTTCTCAGACATAACTGAGAACATTAGCAACAAGAAAAAATGTCATAGAAGTTCTTTAGAGAGAAGAGATGTGGACTGAAAATGTAGCTCAGTGGTAGAACACTTCAAAGTCCTAGGTTGGATCCCCAATACTAAAAATGTTTAATTGTTTTAAAAGAGAACTATAGGGCTAAGTGGTAGAGTGTTTGCTTAGCATATCCAGGACCCTGAGTTCTATCCCAAACACCAGAAGGAAAAAGAAAACTTTAAAATTATAAAAGTATATTGGATAAGTAAAATTAATGACAGTAATGCCGCAAGAAATAGGGGAGGAACCAATACATTGTTTTATGATGTACTTGTACTCCACATGAAATGTTACAATATTTGAAGGTGTATTCTGATGACTTATTTAACTTTTATTGACAATTTTCATACATGTAGCTAATATATTTTGATCATAACCCCCTCCCATCCCTCTTTCACTGAAACCTCCCTCGTTTCCACTGTTCATCATGAGAAGATATAACATTGTATGGCTGGAGAAATGGCTTAGCAGTTAAGGTGCTTGCCTGCGAAGCCTAAGGATCCATGTTCAATTCTCCAAGTCCCATGTAAGCCAGATACACAAGGTGACACATGCATGCAAGGTTGCACATGCACACAAGGTCATGCTTGTGTCTGGAGTTTGATTATAGTGGCTGGAAGCCCTTGTGCGCCAATTCTCTCACCCTCTCTCTCTCATTAAAAAAAAAAGAAAGTCCAGTCTGTTGGGCTTGCCTCAAAAAAAAAAAAAAGAAAAGGAGAAGATATATAACATTGTAAAAGAGTTGATTCCCAGGCTATGGATGTAGCTCAGTGGTAGAGAGCTTGCCTAGCATATATGAGGTCCTGGGTTCCATCCTCAGAACTGCCATAAGTAATTAATTATTAAATATTGATTCTTCATCATACAGCCTGTCTTAAGTGTAGTCCCAATCAAAATTTCAAGAAAATAATTGAGTGTAAACTTAGACTATTTCCTGAGATGTCAAATGGATTAATAAATGTTGATAGAACAAAATATTAAATTAGTTAACACATAAAAAGTGTTGAGAACAGCACTGGCTCAGGGTATGTACATGAATGTTACTCTGTTATTTTTATGATCTAAAAGAATAGATACATGGTAAGGTACAAGAAAACATAGGATAGAAAGAGAAAAGCAATGTGGGTAAGCTTGGGCTAGACAGTATTAAAATAAATGATGATGCTACAATGGTAACTGTTTAAAGGAAACCAGAATGAAATGGAAATAAGCTCAAATACATATGAAAATTCACAACATTATTATAATTTTTAAAAGCTGAGCATGATGGTCTGTGCCTATAATCCCAGAACTTGACAGGAGGACAAGAAGTTCAAGGCTAGCCTTGGCTACATAGCCATTCTAGACTACATGAGACTGTGTCTCCAAAAAAATTAAACAAAAACCAGATGGCATGTGTGTCTGGAGTTTATTTTCAGTGGCTAGAGGCGCTGGTGCACCCATTCTCTCTCTCTCTCTCTCTATCTGCCTTCCTCTCAAATAAAAATAAATAAACTTTCAATAGTACGAAAATAAAAAAGACCTACTGAAAAAAAAAATCTAACAAAATATTTGTAAAGTCTGTATTGCACTTGGGAAGCAGAGGTAAGAAGATCACTGTGAGCTCTAGGCCAGTCTGAGACTACATGGTGAATTCAAGGTCAACCTGGGCTGGAGTGAGACCTTACCTCAAAAAAAAAATAATAATAAATAATAATAATAATAATAATAATAATAATAATAAAGTGCATATGTGTCTGGCATTCATTTGCAGTGGCAAAAGGCTCTGGCATACCCATGTACACACATATGTATGTATATATGCATGCATTTACGTAATTATTTTTTATTATTTTGAGTGTGATCTCACTCTAGCCCAGGCTAACCTGAAACTCACTCTGTAGTCCCAGGCTAGTCTCAAATTCATAGAGATCTTCCTACCTCTGTTTCCCAAGTGCTGAGATTAAAGGCGTATACCACCATGCCTGACTAAATAAAAAAAATAAAATAAAAAGAAGACAAATAAATGGCAAAACAGCTTGTGTTCATAGTTCAGAATACTTAATATTTTTAAGGTATCAGTTCTTCCCAATTTGAACTATAGAGTCAACATAATCTCATTCAAAATTCCTCTACACTTATATCAAAAAGTTGGCTCTGGGCTGGAGAGATGGCTCAGCAGTTAAGATGATTGCCTTCAAAACCTAACAACTCTAGTTAGATTACCCAGTACCTACGTAAAGTCAAGATGCACAAAGGGGTACATGCATCAGGAGTTTGTGTGCAACACCTTGGGGCCCTGGCATTCCCATTCTTTCTCCCCTCCTCCTCCTCCCCCCCCCCACTTACCTCCTTCTCTGCTTGCAAGTAAATGAAAAAAATTAAAGTTGGCTCTAAAATTTATATGGAAAGGCAAAGGACTTATAAGAGCCAACTCAATACTGAAAACAAAAAGCAAGGGCTGGAGAGATGGCTCAGCAGTTAAGGTACTTGTCTGCAAAGCCTAAGGACCCAGATTCAATACTCCAGTACCCACATAAAGCCAGATACACAAGGTGGTACATGCATCTGGAGTTCGTTTGCAGTAGCTAGAGGCCCTGGTATGCCCATTCTCATTCTCTCTCTCTCTCTCTCTCTCTCTCTTTCTCTCAAATAAATAAATAAAAATATTTTAAAAACAAAAAAACAAATGTGGGTGACTCAGACTTCCGGCTGACTTAGCTAAGGCTATTGTAATTAAGACAGCTGGACACTGAAGGAAACATAGACATCCTCATCAACAGAGCAGAACAGAGTATCACAGTCCATCCCAGAGCATCCTAGACCACTCCAGACCATCACAGACCATCCAAAGCATCTCAGAGCATCACACAATGCATCACAAAGAAAAGAGCACAGAGCATTACAGAGCCCCTACAGCATCACAAGACATCACATACCATCACAGAGAAGTGAGCACAGAGTATCACAGACCATCCTAGAGCATCCCAGAGCAGACAGCACAGTCCATCACAGAGCACAGACCATCACAGTCAGGTGATTTTTGACAAAGAAAAATGCAGTCAAGAAAAAGGATGAGAAAAGCCCCTGGCACAGATGGCATACTATACATAATGGTTATCTTAAAACAGATCATATAACCATTTTGGTGTAAATGGAAAATGTAAATATAAAACTAAACTTTAAAACTTTTAGAGGAAAACAGAAGAAAAATCTATGTAACTTTGGGGATGATTTTTTTGTATGTAGGTAACACAAAAGGTACAGTCCATACATTCTTTGTAGGAATGTAAGTTGACAGGGCCTTTGGGGGAAGCCATAAGAAAAAAATTATCATACTTTAATGTGTAATTTTTTTTTTTTTGTTTTGTTTTTCAAGGTGTGGTCTCACTGTAGTCCAGGCTGACCTGGAATTCACTATGTAGTCTCAGGGTGGCCTCAAACTCACAGCAATCCTCCTACCTTTGCCTCCTGAGTGCTGGGATTAAAGGCATGTGCTACCATGCCCGGCTTGTAAACTCTTTAATTAAACATCCCCACTCTGAAAGACAAAATTTTTCTGTAGGGGCAAAACATTTCAGTAAGACAAAAATTTTCTGTAGGGGCAAAACATTTCCATAAGACAAAATTTTTCTGTCGTGGCAAACAGTTCAATGGTTGCACGATCCAGTCCATAGATAAAAATGTGACGAAGCCATAGCTTCCCCTGACTTGTAAGGAGTACAGATGTCTCTAATAAAAAGTTGAACCTGGAGTTCAATCAGCATTGGGAGAGTGCGAAGGAAGCCAGGAGATGGGAAGGAGCCACTGGGCCCTTACAGACCACTCACCAGAGGTGCAGACAGGACAAGTATAGAGTCAGCAGAGAGACCTGTGTGTAGGGAGAAAATATTGGTTCTTTTCATTGTGTGAACTGCACAGTGAAAGCTACTCCAAACTAGCCCTGTGGGACACCACACACAGAGAAAGAGATTCTCTTTCTTGTGCTGTGGTAATTACAGCACAAGGGTTCCACCTCCCAAATCACACCTCAGAGCCTCCAGGAAAGCTGGCTGAGAAACAGAATCATGGCCCTGATAGGAGCTCACTCTGCAGAAGATGGTGATGAAAAGAAAACGAGATTTCCAACAGTCAGGAGAATAAAGCCACAGGAACCTAGCTGCAAGTGATGGGGGACTCTGGGAAAGCAGATGCCAGCCAGGCAGTGGCAGGAAGATCAGAGAACAAAAGGCTGGGAAGCAGCAACACCAGCTCTGCATTAGCCTCTGTGTCAGCACTGGTCCCACATGGCTCTCTTCTGGGGCCCTCTTCCCCCTGTGGCCTCCTCCTGAGGAGTTAGGTGGACTCCCCAGGAGCTGTAGGGCATCACATAAGAACTCTTGTTTTGACCTGCTCTACATACCATTCTGACAAGTCAGCCCCGGGGTTCCAGGTAGGTGGTCCCAGACACCTACATATAGCATGCTGCCAAATCCAGAATGGCATTAGGCCCTCACTGATTTAACACTACCTTTGGGTCACAGGCACAGCCTGCTTCTCGCTCCCTTCTCTACACAGGTGTTCTTCCCTTTCAGGACCAGAGTAGCTCTTCTCTGGGAACAGACATGGAGGATAAAGAGGAAAGCCTCTCCCAGAATGGAGAGAACAGTGAAGAGATGAAAAGATGAGAGATATAAACTCACAAAGACCAGAGATCAAAACCCGGGAAGAGAGAGTAGTCCCAATAAAGAAGAACCCATGATCAACGGCATAATGGAGGGAAACTGCCCCAAGATGGAAAAATAATAACAAATCTGAGTGTTTAAATTAAGGGATCTCAGCTGGGTATGCACACCTGTTATCCTAGTGATCAGGAAGCCAGGTCAGTATAAGCTCAAACTCAAGGCCAGCCTAGACAACATAAAAAGATCATATCTCAAGAAGAGGAGGAAGACAAGGAGGTCCATATTTTTCAGGATATCCAGACAGAATTCTGTTTAATTTATTAAAAGTAATGGGCTGAGGAGAGTTTGAATTCCCAAGGAAGACCTCTGACCTCCACATGCATGCCATGGCACACACACTGCCAACATGCATGTGTGCATGCATGTGCATGCACACACACACACACAAGCATCACACATACACAAAAAAAGAAAGAAAAATAAATAAAATTAAGCTGGTGCTGAAGCAGCATATAATTTCAGCTACTTGGTCAGTGGAGACAAAATGATCTCAAATTCAAGCCTTTTATCTGCAGAATAAGGCCAAGGCCATTCTAGTCAACTTAGACCTTGTTTCAAAATAAAATGTAAGAGCTGGGGACATTGCTCAGTGGTAGAATCCTTGCCTATTATGTTTAAGGTCATAGGTTCAATCCCTATTACTGCAAAAATATGAACTTTTCTATTATAAAAAGAATAAGCAAATATAATCTTGGAAAATAGACTAGCAAAAAGAAGAGAATGATGGAAGCACAATAGAACTTTCTCTTGGTGGTACCACAACCCTGGGAAAAACTTGGTCAACATTTTGGTAATTTCTTTCAATTCTATTACTATATGTATTGTTTTATATGACTGATTTATATAGAATATACACAATTTAAAATTTTCTATCTGTCTAAAACACTTTGAAATTATAGAATTAGTTGGGCATGGTGGTACACTCCTTTAATCCCAGCACTTGGGAGGCTGAGGTAGGAGGATCACTATGAGTTCGAAGCCAGCCTGAGACTATTTAGTGAATTCCAGGTCAGCCAGGTCTATATGTAAGACCCTTAACTGAAAAAAAAAAAAAAAATATACACAATGTAAAAATTTCACATCTGTTTAAAACCCAGTAATTGGATAGAAGTAGGAGGATTGCTGTTGGTACACACCCTGAGAATTTAATTCCAGGTCAGCCTGGGAGCTAGAGTGAGACCCACCTTGAAAAACCAAAAAAAAAAAAAAAAAAAAAGTATAGAATTAATACATGTTAATGACAGAAAACTGAAGGTAAAACATAAAGAAAAAAGTTACCTAGAATCCACTTAACCAGAATCAATCACAGTTAATATTGGGATGCATTGCCTCACAGCCTTTTTTAATCTATATCAATTTACATAGTTGTAATTACACACTGCAAATCTTATTTTTAAACATAGCATGAAACATTTCAGAGAATCCCAACTATGAGAGAGATAGACGTGTTTGGCCAGGATGGAAGGCTTGCTGCAAGGTGGTTTGAGTCCTTGCCAGTCCAAAAGCACCAAATCCCATTGCTTAGTAGGAACTTTAGCAATGCAAAAGTCCTGAAAATAATGCAGCAGCTCAGCCTTGGGTTTAGGTAGCTGGGCCCCTGTCAGCAAAGATGGGATGGGCTCTAACAGCACAGCTTTACTCGGTAAGGTAGGGCAGCTTATGTGACAAACACATTGTTGGTTTCTGGGAAAGGCAGAGAAGTAGAAAAGAAGGAAGTCGGGGGGGGGGGGCTGGAGAGATGGCTTAGTGGTTGCGTTTGCCTGCGAAGCCAAAGGATCCTGGTTCAATTCTCTAAGACCCACGTAAGCCAGATGCATAAGGGCACATGCATCTGGAGTTTGTTTGCAGTGGCTAGAGGCCCTGGTGTGCCCATTCTTTCTCAGTCTGCCTCTCTTCTATCTATCTCTCTCTCTCTCTGCTTGCAAATAAATATAAATTTAAAAAAATTTTAAAGAAGAAGGAAGTCAGGGAGCCAGTCCTCATTACTGCAACAGATCTCACATCACCCAGTTACAACTTGAACTTTGGGGTCCAGGCCGAATACTTTCTTTTGTACTGCCATGTCTTTATTGGGGGAGCAGAAGCAGGACAAGAGCTATGCTCAACAGGAAATGGATAGCCCTAAATGCTGTTGTTGTTCAATGAGAAGAAATAGAAACATTAACCAAGCAACAAAGAAGATGGTGGAATGACATAATGACTGATAAAATGAAAATCCTGTACACTGATAAGTCCACCCAGCCCTGATTTCTGGGCTGTGTCCATTCGGTTCCTCACTCTGCCCTTACAGCTGAGGCTTTTGTGTCACTTAGAGAGAAAACAAGTAAAGGGCCTATGTACCAGCTCCCCTCCTGTTAGCTGGAACCAACTGTTCATGACCCTAGAAAGAACAGCCACATTATTGGTACACTGTGCTCCCTCCCCTGGGCTCCACAAGGCCGCGCTTTCCTCTCCTGGATCATCACTGTCATCACTATTCCCATCAGTGGACAGATGGGATGGTAAAGAAGCCCTCACTAGACGGAATGGCCCTTTCCCCGGCCATGGTCCTGCTCCTCTGTCCTCTTCTTCAAGGACACTTCGCAAGAGATGCCACACTGTCATCTTATGTCCTTCCACTAAAACTAACCAAAACTATGGCTGTATAAAAAAATCTATATGGAGGGCTGGAGAGATGGCTTAGTGGTTAAGGCGCCTGCCTCCTAAGCCTAAGAATGCCGGTTCCAATCTCCAGGTCCCACGTTTAGCCAGACGCAAAGTGATGCAAGGGCACAATGCTGCACTTGACCATAAGGGGGTGCACACATCTGGATTTCTTTTTTTTTTTAATTTTTTTATTTATTCGCAAGCAGAGAGAGAGAGAGAAGACAGGCAGAGAGACAGAGAAGACAGGCAGATAGAGAGAGAATGGGCACTCCAGGGCCTCCAGCCACTGCAAACAAACTCCAGATGTGTGTGCCCCTTGTGTATCTGGCTTACATGGGTCCTGGAGAATCAAACCAGGGACCTTTGGCTTCATAGGCAAATGCCTTAACCACTAAGCCATTTCTCCAGCCCATCATCTGGATTTCTTTCGCAGCAGCTGAGAGGCTGCTGGCGCGCCCATCTCTATCTGCCTTCCTCTCCCTCTCTCTCTGTCTCTCTCTCTGTCTCTCTCCAAAAAAAAAAAAAATCTATATGGAAACTACTACTTTGTAAACTATTTTAAAAACATAATTAAAAAATCAAGAGCTGAGGAGAAGGCTCAGCAAGAAAAGATACTTGCTAACAAAGCCTGCAAACCCAAGTTCAATTCCCCAGTACCCCAGTCAAACCAGACACCCAAAGTAATGCATGTGTCTAGAGTTTTTTGCAGCAGCAAAAGGCCCTGGTGTACCTTTCTCTCTCTGTCTCTCTCTCTCTCATAAATAAATATAAAAATAAATAAATTTATACTAAAAAGGAACAAAGAGAGAGCTCCCAGAAAGATAAGAAAAACAACAGACTGCATATAAAATTGCCCTATTAGAAACTCAAGAAAACATAGCCCAAAGTAGAGAAAGAAACTCTAGCCAGAAGAAGCCAAGGAACAGTCAGAGCCCACCTCTGAGGGCACACAGAACATGCCTGTTGGGGGGTGAATTGGGGCCTTGGAGCCAGGCCGCCCCTCAGTCCTCCTCAGTGTGGAGGGCAGCCAGAAGGCATGGCTGTGGAATATGCCTGCTATTTTCTGTCAGAGATGCTTGCTGTCATAGGAGCTTACTTCCAAGTGGCTGCTGATATAAACAGCTGTCCCGCTTTCTTCTTTCTCTAAAAGTAACCTGCTCTTAAACTAGGAGTGGTGGCTGAAGCCTGTAATCCCAGTGCTCAGGATGCTAAGGCAGGAAGATTGTTCCAAGTTCTAAACCAGCCTGGATTATATAATGAGACCCTGTCTCAAAACAGTGTGTGTGAGGGGAAAGAGAGAATATATATAATAGTGCCTTAAAATCTTTCTGTTTTAGTTTTTTTTAATATTTTTATTTTTATTTATTTATTTATTTGAGAGAGGGAAAGAGGCTGAGAAAAAGAGAGAGAAAAAATGGGCATGCCAGGGCTTCCAGCCACTGCACACTTACTCCAGACACATGCACCACTTTGTGCATCTGGCTTACATGGGTCCTGGGGAATTGAACTGAAGTCCTTTGGCTTTGTAGGCAAGCATCTTAACCACTAAGCCATCTCTCCAGACCCTGTTTTAGTTTTAAAACAATGTAATTGTTACTTGCACAAAATATCAAAATAATAAGAATGGATAATAATGGTTGATTTCCAGAGCCAGATGATGCAGCAAGCAGCAAATGCTGTGGGGTAGAAGAGGCGAAAGCAGTAAGAGAAGCTTGTGTAGTGATGTGTAGTATTAGTGATGGCAGCACCTACACTCTCATCTCTATGCTTGAGAAACTGAAAGAGCCTGAAGATGTGATTTAAAAATATATAAGCCCCATTAGCAGACCTAAAAGCAGGCTTCTATAAGCCAGACTCACTGGAGGAGGGGAGGACAAAGAGTAATTGTCTAATGGGAGGGTGAAGACAGGGTCAGACAAAGCAAGCACATACAAAGGAGCAGAATGAGGGATGGAGAGAAAAGAACTGGGAGCCGCCCTCTTGGGAACTGCTCTGATCCCGCCCCACACCCACTTCCAGGCAAGGCTTTGTGCTTTCTTGGCACCCCCAAAAAGCAAATGCTCTCTGCAGACATGGAACAAGTATAGATTGGAAAAGAGAGTTTTGGGCAAGATAGAAGCTAATAACTAATGAATATCCTTTGATGAATCTCCTTTCACATTCAAATCCCTCTTGAGTTTTACAATTCCCAACATAATTTAGCAAACATAACATGGATAACTTTCAAAAACATTACGGTTGAAGAAGTCCAAAAGAATTGTGAACTGTACTATTTCATGTATTGAAACTTTGAAAGGGGGTGCTGGAGAGATGGATTAATGGTTAAGGCACTTGCCTGCAAAGCCAAAGGACCCAGGTTTGATTCCCTAGAACCCACATAAAGCCAGATGTACAAGGTGGCACAAGCGTCTGATGTTCATTGGGCGTGGTAGAGGCCCTTACGAACCTATTCTTTCTCCCCCACCCCACTCTCTTTTACTCTCTCCCTCTCTCTCTCAAATAAATAAAATCTTTTTTAAAAGTTGAAAGGGTCAGCTAGTGATGGGAAACAGACAGTGGTGGCCTTGATATGGGATTTGGGGTGTCTTTGAGATTGACAGAGCTCTTTTCAGGTCTTGGTTTGGTTTTTAACTCACAAGGTAGGGTGCTGAATACTCATGGTCACACACACAAAACTTCCACTGAGTCAGTTTCTTTCAGGTTCTTGCATTGTGAATTCAAAGAATAAAATCCACAGATGATATTTAGAAAGGTTTTCTTGTAGAGCTTAAGAAAAGGACATAAAGCAGAGGTCCCGTATAGCAGGAGGGGTCCCCAGAAATGGGATATGGTTGAAGGTTACTGCCTTGAAGTTCATAGAGCTTTACTGGATGGGGGGACAAGTTGGTTTAGTTCCCATACCACGTGCCCACATCTTCATGTCGGGTTTCTAGGGAAGAAGGATTCTGTCAAGGAAAAAGAGATAAGGAAAAACAGAGTCCTTCAAGTTCAAGGACATTTCCTACTTTAAGAAGGAAAAAAAAAAAACCTGTCTACTTTAAGTACCCTATCAATCCTCAACTGACTACACCATTTCTGTCTCCTATTCTTTATCTGCCTGAGGCTGGGTAGATTGTGGGGCCATGTGCACAAGGGACCTTCTCAGTGTGAGGAGCTATTCTATCTGTTGATTGCTGAAGTGTTTCCAATGAGTATATACAATTACCAAGTACATCAAAACTACACAATAATTGTAGACATAGATCACATTGATAATTATATCAATAATTAATGTCCTTCCAGGTGTGGTGGTGCACGCCTTTAATGCCAGCACCTAGGAGGCAGAGGTAGGAGGATCACTGAGAGTCCAAGGTCATCCTGAGACTACATAATGAATTCCAGGTCAGTCTGGGCTAGATCAGAACCCTGACCTTTAAAAGAGAGAGAGAGAGAGAGAGAGAGAGAGAGTAAAATATATAATGTCCCAAGAAAAAGAAAAAATTCATTCTCAGACTACCTAGAAAGTAATGAAAATTTAAATGTTATCTAGCAAAATCTATAAACTAAAGCTTTCAGTTGTGTATGTGTATTGTGTACATGTGGTGTGGGCACGCATATATATCTGTTCATACATGTGTGGGAGCATATGTATATATGCAGGTGTGTGTGCACATGCATGCACCTATGTGTGGAGTCCAGAGGCCAATGTCAGATGTCTGCCTCAATCCCTGTCATCAGTTTCATGTTGCTGGGATGAACCTACAAAACAGACACAGTGTATGGGAGAAACAGAAGTTATTGAAGTTTACAGATCCCGGGGAAGTTCCACAATGTGGAAAAAGCTGGCCCCTTTTCACAGTTCCATGCAGAGAGAAATACCACTATGAGCACCACAAGCAAGCACAGCCCTGGAACCCCAGGCAGAGTTCAATCAAGCACTCTGCATATCTTAGGCTGGACTTCGGATCTGCCCCCAGTAACAAACACCTTAGGACTGGACCCTAGGATCCACCCAGTGACACCGCCTCTAGCCAGGTAGCTTGAAATCCATGAAGCTGTAGTGAACTCCTAAATCTACTGGGGACAGCTATTAAAACTACCACATCTCACCCCTGGCCCTCAATAGATTCATAACCATCTCATATTGCATATTGTTTTCAGTCCAAATTCAAAGGTCCCACAGTCTTTACCAACTTAAAATAGTTTTAAAGTCCCAAGTCTCTTCTGAGATTTAAGTTTGTCTCTTAGCTGTGAGTCCTGTAAAATCAAAACAAGTTATATGCTTTCAACATATAAAGGCAGAGTAACATTCGCATTGCTGGTAGAAGTCATGCCCAGCTTTTATGTGAGTGATAGGAATTTGAAGTCAGGTCCTTGTGCCTGTGCAGCAAGCATTTTACCAACTGAGCCATCTTACCAGTCCTAGTTTTCATTTTTAAAATTTTAAATTTTAGATAATTTATAAAATTATAGATATGATTTATACATTTATAGATAACATGTGATTTTATTATATACAACATATTTAAGGACACATACATTGTGGGATGATTAAATTTAGCTAATTAATAAATACATTACCTGCATATTTATCATCTTGTGGTAAAAATAATTAACTGTCTTTACCTTTTCAAGCCTGCAGTATATTGTAATTGACTATGGTCATCTTGCTATTGGTAGTTTTTAACCTGTTGAGTTCTGTTTGCAGAATTCAACTCTGCGATGCTGCTGACACTATGTTTTGAGAAGGACACTTGTGTTTGGTCCCAGAATGCTGGGAACAGAGTCTATTCTCCAGCTGTTAGTGAAGTCTAACACTCATCTACAGCCTCAAGTTAGCCAAAGATGTCTCCTGTTTCTGAAATAGGGATGTTTCGGTCTACTTTGTTTTGTTCATGCATAAACTCTGCATGAAGCCCGTACACAGAGATGTTGTAATAAAAGTTCTGCAAGCTGCTGCCTCTGGACTCCTGTGCAGAAGAAATCACCCGGAGTCCCCTGGTTCTGTTGACTCACCCAAATCTCAGCTCAAGTCCTTGGCATCAGTCATTCAAGACCCGGAAACAGGTTCAGTTGGCACCAGCAGGTGAAGATGTCAACACCTTGCTGTGCAATATACTTCTTGAAGTTTATTCCCCTTCCTTGTGTATATCATTTAACCATGTCTCTTCTCCCTCCCTTCCCCTAAATATCCCACCCTCTAGAAACCACCATTTCATTCTTTGCTTCTATGCATTCTTTGCTTCAATTGTTCAGAAATTCTGCATATGAAGAAGCTCATGTGGTATTTACATTTCTGTGTCTGGCTTATTCCCTTCATATCAGTGTCTTTTAGGGCTGACAAGATGCCTCAGCAGTGAAAGGTGCTTTCTTGCAAAACCTGATGGCTTGGATGTGATTCCCCAATACACACACAAACCAGACACACAACATACCCATGCATCTGGAGTGTTTGCAGCAGTGGGAAGCCCTGGCATGCCCATACTTTCTCTCCCCTAAATAAATATGCTAAAAGAATATATTAGTTACTTTGTATGCTAAAAAAAAATGCCTTACAGATAGAAAACTTAAGGGAGGAAAGATTTAAATAAAATTTTTAAAGTAATGTCTTTTGGGTTCGGTTATAGCCTAACAAATGGTTTCATTTCTGTGGCTGAATAGTATTCCTTTGTGTGTGTATACCACATTTTCTTCTTTTCTTTTTTTTTTTTTCCCAAATAGGGTCTCACTCTAGCACAGGCTGTCCTGTAATTCACTCTGTAGTCTCAGGGTGCCCTCAAACTCATGGCGATCCTCCTACCTCTGCCTCCGGAGTACTGGGATTAAAGGCATGCGCCACCATGCCCGGTTTACCACACTTTCTTAATCCCTCATCTGTTGATACACATTTAGGTGGAACTATAGCTTTGCTATTGTGAATAGTGCTGCATTGCATATGGGAATACAGGTGTCCCTCACTTCTTTGGAGTATATACGCAGTGGTGGGATTGCTGATCATATGGTAGCCCAGGCTGGCTACAAACTCACTACATAGCTGAGGGTGTCCTTGAACTTTAACAAAATATTTTATTACATTTATTTATTTATTTATTTATTTATTTATTTATTTATTAGAGAGAGAAAGAAAGAGGCAGATAGACAGAAAAGGGGTGAGCTAGGGCCTCTAGCCACTGCAAATGAACTCCAGACACATGTGCCACCTGATGCATCTGGTTTACATAGGTACTGGGAAATCGAACCTGGGTCCTTAGGTTTCGCAGGCAAGTGCCTTAACCACTAAGCCATCTCTCTAACCGCCCCCTTTTAATATTTTATTATTTTTATTTATTTGTTAGAGAGAAAAAGGGATGTCCTTGAACTTTTGATCCTCCTGCCTCCACCTTCCGAGTACTGAGATTCCAGGCATGTGCCACCACCTGGCAGGCATGCTAGGGGTGGAACCCAGGGCTCAGCATGCTAAACAAGCACTCCACCATCTGAGCTATCCCCAGCCCTGATGCCATTGCAAGTAAGGTAAGCTGATACCTAGTGGTCTTGATTTGCACTTCCTGATCATCACTGATGTTGAGCACTTTTTCATATTCCTGTTGGCCATGGTGTGTCTTCTCTCTAGACGTGTCCACTAGAGTTTTGTGATGGTTAAACTTCATTGTCAGCATGACTGGATCTAGGAAATTAGTGAGGCACACCTCTAGACATGTCTGTGAGGGCATCTGCTGGCAACACTAACTGAGAGAGGAAGACATACTTTGAATGTGAGTAGAACCATCCTATGGGCTCAGGGCCCAGAATGAATAAAAAGAAAAAAGGATGAGTATTGGCATTGCCTTTCTCTGTTCAGTGGGTGGGCAGGAAGTACACTGAGCTGCTGTGATGGACTGAACCTTCTGAAACAATGGGTACAATAGTCCTTCCTTCTCTGAATTGCTTATGTCAAATATTTGGTCACTGCCACAAGAAAAGTAACAGGTTTCTTATCCACTTGTAAATCAGATTGTTTGGATTTGTTTGTTTGCCTACTTTTTCAATGGAGTTGGGTGCCTTTTGTATTCTAAATAGTAGCCCCTTGTCAGATAGTTTTCAATACTTTCTCCCATCCTGTTGGCTATTTTTTCATTCTGTCATTTCCTTTGCTGTGCAGCATCTTTTCAGCTTGATGCAATCCTGAGAGCTGTCATGGACATAAAGAGATGCTGACTAGCCAGCTACAGGGCTCATGCTAATGAGTCACTGGGCACAAGCTGTTCTCTGGAACAGATAAAGGTGGCGCAGAAAAATCTACAGCTCAGTCATTCTTGCGAGTGATCAAAACTCATTTCTATATTCAATATTAGTAAATATATCCAGTAGTCACTAAAATCATAACACATCACTAGCTACTTTGTTCAACATTCAAAAAATATTATATTCATGTGTTTATAAATAAAGGGATAAGCAACAAAATAATATGTGACAAAAATCCAACATCCATTCCTGGGTTTAATCTTTAGCAAAATGGTAAGGATCGATATTCTCCTTAGTGTATCCCTTAGCACAATGTTTAATGGTGTTGCCCTAGAAGAGTGCAGCTTCATCATCACTGGATTCACCATAGTTCTGAAAGCCTTCCTCCATCCACTCAGACAAAAGAGCAAAATGACAAGCACAATACAGTAAAGGAGCCTCATTATCATCACGTGTAACTGCTATGGTTATGTTCCTAGGATTGGAAAAGATCAACTAAAATAATTTTTAGAAATAATTAGAGAAGATAGCAAGGTGACAAGTTATGGAAGTTAACAAATAAAAACAAAAAGGTTTTCTCTAGTCAAATAGAAACTAGTAACAAATACAGCAAAAGAAATATTCCACTCAAAATAGCAATAAAAATAAACATAACTTACATAGACATATTCTTGGTAAGAAATCTACAGGATCTATATAATGGTAACTAGCAAAAAAAAAAAAAAAAAAACTCTAGAAAATATACAGGCCTGATGGCTCATACCTGCAATTCTAGAATTTGAAAGGTTGAGGCAGAAGAACTGCTTTAAGTTCAAGATAGACTGGAATACAATGGCAAAACCTTGTCTTTAAAAAAACTGAGAAATATTAAATATTTGAATAAATAATTGGCATTATCATAATAGCCTACACTTTTTTTATAATTATGGTCCAGGCATGTGCTTAGCTCTTTACTTAGTGGTAGCACATATACCTGTTTTCATTGACTAAATGAAACAGACATTATTTCTCTGTTTATAATCATGAGAAGACTTAACATTATAAAAGAGTTGGTTCCCAGGCTATGCATGCACTCAGTAATAGTGAGCTTGCCTAGCATGTGTGAGGTCCTGGGTTCCATCCCCAGCACTGTGATGAATAAATAATTGAATATTGATTCTTTGTCAGACTGTCTGACAAGAGAATAATTCAGAGTTCTAATGTACAAACATAGATGGGTTCCTCAGATGTCAAATGTAATTAATAAATTTCTTGTAACAAAAGACTAATTTAGTTAACACATAAAAAATGTCTTGGGGAGCTGGTGAGATGGAGATGGCTCGGCAGGTAAGGTGCTTGCCTGCAAAGCCAAAGGACCCAGGTTCAATTCCCTAGGATACACATAAGCCAGATGTACAAGGTAGCACATGCCTCTGGAATTCGTTTGCAGGGTCTGGAGGCCCTGGTGTGCCCATTCTCTCCTTTCCCGCTCTCTCTCTCTCTCTCTCAAATAAATAAAAATAAATTTTTTAAAAGTGTCTTGGAACTAAAGAGATTGCTTAGTGGTTAAGGCACTTGCCTGCAAAGCCTAATGACCCAAGTTCAATTCCCCAGTACCCACATAAAGCCAGACGGCACTATGTGCCACATGTATCTGCAATTTGTTTGTAGTTGCTGGAGACCCTGGCATACCCATTCCCTCTCTCTCTCTCTCTCTCTCTTCTCTGCTTGCAAATAAATAATTTTTAAAGTGTCTGTACAGTGCTGGTTCAGAGTATGTCCATGAATGTTGTTCTGTTATTTTTATGATCTAAAAGAATTAACACATGGTAAGAGCCAAAGAAATTCTAGGAAGCTAAGATAAAAACAATGTGGGTGAGTGAGGACTAATTGATATTAAAATAAATAGTGACAATACAATAATAACTATTTAAAGAAAACAGCATGCAAATCAATAGACAGATGAATAAACTCAAATTCATATGACAATTCAGTACATGTGGTAGTTGAATAGATGGCCCCCAATATATTCAGTGTTTTATTAGTTTATAGTTTGCATCTGCAGCCACCTTGCTAGAGGCAATGTCATTGGGCGGATCTTAAGGTGTGATAGTGGGTTTAGGATTCCATTGTAAAGATATGCAAAGCGTGCACAATTGGAGTTCCTGAAGTGTGCTGTGGCTTTTGGCTGTAGCTTTGCTCTGTGTGCTGTGTGGCTGGTGGCTTTTCTCTCTGTGTATTTGGTCCTGTGAAGAGCAGGCCAGCTTCTTCTGCCATTATGGAACTTCCCCTGGATCTGTAAGCTTCAATAAATATTCCTTCCTCCATAACTGTTCCTGGTCTGGAAGTTCATCTCAGCAAACCTGAAGCTGTCTGCCACAGTACATTATTGTAAAGTTGGGATTTCAAAGATATGGAGAAAAATCTGTCATATGGGAAAATCTATAGGGTTAATCTGTCAACTAGTTGAAGAAAACAAATAGTATAGCTTCTTTTTCTTTTAATGAAAATTTATTTTACATGAAGCAAAGATTTCAATTTTTTAAAGATTTATTTATTTGTATGTATGTAGGTATGAGTGTGTATGTGAAGGTCAGAAAACAACTTTGCAGTGTCTGTGCTCCACCTTCTTTGACACAGGATCTCTTGCTGCTACAAATGAACTGCTAGACTGCAAGTGACTGTCAGTCTAGCTGGCCTGAAAGCTTCAGATTCTCCTGGACCCACCTTCCAGTGTGGTGGGCATGTTGGGATTACAGATACACACATCAGTTTGCATCCAGCCTTACCTACATGGATGTTGGGGAATTGAAGACAGGCCACAAAGCTGTGCAAGCAAGTGCCTTTAACCACTGAGATATCTCCTCAACCCCATAATTTTTTAATATAAATAAAATGTACTACTTTGTGTATCCAGCTTCATGCAGGTTCTGGGGATCAAACATGAGCTGATGGACCCTGCAAGCAAGTGCCTCCAACCACTGTTGTGGGACCTTTCAGAGGTGATTAGATCACAAGGGTTTGGCTTTAATGAGCAGATCAATGGACTCCAGGATCCATCCCCAGTGATACCTCCTCCAGCCAGGCAGCTGGAGACAGGCTTTGTAAAACACCTAAGTCTATGGGGGACATACATTCAATCTACCACAATCAGTAATAGGAAAATCATCTCCTTAAAAAAGTAGAGAAGGAGCTACAGAGATGGCTTAGCAATTAAGGTGCTTGCCTGCAAAGCCAAAGGACTTCGGTTCGATTCCCCAGGACCCACATAAGCCAGATGCACAAGGTGATGCATGCATCTGGAGTTTGTTTGCAGTGGCTGGAAGCCCTGGAGCACCCTTTCTCCCTTTCTATCTCTCTCTCTCTCCCCCCTCCCTCTTTCATGCTCCCAAATAAATAAATAAAAATAAAATACTAAAAAAAAATTTTAAGTAGAGAAGTAGGTGATTAATTTCAGGAAAAAAATACAAATGGGCAATAAACAAGAAAAGTTTTTTGAGACAGAGTCCTGTTCTATGGCTTAGGCTGGTCTAGAGCTCACTATGTAGATCAGGCTAGCCTTGTGCTCACAACCATCCCTCTCTATTGGCCTCTCAAGTACGTGGATTACAGGCATGAGCCACCATACTCAACCCAACCTCTCAATAATGTAAACTTAAATTACAAAATATAATTTTTGTGGGCATCCAAACACCAACATTTGAAAGACTTATAAGTACATTGACAGAAGTATGGGAAGCATTTTCTGGACACTGTTAGCCAGAATACAAGTGGATGTGTATGGTTTTGTTAAGAAATTTCACAATAGCTACTAGAATTTTAAATTAGTAGAATTTATGTGATAAAAACTACTTACACAAATAGGAGAAGATTATAAAAGAAGACTATTTTGTAGAAACATAAACCTTTAGTGTTGGCAGGGAGACTGAGGGATACTTGTTCTAAGCATTGATGTTCACCCAGTGCAATGATGCTCAGCACAGCATCCCTGACATTCTCTGCCTACAGCCCCTTACATCCCATGGTCAGTTATTCAAAGCATGTGTGGAATATCTTCAGTGATTTATGGAAGCATATGCTCACTCTTCTCTGAGTGCTCAAAAGCTGTTCACTTGGACATTTCAGATAGTTTCTCAAACTAGAGCTTGCACACAAATCTATGAATCTCTTGCTAAAATGAAAACACCAATTAGTGTGATGTGGGACTGAGATGCTGCATTTGTAGAAACCCCCACCCCCAGATGTTGCTGCTGCTGCTGCTGCTGCTGCTGCTGCTGCTATTGCTGCTGTCCTGCTTGGGTAGCAAGGCCATAAGACTCTACTTTCAACCTTCCAGGGTTTAGATGTGTTTTGTTCCCCAAAGGCTCCAGTGTTGGAAGCTTACTCCCTAAAGATGGCAATGTGGGCAAGTGGTGTGGCCTTTTGAAAGGTGAGGCCTGACAAAAGTCAGTAGGAGGTCTGTCTTCAGAAGGGACTTTAAAGTAGTTCTAGGGGGATGGGGGATGGCCCATTGGTTAAAGGCACTTACTTGCAAAGCTTGCCCACTCAGGTTTGAGTCCCCAGTACCCACATAAAGCCAAATACAAAAAAATGTCTGGAGTTCATTTGCAGTGGCAGGAGGCCCTGGTAGTATGTATGTATACACACGCGTGCACACAAATAAATAAAAATATTTTAAAACATAAAGTGGTTCCCATGAAATTCTGAATATACTCTCACAAGAACAGGGTGTAAGAGTGAAGCATTTTTTCGGGTTTCTTATCTAACTGTGTGATATCATTTTACACACATTCCCATTACCATGATGCTATCATAAGAAATGAGCAGACACCAGTTCCATGCCCCTGACCTTCCAGAATTGTGAAGTAAATAGGTCTCTTTTCTTTACAAAGTAACCCAGTCTGAGATATTTCATTATAGTAACACTATATACATTATACATGCAAACGTATCGCCTCCACTTTACCTGAAGGTATCCCTGCCTTGAGTCAATCCTTACAGAGGCCCCATGGCATTGTCATGCCTTCAGCATTATGCTTGTAGTCTTGCACAAGCTCCACTGTTTTCACCATCTGATCTCTAGTGCAAGCTACGAGGGGTGTCCATAACCCCTGGAGGTTCCTCCCTTAACTACTCAGCCCAAAATTAATGTTTTTGATGGCAAAGAAGGTCTCAATCACAACTCGCATTTGACAAACATGTCTTTTTTCATCTAGGGCTCTAACATCTCTGACACTATTCTGATGACACTTTAAAAAAATTTCCCTAAATCGCCAAGAAGTGTTCTCCCATTTCCCTCTTCCCTTGGTTCTTACTCCTTGGTCACTTACCACAAATCTCACCCTACAGGGTCTCATCAATAAAAGTACAAATAACCCTGTGAATTTTCTGTTTCCACTAGTAGATTTGAATTTCTAGCACGTAAACTTGAGTTCTTGATTGTTTGTTTCCTTAAGGGAAGATGGTTTCGCTCCAAGACTGGGTAAAGAGGGACAAAGGCTAAGACCTGGAAGTGAGTGATTTTGTCACAGGGCCTGGGGGAGAAGCAGGCAGAAGGCCCAGAAAGACCCACACATGAGGCAAGTCTCTCCTGTTCTCCAGATGCACGGCACACAGAAATGGAGGAGGGGCAGAGGGGCTGCTAGAATTCACAAGGGTCCAAACTCCAGGAGCTAGCTGCGCTTTGAAGGCTCTTTGTCGCAACTGAAGAGTTTCTGATGTGAATGGAAATCATGGACCCAGAGACTCCCCTCCCCCTAGGCATGGGGACTTTCCAAAACTGAGGGCTTGCCATGCATATCCCTGGCAGGACAACGTGACTTGACTACAGATATAGTCATGACTATGGGGAAAGTGGAGAAGCTGTTCTCAAAGCCTCTCTCTTGAATTTTTTCAATCTTAATCTTCAGCTAGGAGAACTTGATAGCACTTAGTTTATGCCTAAATGCGCCTGATTATAGGGTGGCCATCTTCTTGCTAATTAGCACTATCTATTAGAAAAATAAACTTTACCTATAATCATGACACAAGGTAATTTTTATTTTATTTATTATTATTTGCAAGAAGAGATTGAGAGAATGGGTGCCCCAGGACCTCCTGCCACTGCAAACAAATCCTGCACACATGTGCCACTTGTGCATCTGGCTTTATGTGGCACCTGGGAAATCAAACCTGGGCCATCAGGCTTTGCAAGCAACCATTGAGTCAGGATTCTACAGCCCAAGAGGTAATTTCTTTTTAACTTAGAGTTCAGTGCCCACCAAAGTTAGACACCTGCCGCCCACAGAAATTGAGAGCCAAGGAACATTTTATTTGATGTTTATGTTTCAGAGATTAGAGATTGCACCAAGGTTGGCTTTGTTTTGCTTTGCTTTTGAGTTGGGGCCTCACTCTGTAGACTCACCTGGTACTCACTATATAGCTCAGTCTCAGCTTAAACTTGGGCTAGAGAGATGCCTCAATGGCTAAAGGAACTTGCTTGGACTCAAACTCACAGCAATTCTACTGCTTCAGCCTCCTGCATGCTGGGATTGCAGGCTTGAGCCACCACCCCCAGCTTTTCTACGTTCTTGAGAAACACATTTCTGAGGTGCAAGGTTGCTCTGAGGTTCATGAAATGTCTTTCAATAAGAACATATGAGTGAGGCTGAAGAGATGGCTCAGTGGTTAAAGGTGTTTGCTTGCAAAGCCTGATTGTCAGGAGTCATCTTCCCAGTACCCACATAAAGCCAGATGCACAAAATGGAACATGCGTCTGCAATTCATTTGCAGTGGCAAGAGGCTCCAGTGCACACATTCTCTCTCAGAATTAAGTTAAATTTTAAGACCAGATCTGGTGTTCACTGAACAATTAGTTATTAGAAAAAATCCAATCTAGTTACATACTTTGGTGACTAGACAGACTTTTTTTGTTATTTATTTACTTATTATAGAGGGAGGGAGAAAGAGAGAGAGAATGAATGAATATGGGCACGCCAGGGCCTCCAGCCACTGCAAACGAACTCCAGATGCATGTGCCATCATGTACAGCTGGCTTACATGGGTTCTGGGGAATCAAACCTGGGTCTTAGGCTCCACAGGCAAGCACCTTAACTGCTGAGCCATCTCTCCAGCCCTAGAGGGATTTTTTAATGTAGTTTTTAAGAATCTCTGGCAGAGGCAGGGTCATGGTTCATGATTGTAATCCCAGCACTTTGGTATCTGAGACAGAAAGATAATCACTAGTTTGAAGCCAGCCTGGGGTCGTGAGTTCCAGACCAACCTGGGGTCTAGAGTAAAACTCTGCCTCAAAAAACAAAGTGAGGGCTGGGGAGATGGCTCAGTGTTAGCTGCACAAGCAGGAGTACCTGAGTTCAGATCCCTAGAGCCTATGTTAAACTAGACTCTCTAGTGCTAAAGGGAGGTGGAGACAAGACAATTACCTGAAATCTCATGGGCCAACTGGCTTGGTAAACATAATTGTGAACATGAACAAGAGACCGCACCTTGAATAGTGGAAGGCGAGGATTATCACTCAATGTTGTCCTCTGACTTCCATAAGTGCTCATGGCACACATGTGCTTACACTGACACATATGAACACACACAACAACAACAAAAAAAGTCTCTGGGAACTGAGGTTTTTGATCAGTCTGTAAAAGTATGCCTACCTAGCATGCAAGAACACCTGGGTTTGATCCCCAGCACTCGTGTCTATAATCCCAGCACTCAGGAGATAGAGGCAGGAGGATCAAAAGTTCAAGGTCATCCTCAGCTACACAGCAAGTTTCAAAGCCAGCATGAAATACAGAAGACTCTTCCTGAAAAAAAAAATCTCTGACACATATGTGACAGAGTGAAACAAATCCAGGAAAAGTTCAGAGGAAACATGACATTTGAACATGGAGATAGGAGTAGACAAAGAATTTTCACCAGGTAAGCAAAGACCGAGAGACGACTCACAACATAGAAAACAATTTATACAAAGAACACAAAAGGATCCTGTGGTCTCAGGTGGTACATCAACCCAAACCGAGTGGGATTTAACAATAAGTATTTATTTTTCAGTCCTGCATCTGGAAGGGGGCTGGGCATGGGCTCACATAAGACTCAGTTCCGCAGGCATGGATCTGAACTACAGGTTGCATCCGGGGGTATTCCATCACTGTTGTAGTTACCTTCTTGTTACAGGTACAAAGCACCTGACCAAAAGCCACTGGTGGGAGGAAAGTTGTTTATTTTGGCTTACAGTGTCAAGGGGAAGCTTCATGATGGCAGGGAAAGCATGGCATGAGCAGAGGTTGGACATCACCTCTGCCACAGCAGGTGGACAACAGCAGCAGGAGAGTGAGCCAAACCTGAACTCTAATAAGGTGCCCCTGGCGATAACACCCATAAGCCCACAACAACACACCTCCTCCAGCAAGGCTCCAGTTCCCAAATTGCCACCAGCTTGGCATCCAGCATTCAGAACACATGAGTTTATGGGGACATCTGATTTGAACCACCACAAACATCTTTGAGTCAAGAGCTTCCCGAGGTGAGTTGTTTTCATGATAGAGATGGAAGAACAAGAACATGAGCATATTTCAAACCTGTAGACACACTGTTTGCACCAACGTGGATTTGCTTCACAGACAAGCCCAATACCAACCTATTGAGGAAGTGCATTCCTCTCCCTTCTGAAGTTTGGCTTCACATTATTTGTGAAAATCTAAACTTCTACATGTATGTTTGAGTGATAGCATGAATACACAGACCTTCTAGAAACTTTCTATTTGCGTTTCCCATAATTCTTTTATGGTATGTAAAATAAATTCAGTAACATTGCTAGAAAAATGACTCAAAGTGAATTCCATCAGATGGACATAAAAAATGTCATCTCCCTATGTAAATAATCATGCATTATTGTATATATAATTTACATTTAAAATTTTTAAATACTAATAAAGTACTTCTCTACTGTGAAGGAATCTAATAATTCTGACTAGTAAACATACAAGTGATATGTGCATAAAATGTCTCTGCATAATTTATCTTTGTGATTACATGTATGTAACATGTGTGTGCATGTTTATGTAAATGTAGGTGCACATACATGTATGGAGGTCACAGGACAACTTGAGGTGTCAGTCCTCACCTCCCACCTTGTTTTAAGAAAGGTCTCTTGTGGGGGAGATGGCTTAGTGGTTAAGGTGCTTGCCTGCAAAGCCTAAGGACTCATATTCAACTCTCCAGGTCTCACATAAGCAAGATACACAGTGACACAGCAGTACAAGATCGCACATGTGCACAAGGGGGCTCACGCATCTGGAGTTTCATTGCAGTGGCTGGAAGCCCTGGCATGCCAATTCTCTCTCTCACTCACTCACTCACATTAAAGGCAGTCTGTTGGGCTTGCCTTTAAAAAACCAAAAACAAGAGGTCACTTGTTCACCACTGACTACTCCAGGATAGTGGGCCTGTGAACTTCCAGTGATTCTCCCTTCTCTACCTCCCATCTTGCTGTTAAGTGGGCTGCAATTACAGATGACCACAATACTGCATCTGCCTTTATGTAGGTTCTAAAGATCTGAATTCAGGTCACCGTGCTTGCACAACAAATACTTTATTAAGCCATCTCCCCAGCTCCATGTTTTTTGTTTTTTGGTTTTTTTTTTTGTTTGTTTTTTGTTGGTTTTTTTTTTTTTTTTTGGTTTTCAAGGTAGGATCTCGCTCTAGCCCAGGCTGACCTGAAATTCACTATGTAGTCTCAGGCTGGCCTCCAACTCATGTCAATCCTCCTATCTCTGCCTCCCAAGTGCTGGGATTAAAGGCGTACACCACCACGCCCGGCAATAAAAATATATTTTTAAAAACCATATAGAGCTTGGCGTGGCAGTCCACACCTTTAATCCCAGCACTTGGGAGGCAGAGGTAGGAGGATCACCAGGAGTTGAAGCCTGCCTGAGACTACATAATGAATTCCAGGTCAGCCTGAGCTAGAGCGAGACTCTACCTTGAAAAACCCCCAAAAAAAAAAAAAAAAAAAAGAAAAAATATTATTTATTTATTCATTTCCAAGCAGAGAGAGAGAAAAGAGACAGACAGAATGGGTGCACCAGGGCCTCCAGATACTGCAAACGAACTCCAGATGCATGTGCTTCTTTGGGCATTTGGCTTTATGTGGGCACTGGGGAATCGCCTTAACTGCTGAGCTATCTCTCCAACCCTCTATGTGATATTTTAAGCATCAAAATCTAAGAAAGTTGAAAATACCAATAAAATAGAAAGTTGTTTTCCTCCTCACTTCTGACTATTATTTTGGGAAAAAATGTTTTAAAAATCCAATTACAGTACAGCCTGTAGCCAAAGTGGTCAGATTAATTTATATCTCCACAAAAGAGTGCTCTGAGTCTGCCAGCATTGTATTATCACATTTTTTTCTAATCATTGCCAATGTGATAAGTGAAAAATGGTACTTATTTTAATGTCATTAAAGCTTTCTGATTGTTGTAAAATTGTGAAATCCTGGCTTTGCCAAAGAACTTCAAGAGACCAGATGCAGAGAGTATTTCCTGACACTTGCTCTTGGATTCCTGTTCTCTGTTTCTCTCTTGGATGAGTGGCTCAACTGCTCTCAGTACTGCCCTGGCTGTCCCCTGTGTGGTGGTCTTCATCTACTGTGTCATTATAATAAACGACCTTTTCTTTGAGCCAGTCTGAGCGGGTTTCTCTGCCTAGCCCTTGATGTTCTCTAATACTACAACCCCAAGTTCAAATCAGCTGGAGACCCTGGCCAAACAATGAAACCCACATGTTGACTTGCCGCTCCACCTCCACCATCCAGAGCTCTCAGACTTGGTGACAATAACACCAAATTCTCAATATCAGGAATATTGGACGCTTTCTTCTTAATCCATTTGTGAGACTATTACAGAATACCACAGGCCAGACAATTTATAAAGAGCACTAAGTTATTTCTTACAGTTCTGGAGGATGAGCAGCCCAAGGTCAGGTGTCAGCAGGCTTGCTGTCAAGGGAGGCCTGCTGTCCACTTCCAAGATGGTGGGTGCTTTCCTAATGGGAAGAATGCCATGTCTCATCAACAGGGCAGAAGATGGAAGAGGAAGAGGACCAAACCATGTGTGTTAGTTTCCCCATGCTGTGACAAAGTACATGACTGAAGCCACTTAAGAGAGGAAGGATTTATCTTGGCTCACGGTTTCTGAGTGAGGAAAGCACAGCAGTTCAGGTTATTATATGTGTGGTGCATCAGGAAACAGAACTCAGGCTAGAACCTGGGGTAGATAAAACTGTCAGCTCAGTGGCCTTCAACCCCCAGAGGTCTACATCCACCAACCTGACACCCGATCCCAAAGGCTCCATAATCTTCCCAAACACTGCCCCAGCTCGAAACCAAGTGTTCAGATACATGAGCCTGAAGGAACATTTTACATCCAAATCATTACACCATGTGTAGAGCTTCTTTTGCAAGGGCCTGTGTTGCATCCATGAGGGAAGGAGTCTCCTCTTAGAGGCCCCACTTCTTAGTACTATTACAGTGCCAATATTCTGAAGGGCATACATTCAAACCATAATGCCATCTTTTGTTTCTTACATGCATTAGGATTAAACATCTTGTCAAGATTAGACATCTTGTCATCTTAGACCATTTCTAAGAAGGAAGAAGCCCTCAAACTTGCAGTTTGAGCCACAGGTATAACAACCCACTCTCACATTGCTATTTTCTCCAAACAGTATCCAATGGGTCTGAAGTCATAAGCGCATTTAGTATAAATACGGGTTTATGACTGCCTCCAAAATACTTGAGACTCCAGGTCCCTTCTACTCCAGTGATCACTCACTGCTTCTCCTTAGCAGAAAAAAAAATAGAAACAGAAAATATGCCTGAGTTTTCAGTGGAAATTTTTGGATTTCTTCAAATGGCATTATTTACAAGTCTGGTTTGTTTCATTTTCTTTATTTAATGAAATAAAAAAGCTAGGGGCTCAGTGGGTAAGAGCAATCTGCCACTCAAGCATGAGGGCAAAAGAGGGACTGGGATCATCCGAATCTGATTGCCCAGCACCCATGTAAACAGCTAACCACACACGCCTCTAATCCTAGTCCCATGGGAGTGAAGACTGGACAATCACTGAGCTCACCCAAACCACAGCTCCAGGTTCAGAGAGAGACTCCATCTCAAGGAAATACACAGGTAAGTGATAGAGGAGGATACCTGATGTTCTCTTTTGGCCTCCACCTATGTGTGTGATAAGTGCACCTCTGTACAGGCACATGCATGCACACATACCACATCATACATGCAAAAAATTGAAAATAACAACCATATTTCATATTAGGCTTGAGAACATCTCCAACATTTTTACTTTTACATTTTTATTCTAACATTCAATTTTAATTCTAGTATATGTTATTTACCTTTTTTAGCTGTCACTCATTTTCCATTGTCATCCCAGACAAGCAACAGTAATGTACCTAAAGCCAGCCCTGCCAAGTTAACTCTTAACATAAAGAAATAATAATCCATCAAAATAATCAGTTTTTGTGTGCTTCTCAACAAAATATCACAGATGATTAAGCCAAGTTGCTTAAAGCAAGATAGAAAATTTAAGTTGATTCAACTATAATTTTTGTTTTGTTTTTGTCCTGTGTAATCCAGGAAGGCCTTGAACTTGATATTTATCCTAGGTTGACCTTGAACTCCAGATCCTCCTACCTCTCTCTCCCTCCAAGAACTGGGAATACAGGCATATACTACCATGCCCCACAGAGTTAGAATTTTAATGTGTGACATTTGTGAACGCACTAGTGGTTCAGAGTGGCAGGCCAGAAGCTGGCTAGAAACATCCAAGGTATAAAGACAAAGATCTAGTTGAGGGAAAAGGCCCAAAGAGTAGCTGCCATAGTCCTGATGAAGCAAAGTCAAGTACAAGGTTAAGGCGATGGTCTAGGAGGAATACTGAAGTTTGTAGGCCCATGAAGGATGTCTGTACCTCATAAACTCAACATTTGAGAACATGAACCTACAAAATGTATTGGTTAGTACACTTTTTTAAGACTATGTTTCACGTATCCCAGCCTGGCCTTGAACTCTATATAGCTGAGGTTGACTTTGAAATTCCAATTCTCTTACCTCCACATCCTCAGTGCTTGGATTATAGGTATGTAATCACACTCAGCCACACTTTTTCTTTTCACTGCTGAGAATGGAACCCAGAGCAGATGTCCTACCACTAAGCTACATCCACAGCCAGGTTAATGCACTTTTGACATATTTTCACAGTTACTATTTTTAATTTAAGTTACATGCAACCTTTCAGAAACTTATCAATAACAAGGTTCTTAATGTAGCTGAAAATAATTTCTGTGATTATAGGATAAGTAAATTGTATTTTATTAGTAGACACACAGGAAGAAAACCCAAAAGAAGATGTTTCCATTATAAATCCTTTTATATTGTCCCACTGAGATCTTCAAAGAGCTAGGACTAGAATGTCAATGCACTGAAGCTGCTGGGTTCTTCATCTCTTGAGGACCTACTTTTCTCCAAAGCATCTCCTGCACATTTCAGGATTTGGGGGTGCAGTAGGTGTCACATTCAGAATAAAAAGTTCCTTTGTTGGGCTCAAGGCCCCTTGGAGCCAGGGGGCAACCATAGTCACCACTGCTGAGGTTCTGGAAACCTTAGCATGTTCCATGGTCTTCCTACCCTACAGCCCTAAAGCGCCCCGAGTGGAAGTGAAAACACGCTTTTTCACTGTTTTTTTTTAGGATACCAGTGGCTTCTAAGGATCATGCTGTGAGGAAGCCAGACCAGAGACATTTGTGAAAATGAACGAGCCTTACCATAATTCCAACACCCATGTGCTCAGGCATCTCTTTGAGTCTTCCCCGTAGAAACCACAACCATCATGGGACAGAAGCAAGTCCCTACTGTGCCTGCCCTTCCTACACAACCCATGGGCATAATATAATGGTGATTTTTTTTTTTTCAAACCACTAAGCTCTGGAATGGTGCTGCTAGGATTTTTGCAGACTTGTACATGATTGAGGATAGACACACACCCCACCCCCATGATCAGCAACTTGTAAAACCAGAACCTGACACCAAAGGATTGTGACAGCTGGTAAAATGAATGGGATCTCAGCCATGTTTCTGGCTCATAAGATTTTAAGATTACTATCCACTTGGAGTCTTTCTAGTAAAAAAAAAAAAAAAAAAATATCATTGCCCCCTCCCTTAAGAGTTAATCTAGGGGGCTGGAGACATGGCTCAGTGGTTAAAGGCACTTGTTTACAAAGCCTTAAGACCCAGTTCAATTCCCCAGTTTCCAAGTATAGGCAGATGTGCAAAGTGGCACAAGTGTCTTGAGTTCATTTGCAGTGGCAAGAGGCTTTGATTCTCTCTCTCTCTCTCTATCTCTTAAATATTTTTTTTGTTTTTTTTTTTTGTTGTTGTTGTTTTGAAGTAGGGTCTCACTCTAGCCCAGACTGATCTGGAATTCACTATGTAATCTCAGGGTGGCTTCAAACTCATGGTGATCCTCCTGCCTCTGACTCCCAAGTGCTGGGATTAAAGGTGAGTGCCACCATGTACAGCCTTAAATAAATTTCTGAAAAAGAGTTAATCTAAATGGGCCTACAATCTCCTAGATAGGAAAAAGTACCTCTGGAAGCTGTCTGTTCCAAAGACTTTGAGAAACAGTATAAAGCCTATCTAAAAATGTAGGTTTGCACAATGGTCCATTCACACCCTTGAAAATGTTTCCCTCCACAGTGGTCTTTCTGGCCATTGAGGTCATCCTGAGACTACAGAGTGAGCCAGGCCAGCCTGGGCTAGAGTGAGAGTCTACCTCAAAAACAGAAAAAAAGAAAGAAAAGCCAAAACAAAACAAAATAAAAACAAGAACCCCAAAGCCTAGAGATGCTAAAGACAAATCTTGATAATGTTGCTCCAGAGCAGATCTTTCTTTTCTTTCCTTCCCTCCTGTCCTTCCTTTCTCTCTTCTCACTTTTTTTTTCTCTCTTAAAGACATCTTGCCCTAATTTCCTGATCTTCCTGCCTCCCAGTGTTGGGTTTACAGGCATGAACCATCACACCCAACCGTACATAGCCATAATAACCAAATAGGATAAAAATTAGGCAACCCCTTTGTTGCATTCAGGTTCACATTGTTGGCAGAAAATACCCAACCAAGAGTAGCTTGGGGAAAAATAAAAAGAGTTTATTTTGACTTATAGACTCAAGGGGAAGCTCCATGATGGCAGGGGAAAACGATGGCATGGGCAGAGAGTGGACATCACCTCCTGGCCAACATCAGATGGACAACAGCAACAGGAGAGTGTGCCAAACACTGGCAAGAGGAAGCTGGCTATAACACCCATAGTCCCGCCCCCAACAAAACACAACCTCCAGGAGGCTTTAATTCCCAAATTGCCATCAGCTGGGGACCTAACATTCAGAACCCCTAAGTTTATAGGGGACACCTGAATCGAACCACCACACCCCTTTTGTTTGCTAATTCCCTCTCCCCCCCCAAAAAAATTGCTTACATTTTAAGCCACTTCCTGATGGGAAAAGAACAGTCAGCTAATAGATAATCTGATTCTTTTTTGGGGTTTGATGTCTCTTAACCAAGCTTTACAGAGACTCTCTGTCAGTCCTATCCAATACCCTGCCAGCACTAGGAAATGCAAAGATAGACCTCCCAACACAGACAGGCAGTTATCTTCATGAACTGCTCCTGAAGCAAGAAAATAGGGCTCTCAAAGCACTGTCAATTTAATTGTTTAAAAGACTGATTGAATGTCCAACAGCCGCCAGTGCTGCTGCCTAATGCTCACTTCTGACTGGCCACAACCCAGCCCTGTAATTGAAGCATGTAGGCCCCAAGGCCACATTTTCCTGTCTCTCATGTCCTCTTCCATAGTCCTGTCACATGCCCACCTACATTCACATGTACATTCACATACACAAGTATGCAGTTTCTTACCAATGCTACAATTCTGGCTCTTCCCCTCCCTTCTAACTATCCCCTCCTGCTTGAGCCTGATAAATATTTCATCTGAATCCCATTTCCATTGGGTGCATCTACATTCTAAACCTCTTTTCTTACATGCTTTGAAAACCTTTGGGGCTCGAGAAATGGCTCAGCAATTGAAGATACTTGCAAAGCCTGAGTGTCCAGGTTCAATTCCGTAGTACCCATATAAAGCCAGATGCACAAAGTGGCACATGTATCTGGAGTTTGTTTACAGTGGCAGGAAAAGAAAAAAGAAAAGAAAACAGTAGCTGGAGAGATGGTTCAGTGGACAAATTGCTTGCTGCCTGATGACCCAGGTAACTACATAAAGCCAGTTCATTTGCAGTGGCTGGAGGCCCTGGCAACCCATACTCACTCTCTTTCTCTTGGTTTGCCTTCCTCTCTCTCTCTCAAATAAATAAATAAAAACATTACAAAATAAAAATTTTTTGAATCATGTTGAACACCAGTGAAATAAAATCACTGCTCAAATTTTAAAAGAAACAGGAAGGAAGGAAGGAAGGAAGGAAGGAAGGAAGGAAGGAAGGAAGGAAGGAAGGAAGGAAGGAAGGAAGGAAGGAAGGAAGGAAGGAAGGAAGGAAGGGAGGAAGGAAGGGAGGAAAAACCTTTTGCCCACATAGCAGAGGGCAGGAGCAGCAATTTACACAGTCTCCCTGAATTTAACTCCTGTCTTTTTATCACTTCACTCCTTACTTTCTATCGAATTTCTCATCAGGAATTTTTCCTTTTTACTTTTTTTTTTTTTTTAAAGTTAGAATCTCACCAAGTTGAACTTGAAATCCTTTTGCCTCAACCTCATAAGTAGCTAGGATTCCCGGCCTTCGCCAGCAGGCCCGACTCAGCAGGAATCTTGAAGTAGAACATTCTGTTTCCTACAAGTTGCCTCGGGTTGCATGCAGCGTGTTTGTAAATGAAGTACATTTTCTCTTTTGCACGCAATAAAAGCTGAAACTGAATAAATGAGCTGGGCCTGGACCACGTCTGTAACCCTAGCACTCAGGAGCCTGAGGCAGGCATGGACTGCACAGTGACTTCCAGGCCACAGAGCCTATATATAGAGTAAGACCCTGTCTCCAAAACAAAACAAAAAGAATAGGGAAGAGGTGGGGTCCCCAGTTTTAACAGCTATAAGGGCTAATGAGAAAAATCTTAAATAGCTCAACCCAAGGCAGTAAAATCTGCCTCTCTAGAACTTTCTGGTTACGAGTTCTGGAGATTTCTTTCTCATGCTGTAGGTAACCTTTCATTTTCAAGAGCTGTTCTTGATGTAACGGAGATCTGGGGTCAATAGAGATGGTTTTATAGTCAATGAACCACGTCAGGGAATGATGAGCCCGCAGGCACTTGCAACTGGCGATGGTCGAAGCGTCTCGAATGGTGGGGATGACTCACCCGGGCGGGCCGGCTCCGACTTAGGTGCAGCGCGCGTGAGAGCGGGGCGGCGCGGTGATTGGTGCGCAGCCGACCTCCTTCCCGCGCCCCGCCCCGCCGCGCCGCACCGCGGAGCCGCGCGTCCCGGTCCTGCGCCACAGCTTCCCGGCAGACCGACCCACCGACCGCGGCGCCGGCCTCACTGCGCTCCGCTCCGCTCCGCTCCGCTCCGAGGCAGGTAAGCCCCGCGGCCCCGGCGGGGGCAGCTCGAGGGCGCACGGCGGCGTGGGGACCGGGCTGGCGGCGGGGAGCCCGGGGGCGAGCCGCGCTCACCTATCCGGGTGACGCCACTCGGCGCCACTCGTGGGGCTCATCCCCGAGGGGGGCTGACCGCGCGGCCCGTGGAACCCGGGTGGCTCCCCACAACCCGGGGCGAGGGGATGGACGCCGGCGGCCCGGGAGTGCCAGGAGCTCCGCCTGCGCTCTGCCAAGGCGCTGGGCGAGCGCGGCCTTCGGGGACTACGGGGCACCCTAGGGCCGCCCGCCCGGCTGACAGCTGGGCCGCTCCGGGGAACGGGGACGCGAGCGCCGCTGCCGCCCCCGCGGGGCGCCCCGGAGGCCGCTGTCCTCCCTCCCCGCGCCCCCGGCCCTTCCCTCCTCTCCCCGGCGCTCCCCGCGCCCCGGCCTCATCCCAGGGAGAGGGTCCCGGCTCTGCGGGCGGGGGCCACTCCTCCACGCGGCCCATGGGTGACCGCAGACCCAGTGCTGCGCCTGCCCCAGCCCGCCCAGTTTCTCAGGGACAGACCCCGGGACTGCAGGGCAGGAGACAGGCCCCTGCCACCTGAAGGGCTGGAAGCCTCAAGATTCACTGCAAGGTTGGGGGGGGCCTCATTTCTCCCTTGGATGATTTTCTTTATCTACACTAGCCTCAGCAAGCCATCATTTAACCCCCTGATTCCATCTCCATCCCTGCACTAGCCCTAGCAAACCTCATTTTACCTCATGATCCCATCCCCACCGCATCCATCCTCAGCAGTCAGCGTCATACACAAGGCAACGCAGTTTCATTTCCCTGCCTCCAATTATCATGATTCATGGCTGCGTTGTTTTCTTGGACTTTGAGTGATGTGCCTCAGTAAGGAGTTGCGCTTGCGTTGAACATTTGAGGTGTTCCCGTTTTCCAGAAGGGGGAAATACCAAGTAGAATGGGGCTAAAGATGTGTGAATCACTTGAAAAATAGGAACAAGAAGATTGAATTAAGATGTCACACATCTGGAAAAATTAACTCGGATTTGAAGAGCCAGGGAAAAAATCACCAGGGGAAAGGAACTGCTTTACATGCACGCAGACCCTCCAGAAAGGGAAAGGAAGCAGAAAGCTAAGATACAGTTTGTATGTTATCTGTATCTGACACAAGCGTTCCCAACATGTTAAAGGAAAATTATAATAAATAGTGAACTGAGGCATCTTTAGATTAAAATGCAAATTAAGTAAGTTTCAGTTGTTAGTTTTACATTGCTAAACTAACAACAGTAGCTACACCCCGTCCTGGAAGTGGCCCTCAGATTTGGTCATAGTCAGGTGTGCAGGCAGATGGTTGGGCTTTTGGGAGGTGATGACTCTGCAACCAGCTTTCATTTTAGACAGTTTATCCATTTCCTCACATTCCTTTTGTTGATTATAAAAAGAGGAAATGCTGCCTACTTCCAGATCTTATTGCAAAGATTAACTGTGTAAAATTGACTGTTGGTATGTGTGCTTTATTCTGTTTCCTATTATTTTATTGTGTCAGCGTTTCCTGGGGAGATATGTGAAACTGTCTGTTCACCCCAGGTAGGGCACCAGTGACAGACCAAAATAATGATTCCACCCAAGTCCACTTTAAGGAACCAGTGTGCTTACAAACAAAGCATGGGTGAGGAGGGGTGACTTCCAAACTACCTGCCTGCACTACCTCAAAGTCCTACTCCAGCATGGATGGTAACCTCCTGGAAGCTGCATCATGGAGTCCCCCTTTTCAGTTAGCCATCCATTTTCTGTATACTCTAGCATCTCCCATGATCACTGGCAGCTGGGGGAGGACAGGAGGGGAGTAATGGCTGTAATTCCAGGTGGAGTCCTGTGTCTTTCCCTCCTACTATGGAGTACCTGCAACTTCATTACCATAGACCTGTCACTATGTTGTTCTGCTCAGTTAATTGCCATGGCTACCCAGCCAAGATAGCCTGTACTCCAAAATGCCAGTGAGGTGATCACCGTATACCCAGAGAAACAAGCTGTATTATAATACCTATTCACCCGTAAACTAGTACGGTCTTTTTTGTTTGCTTAGTTGGCTTGGGGGTGGGTGGGTTGGTTGTTTTGAAACTTAGTCACTATGTTAGGTCTAGCTATCCTAGAACTCAAATATGAACCAACCTGGCCTCAACTTTGTGGCGATCTTCCTCTGTCTCTGCCTCCTGAGTGCTGGGATTACAAATGTGCCACCATGCCCGGTAGTATACCAGTGTGGTGATGCATTGTTAGTTGAAAGCTATGTTGACCCAGAAACACCACTTATGGCAATTTACCTTCAATGGAAGAAGCAAACAGAGGGAGGCAATGAACCAAAATAGAACAACTGAGAAACAGTCTAAATGTGCGACAGATGGGCTAAGAAAAGCAGGACACATTAACAACAGGAGCCTTGTGTAATCATCAAAACTGAGAATTTTATTTTGGACCCCATGAATCAATGGGGAAAACTGACAAGTCAAAACACAGATTACTAAACTACCTGCTCATACAAGAATGCATATGTAAAAGACCTCAAAGGAAAAGAGCAGAAAATGAAAGTATTAATAGAAATTGTATCTGATTGTAATTTTCTTTTTGTTAGTGCATTGTGTTCACTAAATATTGTTTTTTTCTTTTGTTTTCTTTTTTGAGGTTCTCACCCTACCCAGGCTGACCTGGAATTCACTATGTAGTCTCAAGCTGGCATTAACTCACAGCGATCCTCCCACTAAATATTTTAATATTAATTTTTATTTTATATTAATTATAACAGGTTATTCTCTTATATCCCTTCCCCCACCCCAATTCCCATTACCCTGGAGGCCCTCCTCAGTGGGGTTATGGGATTCACTGTGGGGTCATGAAGGTCTCAGTCCGTCCCTGTGGGGTACCTCAGGATATTCCTACTCACTCTGTGGCTCTTACAATCGTTCTGCCCCTTTTCCACAATGTTCCCTGAGCCATGGCAGGCCTGTTGGCAGTCTGATTTAGTGTTGAGTTCTCTGTACCTCTGGATTACTGTTTTGACAGGTTTTGATTGATCACTGTGTTTGTCACCATCAACCTGGTTGTCAGGCTAGCAGTAAGAGCAGTGTTCATGTCATCACTTTCCCTGAAATTTCTCCTGGACCCTGGTAGATGTGCTAGGGGTGGCACATCTCATGGTGGGCAGTTGGCTAACTTCTTATTTTATCAATAGATCTTTGGTTCTCCTCCATTTTCTCTACCATATGTAAAATAAAGCAGTGTCTCCAAACAAGAATGAGAAAGAGCAGATTGAGTTAAAGGGGAGTGTGCAAATTTGAGTTTTTTTTTTTTTTTTTTTTTTTTTTTTTTTGTGTGTGCAAACCCACTCTTCTCCAGAGAACAGCTGGGGCTTCTCTCTGAAGTCTGAGTTTCCTGACAATGAGATTCTGACTTTGTTTCCAATACCAGGTATGAGTTTTCTCCCACTGAGCAGGCCTCATGTCCAATCAGAGAACAGTTGGTTACCTACAGAGGTGTGCCACTATTGCACAAGTGTTTACTTCTTGACAAGCTGGTTGACTTTATAGTCTATAGGGTCTCCTGCTTGTTCATGCTATTGGTAACTGTTTTCCTCTAGCAGCTCCCATAGGACTTTCCAGCACTATGAGGGCTAGCCAGGTGGGAGCTCGTTTTCCTTTTGATTCCAGCATGATATTCCAATGTCCTGTGACCGTAGCCAGTGATGTCTTCAACAATAGGGTCTTACCTTTTAGCTTTGGCAGGTAATCAAGTGTTTTGGCAGTGGCCTACATTGTTTTGGGGATCTCATGAGTCTCCTCACTGCTCCCACTAAATATTATTTTTAAGAATAGTTAAAATGTTTCTTGGAATACTGGAGAATTGGATCCAGGAATAAGTTATAGTTTTCTAAATTGCATAGAATGGTTTGCTTTTTGTAATAAAACATTTTTAGCTGACCTTGTTTCCTTTTTCAAATAGTGTTGCATTTGTTTCTTGAGCAGTCTTATTAATAATTTAGCAATTTGTATATTAGATTCCTAGATTGTATATCAGTTCCTAAATTCATTTCTCAATTCTAGTTCTTCTTTCTTGTTGTTTTGAAGGACTCCTGAATATATATCAAAACTGAACATTTCAACCAAGCTGAAGCAGTCTGTCTTCCCAAAGTATCCAGTGCAGTTTAGGAGGGCCACAGTGATCATGTACTCTGTGAATCTCTGGTGTTGGGATGGTTAAAAATCACCATCCGGGGCTGGAGAAATGGCTTAGCGGTTTAGGTGCCTGCCTGCTAAGCCTAAGAACGCTGGTTCCAATCTCTAGGTCCCACATTTAGCCAGACACAGTGATGCAAGGACGCAATGCTGCACTTGCCCACAAGGGGGCACACATCTGGAGTTCATTCACAGCAGCTGAGAGGCTGCTGGCACGCCCATTCTCTATCTGTCTCCCTCTTTCTCTCTATCTCTCTCTCTTCCCCCCCCAAAAAAAATCACCAACTGTCGAAGGAAATGAGGGTAGGAAAGGTATAATCACCAGTGCTTGCTCCAGGATCCATTTGGTAATGTGTAGCTTATACCTAATTGCATGCTTGTTTTTTGTAAATCAGCTTGATTTCACAGAGCAAGCACCACAGCTTTCTCTAGAATTATGTTAGATTATATAACTGTGCAAGCAATTTTGAATAATGTAACAAAAATAACAGTAGCATGAACATTTCTGCACCAAATTGACAGTGAACATGGCTCTCAACCAAGTGAAAAAGCTAAGGTAAGGATTTGTTTTTAGCTAATTAGTTGTTTGAGACAGGGTCTCGTAGCCCAGGCTGGCCTTGAACTCCCTCTCTGAAAAGCAGACCCAACTCTGTCCATGCTACCTAGGACTGAAGGCTGAGTGAGGAAAGCAGAATCCGCTTCCTGTTGCTTCGGAACCCAAGGCCACTTGAGTTGTGGCCTTGGGTTCTACCTAGTGCCTTCCTGATGCCCCACCCCCACCACTGTTCAGTGCCTCCATGACTCCCAGAATGTAGGCTAGGTCACATGGCAGGAAACTTAACCCTCTCCAGAAAACTTTCAAAAGAAGGAATTTGTTCTTTAAAACCAAAGCCTCTCTTTCACGGGATTCAGGACTGGCATGGTGTTTATAACTCCCCTAATAAAGCTCCAACCTGAAGGGCAGTTTGTTTCAGCGCCTCTTAGACACCCGTGTCCCTCTGTACAATCTATCAGGCTGGTTTATGGGTCATTTTGTACCTTCTCTCAGTTCTGTGGCTGTGCTATCCTGCTTTTATAACCAGAGCCTCATGATCTGACATTTTGCATTCTAATACCTGACAGGCCAAATGTGCTATGAATCTCTTCTCAGGAATCAAACTCGGGACTTCATGCATACCTAGCAAGTGCTCTACTTGAGCTGCATCCTCAGCCTAGTCCTTTACTCAGGGAGTTAGAGTGCAAAGGAGGTTGAGACAGGATCTCGTGTAGCCAAGACTGGCCTCCAACTCACCATAGCAGGATCTATTCTTGAATTCTTTTTTTATTTTTTATTTGAGAGAGAGAGACAGAAATGGGCAGGTAGAGAGAGAGAGAGAGAAACTCCAGATGCATGTGCCCCCTTGTGCATCTGGCTTATGTGGGTCCTGGAGAATACAGCCTTGAACCGGGGTCCTTAGGCTTCACAGGCAAGCGTTTAACCGCTAAGCCATCTCTCCAGCCCTATTCTTGAATTCTTTATCCTTTTGCCTTTTCCTAAGTGCTGGAGTTACATTGTGCAAACCACAACCAATGTCCATGTGAGTATCATTTCACCATATTCTTTCAAATTCTCTGAATTCAGCTATAATTGTGTTGACACTATGGATTATTTGGGGCCGGGGGGTAAATGTGAAATGTCCCTCATATGCTAATGTGTTTGAACCTTAGGTCTGCAGCTGGTGGCACTGTTTGGGAAGGTTGTAGACCCTTTCGGAGATGGAATTTTGTTGGAGGAAGTAGATCAATGGGGACAGGCCTGGAGGTTTTATAGTCCAGCCCCACTTCCTGATTGCCCTCTGCTTACTGACTGTGGATGCAATGTGACCAGCTACCTCCTGCTCCTGCCATCATGGTTTCCCTGCAGTGACAGACTTTGTCTGGAGCGTATAAGCCAGCATTAACCCTTTCCTTCCTTAAGCTACTTCTTGATCACAGCAATGGATAAAGTAACTAAGATACTTTCTATATTGGTTTTCCCAACCAAAACCATTAATACAAGTTTTGCTTTTGTAATATCTCAACATAATTTCTAACTTTCCTTAATAAGTCCTACCATTTATTTTGAGGCTAACTCCTAGGTGTTTTGAGTTTCTTATTGTCAATGTGAATGGAATGCTGCCCTCTCTTATTTTCTAAATACAGCTGATTTAGAAACTCAGTAGCTTTGTACATGTTAATTTCAAAAACTACCATTGCAATGAGCTGACTTATTTATTCAAAGACCTTCTTGAATGATTTCCCAGGTTGTTCCAGATAGAAAAATCACACCTATAGAACAATCTAGAACAATCTAATAACAGCAGTAGGCTTGACTTGTTCATCACCTAAATGGAAATTCCTCTCTTCTTAAAATTACAGTGGGGTGAGGGTTTTGTGTTTGTGGTGGCCATTCTTCAGTCCCCCTGCCTCAACCTCCTAAGGGCTGGGTATATGTCTAGACTATGTACCTTTTCAGTTACATATAAACTTTTTTTTTCTTTTGGGCACTAGAAATCAAACCAGAGCCTTGAACATACTAAGCACATATTCTACCTCTAAGCCACACCCTGAACCCCCTATATACAGACTTTTCAAAAATAAGTTAAACTTTTAAAGAATCGGGAGTAGATATTGATTTTAATTAACTTTCAACATCTTCAGTAAATCTAGTTTTTTTTTTTTTAAAAAAAAAAAAAAACCTTATTTATTTGAGAGAGAGAGAAAGAAAGAAGCATATATAGAGAGAATGGACACACCAGGGCCTCTAGCCCTGCAAACGAACTCCAGACACATGCACCACCTTGTGCATTTGGGTTACATGGGTCCTGATGAATTGAACTTGGGTTCTTTGGCTTTGCAAGCAAGTACCTTAACTGCTAAGCCATCTCTTAAGCCTTAAAGCTAGTTTTTTTTTTAACTTTTCATTTTTTTTTTTTTTTTGGAGAGAGACAGAGAGACAGACAGACAGAGAGGAAGACAGAGATGGGCGCGGCAGCAGTGTCTCAGCTGCTGTGAACGAAATCCAGATGTGTGCGCCCCCTTGTGGTCAAGTGTGGCATTGTGCCCTTGCATCACTTTGCATCTGGCTAAACATGGGACCTGGAGATTGGAACCGCTGGAGATTAGAACCAGTGTAGGAGGCAGGCGCCTTAACCCCTAAGCCATCTCTCCAGCCCTAAATCTAGTTTTTTTAATCTTTAGCATATGAATATATTCCTTGATGTGGAGCTATTCTTTACTTTCTAAAATAATTCATATTGTCCATTATATATTATTATTTTATTAAACTGATTAAAGTCATTACTTTAGCATGTGCATCTGATCATCTGGAGGCAGCATTCATTGCTAGGGTTCGGACCTTGGACTTTAATCCTCTGGCTATAAACACTAGTTATCAGGTAAAGAGGCCCACAGGCATCTTCAAATTTTTACAATTACCTAAATCATCTACCAGCATGACCACACTGAGGACAAGCCTCCAGCATGTGATGGACCTTTGAGGACCAAGCTTTCAGCATATGAAGAACCTTTGAAGACAAAGCATATCCAACCATAGTGCTAACCAGTAGCTTATTAAGTACTAGTCCATACCTGTTTGTTTATTTATTTATTCATTTGTTCATTTATTTTGGTATGAGGGAATAGTTGAAACAAAGGTCTCATGTAGCCCAGGCTGGCCCACTGTATAGCTAAGGCTGATCTTGAACTCTTGCTGTTCCTGCCTCAGCCTCCCCAGTGCTAGAATTTCAGAGATGGAATACCATTCCTGGATTAGTTTTGGTACTATAAATTCTACATTACAATATGCAAAAAAATCCACTTTTTCTCCATTTCAATTAGGTATTGTCAATTCTAGTTTTTCTTTCTTTGTTGAGACAATATCACTCATTGGCTTGGAGCTTACCAATTAGCCTAGACTGGCTAGCCATTGAGTCCCAGGGATCCTCCTGTCTGCCTCTCCAGCCCTGGGGTGCAAGTGCGTGCTACCATGTCCAGTATGTTTACTTAGGTTCTAGGGGGCAAACAGGTTCTTGGGCCTTGTGGGCAAACCCTTTACCAACTAAGCCATCTCCTTACCTCTATATTTCTTTTTTATTTTGTTTGTTTCCTACTTTTTTGTGACAGGATCTCACTCTGTAGACCAAGCTTGCCTACAATTCACTGTGGAGCCCAGGCTAACTTTGAACTCATTGTGATTCTTCTGCCTCAACGTCCTGAGTGCAGAGGCATTTGCCATCACTCCCAGCTCTATTACTTTTTAAAAGGCACATACTAGTTGTTAAATAAAGGTTTGTTGAATAGAATTCATTCTAAAGTTGATTCTTATAACATAATGATGAAAAGGCCATCCATTGCACACAATTGATTGTTTTGTGGCAGAGTCTCACTATATCCCAGAAGGATGATGCCCTTGAACTCATGACAATCCTCTACCTCAGCCTCCCAAGTGCTGTGATCATAGATGAGAGCTATTGCCCCTAGCCACATAGATTTCTTTATTTATTTATTTATTTATTTATTTATTTATTTATTTATTCCTCTCTCTCCCTTTCTTTCCTTCTTTCTTTCTTTCTTTCTTTCTTTCTTCTTTCTTTCTTTCTTTCTTTCTTTCTTTCTTTCTTTCTTTCTGAGAGTCAGGGGGAGGGGGGAGGACAGATAGAGAATGGGCACACCAGCAGCCTTAGCCACTGTGAATGAACTCCAGACACGTGGCCCTTTTGGGCAAGTGTGGCATTGCATCCTTGCATCACTTTGCATCTGGCTAAACGTAGAATCTGGACAATTGAACAGTCGTTCTTAGGCTTAGGAGGCAGGCACCTTACCCCCTAAGCCATCTCTCCAGCCCTAGATTTTTAATCTATAAAACTAACATAAGCCAGGAATGGTGGCACATGCCTTTAATCCCAGCACTCGGGAGGTGCTGGAGGATCGCCATGAGTTTGAGGCCACCCTGAGAAAACAGAGTGAATTCCAGTTCAGCCTGGGCTGGAGTGAGACCCTACCCCCCCCAAAAAACCAAAAAAATCATGTAATATATAGTTATTATCCTTTTAAACCTTTCTTTTTCTAAAGTTTTTTTTTTTCATTCTCAATGTAGAGCTGCTATAATTGACGTTTTGGGGTTTTTTTTGTTTGTTTGTTTGTTTGTGTTTTTGAGGTGCTAGGAATTGAATCCAGGGCCTTGCACATTCTAGGCAATCACTATACCACTGAATCACTCTACCACTGAGCTACATCCACAACTAGCTGTACATTTTATAATGGTGTGTGTGTGTGCACACGCTGGCATTTTCATTTAGAAAAACCACATATTCTAGGTTTCATTTACTAAATTCTACATTTGTCTCTGTTACTTCTTTACAATTAGAATAGGTTTCATAGAGACATTTTCATAAAAGTACATGATATAAGCATATGATGACCCCATACCACCATACTGTCCTTTTCTTTCCCTCCCTACCATTTGTTCCCTTCACTCCCCTGAGAGTTCACTTCTACCTTCCTGTCAGATGTACATACTGGATTTTATGTATCTATATAAAAAGTAGTATCCACAAATCAAAATAAGCTGACTTAATTCTCCATTTTCTTCCAAATGATGTAATTTTGTTGTTTCATGGCTGAATCAAGTTTCATGAACCAACAATATAGTACAGGGGCTGCAATCTAAGATCTTCACATGATAGACAAATGCTCTACCACTAGCTGCATTCTCAGCTCGTAAAACAACAGTTTTTGGTGGTCTGGTTTGTGGAATGAGGGCTTTGGATTTAATGTATAAGTTTTGCCTAGTTTATAACAAGTAGAGATTCTCCCAGCCCATGTAGGTTTTGAGTCCTTCTTTAGAGATGATTCTCTGGGAGCTCCAGTTGTGCAATCAGATAGTGCACAGTACTTAGAAATATTTCTCTAAGTAAAGTCTTTAATATTCATAATTGTTGTTTTCTTGTTCTCACTAATTTTGAAATGATCCTATCTTGATGCATTCTGTAATTCTCCAACATTATCTAGTGTTCAGTAGCATTCCAGCCAGCTGCACATACCCTCTGGCTTTGATGCCCTATTGTTTACATCAAGACAATTTCTAAGGTGATGTCTCCAGTTTTTGGTTGTTTCTGAACTCCAGACCTTTGACACTCAGTTCCTATTGTTACCTCTGGTCCAGCAATGGCTTGACAACAGAGAGGCCAAAGGCAGATCCTTCTCTGTCTTCCTGCACATCTGCTGTGTGCTCCATGTACTGATCACATACCTGTCCAGAAATTGGGATGCCAGATAGATTCTTGCAGTTTCTTGCCATCCATATCAGATACCATGCCCCCAGAGGCTGTGCACTGAATCATAACATCCACAGTTCTCCTTCCCCTGGCCTTACCTTCCTCAGTGTGGTAGCCAAAGAACTAGTCCCCCTTTCTTGTGCTTTGTCTCATGAGCACACAGTCCCCAATCCTCCTTCACAGTGTTCTTTCTGAAAAACAACACAAACTTCCAGTAGCTCCTGGTGTCTTCAGACCCAGATCAGACCTTCCATGGGCCTCCTCGTTGGGCTAACTAACATCCAGATGGGAAGGGAGCAGCAACACTTCTTTTTGTTTCTTTTAAAAACAGGTGTGCTCTTGCAAATAGAAAGAATACTGGATGACAGATGTGATCTGTCCCAGCCAGTTGGGAGGTCTGCTCACTTTGCTGTGACGTCTTGATACCTGACTCCTGCCTGCCCTTGCACTGCACACTTGAAGTTCTGGCCTCCCGTGTCCTCAGATCTGCCAGTGTTATCTCTGACCCTGCCTACCTCCACTCCAGCTGCTGTCGGGCTCCATCCACCTCCTGTATCTTTGTCACTGTGGATGTCACTGCTTACTCTTGTTGACACTGCTAGTGATAGAAGCCAGGGCCTTCTGTGTCCCAGGCTTTGCTGTGCCATGGAGCTACACCCCCCAGCCCAGAGCCATAACTCTTACCACCTTTCAACAAAACCCAACTCAGTATGATTCCCTACAGCCTCTGCTTTCTTTCACCTGCCTGTTTGATAAGACTATATCTGCAGCCAACCAGAGTCTCGCACAGTGGCTGCCATTTGAAGTTTGTTTAGTTCAAGTAAAACTGGTAGAATGCTTTGTAAACTTACGAAGGGAGTTCTGTTTAGCTATCCATTGTAAATATTTCATTTTCAGTTTGGTTTTTTAATACTTCAGTGCAGATGTTTTATAGTTTGTAGTTATGCATTCATTGAGCATTTACTTTGATGTTAGTAAGACAAATAATACGTTTCTTTTGATTTGTGGATACTGCATTTTATATAGATATGTAAAATCCCATATGTACATCTGACAGGAAAGTAGAAGTGTACTGTCAGAGGAGCAAAGGGAACAAATAGGAGGGAGGGAGAGAAGACAAGAAAAGGGAAAGGACAATGGCTTGGGGACATCATACGCTTACATCATGTACTTTTACGAAAAGGTCTCTATGAAACCCATCCTAATTGTAAAGAGGTAACAGGGATAAATGTAAACTTTAATAAATAAAACCTAGAATATGTGGCTTTTCTAAATGAAAATTTATCCAGTTTGTCCTTGGGGAAGGAGAATAAGTTCTTTGCCCTTGACTGACAGCTGCTTTTCTTCTAAATGGTGTCAAGGAGACATCTAGAGTATGAAGTATTTGACTTGTTTGCCCTTGACTTACAGGGCCTTGAACATTGTTGGCAACCACTCTACCTCTGAGCTATATCCCTAACTAACTGTGTATTCTATAATGATATATGTGTGTGTGTGCATGCTGGCATTTTCATCTTCTCTTAAATGCTGTCAAGGAGACATCCAGAGTGTGGAGTTTTGTTTTGTTATCCGAGGCAGGGTCTCACTCCAGCTCAAGCTGACCTGAAATTCACTATGTAGTCTCAGGATGGCCTAGAACTCTCAGTGATCCTCCTACCTCTGACTCTCGAGTGCTGGGATTAAAGGCATGAGCCACCACGCCTGGTAAGAGTGTAGAATTTTTGAGTAAGGGTGTGTTGCCATCACTCTGTATTTAAATGCCAGGTGGCTTCAACATGACTGCTGATGACCTCTCCTTTTTTTTCAGATCAGTCATCATGGCGAACATTGGCTTCTGGCTGCTGGTCCTCTTTATGGCCACATGGAGTGATGTTGGCCTCTGTAAGAAGCGGCCAAAGCCTGGAGGGTGGAACACTGGCGGAAGCCGATACCCAGGACAGGGTAACCCTGGAGGCAATCGTTACCCGCCCCAGGGTGGTGGTACCTGGGGGCAGCCCTATGGTGGTGGTGGTGGTGGTGGCTGGGGGCAGCCCCATGGTGGTGGTGGCAGCTGGGGACAGCCCCATGGTGGTGGTGGCGGCTGGGGACAACCCCATGGTGGTGGTGGCTCCCACAATCAGTGGAACAAGCCCAATAAGCCCAAAACCAGCATGAAGCATATGGCAGGTGCTGCCGCAGCAGGGGCAGTAGCGGGAGGCCTTGGTGGCTACATGCTGGGGAGTGCCATGAGCAGGCCTTCCATGAATTTTGGCAATGACTATGAGGATCGTTACTACCGTGAAAATATGAACCGGTACCCCAGCCAAGTGTACTACAAGCCCGTGGATCAGTACAACAACCAGAACAACTTCGTGCATGACTGCGTCAATATCACGGTCAAGCAGCACACGGTCACCACCACTACCAAGGGGGAGAACTTTACCGAGACCGACGTTAAGATAATGGAGCGCGTGGTGGAGCAGATGTGCATCACCCAGTACCAGAAGGAGTCCCAGGCCTATTTGGAGGGGAGAAGATCCAATGCGGTGCTCTTCTCCTCACCTCCTGTCATCCTGCTCATCTCCTTCCTCATCTTCCTGATAGTGGGATGAGGAAGGCCTTCCTGTTTGCACCTTCCTGTCCATGTGGTCCAGGTTGGGGGAGGGTTATCCACCTGTAGCCCTTTTAATTAAGGTGGTATCCCATTCCTGCTTCTTTATCCCCCATAGGCTAATACCCTTGACACTAATGAGCACTGGCAAACTATCCTAGACCGGATGCTGATCATTGCAGACTCCATGGATTGTGTCCTGCAGTGGCAGTGCTAATCACTGGGCCAGTGAGGATATGACAGAGATAATCAATGGTTACTCCACATGTAGTTTGGTCTAGTGAAGCAGGTTGGGGCTAAAACAAATCTCATAACAGTCTTCAGATACTTTGTCTAAATCCCTGACTCCTTAAGCAGCAGAGCTCAGGACACAGATGCCCTAGCCTAGCAGATTTCATAGAAATTTGGAGTTTTCTATCCCTCTTAAGAAAAAAGCATTCCTGACAAATTTGGAAAAGGACTATATGATGCTCATCTACAAAAAAGAAAACACTAGAGATCCTTAGCTCTCGAGCCACAGGTCTAGCCTGGGGAGCTCAGCCTGCTGGAATATGTGTGGCATTTGCAGAGAGCTGGGGGCTTTTGTAGTGCAAGCTGCATAAGCAGTTGCTCATCAAGAGTATAAATGTTGGTGTAACCACTGACCACCCAGAAGACATAGTTACAAGAAATGCACCTAAGTCCAGTGTGTTCAGTGTCCTTGGAGAAAATCTCCCATTTGCGGTATTTAAAGCATCCACATGAGGTATTTTTTTTTTTCTTTAGTAACATAAATTGTATAGGTAAAGCTGAAAAAAATCTAAACACTGAAGTCAGACTAACTTTGGTCATTTCCTGGAATCTAGAATGATTTTTAACCTTACTTGGATGAAACACAGATTCTAGCTCTGGGGAAAGCTGGAGCTATAAAAGCAGGAACCTTCAATAAATGACATACTTAAAGTGATCAGGGTACAAAGTACAGAATGCTTGTATTTCTTCATTTCTGGCTCCTAATTGTCAAAAACCAGAATTGACCCATGCTCTTGGTTTCTATACTTGAGTTTGAATCAGATAACAAGGAGACAATATAAAAATTACCTTAGGTTACAGATAATGCCCCCTATTCCAAATTAGGAAAAGAAATTCTTTTAGTGTTACTTAAGTAAGGTAAAATGACTATGTCCTTCAATATTGTCACGTAGCAGGTATATATTTCTACTCTGCACTGTAATTGGATTGCACTGTGTTACAAACTTAGAAGTTTTGCTTAGAGCATCTGAAGTGTTTAATGCACTAAGCGTTTTGTAAGGTATTAAATACTTCCTATGTGGGAACCTTTTGTGCAGCCTTTATGCTTACAATGTGCACTGAATAGTTTTGTATGAGAATCTAAAGTGGACACCTTAACTGATCTTTGAAATATGCATGTCCTTTCTGTTTTCTATATTTGTAACTTTGCATGTACTTGTTTTGGCATATAAAAGTTGATAAATGTCTGCTGTCTGGCTGGAATTAAACAGGAGCTGTGAGCACTGCTGCAGGTAGTCCTGGTATTCCTGGCGCTGTTGTGTGCTGGTGGGACTGCTGGGATCGGTCTGAGCCAACGGTGCTTCAGGCCTTGCACTTGAAGCAATGGCTGATTTCATGTACCTGCCCTGACCTTCTTTCATCTTTACTAGGTCATGGACTAGTTTATGTCTGCTAATATTTTCATTTTTTACTATAAGGATCTCGGTGTGTGCTGCCCTTGGAAGACACAAAGGCACAGAGTGGAGAGATGTGGTCCTCATGCTTTGGGAGCACTTAAAAATATATGTTTAACCAGGCGTGGTGGTGCACACCTTTAATCCCAGCACTCAGGAGGCAGAGGTAGGAAGATCGCTGTGAGTCAAGGCCAGCCTGAAACTACATAGTGAATTCCAGGTCAGCCTGGGCTAGAGCAAGACCCTACCTCGAAAAACCAAAAATACATTTTCATGCATGGCTTAGAAATAGACTTCCGTGATTAAAGTGATGGTTTAAAGTTTCTATGCGCCCCCTAATTTAGGCTCTAGAATCTCAGATTCAACCTTTTGACCAAAAGACCACTTTGCTTTTTTGGCTGTGTGTGTGCATGTGTGTATGCACATGTATGTGCACTTGTAGTACCCCCTATGCTTGCCTGCAGAGGGGGTCCCTTATTTGTGGTGGCTGGCCTGAAACATCAAATGTCCCCACTCCATCACTTTTCTGCATGGTCTTGTTTTTGAGCCAGCCTTTTTTTTTTTTTTTCTGATTCTGGAGCTTGTGGGGCTCTGCCAATATTTGCTCTGCTCACCTATGGGACTTGGGTTACACACGCACATGGCCAACCACATCTGTTTACGTGGAATCTAGAGATTTGAACTCCGCAGTCTCGGGCCCCCTCAAGGCCCTCATGCTTGCCCAGAAAGTGCACTTAACTGCTGAACCATCTCTCCAGTACAAAAGGGCACTTTTTATTACAGTCTTTCAACTCATTTCTCCTCCCTACTTCAGGGCACCCCTTTTATGTTCTTGGTTATCCTTGGTAGAGGTTTCTTAAGCAGCTATCATGTACTGAGGTCAGGGAGTAATCACAAGAAGTGTTACTGATGGAAATAACACTTCATGTTATAGGAGTCAATTCTACTGGCAGGCCTCTGGAGATCTCCCAGTGTAGTTCTGAGAATCCCACTCAGTGAGGCCTATGGAATGAAGGTGCTCATAATAGAGGCCATGTAGGAGAACTATGGAAGTGACTTCACCAAGTCTAAGAAGAGCCGAGAGAGAGACCTGAGCAAGTGCCTTTGCTGTGGGTTGGGGAGGGGAGATTTCACTGGTGTGGTTGACTATCACTAGGGCAGCATCAGGAGGATAAGAAGGGCAGCTTTGACAGAAGCAGGCCTGTCAACTTGTCACCTGGTATCTGGGGTGGGGTTTGTTGTGTATAGGGAATGTTGAGAAACTAGGAAAATTGGAAGTTTCAAAAGTGTACAAGGCATGGGCTGGATAAATGGCTTAGTAGTTGTGGTGCCCCTATTTTGATTCCCCAGTACACACGTAAAACCAGAAGCACAAGGTGGTACATGGGTTTGGAGTTCATCTGCAGTGGCCAGAAGCCCTAGTGCACCCATTCTATCTGCCTCTTACTCTCAAACAAATAAATCGTGTACATTACCTTGGGCTGGGGAGATGGCTCACTAGTTAAAGGCACTTGCTTGCAAAGCTTGTTCAATTCCTCAGTGCCCACATAAAGCCAGATGCACAAAGTGGCATATGCATCTGTTGTTTGCAGCAGCAAGAGGCTCTGGCATGCTCATACACAGTCTCTTTCTCTCTCAAATAGGTACTTTTAAAGTGTGTAATGCCAATATCCTGCAGTAATCAGTGGTCAATTTTGTAGGAATGATAGTCAACACCTTCAGGCAACATTATTCACAAAGCTACTAAAAAAATACAAAAATCTCAAAAGTATAGTGTGTACCTATATATGGGCCTCAGAATTGATTCTTTTTTAAAATATTTATTTGTGAGAGGAGAAGGAGAGAGGACCGTACTTTTGGGGCCTCCTTCCTTTGCAGACAACCTCCAGACACATGCACCACTTTGTGCATCTGGTTTTATGTGGCTACTGGGAAATCAAATCAGACTTTGCAAGCAAGTACCATCTGTGTAGCCCTCAAAATTGATTACTTTTTTTTTTTTTTGGTTCTTTCAAGATAGTGTCTTGCTCCAGCCTAGGATGACCTGGAATTCACTATGTAATCTCAGGCTGGCCTCAAACTCACGGTGATCCTCCTGCTTCTGCCCCCCAAGTGCTGAGATTAAAGGCATGCGCCACCACACCTGGTTCAAAATTGATTATTAACAAAGATGTCTAGAACTATTTCACTCTACCCTTAGTTTTCCCATTTTCTTAGTTATTTAAGAAATCAACTTTATTATCTGACAGCCCACTAAGAGGTAAGACAAGGCAAGAGTGAGTGACATCGCATCTATCTCAGACCCTCTTCCTTTCACAATCCCAACTCCTGAAACTTGTGCAAAAAGAGTTTTTAGGGCTGGAGAGATGGCTTAGTGGTTAAGGAGCTTGCCTGCAAAGCCTAAGGACCTGTTCAATCTCTGTCCATATCCCACATAAGCCAGGCTCACAAAGGTAACACAAGCGCAAGGTCGCACATGCCCACACATTTGCTCTCTCTAAAACGTTTTTATTTTATTTTATTTATTATTTATTTATTTGAGAGAGAGGCAGATAGAGAATGGGCATGCCAGGGCCTCTAGCCACTGCAAACAAACTCCAGATGCCTGTGCTACCTTACGCAGCTGGCTTATGTGGGTCCTGGAGAATTGAATCTGTATCCTTTGGCTTTGCAGGCAAGCGCCTTAACCACTAAGCCATCTCTCCTGCCTGTGTTTTTACTTTAAAAGGTAAATAAAGAGCTGTAGAGATGGCTTAGCGGTTATGACACATGCCTATAAAGCCTAAGGGCCCTGGTTTGATTCTCCAGGTTCCACGTAAGCCAGATGCCCAAGGGGGTGCACACATCTGGAATTCGTTTGCAGTGGCTAGAGGCCCTGGTGCGCCCATTCTCATTCTCCCTCTCTTTCCCTCTCTATTTCACAAATAAATAAATTTTTAAAAATAAAAATAAAAGCCAGGAATGGTGGCGCACACCTTTAATCCCAGCACTTGGGAGGCAGAGGTAGGAGGATCACCAAGACTTCGAGGCCACCCTGAGACTACATAGTTAATTCCAGGTCAACCTGGACCAGAGTGAAACCCTACCTTGCAAAACCAATAATAATAATAGTAATAATAATAATAAATAAAAATTTTAAAACAGGTAAATAAAATTTAAAGAATAAACATAACTAAGCCTGTCCTGAGAGGGCTCTTCTGGAGAACGTGCAGGCACCATCTTTGTCTCCACTCCCTCCAAAGCAAAGGCACAAAGGTTTGTACTGCTGCCTACTGCAGTGGGGGCCATAATCTGGAACCCCAGCTTCTCCAGGTTCTGGGCCTAACCTTGCCAGTTGGCTTGAACATTCTGTGATTCATCTCCACCTAAGCAGTGACTTCTTTCCGGTTCCCATGAACTCCTTCCCAGGGGCTTGGCTCATCCAGCAGTAACCTATTTCCATCCTTTGCCTCCTCCTATGGGTCCTGCCCACGATCTCCAGAGAGGCCACACTGGCCCACATGCTATCCCTTCTTGACTTGGAGCAGGAACCCTTGACCTTGAATCTACAGGTCCTGACTTCTGAGTCTTATAACACTCCTGGGCCCATGGAGTCTTGTGACACGAGGTCTTTTTTGTTAATAAAAAACAACTAAAGCAGAATGAAGTCCAGACATCTCTATTTTAAGAATTCCCACTGATAAGCCTTAGGTAAGAGCAGCTTTCTTTTCTCTATCTGGAGCCACCCTTGGGTTGTCAGGCAGGTCCCTGTGAAAGGACTCTTTCTTTCTCCTCTTGGGGATAGCGGGGATATTCCCTCTAGAGCATCTTCTCACACCAGAGGTGCATGCACTAGCTCTGAGGAAAGGGGATTCTTAGCAGTGGCCTTGGTGGCCTGGTCAGCCAACCTATTTCCCTGTGAGGTTTCATCTAGCCCCTTATTCTGTCCTTTGCAGTGCATTACTGCAACTTCCGAAGGAGGAAAGACAGCAGAGTGTCTGTCTTTTTAAAAAGTGGCATGAAGGCCGGGCGTGGTGGCGCACGCCTTTAATCCCAGCACACAGGAGGCAGAGAGGTAGGATGATTGCTGAGAGTTCGAGGCCACCCTGAGACTACATAGTGAATTCCAGGTCAGCCTGGACCAGAGTGAGACCCTACCTCGCAAATCCAAAAAAAAAAAAAAAAAAAAAAAAAAGTGGCATGAGCGTGGAGGGCCAAGAAGGCATATATAGAATCTGTGTAAATATTAACTGATCCTTGCTTAGTTCTAGTGTCCTAGGAAGAGCCACTAGCTCTGTTAGCTGAGCACTAGCGCCTGGAGGGAGGGTTACACATTCAACTGTCTCACTGAAGATTATACAACATAGCCCTGTAGATTCTCTGGTCTATAAAGGAACTTCAATCTGTAAAAGAATCTAGTCTGGGTGGGATTTTTTTTTTTTTTTACTATTTTATTATTGTTGGTTTTTCAAGTTAGTGTCTCACTCTAGCCCAGGATGACCTAGAATTCACTATGTAGTCTCAGGCTGGGCCTCGAACTCATGCCAGTCCTTCTACCGCTGCCTCCTAAGTGCTAGGATTAAAGGCACCCAGCTAGTCTGGGTTTTTTAAGGCATCTCTTGAGTTGCATAACCCAGAGAGATTATTTCTTCACAGCTATTTTCTGGACCTTCTCCTCCTGGGTGGAAAGTGGCCAGATTTAATGAGGAACAAATTCTTATCTGAATAGCAGGTCTCTCCAGGAAGGCACCTGGTATCTTCAGATCAATATCAGTGACTGAATTTTGACCCTGATCTTATGAGACTTGGTGACATTTAATATATATATATATGATTGGGGCTGGAGAGGTGGCTTAGCAGTTAAGGTGCCTGCCTGCTAAGCCTAAGAACCCGGTTCCAATCTCCAGGTCCCACATTTAGCCATATGCAAAGTGACGCAAGGGCGCAATGCCACACTTGCCCACAAGGGGTCGCATGCATCTGGATTTCATTCACAGCAGCTGAGAGACTGCTGGCCACCATCTCTATCTGTCTTCCTCTCCCTCTCTCTCTGTCTGTCTCTCTCTCTCCAAAAATAAAAAAAATTAAAATATGTATATATATTTGAATTACATCCATGACGTTATGTCATTTGGATCTTAAAAGGCCCTTTTACACATGTTTTTCTGTTACAAATTCAAAACTACATTTTAGCAAGAGAAAACAGGTTTTAAAAGCAGGGTTGAACTTTGGTGTTTTTGATCACCCTTATGAATATTCAGTAGGCATGAAAAAGCATTTTGAGCAAGAAAACTCGCAATATGTTAACCCTGATTTAAAGTCTCAGTAGCCTGTGTGACACCTATTTAGTTAGAAAAAAAACCCTGGGGAACTGAGGATCGTGTCCCTAGGTGGAGGTCCTTCATACACGTGGTCCCATGGCAGCCGAGAATGCTGAGGTGACATAGCATTCCTTGCACAAGTCTGGCTCATCTCTTCGAGCAAAGAAAGTCTGCACGTAAGCCACTTTTTACAGGACAAATCTAATTATGAAATCGTATTACAATTAATTCTTCCCCCTGGAGGCCATTTTTCTCCATCCTCCAGTTTATATTCAGCCAGGTGCAAGAGCAGAAAGACATCGGGCATTTCATTTGAAGGTCTTTGGATCAATGAGATCCCAGTGGGTAAGGATACAGTCTAGCAGAGCCTATGCTGAAGACACATGACCAACCATCTGTAAAAGAAAAGATGATGTATTGAAACTTCTTCCATATCTCTCGTATCTTTCCACACAGTGTCCTCTGGACACCCTTTCTTCTTCCCCACATGAGAAAACACAAAGAAAATAAGACCTGTTTGGACTAGTTGCTCTTATTCATGAGGTGTGGACTCCCTTCCTGTCCCTCTTCAGAGACGGCACTTGTATGGACTAGCCGTGCTTACCGTCGTGACTCCATATCCCTCTTAAAATCTTGTCATCTAGGGGACGTCTTCCTGCATTTTGCCTGGTTGATCTTAGCCTGCCTGCATAGTGCCATCACTCCTGTTCTCAGAGTTGTTACCCTGTGACTGATAGCTTTCAGAGTTGCTCAACTCCACATCCAGGAGGCTTCTTGCAGCCTTTTGGAGTTGCTCAACACTCCCCACCCCACCCCAAGCCAGAGATAGTCCTTTGGATTTGTGTCTATGGCATGCTTCAGCCACATACACTCAGCCTCTAAGAATGTCCCAACCACTACGGCTGCACTAGCAAAAACAACGAAAACCTCTGGCATAAATATTGAGGTTTATGTGTCAGGGAAGTCAAATAAGTTCTAATAACTACATGAGGCAAGAAAGACCTTCCTTGTGAGATGAGCCTCTAATGTTCTCTTTCAATATTTCTTCTAACTCTTTTCCTCAGGTTCATAATCTGCCAGTATATGTTACATTTCTCAATCTAAGTAGGAGGTAAGCATGATAACACTCGGGGTGAGTGCCATTTAAAGAGAACTATCTGTTGGGCTACCTGGAATAAGAGAGCCATACTGTAATTTACCTGATGCAGTACAGAAAACAGAAGTTTCTACAGGTAAAATATTCTATTTTGGTCAAAATAAAAGGTAGACCAAAATACATCAAGCAGAGAGCAGACATTAGAACCTTTCAAAGCGTGGGTTTTCCTTCTGCCAGACTACCCCGATCCTGCCTCAGTTGCTTCTTTTAAAACACAGCAATCCCAGGTGACATCATTGCCTCCCTGAGAGTCAGCCTTGAGCCTCTGCAAATCTGTGTGCGTCTCCTAGGTCTAGCCATCTCAAAGCACTATTTCTCTTGGCATCCAACAGTACAGAGCATTTTTTTCTCCAAGGCACAAATTTGGTCAGTGTTCCACAGAGCACAAACATATACATTCAGCTTCTGCCCTTACAAGCAGGCAGAAAGAGAAAACAGAAAGTTTAATCTGGTCTCCCACAGATGTCTATGAAAGCTATTAAGGAAAGAAAGTAAAGCAGAAAGCTTCCAAGTTGGGAGGGGTTACAAGCAGGCAAATCTGCCTGGTGACTGTGATTGGGATCTTTCATGAGAATTTACTAGATGGAAGCCAAGCTGGTCTGTCCAGTCCCTATGCCAGGTGTCCAGGCACTTAGGGGTCTTCTTTAGGGAAGAACAGATGAGAAAAGCCTAGATGAATTCAGTTTTTAGGAGGGAATAATCTTTGCTAGAAAAGAGGAAATCTTCTGACATTTCTGGCCTCCAGCAAGGTGGTGGCTTTGAGGGCTCCTGTAGGGAAAAAGAGATGAAGAAGAACTGGATTCCCCTGACAGGCTCAAAGTCCTTCCCACTTTTAGCCAAGAAGAAAACTGTTCACTTTGAGGGTCCAGTTATCTCAGCTCCCTTACTCTTTATTACTAAGGCACCCTCCCCGCCAATTTCCATGGACCTTCAGCAGACTTACTTGCTCTGTAGAGATTGTCTGCAGTTCCTACAAGGGGACCAGGAAGGTAACATTTTCAAGTATGTAACTTCTCCAAGATGGGTATGGACCTCATGAGTTTCAAGGGGTACGTGTGAGGTAGATAGAGTAACTTTATGTTCAAATCAAAATCATGATATGATGATTGATATTGTCAACTTGACCTAGAATCACCTCTGAGGGATCATGTGTATTAGGTTAGCCTGTGTACCTATATGTGAGGGATTATCTTGATTAGGTTAATTAAGGTGGGAAGATCTACCTTAACCATGGAAAACACTATAGACAGGGGGCCTAGACTACATAAAAAGAGCTGGTCTAGAGATATGGCTCAGCAGTTATGGCACTTGCCTTCAAAGCCTAATGACCTAGGTTTGAACCTGGTACACATGTAAAGCCAGATGCACAGAGTGGCATGTGTATTGGGAGTTCATTTGCAGTGGCTAGGGGCCCTGGTGCACACATCCCCCTCCCTGCCCTTATACATAAATAAATTTTTTTTTAAAAGGAGAGGTCTGGAGAAATGGCTCAGAAGTTAAGATGCTTGCCTGCAAAACATAATGACCCAAGGTCAATTCCCCAGTACCCATGTAAAGCCAGATGCACAAAGTGGTACGTGCATCTGGAATTCATTTGCAGTGACTTATAGAGGCCCTGGTGTGCCATTTCTCTCTTTTCCTCTCTCCTTCTCTCTTTCTCTCCTTGTAAATAAAAAGGAGAGAGCTTGCTGAGAGCACCATTTCTCCTTCTTCCTTGCTGAAGTGACTCTGTGACACTGGCTTTCTGCTCCTGCCATGCTTTTCCCACCATGATGGACACTACCCTCTGGAACTTTAAGCTGAAGTAACCACCTTATTTTCCTAAGTTTCTTTTGTTCAGTTATTTTTTTCTCCAGCAATGAGACAGTGACAATACACATGGTGAGGACTTCCAGGGGAAGTCACCTCAAAACCACAATCCTGTGGAAAGAGGCCTCTGCCTGTCACCTAGTGAGCTGTATACTAATTTCCTCAGGCTATTGCTTCTGGATATAGCATATCCTGACGCTTTGGCAACCCTATAGGGGAGGGAGTTAGGTTTCCAAGGCCTAGCACTGTTCTCCACAGCCCCCAGTCACCTTTGCCCTTGACACTGGCTACTCCAAATAGTCCTCAGACCCAGAACAAGAGCCCCGCCTTCATCACGTGCTTTCAAGGGTCCCTCTATGTTCCCCTCAGATCTCATCGTCTCCTTCCTAAACTACATTCCAGGTACTTAGAATGTGGAATTCTCTGTCCAAAAGCCAACTTTCAGACCTTTATATGGGCCTCTTATCTGTCTGTCCTCTCCTGGGTGGACTATACCATAGATATACACACCTCAGTGTAGCCAAAATGTGGGTGTTTGAGACAGATAGATATAAGCCTATAGAGAAAGCTTAGGTATGTGCTTCTAAAGATTACACATCCAAAGCCGGGTGTGGTGGCACATGCCTTTAATCCCAGCACTCGGGAGGCAGAGGTAGGAGGATCGCCAAGAGTTCAAGGCAACCCTGAGACTACATAGTGAATTCCAGGTCAGCCTGGACTAGAGTGAAACCCTACCTCAGAAAACCAAAAAAAAAGATTACACATCCAAGAAGCCAAGGCTATCAGAAGGTGCAGGATATACTGAGGTGGAAAAAGAGAGGTGGGCTCCCTTTGGATTCTTCCTTATGTCCCCGCAAATACCACAGGGAGGCCTGTCCCAAAGCTTCCTGGGGAAATAAATGAAGATTTTTATAATAATGCTTTTTTAAAAAACAAATGTCCCAAGTCATGAAAGAGTTTTTAAGTTCTCCATTAGGGTGAACAGATTGTGAAGTTCTGGCCTACGTTCTCCCATGACACCTCCAGCCCTAGGCATCAGTAGATTTCCACATTGCACCTTCCAGCCAATTCACCACCCTGGACATCTGCCCTCACCATCTTCCCAAGGGTTACCTGATAAGCCTCTAGAAAATGGCCAGTACTACGGAAATTTTTATAGCATCCATGTTATATTTCTCATGACTGTCACAAGTACATAACGGAAACAATTTAAAGGTGGAAAATTTTGCTTTGGATCACAGTTTCAGGGATCAGTCCATGGTTATTTGATCTCGTTCTGGATGGGTGAGGAGGCAGAGTATCATGATGGAGAGCCATAGTGGAGCAGGCTGCTCACACTGCTCACCTTGTGGCCAGGAAGCAAAGAGACAGGAAGGGACCAACAATAAGATGATCCCTTTGGGGAAATTCACGGAAGAGGGGACGGAAAGAATGTTAGAGCCACAAGTTGGGTCATTATGCACAGAGACCTGGCCTGTCCCGCATAACTCTTGACTACCCCCACAATGCATGATCCACATTACCCATTGATGAGGGTCCCTTTGGAAGGGGGAGGACAGGGAGGAGGATAATGGAGTCACCAATATGAATGTAAAATAATATAAATAAAAAAAGAAAACTAAAAATAAATAAAAATAAAAATAGGAGCCGGGCATGGTGGCTCATGCCTTTAATCCCAGCATTTAGGAGGCAGAGGTAGGAAGAATGCGGTGAGTTTGAGTCCACCCTGAGATTACAGAGTGAATTCCAGATCAGCCTGGACTAGGGGGAGACCCTGCCTCAAAAAAACAAAAAATAAAAATAAATAAATAAATAAAAAATAAATAAAAAATTAAAAAGATAATCCCTTCAGGACTGGAGAGATGGCTTCTCTCTCTCTCTCTCTCTCTCTCTCTCTCTCTCATAAAAAAGGCCAGTCTGTTGGGATTGCCTCAAAAAAAAGATAATCCCCTCAAAAACACCCCCAATGACATGCTTTCTTCATCAAGACCCCACCTCCTAATAGTCCATCAGTGGATTAACCCATGGATGAAGCCAGTGTCCTCATGATCCAATTGTCTCTTGATGACTGCATCCACCAGATAAGGACCAAGCAAGCCTTCAACACATGAGCCTCTTGGGAGGACCTTACATAGCCAAACCATAATAGCATGTCTCAAATTTGTAGGATCCTACCAGCCAGGTGGCAAATGTATACTTGCTTTTACCAGGGATTTTTCTAACACTTGATTCTAAGGTCTGAACCTCAGAGCCACTGATGGTCCATCAGTTTGACTAAAGAATTAGACTCAGGGGCTGTAGAGATGGTTCAGTAATTAAGACACTTGCCAGCAAAGCCCAATGACCCAGGTTCAGTTCTCCAGCACCCACATAGAACCATATGCACAAAGTGGCACATGCATCTGGAGTTCATTTGCAATGGCTAGAGGCCTTGGCATGCCATTCTCTCTCTCTCTCTCTCTCTCTCTCTCTCTCTCTCTCTCTCTCTCTCTCTTTCTCTTACAAATAAGTAATTTTTTTTTTTTTGGTTTTTTGGTTTTTTGAGGTAGGGTCTCACTGTAGCTCAGGCTGACCTAGAATTCCCTATGTAGTCTCAGGGTGGTCTTGAACTCAGGGCAGTCCTCCTACCTCTGCCTCCCAAGTGCTGGGATTAAAGGCATGCGCCACCACACGTGGCATATAAATAAATAAAATATTTTTAAAGTATAAAAACTTATAGTTAAAAAAAAAAGAATCAGCCAGATGTGGTGGCACACACCTTTAATCCCAGCACTTGGGAGGCCAGAGGTAGGAGTATCTCTGCGTGTTCAAGGCCAGCCTGAGAATTCTAGGTCAACCTGGACTAGAGCAAGACCCTACCTCAACCTTCCCCCAAAAAGAATTCAAATTGGGGGCTGGAGAGATGGCTAAGTGGTTAAAGCACTTGCTTGCAAAGTCTAACGGCCTGGGTTCACTTCCCCAGTGCCCACATAAAGCCAAATGCACAAAGCAGCACATGCATCTGGAGTTCATTTGCAGTGGCTAGAGGCCCTGGAACACCCATTCATATTCTCTGTGTGTGTGTGTTATCTCTACTTACAAATAAATAAATAAAATATTTAAAAACATAATTAGAATTGCACTGGAGACATAGCTCACCCGGTCAATAAAGTGTTTGCCTCACAAATATGAAAGTTGAGTGTGGCAGTACATGCTTGTAATCTCAGAGCTGGGAAAGCAGAGACAGGCGGATCTCGGGCTCTCATTGGCTAGCCAGTCTAGTCTCATTGGTGAGTCACCAGACAATGAGAAACCCTGTCTCAACAAAAGGTAGAAATATTCCTGAGGAATGACACCTGAGGTTGGTCTCTGGTCCCTGTGTGTGTGCACACTTGCACATGAACTCATACATATACATGCATCCACACACACAGAGAGACACATAAAATTGATAATGAAACACAACAAAATTTAAATTACATAGACTGCTACACAGCAACTAAAAATTATCTTTGAAAATGTTCATTGCCCAATGAAGTGTGTATAATATAATTTTAAGTGAAAATCAGAATAGATTATGAACCTATATGGGCTGCATTCATACTTTTTCATAAAATAAAAAAAAATACACAAAGGAAAGTACCAGAAATAATGCCAACCTTAATATTAATGGTGGTTATTGCTGAATTATGGATGACAAGAAATTTTTATCCTGTGTTTTCTATTTATTTACTTGTATCAGTGTGTGTGTGTGTGTGTGTGTGTGTGGGACACACATGCCACAGCACATATGTGGAGGTCAGAGGACGTCTTTGAGGTATCTGAGCTCCACTTTTTTTGAGACAGGGTCTCTTGCTGCTGCAAAGGAACTTCCAGACCACAAAAGAACGAATGTGAGCCTAGCCGGCCTTTGAGCTTAGAATTCTCCTAGCGCCACCTCCCATTCTCATTGGTGCATGAGGATCACAGCTGCATGCATCACTTTGCATCCAGCTTTACATAAGTTTAGAAGAATTGATCTACAAGCTGGCAGGCTTTGCAAGCAGCACCTTTCAGTGCTGAGCCATCTCTCCAGCCCTTAGACTTAGACTTAGACTAGACTAGAAACATACCTGTGGCTTCCCTGGTTCTCCATGTTGAAGATAGCAGATCATGAGACTTCTCAGCTTTCATCATTGGATGAGCCAATTCCTTTTCATATGTGTTATATGTGATTCTCAGGAGACTCTGGCTTTTTATTTTTTTTTTATTTTATTTTTTAGATAGAGCGTAAGCAAGAGAGAATTGGTGTGCCAGGACCTCAGCCACTTCAATCGAACTCCAGATGCTTCCACCACCTAGTGGGCATGTGTGACCTTGTGCTTGCCTCACCTTTGTGCATCTGGCTTATGTGGGATCTGGAGAGAGATGGAACATGGGTCCTTAGGCTTCGCAGGGAAGTGCCTTAACTGTTAAGCCATCTCTCCAGCCCCCACCTTGACTTTTTACATGTAGTGAAAAGATACAGTGCCTACAAATAATGATGGGTCGATTATTTTAAGTCCCTCACAGCACAAACTAACCTGGCCCAGATGCCTACAGGGGCCCCGTTACTAGCACTTTCTCAGACCAGTCTCTGTCTAGCATTTGACACATACAGCCTTATCAGGTTTTTACAATGGTCTCCAATTTAGAGAGCTGACATCCAGAGATAATTCTATCACTTTCCCAAAGGCACACAGTTAATAGGTCCCCCCACCAGAATGTACTGTAGAAACTCTGCCATTGGTTTGCAGTGATACTTAGGAGTTTGTCACAGGGGTTGCCTTCTCCCTGGCTTCACGTGGTCTTCCCTCAGTACATGTCTGTGTCCTAGTCACCTCTTCTTATTGGGATTCCAGGTGCATCGGTATATAGCGCACACAAATAGCCTCCACTTAATTACCCTTTTAGAGACTTGATCTCCAAATAGTCACACAATGAGGTACTGGAATTTAAAACATCAACCTGTGAACTTTGTGAGGACACAAATCAGCCCTTGACACCATCTTTGTAAAACTGTCCTTGTCATATGAATCCATCGGTGGCATTTTCTACCAGGTTCTAAGGCATTCTGGGACACACTTCCAGGTCTCTCGTCATAAAGGTACTACTCTCTGTGGCACTCTGCCCTTGCACTACTCACTTTAGGATTGCCAAGAGTACCTACTTCCTACTGCCTATTGCCAAGAAAGCAAAACCCCTTCCATTCTGGAAGTTCCCAGGAAATCTGGCCACCACACCCCATGCTGGCACCAAGTAAAGAGTTTCATCATCATCTGTTGAGTCTGGCTCTCATCCATGAGGACGCAGAACTCTAAACCACATAATGCTCCTCCCGCACAGAGAGATTCCAAACACTCCTGGCATACAGCTATGCTGATTGAGTTAATTAACATGAAACATGAAATTTGCTATGATTCAGTAGGAGCTAGAAGAATGGCAAGGTGTCTGCCTCAGGGCTGCAAAGCTCAAGTTCTAGGCATGCCCACCACCCTGTTTACCACTGCTACCCACACATGGAATGTGTCCACTCGGGTTTCGTCATGACCAAAGCTCACCTTTCACAGGCCCCACCGCCATTGTGGAGGAAGAACACCTTAGAAGATCCCTAAGCCTTCCCTGGTGTATGTCAGCTGGCCTGTCCCTCTGTTGACTCATGGACTGAAAAGAAGGAAGACCACGATTTCTTTTTCTAGCCTATGCCATGTTTTCCCCTTTCTCCCATTAACCAGTCTGAAGATCCTTTCTCTATACACCAGCTTCTTAAACTGTGAGCCATGACTCCACCTGGGGTTGTATAACCAAAAGTGCACATTTCAAAAAAAAGTGCAATAGTAAAAGATTTTGGAACAGAAAATAACCAAAAATGAATTCAAATCAAACATGTGATGAATCAAGGGGCTTCTGACAAGGCTCACCCTGGTTGCATTGCACTGCTGTGGCAGAGAGCACCACCGCCTTGGTTCTGAACACACAGCATGTTCTGGACACACACATGCCATCATGACCCACAATGCCAACAGATGCCAACTGAAACAGTTCCAGTTCCAACCATTGGGTATTATGAATTACAGTGTTTTCACTGTATATTCAATGTTTTCTGCTTTTATAGAAACATAATGATGACTTTTTAATTTTTCTAGTTGCCCATTCTCTGCATGTATTGTGTCAGAACAGGGTGGTGTGCACACATGCATGTATGTGTGTGTGCATGCTGGAGACGGAACCCAGGGCCTTGCATTTGCTAAACAATCACTCTGCCACTGAGCTACATCCCCAACCCCTAGAGTGTTCGAATTTAAATATTGCATTTGAGGGCTGGAGAGATGGCTTGGTGGTTAAGATCCTTGCCTGAATAGCCCAAGGACCCTTATTCAACTCACCAGATTCCATGTAATCCACGCATGCAAGGTCTCACATGTGCACAAAGTGGCACACATGTCTGGAGTTTGATTGCAGTTACTGGAGGCCCTGGCGAGCCAATTCTCTCTCTTTCTCTCCCTTGCTCATAAAAACTTACAAATAATAATAATTAAAAAGAAAGAAATTGCATTTGAGTTGCTAACTTGGGTTTTATAAAGAATTGTTAATGAATTTTACCACACCCAACCTTTACCTTAGAAATTTGAAGAACTGCTTTTTTCACTAGCCATGGAATAAGCCCACTGCGGCAGTGCTACACATCTGATTTCAGTCAGTCTGAGCTGCCACAGTCTCCAAGGCTGCAAGAAAAATGCAACAAATAAACCACATAGGACTTTTGGCTCTGTTCAACCACATTGTGGAAAAATATCTATACCAAACCACTTGCATGTGGCCTGCAAATATATCTCAATGGGAGAGTGCTTGCCCAGAATGCTTGAGGCCCTAGGTTTAATCTCCAGTGTAAAGGGTAGAAGAAAGGACAGAAAGAAGAGAGGAAAAGAAAAACGGAGGGAGGGAGAAAGGAATTTTGCTTGTGACATAATTGTTATAAAGATTTATTGGACAATATAAATGCTTTATTAGGTACCTCCAACTTGTAACAGTAAAACTAAAGTATAAAATGAAAGAGAAGCTGGAGCTATGGCTCAGCCATTAAGGGTGCTTGCTTGCAAAGCCTGACGGCCCAGGGTTCGATTCCCCAGTACCTATGTAAAGTCAGATGAATCTGGAGTTCATCAAAAATCCCTGATATGCCCATTCTCTCTCCCCCCAGGTTCACTCTCTCTCTCTCTCTCTCCTTGCAAATAAATAAATAAAATATATAATATAATAAAATAGAAGAGCATTTGTGCCCCTAGGTGAACTGTGATCTTCATTATAAAACTCTGAAACCATATGATATTATTCAACATGAAAAGGAATAGAGTACTATTACACACTATAGCATGGATGAATCTGAAAAACATGGCACCATGTAAAAGAAGCCAATCCCCAAAATCATATATTGTGTCACCATTTTTGTTTGTTTTGTTGTCAGGCCTGTGCCACCAGGCCCAGCTTATATGATCAATTTATCCACAATGTCCAGGATAGACAAATCTACAGACACAAGGCAGGTTAGAGGTTGTCTGGGGTTGGAGAGAGGCCAGAAATGGGAAGTGGTTGCAAATAAGTGAGAAAGTTCTTTTTGGTGTGGGAAGGGTGTGCGTGCAGCCTTCAATGCTGATGACACAGAGGGATGTATGAAGCATCACCCAGTGCCCACACTGAAAAAAAAGCTTGTGCTGTGGGCAATGCTCTTTCCGTTATCTTCATAGTTCTTCTAGATATAGGATTGTCTCCCTCAGAACAGAGGCGATGAGGGGGGAGGGGAGGTTTCAGTTTTTGAGTTAGGTTGGATATGTTATGAGAATATTTCTGCCCACTTGTCTTTCTCATAGATATTGCAGAAAAATGGTGTGTACAGATGCATTCATAGCCTTGGGCTTAACATCTTCATAAACATTTAATCAAATCATTCTCTGACAACTATATCAAAGATCAAGTAAATGAAAGCTGGAAATGGAATATAAATAATTCTGACCATTTTACAGGTAAGAAAAACCAATGAATGGCTTAACTGAAAGCCTACTTGTGCTGCTGTGATCTGTTTTGCTCAGAGACCTACTGCCATCAAAAGTTGGAGATTATGGGCTAAAGAGATGGCTCAGCAATTAAAGCACTTGCCTGAAAAGGCTAATGACCCAAGTTAGATTCCCCACGTCAAACTAGGTGCACAGTGACACATGCACCTGGAATTCATTTGCAGCTACTGGAAACACTGACATCCCCATTCTCTCTCTCTCTTTCTCTCTTTCTCTCTCTCTCTCTATCTATCTCGTGTGTGTGTGTGTGTGTGTGTGTGTGTGTGTGTGTGTGTGTGTATTGGGTCACTTCCATCTCTCTGTGTTTGCAAATAAATAAATAAGATATTTTTTAAGTTGGAGATGGGGCTTCCTCCCCACATGTGGCAGAAACGTGGCCCCTTTTACTCAATGTTAAATACTAAAATTTTCTTAGGAAAGAGGTCTGGGTCATGAATGAGTGAATGATTCTCTGGGTCCTAGGAAGTGTATCATGTGCTAGTTGTTTTAAATATTTTATTTTTATTTATTTATGAGAGACAGAGAGGGCCTTCACTACTCACTGCAAACTCCAGACACATGTGCCACCATGTGCATCTGGCTTATGGGGGTCCTGGTGAATTGAACCTTGGTCCTTTGGGTTTGCAGGCAAGCACCTTAACTGCTAAGCCATCTCTTCAGCCCATCATGCACTAGTTTTTGTGACAGTTCTGGCAATTACCTTTTCTACTTATGATAACTTAGTCCTCATATAGGCTACTTCAACACCTTTCTTCCTCCACCTAGTGTAAACTTTACTAATTTTTTCCCCTGACTTTTCCTTCTGCCCAGCTTCTCTACCTCATAGGGAAGTTATGCAGATGAATAAGGATACACCCTTGTCACACTGTGAGCTGTTGTGGCCAGTCTGGGCTGTGGGAATGCCAGTCTTGCAAAAGGAAGCTTTTGCTTGGTCTCAGCTTCTTGGATGCCCACACTGCATTCCTGTGTTGCTCACTGTCACCTGCTAACTCTCTTCAGGCCTCACCAAATCTCTTACAAAATGGGACATCCTGTCTTGAGTCATGCCTGGGGCATTTTAGCCTTGCATGCACTGACCTGCCTCCCCTTCCCGCCCAACAGATCCCCTCACATCTGGTGTCACTTCTACTTGGGGGTCAAGAGAGCAGACAAGATGTCTGTGTAGGAAGTAAGTGTGACATGAAGATGCACCTGTACTGACAGGATTGTTTCCTGGTCTCTCCAAGAGTCTGCGTCATCATTCAAACTCATCGTATTCACCTTTGAATCCCTCTCTGAGTCTTTTTTGTGCTACTGTGGCAGAATGCCTGAGTCTAGGTCATTTATAATGAACAGAAATGCAGTGGCTCACAATTCTGGAGATTGGGAAGTCCAATATTAAGGTACCTGCTTCTGACAAGTAGCCTTCTTGCTGTGTCATCCTGTAGCAAGAAGGCAAAAAGGCTAGAGAGCAAGAGAGTGTCAAACTTGACCTGTTTATAATACCACCTTTCCTACCTGTAAGGGTGGGGCCCTTATTAATGAATCACATTCAGTTTCCTACCATGCAATAATATTAAAATAGCAACTAATGCCGGGCCTGGTGGTTCACGCCTTTAATCCCAGCACTCTGGAGGCAGAGGTAGGAGGATCGCCGAGAGTTCGAGGCCACCCCGAGACTACATAGTTAATTCCAGGTCAGCCTGGACCAGAGTAAGACCCTACCTTGCAAAACCAAAAAAAAAAAAAAAAAAAATGCAACTAAATTTAACAAGAAATATATATATATATATATATATATATATATATATATATATATATAATTTTATTTATTCATTTGAGAGAGAGAGGCAGATAGAATGGGTGCACCAGGACCTCCAGCCACTGCAAATGAACTCAAGATTCCATGTGCCACATTGTGCATCTGGTTTACATGGGTACTGGGGAATTGAACCTGAGTACTTAGCCTTCACAGGCAAACGCCTTAACTGCTAAACCATCTCTCCAGCACTTAAGAATTTTGAAGAGACAAACATTCAAACCATACCAGTCTCCTAGAGACACCCCTAAGGGTGCTTCTATTCCAATTTTTATGCTGTTCCCACATCCTGGAATGTCTTCTGTGCCCTCTATCTTCTGATAGAAAGCTTGTATGTATATATCAAGACCTAACTAAAATGTCTATTCCTCCTGTGCAAGTCAGGTAAATCCTACGGTTGCTAATCAGAATATATTTTATTATTATTTATATTATTGTGTGTGTGAGTGTGTGTGTGTGTGTGTGTGTGTGTGCATGTTTGTATGTGGGGACATGCTCATGCTGTGGTGCATGTGTGGAGGTCAGAGGATAACGTTTGGATCAGTCCCTTGCCTTTTCTCCTCATCAGAGGCAGGATTTCTCACTCTGAGTTCTCCCTCTGCTGTGTTGTTTGTTGCACTCCCCATGAGCTTCTGGCAAATTCTTCTGCTTCTGCCTCCCATCTTGTGTCAGCATCAACATCTGTGTGCGGAATTACAGAAGCTCACCAAGGCTTCTGGCATTTTATGTGGGGCCTGGGGATGAGGCTCAGGCACTCCAGCTTGAGGGTTGAGTGCTTTATCTGCTGAGCCATCTCCCAGCCCCCAGAGTAATAGTTTTAATGCATAAAAGAAAATGCACAAATTACAAAAGAAATCAATCAAACCACAACAGAGTATCAAAATAGCACTGTTAAACAGATACAAACTCACTTAAATAAGATCCATTGGTGAGACTAAAAGCCCCCACCATCTCATAGTGGTCAGTGCAGGGGATAATACTTGGGAGTAGGACAGCCAAGGAAGACCAACTTCTCTAGGTTTGTTCTGTACTTTCCTATTTAACTCTGAAAATCCTGTGCTCTGGTAACTCCCACAGCCCCTGGAAACTGGATGGGTTGGTCCCTCTACCTGTAGTGAGTCCTGAAAGCACCTGGGATTCCAGTAGTGAATGTCAGGGCCAAGCAAGCCTCCTGCTGTTTGTTGCCAGCATTTTTCCTGGAGGAAAAGCTGTACTTCACCAGAGCTGGAGAAAAATAAAGAAGTGGGTTTGTCCCATCCAGGTTCTCATATTTCCCAAATTAGCCTCCTTTATGGCTAGGGACCCAGTGTGACAAAATTAGACCTACTGTCTTCAAATGTGTACACTTTGTCTTAGAGCTGAAGTAACTTACCAAACTGTTGTTACTGGCTATATGAACAACTCAGCAAAACTTCTCCATCAAGCACCTACTTACAGGGCTGGTAAAGAATTTTTAAAAGTCTATATAGTCAGGGGGGAGCACTGAGGAAATGTCTCAGTGGTTGAAAGTTCTTGCTTGTAAAGCCTGATGGCCCATGTTCAATTCCCCAGTAAAGCCAGATGCACAAAGTGCCACATGTATATGGAGTTCGTGTTTGCAACAAGAGGACCTGACATATCCTCTCTCTCTGTCTCTCTCTTTCTCTCTCTTTCTCTCACTCTCTAGCAATAAATAAATGGGTTATTTAGGGCTGGAGAGATGGCTTAGCGGTTAAGGCGCCTGCCTGCTAAGCCTAAGAACCCGGTTCCAATCTCCAGGTCCCACGTTTAACCAGATGCAAAGTGACACAAGGGTGCAATGCCGCACTTGCCCACAAGGGGGCGCACACATCTGGATTTCGTTCACAGCAGCTGAGAGACTGCTGGTGTGCCCATCTCTATCTGTCTCCCTCTACTTCTCTCTCTGTCTCTCTCTAAAATAAAAAATAAAAAATTTTTTTAAAAACTTAAAAACAATAAATGGGTTATTTAGTCTGTATAAGAGAGGCTGCATGAGTGGATGAATCAACCTTGAACAAGCAATGGTGGAAAACTGTTGGCAGTTTTTACTGCAGCTGAAAAGACATCTCTCCTATGGCCCAGCATTCCATTTCTGAGTGTTTGCCCAACAGCAGCAGGAACTTATGTTTACCAAGAGACATACACAAGAATTCTCATAGCAATTAGCTTCTTGATAACCCCAAACATGAAAACAAGCCTACTGTCCACCAAGAGGTGAACAGACAAGTAAATTGTGATCTGTTTATACAACCAAATTGTCATGAGAGTCTGAAAATCAAATCTCTCTAGGCAATAATACTGGTGAATGTCACAAAAAGCAATGCTGAAAAGAGAAGCCAGTCACAAAGGAGCTCCTAGCATGTGATTTCACTTGTATGAAATATAAAAAGCAGGGAAGGTGGGTCTGATACAAGGAACTGAGACAGTAGGCGCCATCAGAGACATGAGGGTTGGGAATAATCTACTAGCTACATAAAGATCTTGAGTTTGTGGAAAGTTACTGTAGCAGACAGCTTCAGGTTCGCTGAGATGAACTTCCAGACCAGGCACAGTTATGAAGGAAGGGACATTTATTGATTGAAGCTTACAGATCCAGGGGAAGTTCCATAATGGCAGGAGAAGCGGCCTGCTCTTCACAGGACCAGGCAAGAGAGAGAAAAGCCAACCAGGCACACAGCACACAGAGCAAAACTACAGCCAAAAACCACAGCACACTTCAGGAACTCCTATTAGGCACACTTTACATATCTTTACAATGGAATCGCAAACCCACCACCACACCTTAAGATACACCCCCAGTGACATTGCCTCTAGTAAGGTGATTGCAGATGCAAACCATTAACTAATAAAACACTGAATATATTGGGGGCCATATATTCAAACTACCACAGTTACTCAATATGATACTTAATGTGGATTTCTTCTTCTTCTCTGTATTTATTATTCTTCTTTTCTGTATTTATTCTTCAATACAAGCATTTAAAATTCTGGGTCTTTCTTTGCCATCAGTTGCCAGACCCAGTCTCCATAGCACCACTACTAGGAAATGATGCCCAGCATTCGCCTGTCTGACTCTGCAGCGCTACCAAATGAGAGCCCAGCTTATGGAGCTTTGATTGTGACCGAAGGCTATCATAGATCCCACTTCTGGCTCTAATCTCTCCGTTCCTTCCCAGCTGCACACAACCTTAAACACCTCATTAGCATTTCTTGCAAGTCAATAATTAGCACGTTAACACATGCTTGTATATTCAAAGCAGGTTTTTAGACTTGCAAGCTTACAATCTTTTTTTAAAATTTCAGGGAAGGATTTGTATGGAATTCTTCAATCTTAAATGTGCAAGCAGCATTTGATTGCTGTAGTGCCAATGATGGGAGATCCATTGGGCATGCACAGATGTCATTGTCAACTGATGCCTCACCTAAAGATACTGAGAAAATAGACCATTGTCTAAGACAGAAGGCGGCCCCAAGAGTGTGCAAAGGTCAAAGCTCTGTTCTAATTGAGGATAACCAAGTCACTGGAGGCAGAGCTCGTGCCATCTTAGCAGTGGAGGCCACTCTGGGTGTCTGCTCAGTCCCTATTCACCAGCTCTTAGGACTCTCATACCCAGGGAGCCCATTTCCTTTTGAACATTTTCCCGCTTGTTTAAGGGGAGAAGACCCCCCCCCAAGAAAAGTGACTTTCAAATTATTAGGTCAGCAGGCACGGTGGTGCGTGTCTACAAGCTTTGTACTCGGGAAGTTTGAGGCAGGATTGTGAGTTCAAATCCAGCCTGGGCTATACACAAACCCTATCTTTAAAAAGATGGACAGAGTTTCTGAGAATGACACACAAGGTTATCCTCTGGAGTGATGGCTCAGCAGTTAAAGGCTCTTGCTTGCAAAGCCTGATGGACCAAGTTCAATTTCCCAGTACCTACATAAAGCTAAATGCACAAAGTGGGACGTGTCTGTCGTTTACAGTGGCAGGAGACCCTGGTGTGCTTATACTCACTTTCTCTCTGCTTCTCTCTCTCTTTCTCTCTCAAATAAATAACTAAAAGTATTTTTTAAATTTCTCACAAGTACTAATCAAAATTATGACAGTATAAAAGCAGAATTTAGACACATTTTATGATCAACAAATCCACTTTAAAAGTCTATATCCATCTTGAGGACTGGACAATAGGGAGGGTAGGGCAGGAGGGGAGGGTAAGGGTGGGGGGGACACACAAATCAGGACCCAAATGGAAATGGTACCATAAAATCCTATATCCTGAAAGACAAACTAAAAGGTTGAACCTTCAGCAGGCCCTTAGAGAGACCACCTGAACCACAGGGCCCTGGAGAGGACATCATGAAGACTAACCTTAATCTTCTCCTGTTTCTCTCTCTCTCTCCCCCTTCTTCTCTCTCTGCTCTCTTTCTCTTTTATATTAACTATCTTTTTCTTCCTTCTTCTTTCTTGGTGCTGAACTGTAACTCCCACTACCAGCGTGCTACTAACTTCCACAATGAACTGTTGATCAGAGAGACCTACAAGGTTTCCCAAAAGAAGACAGATTTCTGTCAGAGTACTTGATGACCCACCAAATGTTAATGGTAAGACCCTACTGCTGAAGACACCATATGCTGTTGGGACAGAACATGGAGTGACATGGTTGGAAACTGGAAAAGAGTCAGTCCCCAGACAACTTGTCTAGTGCCAGAAGGTGCTACACGAGTGACTGGGGGAAAATGACCAACATCTGTCCAAGCAATTCATAGTCTAAGCTACTCAGCAGCAAACAACCTGACATGATGCTCAAACAAGTGCAATAGTGGCACACAGCCATGGTGGGTAACCAACTGCTCTTGATTTGGCTAACAGATCCACTCAGTGGAATGGAACTCATAGCTGGAACTGGGAAACAAGTCAAAATCATGTCCAAAAAATGAGCCTGTTCTCCAATATCAAGCTCCCACCAATTGTGGGCTATAAGAGGGCGTACACATATAAAATTCTCTCTAAAATAATGATGGCTCTCCCATCTATCCAGTGCTGACATCTCTCTCTGTTGGAGAATTTGCTTCTCTTTTTCAGATGGATGCCAAATCTGAGGGGAGGATCAGCCTATTGCACCTCACCAGGGCCCCAGCTGAAACCATACAATAACTGGGGAAATAGGCAAGAGTGCATGCAGCCTTCTCAGTGAACCTGACACCAGCACAAGGCTGAAGGAGATAGACACAGAGAACACTCAGCTCCTACTAAACCAGATATCCAAAGACACAGAGGCTCCCAAGACCCCATCACTGAAGTAGACCTAAAACGAACCCCACATGGCTCAGGGAAATTTGCAGAAGAGGGGGTGGAAAGACTGTTAGAGCCAAAAGTTGGGAAATTATGCACAAGAGACATTGCCTCTTCCACAGAACTGATGACTACTTCCACAATGCACAACCCACATTCCCCAATGAGGAAGGTTCCTTCAGAAGGAGGAGGACAGGGAGGAGGCTATTGAAGGCACCAACATGAATGTATTCACATTATAAGCATAAAAAATAAAATAAATAATAATTTTTTTTAAAAAAGAGTCTATATCCAAGAGAAAAATAGCTAACCAAAGGAACATGCCAGTGCATTATTCACAGTCACATTATTCATAAGAGCCCAAATGAGAAACCACCCAGATGTACACCGGAAGGAAATGGATAAGAAGATTGGGGAATATTGTCACAATGAAATGGGCAGTCTAAAACCACACACAATATGGGTGAGACCCATAGATATGATATGAGCAAAAGATTATGTTCTATATTATGCTGTTTGTATAAAGTACAAACCCAGGCTAAGTATTCTATGGTGTAGGAATTTAGATAGTGGCAAGTATAGAGGAGGGGACAGTGACTTGGAGAGGGTATGAGGAGGCTTGAAGGGTTCTGAAATGTTCAACTTAATCTGAGAATAAGACACATCGATGTGTTCAGCTTGTAAAAATATCAAATGTACTACACTTAGAAAGGAGTAGACCTATTGCCCTCGTCCAGTCGAGGGTCTGTGACAAAACACCCTAGTCTGAGCAGATTATAAACAACACAAATTACTTCTCATACTTCTCGAGGATGGGAATACATCTGGTACTGTTTTATACCTGACAGAGACAACTTCAGGCAGGAGAGATTCATTTTGATCACCATTTCAGAGGTGCTTGGCCTGTTCTCTTGGGCAGAACATCATGGCAGTAGAAGCCAGTGGAGGACCTTCTTCAACAGAGTGCAGACAAGAAGCAGAGAAGACAGTGACACAAAGGCCAAGGGACATACATGTCCAAGTGACCTATCTGTTCCAACTAGGCTACTCCATCCTACTGTTCACTGCCTGCCAACAACTATCGCATTATAAATCGATCAAAAGATAAGTGCATTCAATAGGGGAGAGCCCTCAGAATCGAACTATCTCTAGAAGCATTCTCACACACGCCGGGAGGTGTGCTCCGCATCCCCTTAGATATTTCTTAATATATTCAAGTTGATAATCAAAATTGACCATCCCAGGAACCTTGGGGACTGAGGTAACAGCAGACTCAATGTCTGGCGAGGGCCTGCTTCCTGATTCATAGGCGGCCGTCTTCCCGGTGTTCTCATATGATAGAGGAAGCTGAGGACTCTGTCCAGCGTCTGTTATGAGGGTTCCACTATCAATTATGAGGGATGGACTTTCATGGCCCAATCACCTCTCAAAGGTTCAACTCTTTTTCAAATTTTTTTAAACTTGTACTGACAAACTCCATATATATATACTCAAGGGACCCTGATCATAATCCCCCCATGACCTTTCTTTGTTCTCCCTATTCTATCCCCCCTTCCACTGAACCCCTTCTTCTTTCCAATTAGTTCCTCTTCTATTCTGATATCATTTTACTTTTGCTCTCATATTATTCAGGTCTTCTGTAAGCAGCATCAGCCATGGTGAGGTCATGAATACAGCAATCACTTTGTGTCTGGAAGACAGCTTTTCAAAGCACTCCTCCCCATCCTTTGGCTTTTACATTCTTTCCACCACATCTTTCACAATGCTCCTTGTAGACTCTTAATAGTATTCTCTTAGAGGTTAGGAGTTTTTCTTTTTATGTGCTAGGGATTGAAACCAGGACCTTATGCAAGCTAGAGAAGTTCTCTACCACTGACCTATGTCCCCACCCTGAGGGTTAGGATCTCAACATAGGAGTTTTAATAATAATAAGTATTATTAAGTATTTTCCAAATCGTATTTCTATCATTTCTCTACCATTAGACAAGTCGCTTCATTAGCAATGGAATCTGGCTTACCCATCATATCCTATCTCTTCTTTGGCTCAAATACAGTGAGTGATTTTCCCATATAGAAACCTCTTGGGGATACAGCAGAGGTTATGCCCTGGTGGCCACTGTATGACTATAAGTGCTTTCAAAGTGGTCTAAGATTGAATCAAATTGAAGAATTTATAATTACCCATTTATGCATTTGAGAATTCAGCCTCCCTCTAAGCCTCTGTGCCAGCACACATACCACAAATGACTTTCAGATGCTCATACGTTCAGGAGAAATAAGCCATAGTACCCTGTGTCCTGGAGCACCTACATACAGAGTGGCCTGGAGACCGTCACATCCCTGCCATCACCGTCAGTGCCAGCACTTAGGATGCCCTTGGCCTGGAACCTCTGCAGGCCAGGAGGCCATCTTCAAGGCAGGACTGGAGCCCTGCAGTCCTGCATCTGCTCACATTTTACTTGTCTTCCTGGCAGCTTCCAGAGCTCCTCCTTTTCTCTGGCATTTCCAGTCTTCCACACTCCTCTGCGTCTGAGAATAGCCTTCTGTTCAAGGTCAAGGAATCTGCAGCCTCGTGGGCTCTCAGCCTCCCACCAGCTTCTGGGCAAAGCCCTACTCAGGAAGGGCCTAGCCAGCAGAAAGCGGGCTGGAGATATAGCGTCTGGGGTGGGAAGGATGGATGGTACACGGAGTTCAGAATGGAGCAATGGACTATTGGGAATAAACTGCTGGCAAGGCTGGGTGACCTTGGGCCTATCTGGATCTGTGACCTCCCAGTATAAAGTTGCTAGACAAGGGGTACTGGGTCCTTTCAGCCCTGAACATACCAAACCCTAATTATGATCCTAAACATGTGTATATTTTTAAAAAGTGTACTGGTGTTGTCTCTGGGTAGTAAAATACTAAAATATTGCTTTTTCTGTGCATTTTGCAAATAGTCTGTACAAGGATTGCAATAGTGATGTGTTTGTGTTATGTGTGCTCACGAGCACAGAAAGTCTGCTACTCTTAAAAAAAATACAAACATTTTTAAAAGGAAAATAAAACTATTTTAAAAGTGAGAGCAGAAGAGAAAGAAAGGCCCAGCTCCAGAAGCCCAATCTAACCAGAATTTAGAAGCTATGGGGGTGATTCCTCCTGCCGCCAGGCTGAATGTCTTTGTAAGATCCTCTGGCGCCATCTGCTGATCATCCCGGAAACAAGCACTTAATTTGCATAAGAGCCCAGCAAAAAGCAATCAGTGGTGACAGTGCTGGGATCACCTTGAAGAGAAAGATTGCATTATTAGCCTGGTGTGGAGGTGCATGCCTTTAATCCCAGCACTTGAGAGGCAGAGGTAGGAAGATCACTGTGAGTTCCAGGCTCGCCTGAGACTACATAGTGAATTCCAGGTCAGCCTGGACTAGACCAAGACCCTACCTCAGGGAAAAAGAAATTGCATTATGTTTGTAGGGAAATCTTACTCATTCTCACTTCCAGAGCTCACTTTTGGTTTTGCAGTAATAACCTGAAAAAGTCCCTTGTATATAAAGCCCTGGGATGATCTCCCAGTAGCTATAAGCCATTGTGCCATCTAAGGAAGGGGATGGTTTTAGCTTCCCTACTCATTCTTTTGGACTTAAGTAGCAGGGACATTCCTCCAGGGAACCCACCATCAGCCCATGCCATATGGGTACAGGACTGGTTTCATCTCCACCTGTCTCTAGCTCCTGAGTACCCATGGGTCTATAACTTGTTGGTCTTAGCCTAACTCTGTCCTTCAAACATTCCCACAGGGAACTCCAGCCTCTAGGAAGTCTTACCATTTATCCTTCCACTGTCTCATTGGTCCAGGCCTCTCTTCCATAGCTGCAGGGCCTGGGGGCCAGACAAATGCTCACCCTCTTTTGAAGCTGACCCCTCCCGTAGAAGCTATCTGGAAGAGATCTCTTTGCCATTGGAGCTGGTCTTTTGAGACAGGAGAGAGACATTTTCTGCAAGGCTTGCTTAAGAGCCCTCTGCTGTAGATACTGAAAACATTTTCTACTTTAATCCTAAAAGTATTCTCACATCTTTCTGAATGTCAAGCTCTTCACGTGGTTTATCAGTGAAGAGTAAAGAAAAGGCCCAACCTTCCCAGGATGGAGGAGTGGCCCAGGAGCCCTGGATTGGTCCTGCTAGGAAGAGAATGGTTGCCTTATTTGGAGGGTGACAGGGAGGCAGTTCTTATATAGCCGGGTGGTCAGGAGGGTGTGCTAGAGAAGTGTCCAACTCCAGGCTCCAGAGGCGTGCTTCAGCAGAGAGCCAAGGTACGTGGGGGCTGCTGAGCTACATTAGGGCTCTGTGCAGGTAAGTGCCATGCATTGACTTCTTTACTCCCCCTTCCAAGGTGGGTGTCAGTCAGGGACACTTGTGAGAATGTTCATTCATCAGTGCTCTGTGCCTTTCCTGTGCGTTGATGCTATTGTGAAGTGTTTCCCTGGGGCTGTCTGCTTGGGATTTTATTCTGCTTTTAAGTCCTTGCCTATAAAAACTAAGTCTGTTCTCAGGAAATCTGAGCGTGTGTGTGTGTGTGTGTGTGTGTGTGTGTGTGTGTACATATATATTTGACTCACCCTTAAGGATCTATGATGTTATTATTCTTATTTATAATTTCTCTCACCAAGAGGTATGAGCTGATGATATGGGGTGTGCCACCTATTTAAGGCACTAGTGAACGTTTGCTTCATGCTTGGTACTCTTTGGAGAAAGCCAGTCTGAGTTCACTGTGACTAGAGGGAGAGTGCAGGGTGCTAGATGCTGGGTGCTGTGCCCGCTCAGAGGCCTAGACAGGAAATGCCTATAAGGCAGGGAGAGTCAGTGAGATGTCAGGATGGGCTGTTGGGATGGGGTTATCTTGCTTTTTGTTCTGGTGGTGGGGTTTGTTGGGGTTTTTGTTTTGTTTTGTTTTGTTTTTTAATATGAGAACCAGTGTCACAGTCATTAAACCTCTTAACAGAAGTTCAAGCACACCAGGGACATGGCAGAGGGAGATGGAGGTGTGTCAGGTGCTGAGCAAGGTGCCTCTCAGGCTCCTCTGGCTCAGGCACTCAAAAGTAAAGCCTCATCTAGGAGAGAGCCTGCCCTGGCACGGCGGATTGGGAGCTCTTCCTCTGTCTCTGAGTGGCACAAAAGCCCTGACTGGGCACGGGACAGGGCAGCGTGAGGATTGCATACTATCAGCAACCGCCCTTAGAATACACTGGGGCCACGTTGACATTCCCCCAAACCTGGCCTAAGCTCCTCCCTTCAGTGTCCCATTTCCCTTGAAACCCCTCAAAGGCTCTGCTCTCTTTTTGGCTTGGGGTTTTCATGCCTAGTGGCCCAAACTGTGAGCAACATCTGCTCCTGAAGTCCTGATGGGCAGTGGGTAAAGCTAGTGGTACATGGTGTATCAGAGCTAAATTCACCTGCCATTATGCAGCTTTGGGCAAATTGCTTGATGTCTCTGAATACCAGAACAAGTTTTTCACAAAGTAGAATGGCATTAAGCATTATCACAGAAGGTAGCTGAAACACAATGAATGTGTGATGAAAAGCTATTGAATGAGCAAGGGACACACTGTCCCCTGGGGTGAAATGATACCAGGACGCCAACCCTTGGATTAAAACCTGCTGGCCTGGGAGGGCGGGGAGGCTGCAGGTCCAGGAGTTGGCTGACCCAGCCTTTTCCTTGCAGAGTCTCACACAATGAAGCTGCTGAGAGCATGGGGACTGGTCATCCTCTACCTCCTGCTGGCCAGCCAGCTCTGCATCAGCAAGGCGCGGGCCATAAAGCACAGGTTCAAGTGGAACCGGAAGCCCCTGCCGGGCACCCAGCAGATCACCGAAGCCCGCGTGGCTGAGAACCACTCGGGAACCTTCATCAAGCAAGGCCGGAAGCTGGACATCGACTTTGGAGCCGGAGGGCAACAAGTACTACGAGGCCAACTACTGGCAGTTCCCCGATGGTATCCACTACGACGGCTGTGCGGACGCCAACGTGACCAAGGAGATGTTCGTGGCCAGCTGCATCAATGCCACCCAGGCGGCCAACCAGGCCGAGTTCGCCCGGGAGAAGCAGGACAACCAGCTGCACCAGCGGGTCCTGTGGCGGCTGATCCAAGAGCTGTGCGCCAGCAAGCGCTGCGAGTTCTGGTTGGGAAGGGGAGCGGGATGGCAGGTGGTGGTGGACCGGCCCGTGATGCTCTGCCTCCTGAGCTTCATCTGGCTCATCACAAAATAAGCTCCCAAGAGGTTGTCAGCCACAGAGATGAGCCGGTGGGCACCCCAGGTTTCCTCCACCCCAACCACACGTGTCCTGAAGGTACCAAGGACTTCAAACATGCCTCCCCCGTACCCTCTTGGTTGTTGTTTGTATTTGACAAGCGTGTTTCAGCGTGTCCCTCTCACCCACCCACCCATGTTCTGCCCCTGTGGGATGTGTTCACCTGTCCTCTCAGCTCTGAACAAACCTGTAAAAGAACACAGGGGCTGTGGCACCCTCCCCAGACTCCCCAACAACTCAGGAGAGGCTGTTACCCTCACTTTACAGATGAGCAAACGGCCCAGAGAGGTGGCAGAGCTCACCAGTCACACAGCTAGAAAGTGGCAGAGCCAGCATTCAACTCATGGCCTGCCTCCTTTCAGGTTTTCTTCTCTGTCCGTTCCAGAGCCTTCTCGTGATCAGGACTGGCTCTCAGGTGTGAGTCCAACCCAGTGGCTAAAGCAAAGCACAAAGGTGCCACTCTGAAACAGATGGAAAGGACTGTGCACTTTGCACACCTGTGCATACCTCCTTACATATACGAAGTTTAGTTCAGATCTTGCAAGGCAGCTAAAATATAACAAGAAAGGAAAATCCAACTTAATGAAATTTGCTATGCAATTCCCAGAGACCATATTACAGCAGAGGGGATCTATGTACCCTGTTCACAAGAAAGTTGTGTGCTAGTCCCATCCCTGCAATGCCTGTGTACTTAAAAAAAATGTAAAGGACATTTTTGCTTGTTTAATTGTTTTGAGACATGGCCTTGCTATGCAGTCAGGCTGATCGCAGGTATGAGCCACCAAGCTCTGCTATGGGTTTGACTCTAATGTTCCCCTGGCCTTATTGCATTTGTTTAATGTACACACACGTGAACATCCTTAAATGTGTCCCCTATGTTCAATGCCCCCAACTTCTCTATTTGTACTTGTAACACCACTTTGATGAGGGTTGAAACATCTGTAACTCACTTATTCCTATAAAAATGTAATTACTGGCCACAAAGGATAAAGAGAAATGGTGTGTTTAAACAGACACAATAAAGACTTCTTGTCTACCACAGCAAGAGTTAATATCTTATGAATTTAATAATGTATGTTAAAATATAATATTGAGGGCTGGGTGGATGGCTTAGTGGTTAAGACACATGCCTGCAAAGCCAAAGGACCCAGGTTCACTTCCCCAGGACCCACGTCAGCCAGATGCACAAGGGGGTGCACACGTCTGGAGTTCATTTGCAGTGGCTGGAGGCCCTGGCGTGCCTATTCCCTCTCTCTCTCTCTCTCTCTCTCTCTCTGTCAAATAAATAAATAAAAATAAAATATAAAATTTAAAAAAATTATATAATGTTGACATGAAAATAATCTAATCTCTAAGATTCTTCCATGGGCCCTCTGGGCCCTGTCACAGCCCCAAGAGCTGGTACATAACATGTGGAGATGGCTGCTGCTGGGCACCAGCATTCTCTGCTAAGAGGCATGTGTACTCCCAGACATTATCTGCAGCATTTCAGAACCCGAATGTTGATAACAGACCTCTCAGCTCAGTTCCCACTGCTATTGATTCTTGTCAAGGACACAGCTGGCAGGCTTCAGTGTGGAAAGTTGCTGAAGGACGTGTGGGCGGGGGCAGCCCCAAGAACACTGCCTGTCCCTGGATCCTTCCTCCAGAAAAGACTGCTCAGAGAAACCAGCTGCTGTGCCTCCTGCTGTTCCTGGCATAAAGAAGCACAAAACGCAAACATCTTGCATACTATTTTCAAAAATAATGAGGGAGAAAGATAGAGTGAGAAAGAGAAAGAGAGAGAGAGAATTTTCATCTATAATTACTGTCTTTTCTCGTTTCATTAATAGTCCCACCACCTGAACTTAAGTGTGCTGGGAGGTGAATTTGTACATGATGATTTGAATGCAAAACTTGCTAATGGTTTTTAAGAAAATCTGCACGAGAGCTCACTTGCTCCCACTTACGAATCATAAGGTAGACATTTAGAATCTGGCTTTTGACTTCAGCACTTCCTGTTGGGGCCCAATAAATGCAAGACATTGTGAGGCACTTCTAAGTTATTTTTCATAAAGTCACTTAACAGCATGAACGATATCTCCAACCCTTGTTTCCTTGCCCTGTCCATGTGTCCCCTGGTTAAAATGTTTGAGTTGTAAAGTGGCATGAAAATTACAACACAAATCTGAAACAAAAAGTGACTTTGGGGGCTGGAGAGATTGCTCAGTTATTAAGATGATTCCCTGCAAAGCCTAACAACCTGAGTTCAATTTCCCAGTACCCAAGTAAAGCCAGATGCACAAAGTGGTGCATGCATCTGGAGTTCATTTGCAGCAGCTAGAGGCCCTAGCAATCCCACTCATTCTCTTCTCTCTCTCTCTCTCTCTCTCTCTCTCTCTCTCTCTCTCTCTTTCTCTATCTCTCTCTCCCTTTCTCTCTCATCTCCTTTCTGTCTCTCTTTGCAAATAAGTAAATATATTAAAAAATAGACGGATGTGGTGACCCACACCTTTAACCCCAGCACTCGGGAGGCAGAGATAGGAGGATCTCGTGGGTTTGAGGCCATCTTGAGACTACATAGTGAATTCCAGGTCAGCCTGGGCTGCAGTGAGACGCTATGTTGAAGAAAAAAAAAATTGGAAGGCTGGAGAGATGGCTTAGCAGTTAAGGCATTTGCCTGCAAAGCCAATGAATGGATCCGGTTTAATTCTCCAGGACCCACATAAGCAGATGCACAAGGAGGCACATGTATCTGGAGTTCATTTGCAGTGGCAGGAGGCCCTAGAGTGCCCATCCTCTCCCTCTCTCTTTTTCTCTCTCTAAATAAAATATATTTGAAAAAAATGGAGCTGGAGAGATGGTTCAGCGGTTAAGGCATTTGCCTGCAAAGTCTAAGGACCCAGGTTCAATTCTCCAGTATCCATGTAAAGCCAGATGCACAATGTGGTGCATGCATCTGTAGTTCATTTGCAGCTGCTAGAAGCCCTGGTGTTTGTTCTCTTCTCTCTCTCTCTCTCTCTCTCTCTGTCTCTCTGCTTGCAAGTAAATAAATAAAAATATTTTTTTAAAAAAATCACAAAAAAATTAAAGTGATTCCACTTCTGAATGTAGAGTTTTCACTGCCCTGTGATCTCCTCCATCATCCAAATGCATAGACAAATGTATAAATTTGCAATAATAACGCAAATGAGTATTTTTACAAATGAGTTTTTATATCCTAAATTTTTACTTAATTTAATTTATTGCATTTTATCCACTTTCCTAGAATGTTTGCTTCCTTGCTTCCCTGGCCTCATTCCCTCCTTCTAGCCTGAGGTACAGCCTGTGCTCCTTTACTCAAAATGTAAATGCAAAGATTTTTTGCATCATTTTAATTTTATTAAAAATAAATAAATAAATACTATGTGCATGTGGTATTTATTACTCTGAAATTTGCCTTCCTAAAGTAATAGTACACTATGAAAAGTCTCTGGATCACCATGTAACTAATTAACCAACACATCTTTAAGGTAGCTGTGTAATATTTCATACAGCCAAACTGTGGCTGATTTAATCATTTTTTTTTTTGTTGATGGACTTACAGATTCTTTTTATCTTCTTGCCACTGCAAATGATAAAAATCCTTATACAGACAGTCTAGGGCTTGTATTTCTGGAGAATAGATTCACACATGCAAAGTTTCCAGAGTGAAGTGTGGAAGGCTATTTCTTCAAACTCTGACTCTAAGGACCTCTTGAATATCCTAAAACCATCAGTAGTTCCCATTCTAAACTTGGTCCTTGGCTCAAGACATGTGGAAGAGAAACCTGGAAATGAGGCAGTGAGTGTGTGGGCTCCCTAGTCAGAGGAAGGCATTTGTACAGAATTCCATGTTCCCAGAAGCAGAAGATGCCTGGGGTAAAGTTCAGCCCTGACCTTTGACAAACACCTGGGAAAGTTGTCCATCTAGGTACCTACAATGCAGTAAGAATGCCTCCTAGCTCGGAAGGCTTGAAAGAGCAGGGTCAAACACACTGCCATGCTATCCAGATGATCAAGATGCCCCAAGGTCCTCCTGTCCCACCTGAGCTAGGAGCCACCTCTGGGCCTGGTGAGGTGTGTCCTGAGTAGCAGCTGTGACTTGGTCTTGACTGCCAATACTCCCTCCCTTAAGCTTTCTAATAGCCAATGGCTTGGCTCACTGAGTGGTGGACCCCAGGTCCTATGTAGCCACATCCCACACCACACTTTTTCTTCCTGCTGTGTCTGGCTAACAAGGATGCCTTAAGGTGCTTGTTCCCACATAAGACATTCTGGGGTCTGCATTTTACTGAAACGCTGACAGAAGGACTTACGTGCCCACAGGCAGACAGCACTGTGCCACACCACACTGCCAAGTGAGTGACCAGGAAAACTCCCACTGATCTGGCCTCATGGCAAGTCTTGGTGGCCCCCTGCTGGAAGCTCAGACACAGCTCTGTTAAAGAATAGACCTCTTGAGCCAGGTGTGGTGGTGCACGCCTTTAATCCCTGCACTCCAGAGGCAGAGGTAGGAGGATCACCATGAGTTCGAGGCCACCCTGATTTCCAGGTCGGACTGGGCTAGAGTGAGACTCTACCTCAAAACAAACAAACAAACAACAACAACAAAAAAAAAAATAGACCTCTTGACAAGCCCAGCCAGGGCAGTGTATTCGTATTAGGAGGCAGAGGTAAGAGGATCACCTTGAATTCAAGGCCAGCCTGAGACTACATAGTGAATTCCAGGTCAGCCTGGGCTAGAACAAGATCCTACCTTGAAAAGCAAAGCAAAACAAAAAGTATAAGAAGGACCATATTCCACCCTCTGGACCTTAAAGCCCTGAGGTCCTTCACACAAGCCCAGTACACGGGCAGGTGGTGGAAGAGGCTCTTTCCCCAGCTTCGAGTGTGAGGCTTTAGGCCAGAATAAGCTGCATGGGCCAATTGCAAGGCCACATTGACCATCTCAAACTGTTCATCCCCCAACATTCAGTTGTCACACCTCCCCCTACAAGAAGCCTTTCCTGTACCCTGATGTGAATTTCAAGCCTCCATGGGCTTTCCCACTCCCAATTCTGGGGATTCCCAGATCTTATTTTAATGCTAAACCTTTTGTGGAAAAGTGTTGCCTTCTAAACAATGTAGATTGTTTTAACTCCAACAGGCATGGCCATGAACTGTAGAAGGAAATTGGCAGGCGGCCAGTGAGGAGCTAGAGGAAACTGGGAACAGCAGGTCTGGGCCAGGGAAACTAACACAGCTGGCCTCCCTGGATGGAGGGAGATGGGTACGGCTTGGTAAGGTGAGGGTCAAGGGAGAGACCACCCGGGTGTCCAGGGGAGAAGTCCAAGCTCAGGCTCATCACAGGTGACCAGCACTTAGAATTAGCAGTGGACTTGAGATATTATGCCCAAAGGGATCTTCAGCACCAAGGAGAGAGATTTCAGGGCCACAACAGAGAATGGGGCCCAAGTAGGGGCAGCTGGTAACCGCTGCCTCATTTGTGTTGGACTAGAATTTGCAAGCCTGTAATCGAAGTTTCGAACATCTTTTGCATGTGTGTAGTAGGTGTGATGTAGAACATGTGTGTGCAGATGTGCACATCCAGAGGTGTTCCTCACTATTGTTCATTCCCATGTTTCCTCACTCAAAGGACTGGGGCCACAGGACTGTGTGGCCACACCAACCTGTTTACATGGGTGCTGAGCTATCAAATTCAGGGTGAGTCAGACCCTCATGCTTGTACCACAAGTGCTCTTACCTGCCCTGAGACATCTCCCCAGCCCAGGTTTCTGAAATCTTTAACTGTCTGTTTTGCTTAGGGCTATTTAGCACACCATAACAAAATGGGACTAGGAGCCAGGTGTGATGGTGCACGCCTTCAATCTCAGCACTCGGGAGGCAGAGGTAGGAGGATCACCATGAGTAAAAAGAAAAGAAAGAAAAAGAAAAATGGGGCTAGGGATATAGTGTGTGGGGGAATATTTACCTAGTATTCACAAGGTCCTAGGTTCAACTCCCAGTATAAAAGAAAAAGAGAGAAAGGAATGGAAGAAAGGAAGGAAGGAGGGAGGGTGGAAGGGAGGAAATCAGGGGAAGAACATGAGCAAGAAAAAGAAAGAAAGAGAGAAAGGAAGGAAGGAGGAAAGGAAGGAGAAAGAAAAAAGGAGGGAAGCAGGGAAAGGAGGGAAAGAAAGAAAGAAGAAAAGAGGAAAAATGTAAAAGAATAAAAGTGTGCCTATGCCAAAGCCCATCCTCTCCTCTCCTCTGCCAGGAAACACATCCCTCTGCTCTCCCAGGAGAAAAAAACAGGAGGCAAAGGGTTAGTGGATTTTCCTTAGCTTTTTGTCTATTTAAAGGGTGGAGGGCCCCACCCCACCCCCAATGTTAGCAGCCTTTGGCTCATTGGCAGAAGAGCAGAATCAAAGCAGTTCCTCCTCATTGAACTTGGCACTGTTTGAAATTTTGACCCTCTCAGATAAGAAGATGATGACCTGTGCATACAAATGTTTCTAGAAATCCAGCTGTCAAACTCTCTCCCAAGGTAGGTCCTGGCCTCGCTCATTTGTCTGGAGTGGGCAGGTAACTTCCATACCTGCATTTCATGGTCATTGTCCTCTGCCTTGGCAGATGGGTTTTATTTAAGTCACAGATGGCCTCATCACAGCTACAAGATGGCCTGTTTCAGCTCATGTCCATTTTTGCTTTCATTCCACTTTTTATCTATAAATTCTGCCCACCTTTGTGGCCTTCCCACGTTGTATGAGTGACAAAGGTAGGTAGGTGACAGACACTGACTCCACTGTCAGGTGTTCGTTGTCATGGCACATGCCTACAATCAGAGATGTGCTGGTGTACCAATCTCATAAAGGGGTGATTCTTACCACTTGCTGCTTTCTCTTGTGGGGTGACCCAGTAGATTGCAAGTTACCAACATGACATTACTCCGTGTGGAGTTGGACGATATGTGCACAGTTGTCTCTGAAGAGCCTATCTGACCAGCTCCAATACATCACATCACTTCACATCATTTAATATATTAATTCATTTCTATAAACAAAAATTTTATATATCTTCCATGTTAGACACATAGCATCTCACTGGGGCACTGCTGATGGAGGGAAGGCACACAGGTAGAGACCCAGAAAGAGCTGAGCAGAGGAGTTGAAGGTCATTTTGTAGTAAGAATTCATGGAGTATTTATCCCATGAGTTGTGGTCCCCTGGGCTCTTCAGACACAGCATGAATGAGTCATTGCCACTAGCTTCCAGGTTCCCACAACCTGATGGGGAAACGCATAATGACCATGCAACACAGAAGAGTGTTCTACTAAACCTGGGCGTCATCAGGAAAGGTTTCCAGGACTGAGTAGTAGAGTTCTTGCCTTGCATGTGCAAGGCCCTAGGTTGTATGCTCAGAGCTACAGAGAAAGAGTGAGAGAGAGAGAGAGAGAAAGGGAGCTAGGAAGGGAAGGAGGAAGTGACAAGCAGAAATTGGCTATGGATTCTAGGGTGAATCTAGAAGAATGGACAGAGGTATGCAAGCGGAGAGATGGGACAAAGCAGTATCATTGCAAAAATTTGAATAAGGGGACGGTTTCAGTACATTCCAGGTGCTACAGACATGGGTGTGGAGGAAGGAGAGGAAAGTGATGTGTGGGATGAGGTTGGAGAACAAGACATCAAGATTTGTAAAAGACCCTCATGTCACTTTATTGCCTGTGTTTTTTTTTTTGGGGGGGGGTGCAGCACATCTCAAACATTTTTTTTCTTTTTTGGTTTTTCAAAGTAGGGTTTCACTCTCACCCAGGCTGACCTGAAATTCACTATGTAGTCTCAGGGTGGCCTTGAACTCACAGTGATCCTCCTACCTCTACCTCCCAAGTGCTGGGGTTAAAGCTGTGCACCACCATGCCTGGCAACATCTCAAACTGTAATGGGCATATGAATTTCCTGGGAGTGAAATTCAGCAGGTCAGCAGGTCAGGGACCATGGATACTTTGCTTAGCAAGGATATGGGTGAGAGAGGAGCATGGGAGGCTCTTGAGAAGGTAGAAGCAACCAGCTGGGCTGCAAGACCACTGGAGAGACAGAGGCTGAGCTCGAGTCTGGGACATTCTGAGATGAAAGAGTCCTGTGGGAGCCTGCTTCTGTCTGGCTCCCTTGTCATCTCCTACTTACTCTCAAGGGCATGCTGGAACCTAGGGTTCCTCCCACCCTGGACCCCAGCTCAGGACTCTGCTCAGACAGCTGTTGAAGCATAATTGGCTCTTGAGAGCTGAGTAAATTTGTGCTTAGTGTCACCCAGGGCCACTGCACAGAAGAGTTTTTGCACAGCCCATGACACCTGCTCTGGAGTGTTTATTCAATGCCACAACAGTGATGGCGTATGCATCTGGAGTTCATTTGCAGTGGCTAGAGGCCCTGGTGCACATATTCTTACTCTCTCTTTCTCTTTCTCTCCCTCTCTCTGTCTCTAATAAATAAATAAAAATAAATCTTTTTTTAAAATCAGATGGTGGGCTGGAGAAATGGCTTAGTGGTTAAGATGCTTGCCTGCAAAGCCAAAGAACCCAGGTTTGATTCCCTAAGACCCATGTAAGCCAGATGCATAAGGCGGCACATGTATCTGGAGTTTGTTTGCCAAAGCCAGAGGCCCTGGCACGCCCATTCTCTCTCCCCCTTGCTCTCTCTCTCTCCCTTTCTCTATCTTTCCCTCTCTCTCTCTCTCAAAAAATAATGTAAATTAAATAATATCTTTTAAATGGTGGAGAGCAATCAAGGAAGACACTCAGTGTCAAACTCTGGCCTCCATAGACATTTGCATTGCACCCATGCACACCCCAAAAAAAAAATCAGATGACAACAAATGTTGGTGAGGGTATGAAGAAAGAGGAACCCCAATCCACTGTTGGTGGAAGTGCCAACCTGTACAGCCACTATGGAAATAAGTATAGAGGTTCCTCAAAATCTAAAAATACATCTACCATTTGATACAGCCATACCACTCCTGAACATATACCTAAAGCCTCTACTCTTTTCTGTGCAAATAATTGCTCAGCCATGTTTGTTGCTGCTTTACTGATAATAGTCAGGAGATGGAATTGGCCCAGATGTCCATCAACTGGTAAATGAATAATGAAGGTGTGGTACCTATATACAATGGAAATTGACTCAGAAGTAGGGAAAAATTGAAATAATGAAATTTTCAGGAAAATAGATGGATTTTGGAAAAAATTGTACTGAGGTTACACAAGATCAGAAAGATAAATGCTACATGTTCTCTCTCATATGTGGATCCTAACATGGAACAGTTTGATTTGTTTATAAGTTGTAGTAAGCATCGGAAATGTTAGTAAGTAAGCTAGAATTGGGCTTCGAGAGAGGAGGAACAGGGAAGGATGACAGTAGATACTTGGCAGGCAAGTGGAGGACAGAATACAGGGGTGGAAGAGTCTTGGTGGTACTGGGGGAAGAGAGGATGGAGAGGGAAAGACACGAAACTAATGACGGCATGAATCAGTGTCATAAAAATATTCTTCCTGATTAGCTAATTCAAAGATATATAGTTTATGCCGGGCATGGTGGCGCATGCTTTTAATCCCAGCATTCGGGAAGCAAAGGTAGGAGGATCTCCATGAGTTCGAGGCCACCCTGAGATTACATAGCAAATTCCAGATCAGCCTGGGCTAGAGTGAGACCTACCTTGAAAAACTGAAAAATGAAAAAAAAAAAAAAAGATATATTGTTTGGGCAGAAGAATCCCGTAGGGGAAGGAGGAAGCTTCATTCTAAAACCATAGGCTCGGAGGGAGGGGTGAAGGGGAGGAAAATATCATGGTGTACTGTCTGTAAGTACAGAAGTTGTCAATAAAAAACAGAAAAAAATAAAATAATAACATAAAATATAACACTCATGGCACTAATGTTATTCCCACCAAGCTGCCCTGAAAGCACTACACTTAATGTTCATATTCACATATTAACACTACTCTCACTTCTGGTTAGAGAAGCTTCTCTTTTCAGATGGCGATGACCACTGGGATCACCCAAAAGGCAACATAGTGCTGAGAAGAAGGAGGAGTGCCCAGCACTGAAACATCTCTGTCGCACCCTCCAAGGCTCAGGGCCCATTGCAGAAGAGGGGGCGGATAGAATGGAAGAGCCAAAGGAAGGGTATGACTCCTTACAATGCAACTGTCCAGACAGAATTTGGCCTCGATATCCATGACCTTGCAGTGCCTAGCAATACCTTCACAAGACCCTCAAAATAGAAGAAAAAGATGATGACATCAAATTAAAAGAGAGACTAATGGAGAGGGGGAAGGGATATGATAGAGATTGGAATTCTAAAGGGAAATGGGGGAGGGGAGGGAAATATCATGTACTTTTTGTATGTAAGTATAGAAGTTGTCAATAAAAAAAATAAATAATATATATTTTAAAAGAAAAAAACCACTCATGGCACTATAAGGGGAGGATTTGTAGAGTAATATTAGAAACAAAGATATAATTTATGGAAGTAGTTTTGTTAATTCTGGTGATTTAGTCACTGGAAAGCCGTTCTCAATTAAAGCAATGCCAGCAGGACAGTAAACAATGGAGCAGAGTTTTAGAAGTGGACCCCTCATGAGTCCTGGTTGGTTTCTGTGAGGAGACAGGAAGAGGAAGACTCCAGGGGACCCCAATTTCTGGCTTGAGAGATGAACTTTTGGGGAATATTAATAAAGAGGAGAGGGCAGAAAGACTTGGTTTCAAACATAGTGAGCCTGACACCACTGTGGGATATCCATGTGGCATTTTCAGGAAGTTTCTGTATTTACAAAATTACACATTCAGGAAAGAATATGAGGCTGCCAAACATTGCATGTTTTCTCTCATATGTGGATCCTAGCTACAAATGTATAGACTTGTGTGTGAGCTGGAACCAAAAATCAGTAGCAGAGGCCAGTAAGCTAGAAAAAGGCTACAAGGGAGGGAGGAGAGGGAAGGCCTTACGGGGATGGTATTGTATACATGTAAGTAGAAGTACAGATTACAGGGAGGGGAAAGGCCTAAACGAGGCCAGGGGAAGAGATTGTGTAAAAGAAGGGTGGGGGGAGGGTCAACCAAAATTCAAGACATTCTGAATAAGACATATGAAAATCTACTTTTTTGAATAATGGCACATCCAGAAGCCATAGATTGTTACTAGAAAATTTTCAGTGCCAGGGATGGGATACCTTCCAGTGAGGCATTGGCCAGGGAGGTCCCTGTTGCCTCCAAAACATTACAGACTATTGCCAATGACCTTGGATTCCCTTGAGAAACAGATGGTAAGACACTATTGCTGAAGACTTCACATGCCTGAGAAGCAAGGCCACTGAGAAATCAAGCTGGTGCTGAGCTGAAAACCTTCTCCCTATAGACCAGGCAACTGAAAGATGGCAAAAGCTGCACTGCACGCATCCCTATGGGAGACAGAAGTCATCAGCAGTGAAAACAGTGGACACTACAAGCCTCAAGTTTGGCCAGACAGGCCAAATGACTAAAAGAGTGGAATAGTGGCATGTCTGCTCTGGGGGAAACCAACTGCTCTCTAATTGGACTGGAGGCCTGCTCTATGGGAGGGAATACGTTCCTGGAACTGAAAATCTAATCAAAAGCCTATGGCAGGGGAGCCTTAGGGGTATAAAGCCTGCTCTTGTCTGACTAAATGTATATATTATTCTCACTAAACTTCCCTGAAAGCACTACACTTACTGTTCATATTCATATATTAATGCTACTCTCACTTTTGGTTAGAGAAGCTTCTCTTTTCAGATGGTGATGACCACTGGGATGACCCAAAAAGCAACATAGTTTTAAGAAGGGACGGATGAGTGTCCAACACTGAAAACATCTCTATCACACCCTCCAAGGCTCAGGGTCCATTGCGGAAGAGGGGGCGAAAAGAATGTAAGAGCCAAAGGAAGGGTACTACTCCTTATAATGCAACTGTCCAGACAGAAATTGGCCTCAATATCCATGACCTCAAAGTGCCTAGCAATACCTTCACAATACCCTCATAACAGGAGAAAAAGATGATGACATCAAATTAAAAGAGAGACTAAGAGAAAAGGAATGGATGTGATGAGAGTAGAGTTGTGAAGGGGAAAGTGGGGAGGGGAGGGAAATATGGTTTATTGTCTGTAAGTATAGAAGTTGTCAATAATAAAAAATAAAAATAAAAAAATAAAAAAAAAAAAAAAAAAAAAACCCATAGGGCCTTGCTGGTAAATCACAGTGCCAGAACTGGGTTACCCCTCCACCACCACCACCCCACACACAGTGATCTGTCAGTCAAGGAGGCCCATGTGGCCCCAAAAACAATGCAGGCCATTGCCAAAGCATTTGGTTACCCACCAGATCTATTATTTCTGTAAACACCATAGGCTGCAGTTGAAGGACATCAAGATGGAACCTCTAAGCAGTTTTAATTTGCACTTTCCTCATGGCTAAAGTGGAACACGGAAAAATATTTGTTGGCCCTCCTATTTCTTCTTTAGAAAAATTTCTGTTGAATTCCACAGCCCATTTCTTTTGCTTTTTGTGTGTGCACACATATGCAGGTCAGAGGGAAACTTTCCGGTAGGCCTTTGCCTGCCCACTTCATTTGAGGCAGGATTGCTCACTCTGCTGTTCATTGATGTGCACATCAAGGGCTTCCTGGAAATTCTCATTTCTCCACCTCCATCTGTCAGTGTAAGCCATGTGGGGATACAGAAGTCTGCCACATCTTCCAACTTTTTTTTTTAAAGCAACCCACATTTCATTGTAACTGCCTTAACCATGTACTTGGACTACAGCTAAGGGAGGGGTGGGAAATAATGTGGGGAGAAAGCACCAGAAGGCAGACAGTGCAACAGAAGATCCTGCTGGCTTAAGCAAGGCCAGGGCCACCTGTCGGTTAATGCAGGTGCTCCTAGCTGCCTCTCTACCACAGGCAAGAGACCCATCCTCCTCTCTTCTGTTTTCAGCTTCTTTTCCTGCTCTTCCTAGCCCTACAATTCTATTCCTGGGGATCAAGAGTTCCAACACCCATCACCTCTCTACTGGGTCTCTGCAAAAGCCTTCTGAAGACCAATAGCACCGGGCCGTGTGTGAGTTGATCTGTGTTAGATAGGGTTGGGAGGAACATGGACAGTCGCAGACCTTCTGGGTGTGCCCAAAAGTAGGGGCGAAATGTCAGGATGCCAAGGACCTGGAGCTTAGTTGTCATAGAAATCAACATGGACTCCAGACTGGAATGTGTCCGCTGGCAAACAAGCTGAACAGTTTCAAGGCTGAAGACCCACAATCCACACCTTCCCCTTTGATTTCAGCTGCTACAGTCTGCTCCTTTAACTCTGGGTCCACAGAGGTCTTCCAGGCCAGTGGCTTCATATCTATGTCCAGGGGACCTGGTGCATAATAGCTCAGCACCCTCACGCTAGGATCCTCCACGGCCAAGACCTGGAACATCGTGCCCTGGGCGGTCCAGTGCCCAGCTCTTGAAGGGCTGCAGGGCACAGAGGGAGGAAGTGTTCACTACAGTCCTGGTGAAGCCAGGACTCGCAGCGCAGACCTTCAGGGTGCCTTAGGTCAAGCAAAGTATGGCGGTCAAGTTCATAGCCCAGTAGTTGTTCACTTCAGCTGGGTCATTCAGGTTCCCCAAGAGTTCCCGCATTGTTGACGAGCAGCTCGTGCAGGGCGCCGAGAAGCCACTGCATGCCCGCCTCCAAGCCCAGGAGCTCGGTGGGCACCCGCACGTCGCCCAGACAGGCTTGTGCAGCACCCAGCTCCTCCTCCACCTGCGCAAGCGCCGGTCGCTGCAGGACCTTGCTGAGGAGCAGCGCAGAGCCTGGCGACAGCAGTCAACATCAGTGGTGACATTATGTTGATGTGGTAGGAAGAAAATAATATTTTAGACCTATGGTTTGCCTCTAGAAAACCCATAACTCCATCTAATTATAAGGGAAAAGTTCATAAAGACAAAGTGATATTTGGCAAAGCATCTGCCCAGCTGGCCACCAAACTCTCAAGGCCATCCAAAACAAAGTCTGAGATGTTGTCACAGGCAGGAGTCTGCGGAGACATAGCAAGCAGATACTGTATGGGCACTGGCTCATCCACTGCAACCAAGCCCCACACTGAGGTAAGATTAGGGCTGGATGCACAGGAACTCTCTGTGCTGTGCTTTCAGTCTTCTTAAAACCATCTAAGCAAGAGAGAAAGAGAGAAATCATTAAAAAATTGACGCAATGGAAGATAAAGTATTTACAGAACATAAGAGGTAATAGAATACTATACAGAAGGGGGAAAAAATCCATCATTGGGCTGGGAGTTCAGATTTATGAAAATGTACTCATACAATGCTTCTACAATTAAATACAAATGGCCAAGGATAACATTTAAAGAAAAGTAGAGGAAAGGGTTGGAGAGATGGCTCAGTGGTTAAATGGACTTACTTGCCAAGCCTGATGGCTCAGGTTCAATTCCCCAGTACCCACATAAAGCCAGATGCAAAAACTAGTGCATACATCTGGAGTTCATTTGCGGTGGCTGGCTGTCCTAGTATGCCCATTCTTGAAAAGAAAAAAAGAAAATAAGAAAAGAGAAAAGGAAAGAGAAGGGAAGGGAAGGGAAGGGAGAGGAAAGTAGAGAAGAGGAGAGGAGAGAAGAGGAGAAGGGAGGGGAGGGAAGGAGGGAAGGGAGGGAGGGGAGGGGGAGGGGGGGAGGGGAGGGGAGGGAGAGGAGAGGAGAGGAGGAGAGGAGAGAGAGAGAGAGAAGGGAAGGGAAGGGAAGGGAAGGGAAGGGAAGGGAAGGGAAGAGAAGAGAAGAGAAGGGAAGAGAAGAGAAGAGAAGAGAAGGGAAGAGAAAATTTGGAGAAAAGAAAAGCACAATTCTTTGGCCATAGTGTAAAAGAAAATGTAACTCAAAGATGATAGAAAGCCAGACACAGTGGCATGCACCTGTGGTCCCAGCTACTGAAGAAGCTGAGGCAGGAGGATCACTTGAGCCCAGGAATTGGAGTCCATGGGCAACATACTAGAAACCCGCTTCAAAAACAAACAACAAAAAGAAACAAGCTAGGGCTGGAGGATGGTTTAGCAGTTAAGGCATTTGCCTGCAAAGGACCCCGGTTTGATTCCCCAGTACCCACGTTAGCCAGATGCACAAGGTGGCTCATGCATCTGGAGTTCGTTTGCAGTGGCTGGAGGCCCTGGTGTGCCCATTCTCTCCCTCCCTTCTCTCTCTCTCTCTCTCTCTTCCTCTGTGTCAAATAAATAAATAAATAATAAAAATAACAGAAACAGCTGGGCGTGGTGGCACACACCTTTAATCCCAGAACTCGGGAGGCAGAGGTAGGAGGATCACCATGAGTTTGAGGCCACCCTGAGACTACATAGTTAATTCCAGGTCAGCCTGGACCAGAGTGAAACCCTACCTCGAAAAACCAAATAATAATAATAATAACAGAAACAAGCCAGGTATGGTGGTGCATGCCTTTAATCCCAGCACTTGGGAGGCAGAGGTAGGAGGATCATAGTGAGTTGGAGGCCAACGTGGGACTACTGAAATGAGTTCCAGGTCAGCCAGGGCTAGAACAAGACCCTACCTTAAAAAAACAAACAAACAAACAAACAAACAAACAGTGAACGGGGTAGATGGTATCACATGGCCAGTAAGTTCAGAAGGCACTCAGTGTCACTGAAATGACAATGACTATGACAGTGAGAGCCAGGCATGGTGGATCATATCTGTAATCCCAGCACTTGGGAGGCTGAGGTAGGTCCATCACTGTGAGTTCAAGGCCACCCTGAGTAAGTTCCAGATCAGCCTGGGCTAGAGTGGAACCCTACCTAAAGAAAACAAACTACAGTGGGATGTCACTATATACCAGCAAGCATCATACAAACACTGCTGAGCAGATCAGAGCAAATAGAGCTCTCATACACAGAAATGAGGACTCAGCTACCAGAAGACATATGAAACTTTCCACAGCCATTCGATTCACAATAGCTAAAAACTAGGAGCATCCCAAAGTCCCAGAGAAAGAGGAATTGTTAGCTGGTGGTAGAGCTGTACAATGGAATACTATGCCACAATCATAAGAACTGACTGCTACCATTCCAAGAATAAAAGAATCTAACAGACTTATTGTTAAGCAAAAAAAAAAAAAAAAAGTCAAGCAAAAAAATAATATATTAGGATATATTGGGGCTGGAGAGATGGCTAGGCAGTTAAAGCACTTGCCTGTGAAGCCTAAGGACCCAGGTTCTATTCACCAGTATCCACATAAACCAGATGCACAATGTGGAGTTCATTTGCAGTGGCTGGAGGCCTGGCACAGCCATTCTCTCTCTCTTCTTTCTCTCTCTCTCTCATAAGTAAATAAATAAAATGTTTAAAGAAAAAGAATATATTGTATAAATCCATTTCTTTTTTAAAAGAAACTTTATTGACAATTTTCATACATGCAAACAATATAACATGATCATAATCCCCTCCTACCACCCTCCCGAATCCCTTCTCCACTGAATCCCTTCTTTCCAATTACTCTCTCTCTCTGGGTTTTTTTTTGTTTGTTTGTTTTGTTTATTTGTTTGTTTGTTTGTTTTTTGAGGTAGGGTCTCACTCTGGCCTAGGCTGACCTGGAATTAACTATGTAGTCTCAGGGTGGCCTTGAGCTCACGGCGATCCTCCTACCTCTGCCTCCCAAGTCACAATTTTTCCTCCTATTATGCAAGTCTTGTGTAGGTAGCATCAGCCACTAAGAGGTCATGAGTACCCATGGCCCCTTTGTGTGTGGAAGATATTATTGCAAAGCACTCTTCTCCTTCTTTTGGTCCTTACAGTCTTTTCACCATCTCTTCTGCAATGTTCCCTGAGCTTTGGAAGGTGTGATAGAGATGTTTCATTTGGTTCTGAACACTGACGTTGAGTCTCCCCAGTGGTCACCACCATCTGAAAAGAGAAGCTTTTCTAACCAAAAGTGAGAGTAGCATTAATATGTGGACATAAACTTAAGTATTGAAAGGACAGTTTAGTAGGCATAATGTATCTATTTAGCAAGACAACAGTAGTAGCTTCTCCCCTAGATCTTATGACACCCCCCCCGAGCTATAGGATTAAAAAATTTTTAATTTATTTATTTGACAGAGGGAAAGAGGCAGAGAGAGAGAGAGAAAGAGAGAGACAATGGGCACACCAGGGCTTCCAGCCACTGCAAATAAACTCCAGATGCATGTGCCACCTTGTGCATCTGTATTACGTGGGTCCTGGAGAATCGAACTGAAGCCCTTTGGCTTTGCAGGCAAATGCCTTAACTGCTAAGCCATCTCTCTAGTCCCCAGCCATAGGATTTTGAGCAGATGTCCAATACTAGGCATAAATGTTTCCATTGGAGCAGGAGGGCCTTAAGTTCCCATCAGACAGCAGTTGGTTTCCCCCATAACAGACATGCTATCATTATGCCAGTTGGTACATTTGACCTGGCTGGCCAGTTGTAAAACTTACAGGGTTCACTGCTAATTAAGATTGTGGAGGGGGACTGGAGAGATGGCTTAGTGGTTAAGGCATTTGCCTGCAAAGCCAAAGGATCCCAGTTCAACTCTCCAGGACCCATAGAAGCCAGATGCACAAGGGGATCCATGCATCTGGAGTTCATTTACAGTGGCTAGAGGCCCTGGCATGCCCAATCTCTCTCTGTCTCTCTCACTCTCTCTCTCTCTCTTTCTCTGTCTCTTTCTCTCTCTCAAATAAATAAATAAATAAAATATTTTTTAAAAAAAAAAGGATTGTTGGGCTGGAGAAATGGCTTAGTGGTTAAGGTGTTTGCCTGCAAAGTCAAAGAACCCAGGTTCAATTCCCCAGGACCCACGTAAACCAAATGTACAAGGTGACAAGTGCCTCTGGAGTTCATTTGCAGTGGCAGAAGGCCCTGGAGGGCCCATTCTTTCTCTATCAGCCTCTCTTGTCTCTCTCTCTCTCTCTCTCTCTCTCTCTCTCTCTCTCTCATTCACTCAAATAATAAAATAAAATTTTGTTAAATTTATTTTTGATTGTTGATGACTTTTCTCCCCCAGCAGGCTGCATAGGTCTCCCCAGCATCCTGACAGCTAGTCAACATGGAGGTTTCCAGCTCAGCTTCAGTTTGATTTCTCAGTGTCCTAAAGCCCAAGCATCTTACCATCTACTTCTGGTGGGAAACCAAGATCTTTGGCAATAGCCTATAATGTTTTGGGGGCATCAGGAGCCTCCCCAACCAAAAAGGTATCCAACCCCTAGCGCTGAAATTTTCTTGTAACAATCTATGACTTCTGGGAACAGCATTATCCACCTTCACAGGGTACTTCTTATATATTATTAGCTAGTGAAGAAGTAGATTTCCATATGGCTTATTCATAATGTCTTTCATTTTTATTAACCCTCCTCTCCTCCACCTCCCGGCCATACTCAGACCATTTTACCCCCAGTAGTCTGCCCCTCTACTTACATATCTACCATATCTTCCCCTTAATCTTCCCCCTCTCCTCCCTCCTTCCCCCCCCCCATGAGCTCTTTCTACCTTCCTGACCTCTACTGGTAACTTTTATTCCAACTCATACAAATATATTGAAACTCTTATCTACATATGAGAGAAAACATGTGGTGTTTGACTTTCTGAACCTGGGTTACGTCACTTAGTATAATCCTTTCCAGACATGTCCACTTCCCTGCAAATCTGTAATTGCATTTTTCTTTACAGCATACAGCTTCATTTTTTAAAAAAATTATGTATTTGAGTTTGAGAGAGAGAGAGTGAATGTATGGGTGTGCCAGAGCCTACTGCCTCTGCAAACAAACTTTAGCTACACATGCACTTTGTGCATTTGGCTTTATGTGCATACTAAGGAATCAAACCTGAGCTGTCAGGTTTTGCAAGGAAGGACCTAAACCACTGAGCAAACTTTCCAGCCCAACTCCATTTCTTGGCAAAGATAAGCACAACTTTTTCTCTCTTTTTTTGAAACTAAGTCTCTCTCTCTCTCTCTCTCTCTCTCTGTCTCTCTCTCATTGCCCAACTTGGTCTTGAACTAACAATCCTTCTGCCTCAGCTTCCCACATAGCTAGGATAACATGTGTGCAAATATCATGCCTGACTAAGTATGGGCTCACCTAATCTGAGATGATAGAAATCAGGATTGTGGGGCTGGAGAGATGGCTTAGTGGTTAAATGCTTGCCTGTGAAACCTTAACCCTGGTTCAAGGCTCAATTCCCCAGTACCCACATAAACCAGATGCACAAGGGGGCACATGCATCTGGAGTTCATTTGCAGTGGCTGGAGGCCCTGGTGTGCCCATTCTCTCTCTTTCTCACTTCTTTCTCTCTGTCTGCCTGTTGCTAATAAATAAATAAAAATTAAAAAAAAAGAAAAAGAAATCAGGATTGTGGCTGGACATAGTGGTGCACATCTGTAATCTCAGCACTTGGGAAGTAGAGGGAAGAGGGTTAGGAACTCAAGACCAATCTCAGCTACATAATGTGTATGAGGCCAGCCTGGATTATATGAGGCCCTGGGTAATGGGTTCCTGGAGAGCACATATATGCCTGAGAGGAGGCTCAAGAGAGTCTGTGGGAGAACAAAATGCTTGGTGTTGGCATCTGTGTGGTGGTTATTCAAGTACAGATGTGTAACACCTCATCAGACTGTACCCTGAAGATGTGATGGCTGAGTTGACTATGTAAAGTCCTAACAGAGCTTATGTTTTGAAGGCTTAATCCTCAGATTAGCAAAAGAGAAGAAGGTGCAACTTTGAAAGTTAGGGCATGAGGGAATATTGGGACAATGCAGGTGCACGCCCAAAGACGCTTGTGTCAGTGTATTTCCATTCTGCATCGGGTTATGAGGCAATCAACACCAGACTCCCCCACAGTGGACTCCATCACCATAATCCTTCACAGTGAAAAACATCACCACCCTCCCTCACAGTGAACTGCATCACCACAATCCTTCACAGTGAAATCCATCACCACACCGCCTCACAGTGGACTCCATCACCACACCACCTCACAGTGGACTCCATCACCACACTCCCTCACAGAGGACTCCATCACCACACTCCCTCACAGAGGACTCCATCACAACATCCCTCACAGTGGATTGCATCACCACAACCCTCACAGTGGACTCCATCGCGACACCGCCTCACAGTGGACTCCATCACCACATCCCTCACAGTGGACTACATCACCACATCCCTCACAGTGGACTACATCACCACATCCCTCACAGTGGACTCCATCACCACCCTCCCTCACAGAGGACTCCATCATCACACCACGTCACAGTGGACTCCATCACCACATCCCTCACAGTGGATTGAATCACCACAACCCTCACAGTGGACTCCATCGCCACACCACCTCACAGTGGACTCCATCACCACATCCCTCACAGTGGACTCCATCACCACACCACCTCACAGTGGACTCCATCGCCACACCGCCTCACAGTGGACTCCATCGCCACACCGCCTCACAGTGGACTCCATCACCACACCACCTCACAGTGGACTCCATCGCCACACCGCCTCACAGTGGACTCCATCACCACATCCCTCACAGTGGACTACATCACCACATCCCTCACAGTGGACTCCATCACCACACTCCCTCACAGTGGACTCCATCGCCACACCGCCTCACAGTGGACTCCATCACCACACTCCCTCACAGTGGACTCCATCGCCACACCGCCTCACAGTGGACTCTATAACCACATCACCACAGTGGAATCCATCACCACAGCACCTAACAGTGGACTCCATCACCACACTCCCTCACAGTGGACTCCATCACCACATCCCTCACAGTGGACTGCATCACCACACTCCCTCACAGTGGACTCCATCACCACACTCCCTCACAGTGGACTCCATCACCACACCGCCTCACAGTGGATTCCATCAACACACTCCCTCACAGTGGACTCCATCAAGACACTGCCTCACAGTGGACTCCATCACCACACTCCCTCACAGTGGACTCCATCACCACATCCCTCACAGTGGACTCCATCACCACACTGCCTCACAGTGGACTCCATCACCACACTCCCTCACAGTGGACTCCATCACCACAAACCTCACAGTGGACTCCATCACCACATGCCCTCACAGTGGACTACATAACCACACCCCTCACAGTGGACTCCATCACCAAATCCCTCACAGTGGACTCCATCATCACACTCACTCACAGTGGACTCCATCAACACATCCCTCACAGTGGACTCCATCACCACATCCCTCACAGTGGACTCCATCACCACATCCCCTCACAGTGGACTCCATCACCACACCCCCTCACAGTGGACTCCATCACCACAACCCTCACAGTGGACTCCATCACCACACCCCTCACAGTGGACTCCATCATCACACTCCCTCACAGTGGACTCCATCACCACACTCCCTCACAGTGGACTCCATCACCACACTCCCTCACAGTGGACTCCATCACCACATCCCTCACAGTGGACTCCATCACCACACTTCCTCATAGTGGACTCCATCACCACACACCTCACAGTGGACTCCATCACCACACTCCCTCACAGTGGACTCCATCACCACATCCCTCACAGTGGACTGCATCACCACACTCCCTCACAGTGGACTCCATCACCACACTCCCTCACAGTGGACTCCATCACCACACCCCCTCACAGTGGATTCCATCACCACACTCCCTCACAGTGGACTCCATCAAGACACTGCCTCACAGTGGACTCCATCACCACACCCCCCTCACAGTGGACTCCATCACCACATCCCTCACAGTGGACTCCATCACCACACTGCCTCACAGTGGACTCCATCACCACACTCCCTCACAGTGGACTCCATCACCACATCCCTCACAGTGGACTCCATCACCACATGCCCTCACAGTGGACTACATAACCACACCCCTCACAGTGGACTCCATCACCACATCCCTCACAGTGGACTCCATCACCACATCCCTCACAGTGGACTCCATCATCACACTCACTCACAGTGGACTCCATCAACACATCCCTCACAGTGGACTCCATAACCACATCCCTCACAGTGGACTCCATCACCACATCCCCTCACAGTGGACTCCATCACCACACCCCCTCACAGTGGACTCCATCACCACAACCCTCACAGTGGACTCCATCACCACACCCCTCACAGTGGACTCCATCATCACACTCCCTCACAGTGGACTCCATCACCACACTCCCTCACAGTGGACTCCATCACCACACTCCCTCACAGTGGACTCCATCACCACATCCCTCACAGTGGACTCCATCACCACACTTCCTCATAGTGGACTCCATCACCACACACCTCACAGTGGACTCCATCACCACACCCCTCACAGTGGACTCCATCACCACATCCCTCACAGTGGACTCCATCACCACACTGCCTCACAGTGGACTCCATCACCACACACCTCACAGTGGACTCCATCACCACACCCCTCACAGTGGACTCCAACATCACACTCCCTCACAGTGGACTCCATCACCACACTCCCTCACAGTGGACTCCATCACCACACTCCCTCACAGTGGACTCCATCACCACATCACTCACAGTGGACTCCATCACCACACTTACTCATAGTGGACTCCATCACCACACACCTCACAGTGGACTCCATCACCACACCCCTCACAGTGGATTCCATCACCACATCCCCTCACAGTGGACTCCATCACCACATCCCCTCACAGTGGACTCCATCACCACACACCTCACAGTGGACTCCATAACCACACCCCTCACAGTGGATTCCATCACCACACACCTCACAGTGGACTCCATCACCACACTCCCTCACAGAGGACTCCATCACCACACACCTCACAGTGGACTCCATCACCACACTCCCTCACAGTGGACTCCATCACCACACACCTCACAGTGGACTCCATCACCACATCCCCTCACAGTGGACTCCATCACCACATCCCCTCACAGTGGACTCCATCACCACACACCTCACAGTGGACTCCATAACCACACCCCTCACAGTGGATTCCATCACCACACACCTCACAGTGGACTCCATCACCACACTCCCTCACAGTGGACTCCATCACCACACCACCTCACAGTGGCCTCCATCACCACACACCTCACAGTGGACTCCATAACCACACCCCTCACAGTGGATTCCATCACCACACCCCTCACAGTGGACTGCATCACCACACCCCCTCACAGTGGACTCCATCACCACACCCCTCACAGTGGACTCCATCACCACACCGCCTCACAGTGGACTCCATCACCACATCCTCACAGTGGACTCCATCACCACACTCCTTCACAGTGGACTCCATCACCACACCCCTCACAGTGGACTCCATCACCACACTCCCTCACAGTGGACTCCATCACCACATCCCTCACAGTGGACTGCATCACCACACTCCCTCACAGTGGACTCCATCACCACATCCCTCACAGTGGACTCCATCACCACACCCCTCACAGTGGACTCCATCACCACACCCCCTCACAGTGGATTCCATCACCACACACCTCAAGTGGACTGTATCACCACACCCCCTCAAGGTGGACTCTATCACCACATCCCTCACAGTGGACTCCATCACCACACTCCCTCACAGTGGACTCCATCACCACACTCCCACACAGTGGACTCCATCACCACACCACCTCACAGTGGACTCCATCACCACATCCCTCACAGTGGACTCCATCACCACACTCCCTCACAGTGGACTCCATCACCACACCACTTCACAGTGGCCTCCATCACCACATCCCTCACAGTGGACTCCATCACCACACTGCCTCACAGTGGACTGCATCACCACACTCCCTCACAGTGGACTCCATCACCACACCGCTCACAGTGGACTCTATCACCACACCACCTAACAATGGACGGCATCACCACATCCCCTCACAGTGGACTCCATCACCACCCTCCATCACAGTGGACTCCATCACCACATCCCTCACAGTGGACTCCATCACCACATCCCTCACAGTGGACTCCATCACCACACTCCCTCACAGTGGACTCCAACACCACATCCCTCACAGTGGACTCCATCAACACACTCCAACACAGTGGACTCCATCACCACACCACCTCACAGTGGCCTCCATCACCACATCCCTCACAGTGGACTCCATCACCACACTCCCTCACAGTGGACTCCATCACCACACCACCTCACAGTGGCCTCCATCACCACATCCCTCACAGTGGACTCCATCACCACACTGCCTCACAGTGGACTGCATCACCACACTCCCTCACAGTGGACTCCATCACCACACTGCTCACAGTGGACTCTATCACCACACCACCTAACAGTGGACTGCATCACCACATCCCCTCACAGTGGAGTCCATCACCACTCTCCATCACAGTGGACTCCATCACCACATCCCTCACAGTGGACTCCATCACCACAGTCCCTCACAGTGGACTCCATCACCACACTCCCTCACAGTGGACTCCATCACCACATCCCTCACAGTGGACTCCATCACCACATCCCTCACAGTGGACTCCATCACCACACCCCTCACAGTGGACTCCATCACCACATCCCCTCACAGTGGACTCCATCACCAAATCCCTCACAGTGGACTCCATCACCACACTCCTCAGTGGACTCCATCACCACATCCCTCACAGTGGACTCCATCACCACATCCCTCACAGTGGACTCCATCACCACATCCCTCACAGTGGACTCCATCACCACATCTCCTCACAGTGGACTCCATCACCACCCTCCATCACAGTGGACTCCATAACCACACTCCCTCACAGTGGACTCCATCACCACCCTCCATCACAGTGGACTCCATCACCACATCCCTCACAGTGGACTCCATCACCACACTCCCTCTCAGTGGACTCCATCACCACACTCCCTCACAGTGGACTCCATCACCACATCCCTCACAGTGGACTCCATCACGACATCCCTCACAGTGGACTCCATCACCACATCCCTCACAGTGGACTCCATCACCACATCCCTCACAGTGGACTCCATCACCACACCCCCTCACAGTGACTCCATCACCACACTCCCTCACAGTGGACTCCATCACCACACTTCCTCATAGTGGACTCCATCACCACACTCCCTCACAGTGGACTCCATCACCACACTCCCTCACAGTGGACTCCATCACCACAATGCCTCACAGTGGACTCCATCACCACATCCCTCACAGTGGACTCCATCACCACACTCCCTCACAGTGGACTCCATCACCACACCACTTCACAGTGGCCTCCATCACCACATCCCTCACAGTGGACTCCATCACCACACTCCCTCACAGTGGACTCCATCACCACACTCCCACACAGTGGACTCCATCACCACACCACCTCACAGTGGACTCCATCACCACATCCCTCACAGTGGACTCCATCACCACACTCCCTCACAGTGGACTCCATCACCACACCACTTCACAGTGGCCTCCATCACCACATCCCTCACAGTGGAATCCATCACCACACTGCCTCACAGTGGACTGCATCACCACACTCCCTCACAGTGGACTCCATCACCACACCGCTCACAGTGGACTCTATCACCACACCACCTAACAGTGGACGGCATCACCACATCCCCTCACAGTGGACTCCATCACCACCCTCCATCACAGTGGACTCCATCACCACATCCCTCACAGTGGACTCCATCACCACACTCCCTCACAGTGGACTCCAACACCACATCCCTCACAGTGGACTCCATCAACACACTCCAACACAGTGGACTCCATCACCACACCACCTCACAGTGGCCTCCATCACCACATCCCTCACAGTGGACTCCATCACCACACTCCCTCACAGTGGACTCCATCACCACACCACCTCACAGTGGCCTCCATCACCACATCCCTCACAGTGGACTCCATCACCACACTGCCTCACAGTGGACTGCATCACCACACTCCCTCACAGTGGACTCCATCACCACACCGCTCACAGTGGACTCTATCACCACACCACCTAACAGTGGACTGCATCACCACATCCCCTCACAGTGGAGTCCATCACCACTCTCCATCACAGTGGACTCCATCACCACATCCCTCACAGTGGACTCCATCACCACACTCCCTCACAGTGGACTCCATCACCACACTCCCTCACAGTGGACTCCATCACCACATCCCTCACAGTGGACTCCATCACCACATCCCTCACAGTGGACTCCATCACCACACCCCTCACAGTGGACTCCATCACCACATCCCCTCACAGTGGACTCCATCACCAAACTCCCACACAGTGGACTCCATCACCACACTCCTTAACAGTGGACTCCATCACCACATCCCTCACAGTGGACTCCATCACGACATCCCTCACAGTGGACTCCATCACCACATCCCTCACAGTGGACTCCATCACCACATCCCTCACAGTGGACTCCATCACCACCCTCCATCACAGTGGACTCCATATCCACACTCCCTCACAGTGGACTCCATCACCACCCTCCATCACAGTGGACTCCATCACCACATCCCTCACAGTGGACTCCATCACCACACTCCCTCACAGTGGACTCCATCACCACACCCCTCACAGTGGACTCCATCACCACATCCCTCACAGTGGACTCCATCACCACATCCCTCACAGTGGACTCCATCACCACATCCCTCACAGTGGACTCCATCACCACATCCCTCACAGTGGACTCCATCACCACACCCCCTCACAGTGACTCCATCACCACACTCCCTCACAGTGGACTCCATCACCACACTTCCTCATAGTGGACTCCATCACCACACTCCCTCACAGTGGACTCCATCACCACACTCCCTCACAGTGGACTCCATCACCACACTGCCTCACAGTGGACTCCATCACCACATCCCTCACAGTGGACTCCATCACCACACTTCCTCATAGTGGACTCCATCACCACACTCCCTCACAGTGGACTCCATCACCACACTCCCTCACAGTGGACTCCATCACCACACTCCCTCACAGTGGACTCCATCACCACACTGCCTCACAGTGGACTCCATCATCACGTCCCTCAGAGTGGACTCCATCACCACACTTCCTCATAGTGGACTCCATCACCACACTCCCTCACAGTGGACTCCATCACCACACTCCCTCACAGTGGACTCCATCACCACACCGCCTCACAGTGGACTCCATCACCACACCCCCTCACAGTGGACTCCATCACCACACTCCCTCACAGTGGACTCCATCACCACACTTCCTCATAGTGGACTCCATCACGACACCCCCTCACAGTGGACTCCATCACCACACTCCCTCACAGTGGACTCCATCACCACATCCCTCACAGTGGACTCCATCATCACACTTCCTCATAGTGGACTCCATCACCACACTCCCTCACAGTGTATCCATCACCACACTGCCTCACAGTGGACTCCATCACCACATCCCTCACAGTGGACTCCATCACCACACTCCCTCACAGTGGACTCCATCACCACACTCCCTTATAGTGGACTCCATCACCACATCCCTCACAGTGGACTCCATCACCACACTTCCTCATAGTGGACTCCATCAACACACTGCCTCACAGTGGACTCCATCACCACATCCCTCACAGTGGACTCCATCACCACACTCTCTCACAGTGGACTCCATCACCACACTCCCTTATAGTGGACTCCATCACCACACTCCCACACAGTGGACTCCATCACCACACCGCCTCACAGTGGACTCCATCACCACATCCCTCACAGTGGACTCCATCACCACATTCCTCACAGTGGACTCCATCACCACACTCCCTCACAGTGGACTCCATCACCACATCCCTCACAGTGGACTCCATCACCACACTTCCTCACAGTGGACTCCATCACAACAACCCCTCACAGTGGACTCCATCACCACACACCTCACAGTGGACTCCATCACCACACCCCTCACAGTGGACTCCATCACCACACCACCTCACAGTGGCCTCCATCACCACACTCCCTCACAGTGGACTCCATCACCACACTCCCTCACAGTGGACTCCATCACCACATCCCTCACAGTGGACTGTATCACCACATCCCTCACAGTGGACTCCATCACCACACTCCCTCACAGTGGACTCCATCACCACATCCCTCACAGTGGACTCCATCACCACACTCCCTCACAGTGGACTCCATCACCACACCCCCTCACAGTGGACTCCATCACCACACCCCTCACAGTGGACTCCATCACCACACCACCTCACAGTGGCCACCATCCTCACAGTGGACTCACCACATCCCCTCACAGTGGACTCCATCACCACATCCCTCAGTGGACTCCATCACCACACTTCCTCACAGTGGACTCCATCACCACACACCTCACAGTGGACTCCATCACCACACCCTCACAGTGGACTCCATCACCACATCCCTCCCCGTGGACTCCATCACCACACTGCCTCACAGTGGACTCCATCACCACACACCCTCACAGTGGACTCCATCACCACACCCCTCACAGTGGCCACCATCACCACACTCCCTCACAGTGGACTCCATCACCACATCCCTCACAGTGGACTCCATCACCACACTTCCTCATAGTGGACTCCTTCAACACACACCTCACAGTGGACTCCATCACCACACCCCCTCACAGTGGACTCCATCACCACACCCTCACAGTGGACTCCATCACCACACTGCCTCACAGTGGACTCCATCACCACACCCCCTCACAGTGGACTCCATCGCCACACCCCTCACAGTGGACTCAATCACCACACTCCCTCACAGTGGACTCCATCACCACACCCCTCACAGTGGACTCCATCACCACACTCCCTCACAGTGGACTCCATCACCACACTCCCTCACAGTGGACTCCATCACCACACTCCCTCACAGTGGACTCCATCACCACACTCCCTCACAGTGGACTCCATCACCACACCCCTCACAGTGGACTCCATCACCACATCCCTCACAGTGGACTCCATCACCACACTCCCTCACAGTGGACTCCATCACCACACTCCCTCACAGTGGACTCCATCACCACATCCCTCACAGTGGACTCCATCACCACACTTCCTCAGAGTGGACTCCATCAACACACTGCCTCACAGTGGACTCCATCACCACATCCCTCACAGTGGACTCCATCACCACACCCTCACAGTGGACTCCATCACCACACTCCCTCACAGTGGACTCCATCACCACACTCCCTCACAGTGGACTCCATCACCACACCGCCTCACAGTGGACTCCATCACCACATCCCTCACAGTGGACTCCATCACCACATTCCTCACAGTGGACTCCATCACCACACTCCCTCACAGTGGACTCCATCACCACACTCCCTCACAGTGGACTCCATCACCACACTCCCTCACAGTGGACTCCATCACCACACCCCTCACAGTGGACTCCATCACCACACCCCCTCACAGTGGACTCCATCACCACACCCCCTCACAGTGGACTCCATCACCACACCCCTCACAGTGGACTCCATCACCACACTCCCTCACAGTGGACTCCATCACCACACTCCCTCACAGTGGACTCCATCACCACATCCCTCACAGTGGACTGTATCACCACATCCCTCACAGTGGACTCCATCACCACACCCCTCACAGTGGACTCCATCACCACACTCCCTCACAGTGGACTCCATCACCACACCCTCACAGTGGACTCCATCACCACACTCCCTCACAGTGGACTCCATCACCACACCCCTCACAGTGGACTCCATCACCACACCCCCTCACAGTGGACTCACATCACCACACCACACCCTCACAGTGGACTCCATCACCACACTCCCTCACAGTGGACTCCATCACCACACCCCTCACAGTGGACTCCATCACCACACACCTCACAGTGGACTCCATCACCACACACCTCACAGTGGACTCCATCACCACACCCCTCACAGTGGACTCCATCACCACACTGCCTCACAGTGGACTCCATCACCACACTGCCTCACAGTGGACTCCATCACCACACACCTCACAGTGGACTCCATCACCACACCCCTCACAGTGGACTCCATCATCACACTCCCTCACAGTGGACTCCATCACCACACTCCCTCACAGTGGACTCCATCACCACACTCCTCACAGTGGACTCCATCACCACATCCCTCACAGTGGACTCCATCACCACACCCCTCACAGTGGACTCCATCACCACACACCTCACAGTGGACTCCATCACCACATCCCCTCACAGTGGACTCCATCACCACATCCTCACAGTGGACTCCATCACCACATCCCCTCACAGTGGACTCCATCACCACACACCTCACAGTGGACTCCATCACCACACCCCTCACAGTGGATTCCATCACCACACACCCTCACAGTGGACTCCATCACCACACTCCCTCACAGTGGACTCCTTCACCACACACCTCACAGTGGACTCCATCACCACATCCCTCACAGTGGACTCCATCACCACACACCCTCACAGTGGACTCCATCACCACATCCCCTCACAGTGGACTCCATCACCACATCCCCTCACAGTGGACTCCATCACCACACACCTCACAGTGGACTCCATAACCACACCCCTCACAGTGGATTCCATCACCACACACCTCACAGTGGACTCCATCACCACACTCCCTCACAGTGGACTCCATCACCACACCACCTCACAGTGGCCTCCATCACCACACTCCCTCACATTGGACTCCATCACCACACACCTCACAGTGGACTCCATAACCAAACCCCTCACAGTGGATTCCATCACCACACACCTCACAGTGGACTGCATCACCACACACCCTCACAGTGGACTCCATCACCACACCGCCTCACAGTGGACTCCATCACCACACTCCCTCACAGTGGACTCCATCACCACATCCCTCACAGTGGACTCCATCACCACACTCCCTCACAGTGGACTCCATCACCACATCCCTCACAGTGGACTCCATCACCACACCCTCACAGTGGACTCCATCACCACACCCCTCACAGTGGACTCCATCACCACACCCTCACAGTGGACTGTATCACCACACCCCTCACCATCACCACCCTCACAGTGGACTCCATCACCACATCCCTCACAGTGGACTCCATCACCACACCCCTCACAGTGGACTCCATCACCACACTCCCTCACAGTGGACTCCATCACCACATCCCTCACAGTGGACTCCATCACCACACCACCTCACAGTGGACTCCATCACCACACTCCCTCACAGTGGACTCCATCACCACACCACCTCACAGTGGACTCCATCACCACACTCCCTCACAGTGGACTGCATCACCACACTGCCTCAGTGGACCATCACTCCATCACCACACCACCTCACAGTGGACTCCATCACCACACTCCCTCACAGTGGACTCCATCACCACACCCATCACAGTGGACTCCATCACCACACCCCTCACAGTGGACTCCATCACCACATCCCCTCACAGTGGACTCCATCACCACATCCATCACAGTGGACTCCATCACCACACTCCCTCACAGTGGACTCCATCACCACACCCCTCACAGTGGACTCCATCACCACACCCCTCACAGTGGACTCCATCACCACACCACCTCACAGTGGACTCCATCACCACATCCCCTCACAGTGGACTCCATCACCACATCCCTCACAGTGGACTCCATCACCACACTCCCTCACAGTGGACTCCATCACCACACACCTCACAGTGGACTCCATCACCACACTGCCTCACAGTGGACTCCATCACCACACCCCTCACAGTGGACTGCATCACCACATCCCCTCACAGTGGACTCCATCACCACATCCCCTCACAGTGGACTGCATCACCACACCCCCTCACAGTGGACTCCATCACCACACCCCCTCACAGTGGACTGCATCACCACACCCCCTCACAGTGGACTCCATCACCACATCCCTCACAGTGGACTCCATCACCACATCCCTCACAGTGGACTCCATCACAACACCCCCTCACAGTGGACTCCATCACCACATCTCCTCACAGTGGACTCCATCACCACACCCCTCACAGTGGACACCATCACCACACCCCCTCACAGTGGACTCCATCACCACATCCCTCACAGTGGACTCCATCACCACATCTCCTCACAGTGGACTCCATCACCACATCCTCACAGTGGACTCCAACACCACACTCCCTCACAGTGGACTCCATCACCACATCCCTCACAGTGGACTCCATCACCCACATCCCCCTCACAGTGGACTCCATCACCCTCCATCACAGTGGACTCCATCACCACATCCCTCACAGTGGACTCCCATCACCACCACCCCCTCACAGTGGACTCCATCACCACACTCCCTCACAGTGGACTCCATCACCACATCCCTCACAGTGGACTCCATCACCACATCCCTCACATTGGACTCCATCACCACATCCCTCACAGTGGACTCCATCACCACATCCCTCACAGTGGACTCCATCACCACACCCCCTCACAGTGGACTCCATCACCACACTCCTCACAGTGGACTCCATCACCACACTCCCTCACAGTGGACTCCATCACCACACTCCCTCACAGTGGACTCCATCACCACACTCCCTCACAGTGGACTCCATCACCACACCGCCTCACAGTGGACTCCATCACCACATCCTCACAGTGGACTCCATCACCACACTGCCTCCTCATAGTGGACTCCATCACCACACTCCCTCACAGTGGACTCCATCACCACACCCCTCACAGTGGACTCCATCACCACACTGCCTCACAGTGGACTCCATCATCACACTCCCTCACAGTGGACTCCATCACCACACTCCCTCACAGTGGACTCCATCACCACACTCCCTCACAGTGGACTCCAACACCCCATCCCTCACAGTGGACTCCATCACCACACCCCTCACAGTGGACTCCATCACCACACCGCCTCACAGTGGACTCCATCACCACACCCCCTCACAGTGGACTCCATCACCACACTCCCTCACAGTGGACTCCATCACCACACTTCCTCATAGTGGACTCCATCACCACCCCCCTCACAGTGGACTCCATCACCACACTCCCTCACAGTGGACTCCATCACCACATCCCTCACAGTGGACTCCATCACCACACTTCCTCATAGTGGACTCCATCACCACACTCCCTCACAGTGTATCCATCACCACACTGCCTCACAGTGGACTCCATCACCACATCCCTCACAGTGGACTCCATCACCACACTCCCTCATAGTGGACTCCATCACCACACTCCCTTATAGTGGACTCCATCACCACATCCCTCACAGTGGACTCCATCACCACACTTCCTCATAGTGGACTCCATCAACACACTGCCTCACAGTGGACTCCATCACCACATCCCTCACAGTGGACTCCATCACCACACTCTCTCACAGTGGACTCCATCACCACACTCCCTTATAGTGGACTCCATCACCACACTCCCTCACAGTGGACTCCATCACCACACAGCCTCACAGTGGACTCCATCACCACATCCCTCACAGTGGACTCCATCACCACATTCCTCACAGTGGACTCCATCACCACACTCCCTCACAGTGGACTCCATCACCACATCCCTCACAGTGGACTCCATCACCACACTTCCTCACAGTGGACTCCATCACCACAACCCCTCACAGTGGACTCCATCACCACACACCTCACAGTGGACTCCATCACCACACTCCCTCACAGTGGACTCCATCACCACACCACCTCACAGTGGCCTCCATCACCACACTCCCTCACAGTGGACTCCATCACCACACTCCCTCACAGTGGACTCCATCACCACAACCCCTCACAGTGGACTCCATCACCACACACCTCACAGTGGACTCCATCACCACACTCCCTCACAGTGGACTCCATCACCACACCACCTCACAGTGGCCTCCATCACCACACTCCCTCACAGTGGACTCCATCACCACACTCCCTCACAGTGGACTCCATCACCACATCCCTCACAGTGGACTCCATCACCACACCACCTCACAGTGGCCTCCATCACCACACCCCCTTCACTGTGGACTCCATCACCACACTCCCTCACAGTGGACTCCATCACCACATCCCTCACAGTGGACTCCATCACCACACTCCCTCACAGTGGACTGTATCACCACATCCCTCACAGTGGACTCCATCACCACACCCCCTCACAGTGGACTCCATCACCACACCACCTCACAGTGGCCACCATCACCACCCTCCCTCACAGTGGACTCCATCACCACACTCCCTCACAGTGGACTCCATCACCACATCCCTCACAGTGGACTGTATCACCAAATCCCTCACAGTGGACTCCATCATCATATCCCTCACAGTGGACTGCATCACCACAACCCTCACAGTGGACTCCATCACCACAGCCGTCACAGTGGACTCCATCACCACATCCCTCACAGTGGACTCTATCACCACACTCCCTCACAGTGGACTCCATCACCACATCCCTCACAGTGGACTCTATCACCACACTCTCTCACAGTGGACTCCATCACCACCCTCCCTCACAGAGGACTCCATCACCACACCCCCTCACAATGGACTCCATCACCACATCCTCACAGTGGACTCCATCACCACATCCCTCACAGTGGACTCCATCACCACCCTCCCTCACAGAGGACTCCATCACCACACTCCCTCACAGTGGACTCCATCACCACACCCCTCACAGTGGACTCCATCACCACACCGCCTCACAGTGGACTCCATCACCACCCTGCCTCACAGTGGACTCCATCACCACATCCCTCACAGTGGACTCCATAACCACATCCCTCACAGTGGACTCCACAACCACATCACTCACAGTGGACTCCATCACCACATCCCCTCACAGTGGCCTCCATCACCACACTTCCTCACAGTGGACTCCATCACCACAACCCTCACAGTGGACTCCATCACCACAGCCGTCACAGTGGACTCCATCACCACATCCCTCACAGTGGACTCCATCACCACAACCCTCACAGTGGACTCCATCACCACAGCCGTCACAGTGGACTCCATCACCACATCCCTCACAGTGGACTCTATCACCACACTCCCTCACAGTGGACTCCATCACCACATCCTCACAGTGGACTCCATCACCACATCCCTCACAGTGGATTCTATCACCACACTCTCTCACAGTGGACTCCATCACCACCCTCCCTCACAGAGGACTCCATCACCACACTCCCTCACAGTGGACTCCATCACCACACCCATCACAGTGGACTCCATCACCACACCGCCTCACAGTGGACTCCATCACCACCCTGCCTCACAGTGGACTCCATCACCACATCCCTCACAGTGGACTCCATAACCACATCCCTCACAGTGGACTCCACAACCACATCACTCACAGTGGACTCCATCACCACATCCCCTTACAGTGGCCTCCATCACCACACTCCCTCACATGGACTCCATCACCACATCCCTCATAGTGGACTCCATCACCACACCCTTCACAGTGGACTCCATCACCACACCCTTCACAGTGGACTCCATCACCACACTCCCTCACAGTGGACTCCATCACCACATCCCTCACAGTGGACTCCATCACCACACCTCCTCACAATGGACTCCATCACCACACCTCCTCACAGTGGACTCCATCACCACACCCTTCACAGTGGACTCCATCACCACACTCCCTCACAGTGGACTCCATCACCACACCGCCTCACAGTGGACTCCTTCACCACATCCCCTCACAGTGGCCTCCATCACCACACTCCCTCACAGTGGACTCCATCACCACACCTCCTCACAGTGGACTCCATCACCACACCGCCTCACAGTGGACTCCATCACCACACCGCCTCACAGTGGACTCCATCACCACATCCCCTCAGAGTGGCCTCCATCACCACACTCCCTCATAGTGGACTCCATCACCACACTCCCTCACAGTGGACTCCATCACCACACCCCCTCACAGTGGACTCCATCACCACACCCCCTCACAGTGGACTCCATCACCACACCCCCTCACAGTGGACTCCATCACCACACCCTTCACAGTGGACTCCATCACCACACTCCCTCACTCTGGACTCCATCACCACATCCCTCACAGTGGACTCCATCACCACACTCCCTCATAGTGGACTCCATCACCACACTCCCTCACAGTGGACTCCATCACCACACTCCCTCACTCTGGACTCCATCACCACATCCCTCACAGTGGACTCCATCACCACACTCCCTCATAGTGGACTCCATCACCACACTCCCTCACAGTGGACTCCATCACCACACACCTCACAGTGGACTCCATCACCACACTCCCTCACTGTGGACTCCATCACCACATCCCTCACAGTGGACTCCATCACCACATCCCTCACAGTGGACTCCATCACCACATCCCTCACAGTGGACTGTATCACCACATCCCTCACAGTGGACTCCATCACCACACTCCCTCATAGTGGACTCCATCACCACACTCCCTCATATGGACTCCATCACCATACTCCCTCATAGTGGACTGCATCACCACACTCCCTCACTACAACCAAATCAGTGCAATACTTGACCATCAGCCAAAGCTTCCAAAACTGGCTTAAACTAAGCCTTTCCTCTTGTTGACTCTCTCAAGTTTTCTTTTCTTTTCTTTTCAGTAACAGAATGCTGACTAACCCAGAGTACTTTACTGTATATGAGCGCTACATCAATAACCATTCAGTAAAAACAGAAATTTGGTGGGGTTTTTTTAAGCAGGATAATTGCTGTAAAATGAGAGTGTTTTGGACAGTGTGGAGATCTAATTTCAGAAGGACACGTTAAACGGTACGAGGATATAAAAAATGTGGTCACGTAAACCATGGCATTTTATTCTGCCATTAAAGATAATGAAGTCGGGTGTGATCGCTCACACCTTTAATCCCTGCAATTGGGAGGCAGAGGTGGGAGGATTGCCATGAGTTCAAGGCCACCCTAGATTACGTAGTGAATTCCAGGTCAGCCTGAGCTAGACCAAGACCCAACCCTGAAAAAACAAAGCAAGGCTGGGCATAGTGGCAAATGCTTTTATTCCCAGCACTCAGGGGGCAGAGGTAGGAGGATTGCCATGAGTTTGAGGCCACCCTGAGACTACATAGTGAATTACAGGTCAGCCTGGACTAGAGTGAAACCCTACCTTGAAAAATCAAAATAAAATGGAGGGGGGGGCTGGAGAGATGGCTTAGCGGTTAAGGCACTTGCCTGCGAAGCCTAAGGACCCCAGTCAATTCTCTAGGTCCCACGTAACCAGATGCACAAGGGGGCGCACACATCTGGAGTTCATTTGCAGTGGCTAGAGGCCCTGGCATGCCCATTTTCACTCTCCCATTGTCTCTTTCCTTCTCTCTGTCTCTAATAAATAAATAAAAATCAAATCTTTTTTTAAAAACTAATGAGAATGAAAAGGAATGAGAAATAAAGGAATCTTGAAAACATTAAATCCCATGATAGAAACCCAATACAGACAGCCACATAATGGATGATCCCATTCATATGAATTGCCTAGAATAGTAAACCCATAAAGAAAGCTTGGTTGCCTGTGGCTGAGGAAGAGAGATATGGGGAGGTTGATGAAAAAATGACCACTGGGGCTGGAGGGATGGCTTAGTGGTTAAAGTGTTTGCTTGCAAAGCCAGAGGACCCTAGTTCAATTTCCCAGGACCCACATTAGCCAGATGCACAAGGGGGTGCACTGGTCTGGAGTTTGTTTGTAGTGGCTGGAAGCCCTGGTGCCCCCATTCTCTCTCTCTCCCTCTTTCTCTGTCAAATAAATAAAACTAAAAATATTTTTAAAATATGACCACTAATCCTATGGAGTTTCTTTCTGAAGTGATGAAAACAATATTCTGGAATTAGTGATGCTGACTACATGACATTGTAAATATAAGAAAACCATTAAATTTAATACTTTAAAAGAATGGATTGCAGGCTGGAGAGATAGCTCAGTGGTTAAGGTGCTTGCCTGCAAAGCCTAATGACCTTTGTTCAATTCCCCAGTTCCCACATAATGGCAGATGCACAAAGTGGTGCTTTCATCTGGACTTCGTTTGCAGTGGCTAGAGGCCATGGTATGTCCAAAAACACACTCTCCCTCTTTTTCTTGCACTCTCCTTGCAAATAAATAAATGAAATAATATAAAATTTAACAAAAGGAGCCAGGCGCAGTGGCACATACCTTTAATCCCAGCACTCAGGAGGCAGAGGTAGGAGGATTGCCATGAGTTTGAGGCCACCCTGAGAATAAATAGTGAATTCCAGGTCAGCCTGAGCTAGAACGAGACCTTACCTCAAAAACAAAAAGGATTTCATAATATGCAAATTTAGCTAGGCGTGGTGGCTCACACCTTTAATTAGAGCACTTGGAAGGCAGAAGTAGGATTGCCATGAGTTCTAGGCTACCCTGAGAATGCAGAGTGAATTCCAGTTCAGCCTAGGCTACAGCAAGACCCACCCTGAAAAAACAAAGCAAAAAAAAACAAACAAACAAAAATAACTCTGTGGTAGTTTGAATATATGGCCCCCAATATATTCAATGTTTTATTACTTTGTGGTTTGCATCTGCAATTACCTTCCTAGAGGCAATGTCACTGGGGGCTGGTCTTAAGGTGTTAATGGTGGGTTTGAGATTCCATTGTAAAGATATGCAAAGTGTGCCCAGTAGGAGTTCCTGAAGTGTGCTGTGACTTTTTGGCAGTAGTTTTGCTCAGCGTGCAGTGTAGCTGGCGGCTTGGCTTTGCTCTCTTGACTGGTCCTGTGAGAGCAGGTCGCTTCTCCTGCCATTATGGAACTTCCCCTGGATCTGTAAGCTTCAATAAATAATATCCCTTCCTCCATAACTGTGCCTGGTCTGGAAGTTCATCTCAGCGAACCTGAAGCTGTCTGCTACACACTCCAAACACATAATATGCCCAAAACAACACAAACAGAGGCAGGGGATATCAGAAGTCCAGGGTTAACACAGTAAGCAGGGTACACTCCTCTCAGCAGGGCCAGCTCGGAAGCCAGTGACCCGCACAGCTGTCAGAAGGGTTCACACCTTCTGTGTGCACAAGGCCTTGCAAGTGGCTGTCCATAAGACATTCAGCCTTCTGGAACTGAGACTGATGCCAAGTACTCAAGACAATGAAGCAGGGTTTTCTGATTCTGTCTCGGGAGTTAGGAATGGGGAGGGTAAGACCAAGGGAAAGCAGGAACCTCATTTCTTTGGTGTCTGGCTGAGAGCCTGGGGTCTATCCAGTATCTCTCTTTCCACTTCCAGACAACCAGGAGCTGTTGTTAGGTTTGATCATATGGTTCTGAGGGATAGATGTCTGTGTGCTTCTGTAAAGCACACAGCCAGTATCTGCTGGAGACTGGGAGGGAGAAAAAGATAGTGACAACAAAATAAAAGAGAGACTAATGGAGAGAGGGAGGGGATATGATGGAGAGCAGAGTTGTGAAGGGGAGGAAGAGAGGGGAGGTGAGGGAAATATCATGGTTTATTGTCTGTAAGTATAGAAGTTGTCAATAAAAAAAATAAAAAAAGAAAACCCTTGGCGTGATGACAACTGCAATCCCTGTGCTGGGCAGAGGACACACGTGGACACACAGTCTAGCCTAATTGGTAAGCTCCAGGCCAATGAGAGATTCTGTTTTAAAGTATCTTTATTTATTTATTTGCAAGGAGAGAGAGAGAGAGAGAGAGAGAGAGAGAGAGAGAAAAAGGAATAGCCTCTTGCCACTGCAAGCAAATTCCAGATGCATGTGCCATTTTGTGCATCTGCCTTTATGTGGGAACTAGGGAATTGAACCTAGGCCATCAAGCTTTATAAGCAAGCACTTTTAAAAAAATTTATTTTTTATTGACAACTTCTTTAATTGTAGACAATATCCCATGGTACTTCCCTCCCTCCCCCCACTTTCCCCTTTGAAACTTCACTCTCTATCATATCCCCTCCCCCTCTCAGTCTAAGCAAGCACTTTTAACCACTGAGCCATCTCTCCAGCCCACAGATCCTATTTTTTCTCTTTTCAAGGTATGGTTTCACTCTAGTCCAGGCTGATCTGGAATTCACTGTGTAGTCTCAGAGTGGCCTTGAACTCACAGTGGTCCTCCTACCTCTGCCTCTCAAGTGCTGGGATTAAAGGCGTGCGCCACCACACCCGGCTCCTTTTTTTTTTTTTTTTGAAAGATGGATGACATTTCTGAAGACTAACACTTGAGGTTGTTCTCTGGCCACATATAAGCACGTACATGCACACATACACACACACACACACACACACACACACGCTTGCACACATGCGCGCACACACACAATGGAGAAAAAGGTGTGGTGGTGAAGAGTGTGATTATTAAAACAAAAAAAAATAGGAAAAAAACAAAGCAAAGGAAAAATCCAATGAAGGACAAGTCGGGCTGACTGCCTGTGGCCCTTGCTGACGGCTCACCAAGCCTCAAGCTCCCCTTTGGTAAAGTAGGGTGACTTTATTAGGGCTCATCTGGTAGGGTGTTGTGAAAGTGAAGCATATTCCCCCTGAACTCCTGGAATGGCCTTAAATCAGCTTGGCACATACTAGACATTCAAGAAAGGCTAACTGTTGTCTTTGCAACTTTGAAAGTAGCAACATCTGTGTTGTTAAATATTTTTCATACAAACATGTGAAGGCAAAAGCAAGGCTTGGCTGGCATTGAGCTCTGTCCTCTTGTTTTGAAGAATGAAAACTCTGATAACCAAACACACTGAGAAATTCGAGTTCACAGACTCTCTTCCCCTTTCTTAGCACACAGAGTCCCTCTTTTACGCTGCCTTAATTTGGGGGAATCTCACTCCACAAGATACAAATTCCAACAAGCACTTCCCAGGAGGGCCAAGCGAAACAGCTTCAGTAAAAACAGGAGGTGTGGCTGAAGGTTAAGGTTCTCATCCAGAGGAAGCAAGGCAGACTCTCCAGCCTCATTGTTCTCGGTCCAGCTGGTTAAAGCATGGTGGGGAGCAGCCGAAGGACAACCTGGCCCCAGCTTTTGTCATTGCTTCCTGCTGCTAATATGCTTGGGAGTTGGCCAGAAAGGAAACTCACTGAATAAAGAGACAGAAGACAGCCAGAGGTCCCCTGGGAGAGGTTACAGTTGGCCTAGGAGCTCACTGTATTGGGAGGAAGTGACAACTTTTAAGAACATGCCATTGACTGGGAATGTGCCTAAAGGTGCCAAGAGGCTTATGGGCCCATCGCTGCCAAAATAAGCAGCCCCAGCATGTGCTTTCTGGAGGGCAAATGGGGCTTAGAATTTCTGGTTCAAAGACTGGGATTGTTCTATGTATGTTTAAAACACTACTCAGAGCTTTGGGATAAGCGGATGTGGAGGATCCTGGATGGTAATGCCCTGGAGGGTACAGTAGTTCCACACCCCTCAACTATGGCTTCTCTGTACATCCCCTTAACTCCCAGTTCCCCAGAACCACACTGTCTGAAGGCAGAGCCTCCAGAGAAGTAAGTTATTATGAGATTGTGGAGGTGGGTGCAGATCCAACTTAACGAGTGTCCCTTCTAAGAAGAAAAATTCTGCACTTCAGTGTCCCCAAACGGAACATGATGCTGAGGTCCACATCAACTCAAAAGGTGTTAAGTGAGTCAGAGATGAACAGGATGAACCTGTCCCCACTGGGGATCGTGTGTCCTCAACCCGGCTTGGACCCAGTGGTCTTCACATTGTGTGCTGATACTTACTTATAAGTTACAAATATGCACCAAACCATTAAACTCAAGAAGGCATCTCTCCAAGGAGGGAAACTGCCATGTCCTCCCTGCTCCCTTATGAAGTGTGGTATGGGACCAGCACACACACCAAGTACACCTAGGTAAAAAATGTCACTGCTGCTGGGTGTCCTTGGTTTGTGTTATCCGGCACTCGTGAAGCAAAGACAGGAGTATTGCTACATGTTTGACTCAAGCCTGGGCCAAATAGTGAGACCCTATCTCAAAAAAATAATAAATAAATAACAGGCTGGAGAGTTGGCCTTGCTGTTAAGGCATTTGCCTGCAAAGCCAAAGGACCTCCGTTCAATTCCCCAGAACCCATGTAAGCCAAATGCACAAGGGGGCATATGCATCTGGAGTTCCTTTGCAGTGGCTGGAGGCCCTGGCACACCCATTATCTCTCTCTCTCTCTCCCTTTATCTCTCTCTCTCTCTCTCTCTCTGCCTCTTTCTCTCAAATAAATAAATAAATAAAAAGAAATAACTATTATTAAGATTTTAAATTTTCACTTATATCCAAATAGAAGTTATAAAACACACACACATACACAAGTTGCAAAATTAGGCACGGCAGTACGTCTGTAATCCCAGCACTCGCAAAACTGTCAGGAAGATGATAAATTCAAGAGCAGCCTAAGCTATAGCATAAATCATAAGCCATCCTGGGCACGCGCGCACACACACACACACACACACACACACACACACACACACACACCCCTTTGGTGGTCACTGCTCAAGAGCCTAGGGGTGGCAGTGGTGTGGTGTCTGCACCACCAGGGGGCGCCCTAACACCGCTCACGCAGACAGACACGCAAAGGGCCCGGCATTCCAGCCACTTTCACAGCTTGAGCGACTAGACCTGGACCTATGCCTTCTGCGGAGTTTGGTTTGGTTTTCACTAACCTACGCACGATGAAATACAGGCCTGTCTTCCTCGGTACCAAACCCTCGGCATGGCAAGGTCGGTGGACCCCTTCTAGAGAGCAGTGATACAAAGTACCACCAGGAGGAGTCGCCCTGTGCCCTCTCTTTTCTTTCTTTCTTTCTTCCTTTCTTTCTTTCTTTCTTTCTTTCTTTCTTTCTTTCTTTCTTTCTTTCTTTCTTTCTTTCTTTCTTTCTTTCTTTTTTTTTTCTTTCTTTCTTTTTTTTTTCGAGGTAGGGTTTCACTAGCTCAGGCTGACCTGGAATTCACTATGTAGTATCAGGGTGGCCTCAAACTCACTGCGATCCTCCTACCTCTCCCTCCCTAGTGCTGGGATTAAAGGCGTGCACCACCACGCCCGGCTCTTCTTTTCTTTTTTTTATTGGGACAATCCCTTGCAGCACAGCTAGCCTCCTCCAATTCGCTCTGTAGCTGAACACGATCTTGAATTTATGATCTTCTCTCCTCCACCTCCCAAGTGCTGGAATGACAGGTGTGCACACTGGACCCAGCCTTTTGTTGGTGCTGCTTTGAGACAGTCCGTGTAGTCCTGACTCAGCGCCTCAATGCTGGGATTACATGCATGTGCCACCACAACAAACCCACATGTATTTCTCAAAATTCTTCATACTGGACTTAAATAGGCACGCTTAATTACACGTAATTTTTTTCTCAGTGAAAATCCCAGTCAAATAGTGAAAAGAGTACCCGAGGAAGGAAGACATTAGCCAGCATCTTCGAGATGAAAATGAAGTGGACTAAGTCAGCCCTATCAAAATCTGGTGTCTCCTTGTGGTGGGCTCAATGTAAAATGTCTCCTGTAGATTCAGGTGTTTGAATACTTCATCCTCAGCTGGTGGCACTGCTGTGGAAGGTTGTGTAGCCTTTAAGAGGTTGGAGGTTTGCTGGAAGAAGTGTGTCCCTGGGAGCTGACCCTGAGGTGGTTCAGTCCAGCCTCACTTGCCTTTCTGGCTTTTCTCTTTGTAACAAATGTGCCGCCAGCTGTCTGCTTCTGCCACGCTTTCCCACCTCCACCTCACGCCAGTGTGATAGCCTGACCTTCAAAACTGCAAGCTGAAAATATACCTTCCTTTCCTAAGTTGCTACTGGTTGGTATTTTTGTCCCAACAATGAGAAAACAATAGTCACAACTCCACCTGCCAACGTGCTACAGGAAGAGTTAAAAGCCATGGTGGGAATGTGAGGGGTTGTGGAGAGACAGGTGAGAAGAAAGGAGCCAAGGCACGTGTGCCAGGTGAACTTGATGGTCTGCAGGGACAGTGATAAGTGTCTAGAAAACCAGTTTGGTGTTCTAACTTCATTCTCTGTACAGTTGGAAGCCACTGGGGTATCAGATGAAGGAGAGATAGAAACTCTCCATCTGACGCATCCTGGGCCATTTCCAGTGACAGTAAAGGAAGAGGAAGGTGGCAGCCTCCTGCGTGTGGTCTGCTGGTGGTTGTCTGGAAAGCAGGTATACACCTGGGATGCAAGTGAACCAGGAGGATGCTACAGCCACAGGCAGGACCTTGAAGAATCAGGAAGTGCCAGGCTCACCAGAAGGGCAGCAATGTCTAGGATGTTCAGCACGTGGCCATCAATGCATGGGCCCCCAATTGAACCCAGGACCACAGCTCAAATGTGAGTCAGAAGAACAAGAACTAAGTTGTAAGACATCAGGGGGAAGTGCACTGCCCACCCACTGGCCTGTGCTCAGCAGGTGTCACAAATCAAGAGAATGGGACAAGCTTGGTGAACCAATAACCTCTGTGATGTCACTGGTGGCTGGAAGCATGAACGGGCCTTTGCAAAATGCCTTCTCATCATTTCTATCTTGCAGGTATCTGTGGGCTCAAAGCCAACCCTAAGAACCCCAGTGGCTGGCTCCTCTGAGCAGGTAAAGTCAAGCTGAGCACTCACATGGGGCAATGGGGATGGAGATGGCCTCCTCTGGGATGAGGGAGGCAAATTGGATCAAGCCACTTGGGTAGGAAGCGAGAAAATAGACCAGCAATTTCTGAAAATCCCTCGTGCTGACCCAGAATTTGACCTTTGTCTTTCCAGGGATGAAAGCACCTTTATTTGTTTCTAGTGTCACATGCATGGTGGGGGGAGAATCAAAGCTCTCCCAGCTCACTAGCTGTGTTGGGAATTTCCTGGCATTGTGTGTGGCAATGAGATTCAGAGTTGACCTAGAAGGAGAGAAGAATCTTTAGGAAGTGAGGGTGTCAGGAACTGAGGGTCTGTGGTCAGCACTGGGCAGTGTTCCAATCTGCCCTGGTTTTGGATTTCCTTATCTATTGAATATGAGTCATCCAACTGATGAGGGCATTCCATCTGTCTTACCTCACTTTATCCACATAACTTTTCATTTTCTGGTCTTTAAATGTCCCTAAACATATCAGATTCTGCTGGGCATGGTGATGCATGCTTTTAATCCCAGCACTTGGGAGGTAGAGGTAGGAGGATCGCCAAGAGTTTGGGGCCACCCTGAGACTACATAGTGAATTCCAGATCAGCCTGGGCTAGAGCGAGATCCTACCTTGAAAAAACAAACAAACAAAAAAAGATATCAGATCCTAACTGCCAGAAGCTGTGAGTGGTGTATGGAGAAGGGCACTTTGCAGATATAACACATGAAGGGTCTCAGGATGGGGAGATTTTTCAGAATCATTTAGAAGGACCTTAAATTATTTAGAATTATGTAGTCCTAGAGTGTCACCTAGATAGAGGAAAGTGGTTTTTTTTTTTTTAGGGCATCCAAGAAATTGTGAGAGGAAGACCTGTAGACCTGTCAAACAAACTTACAGATGGGTAGAAAGGTTTAAGAATTTACCTCCTAACACACTGCCACTTTGAACACCTGCACACACACCTCATGTTACAGACACAGCCCGTCATCACTTACCACTTCTGTGTAGAGCTCTGCTCTCTAATGTCCAGCAATTCCTCATCCAGTCTGAGTCTGCTATGCTTGTTTGTACCTCAAGGTGGATGCATCAGGGAATTAGCACCTCTCACAATACCCCAAGAGCCATTCTCATCCAGTGTCTAGAGAAGGCTGGTATGCAAATATTCACTTTCCTTATCCCCAGAAAAAGAACTCTGAGGTATCTTCACTGGCTCCCAGGAGTCTCCAGTGGAACTGAATATTGGTTGCCCACAGAGGGAATGTAATTAATGATGCACCCCATGACTTCCTTCCCTTCCTGGTTGCACTTTGCCTGCCATTGCACTACCAGAGGTGTCCAGAATCAAGTCCCACTAAAACTCCTAGCTCTGAAATCCTGGTCTCAGTGTTTGCCTCTGGAAAGTCAAGATGAAGACACTAGTGCAATTCATTTAGTGATAGCATTTATTTAACCATCCTTCATGAAATTGAACCTAGGTCAAATGGTCCTCCCGCCTTTCCCATATGAGAACTTGACAGAAGTTCAGAATGGAACAGGAGGCAGGACATGAGTTCTGGGCAGGCTGACTGGGACAGAATTGGGAAAGCTGACACCAAGGCATGGCTTTAAGCAAGACGTGCTCCTCTGCTAAGACCTCAGCTGCCTCACCATCTTCCAGGGCTCTGGGACAACCAGGATGCCTTGCTGAGGCACTGGGGGGAGGGGTCAATTAGATAGGGCCTGCACCTTGCCCACGTGGCAGGTGTAATACAACAGTGACGACTTGAACTATGACTGCATTCGCAGGGTGCAGTCAGTGCTGCCCCAACCAAAAGAAAAGCTTGACAAGGGCCTGGGGAGATAGTTCAGTGGTAAAGGACCCAAGTTCAGATGCTGCCCGGCATGCACATAAAATACCAGGCATGGTGGTGCACGCTTGTAATCCTAGTGTAATCCCAGGAGGCAGAGGCAGATAATTCCTGAATCTCACTGGCTGGTTAGTCTAGCCAAATCATTGAGGTCTGGGTTCAGCCAGAGACCTTGTCTCAAAGAATTAGGCAGAGAGTGATTGAGGAAGGCCCCTGAAGTCAACCTCTGGCTTCCACATGCACACAAACACTCCCATACATACATCATGCATACACATATACCACACACATGCACATGTCAGAAAAAAAAACCTTCCACATATCTTGTAAGATCCACAGTTCCCCTCAATTTGTGAATGGAGAAATACATGGATTTCCTTCCATGGTCTTCCAAACTTTGCATACTTCTAAAGTCTTATTAGTTTTGAACACAGCTATCTAAACATGGTCCAGAGAGACAAATTTAAAATCAATAAGATGGAACCAGCTTGAATTAAAAACACAGCAGTAGCAGCCTAAAAGTTATTCCATTTAATACGTGTTTCATATCTGGCATAGTGTTTAAAAAATCAGAGATTCAGCCAGCATTGTGGTGCACACCTTTAATCTCAGCACTTGGGAGGCAGAGATTGGAGGATCACTGTGAGTTCAAGGCCACCCTGAGGCTACATATTGAATTCCAGGTCAGTCTGGGCTAGAGTGTGACCCTACCTCAAAAAAAAATTGTCTATATGTATAGAAGTTGTCAAAAAGTTTTGAAAATCACAGATTCAAGGCTGAAGATAGCTCAGTTTTAGGGCACTTGCATAATATGCACAAGCCCCTAGATTCAATGACTAACACTTGAAAAAATGACAATAAAAATGAGACATTCTGAAAACAATCTGGGTTTTCTTAAAAAGCAGAATCTCAAAGATTCATATTCCCAGAACACAGCAATTGCCAAAGAAGTCAGCACTTACAATCCTGCTACCAGCAGGAAATAAACCCAAAAGAGAAAAATATGCTTTGAAGAAAATAGAAAAGAAGTATAGAGATGGAAATGAGGAAATTGAGAGACCCCAGGAGAGGGTGAAGACAGCCTCCCCCACACAGCTGATGATCCAGCACCAGGTTCAGAAAGTAAGCCCAGGAGGCAGGCCTCAGGAAGATAAAATTAATAGAACCCTGGAAGGAGTTGAGTGTATGGGAAGTTTAGAATATTTGGGACAAGTATAAAAGGCTAAATTCATTAAAAAATATTTTCAAAAATGAAGCAAACAAGCCGGGAGTGGTGGTGCATGCCTTTAATCCCAGCAGAGGTAGGAGGATCGCTGTGAGTTTGAGGCCACCCTGAGACTACAAAGTTAATTCCAGGTCAGCCTGGACTAGAGTGAAACTCTACCTCAAAAAAAAAAAAAAAAAAAAAAAAAAAATAAAGTTTAACTTTAAGGGAAATAAAAAGTTGTGCTAAGAAAGATAAAATAAGTACAATACTGGACATACTTCAGTTTTTCAGAGCATCTTTATATATCCATGTCTTGCAAAGGCTGGACATGGATGTAACAGAAATCCTGATTGGCAGGAAGAGGTACGAGAAGTGGAGCAGACAGTGGGGAAGATGAGGGCCCAGATCAGCAAATCAGAAAGTGTGCCATCCCTGTGTCACTTATCAATGCAATATAAATAGAGCAATATCCATATGCTATTTACAAAATAAGGTGACAAATAACTAAAACCATTGAGAAGAGCTCAAAGTCCAGCAGAGGAATAGGACTGGGTATGGAAGGAGTGGGAGAAAACTATTTTTGTTTGATGCAGTTAGAGCGATGAGCATGTCCATCGTTAAAGGAACATTATGTCTGAAAACTTTACCCCTTCACAGATCAGGCCACCCTCCACCCTCTATTCTACTCCCAAGGTAATCTTTAGCAACTATAGCCTGCCAATATTTCCTACTATTTACATACAGACTATTTTTTAAATATTTTATTTATTCATTCATTCATTTGAGAAAGAGAGAGAGAAAGATAGAGAGAGAGAAAGAGAGAGAATGGGCATGCCAGAGCCTCTAGCTACTGCAAATCAACTCCAGATGCATGTGCCACCTTGTGCATCTGGCTTATGTGGGCACTGGGGAATCAAACCTGGGTCCTTAAGCTTCTCTAAGCCAGTTTATCAGCCCTACATACTATTTTTATGTAAGACATATGTAATATCCCATATATGACTTTTACCAACTAGTTATTTTCACTTAGCTTTATGTCTTGGCATCTATTTTCAGTTAGTAGAATTGATTTTATGATGGTTCTATAGATCTTAATACAGTTTTTTTTCTAAATTCTGAATAAAAAAGTTATTGCCCAACTGTGAGAGCGATCTTTATTACCAAGACTTGAATCTCAATTATGTAGTTCATTGAAACCAAAATATTACATTTCAATGTTTCCCAAAAAATAGTATTGTGGTTCTTAAATTTTTCTGAAGGGTGTGTCTCTGGATCTCTGTGACTCTGGACTCCGCGGGAGTCGAGTGTTCTCTGTGCCTATCTCCTTCACCTTTGTGCTGGTTGGAGTCTATTCTAATACTCAGAGTTTAGCGGCCTCTAGAACTCTGCTCCATCGTACATTTTGTTTTTCCTCCCCATCACACCAGTGTAGGTTTCCAAAGTCTGCCCTCAACCAGCCATGTGGCTCTTCTCATCAAGATCTCTGTGCAGTGTCTGGGGTGCTGTTTCAGCTGGAAAGCTCGACCTCTCTTTTTATAGGGGTTCAGGTATCTTTTCATGAATTTTGTCAAATTTGTCCTCGGATCTTGTTGCCTCTGTGCAAGAAAAAAAAAAAAAAAAAACAAAGAAAAACAAAACACGCAGTCAGACGCAGTCTGCATTGGCGAATTGGTTTCTATGCCACAGAAGGCAGTGGGATTTTTTTTAGGAGAGCCACTGTTGTGGTTGCTGTACCCTCCAGCCCCCTTTTCTCTCACCTGGAAAGCTTCTGAAACCAACTCTGAGTTTTCTTGATCATGACAAAGGCCTGCATAACATTCTGGGTCTCTCCTGCAGAGATAGAGCTCATAGAGTTTTTCTCTAATTGTCAAAGAATATTGAGTCCTTTGCTTAGCGGGACCTGATAGACCTTGGCCAAATGTGTTTCTGAATCACTTGTTGATTCTATTGAATGATTGATTGATTGATTGATTGATTGATTGATTTCTGAGAGACAGAAGAAGACAGAGAGGGAGAGAGAATGGATGCGCCAGGGCCCTCAGGCAATACAAATGAACTCTAGATGCATGCGCCACCATGTGCATCTGGCTAAGGTGGGACGTGGGGAATCGAACCTGGTTCTTTTGGCTTCGCAAGCAAATGCCTTAACCACTAAGCCTTTGCTCCAGCCCTTCTATATTTTATTTATTTATGTTTTGGTTTTTAGAGGTAGGGTCTCACTGTAGCTCAGGCTGACCTGGAAGTCACATTCTCTCTCTCTCTGTCTCTGTCTGACTCCTTCTATCTCTCCTATAAATAATAAAAATAATAAAATGAAGTAATAATAATAATAATAATAATAAAATATATCTATGGTGGTGCTTTCATCCCAGCAGCACTAGAGGGAGGCAGAGAGTGAGGAGCATCATGGCTGTGAGTTTGAGGCCACCCTGAGATGACAGAGTGAATTCCAGGTCAGCCTGGGCTAGAGCCAGTCCTACCTGGAAAACCAAGAAAACCCCAAAAACCAAAGAAATAAATGTAACCTCTATGCTAAGTACAGTGTCATGCAGCCAAAAGCAGGAGGAGGTGTTTAGAGCATGATATATACACACACACACACACACACACACACACATATATATATATATTATGTATACTATGTATTTATTTTATGTATCATACATGATTCAGAATATATATGAATATATATTTAAATTTATATATAAACTTATATGTAAATATGTGAGTTCATATATGAATATACATGGAAATTTATACATATATCACATATATAAAAATATATGATTTATATTTTCATAATATGTATAAAAATATAATTACATGTATTATAGATTATTATACATTATTTATACTACATAATATATACATATACAACTATATATAATTATATGTAAATATATAAATTTATATATATATATCATAATGGGATTAGGTTTAAGGCCATATGTAAATTTATATCCATAAATACATACATAATATATATATATATATATATATGGGGGGGGTGCCAGGTAGGGACTGGCTGTAGCCCTGGCTGACACAGAATTCACTGTGGCATCTCAGGCTGGCCTTGAACTCACAGCCAAGACCCTTCTAACATGTACTTATTCACAATTGGTTTCCAGGAAAAGTGAGAATAACTTCTAAGAAGTATCAATCTCAGAATTAAATCCTTCTAATGTCCTAACATACATAGTAAGTGCCAGCGAGCATTCTCTGGATCTCAGTTGAAGGGAGGCTTCTATGATGTCGACTTTTCATGTGATGACACCAGGTGACACTGGCCTTGTGTCTGTGGAATTTTCTTTCCCAGGAGATCTTCTGGAAAGTTTCTGAAACCAACTCTGAATTTTCTCTATCATGACAAAGGCCTGCATAGCCATCTGTGTGTCTCCTGCAGAGATAGAGCACATAGGGTTTTTCTGTAATTTTCAAAGATTATCGAGTCCTCTCCTTAGCAGGACCTAATAGACATTTGCCAAATGTGTTATATGTAATCACTTCGCTTACAACTATTCCCGGCATTTAGGCTATGTAAATTGAAAGATTCAGTCTTTTTGATCATAATTCATTTGATTTATTGTATATTTTAGTTTTTGTTTCTTTCTCTGTTGTTGCTTGCTTGCGTCTTTGCTTTCTGTCTTTCTTCCTTTCTTTTCTGCCTTCCTTCCTTCCTTCCTTTCTTTCTTTTTTCTTTTTGTTATTTTGGCTTTGCGATGTTTTGCAAGTGTGACTGAATGAAGAAATGCATATTGGCGATTTTTCCATACCTTGCCCTTGTTGTGGTCCATCACCACACCTGCATCCACTGTGTTGTCAGGAAGGTTCTCAAGCGCCTCCTTGTGGGATATCCGTGCCTCAAGGTCCACTTTCCAAGTCTGAGGTTCTCGATTCCTTCTGCCCACTCTTCAGCTCATAAGGATTATAAGGCAAAAGGAACTTCTGGGCTGGAGTGATGGCTTAGGGGTTAAGGCGCCTGCCTCCTAAGCCTAAGAACACTGGTTCCAATCTCCAGCGGTTCCAATCTCCAGGTCCCACGTTTAGCCAGATGCAAAGTGACACAAGGGCGCAATGCCGCACTTGGCCACAAGGGGGCGAACACATCTGGATTTCATTCTCAGCAGCTGAGACACTGCTCACACGCCCATCTCTGTCTTCCTCACTCTCTCTCTCTCTCTCTCTCTCACTCACTCTCTCTCTCTCTCTCTCTGTGTCTCTCTCCAAAAAAATAAGATAAAATAAAAAGTTTTTAAAAAATGATTTTCTGTAGATGCATATGGGTTTAAGATACCCCCATTTTTTTTCCTTTGGGGATGTAGGACACTCCACCATGTCTGCTGGGTTACCAGAAGTGTGAGCCTCAGGCAGAAAGGGTGCTCAAAACTCCTACCAAATATCTCAAATCCTCTGTCAGTTCGGGAGGTCCCAGACAGATGTGAGCAGATGACTCAGGTGCTTGTCAGGAGCCCCGTTTTTCTACCATGCAGAGAGTCCCTGGAACACCCAGGCCATCTCCTGGCCCAACCGGCTCCAGATTCTCTAACCTCGGGTGACTGCAACGCGTTCACCGGAGGTTAGAGAATCTGCTCGTTCCAAAAAAAATGCGCAAAATGGCCGCCTGAGTTTGGACTGCTGAGCCAGGGGACAGGTGGTGCACGGAAGGGTCTTTTTGAAAATGGAGGGATATCTTAGATTTCATGCCATCACTTGAAGTTACGAGCCTACCGGAAGAGGGATGTGTGAAAAATGAACAAACAGGTCACAGAGGGTGTGTTTTTCTAGGAATAGCCCAGCCTAACTAAGGAGATCATGGAGGGCTGACAGGCAAGGGCCTCGAGGAGTTAGAAGCCGGCCACTAGAGAGCGAGGCCCTGCTTCAAATACTAAGGTAGAGAGATTACAAAATCTTCCCGGGGCTTTGAGTCCAATTACTTGGACCACTGACTCGCCTGTCATTGTTGTTGATGACGAGAGGGACTCAGCTTTCCTGAAGTGCGCTCGGTTGTCGGTGCAGGACCCTTGAAGGAGAGGCAGAACTCCGTGACGTGCGAGGAGCAGTGTTCTTTTACTGCCCGCTCACCCAGGCCAGGAGGAACCTGATTCCTAGGCTGAAGCCCAGTCGCATTGTCATTCTCGCTTCTTTAATTGCTTATTTTTATGACTCTTTTACCCTTTTCATTTCAGAGGAACCCCTTTTAAGTGCCCACCATACATTGGTACCATCATGCCCGTCTTCCTCCCGGCCAGGCGATGGAGGACCCATCGCTGTGGGATGGTGGGCATTCCCCATGTGACTCTGGTTCCTAAGTTTTGGCAACAGCAGTCCACTTGTGGTGGGATTCAGTGCCTGTCCATATTGCCCCTCACCCTCTGGTTCCTGCACACTCACTTCTGCACAATCTCCTTGGCATTGGTGGCTCTGTTTGATTTTTGGTGGTGTGTGTTTGCTTTTTAGTTATAGACCCACTCAGTGAGTGTGTAAACAGCACATGTGGGTTCCATCTTCACCCTCATCCCCGCCCCTCCCCCCAAGGGACGCTGCTCCCTGGGGATGCCAGTTACATCCCCATGGGTATTGTGGGTCGTGCATTTGGGGTAGCCATCAGTTATCGGGTGAAGCCATGTCTCTGTCCTGCCTTGTGGCTCTCACAGTCGTTCAGCCCACACTTGCATGAATCTCTATGAGCCGCCCCGTTGAGTTTTATGCCTACTTCACTGATGAGGTCTGGGAGCCGCTGTGTCTCTGGATCTCTGTGACTCTGGACTCCGCGGGAGTCGAGTGTTCTCTGTGCCTATCTCCTTCACCTTTGTGCTGGTTGGAGTCTACTCTAATACTCAGAGTTTAACAGCCTCTAGAACTCTGCTCCATTGTACATTTTGTTTTTCCTCCCCATCACACCAGTGTAGGTTTCCAAAGTCTGCCCCAACCAGCCTTGTGGCTCTTCTCATCAAGATCTCTGTGCAGTGTCTGGGGTGCTGACCAAATTTTCCTGTGAAAATCTGACAGATTATTCATGCCAATAATCCTAAAGACACAGGAAGAGTTATAGAGACTCCAAGGCTTTCCTTGCTATAAATGTGATCCTGATCAATCCCAGTAAACTCGGGATTACCCTTAATCCTTGAACAACCCAGGAGTGATAGGAGAGCCCAAGCCCCGTCCTGACTCTGATGCTCTGGATGAAGACAGTAGCACTGCAGCATCACCTTCCCTCCCTAATTCCCACTGGAGGATTTACTAAACAACAGATGAAATGATGCCTCTTGTAAATCCATTCTCCTTTTGAATTGGGATCAAAAATCTCCCCAAAAAGCTGGGCGTGGTGGCGCACGCCTTTAATCCCAGCACTTGGGAGGCAGAGGTGGGAGGATTGCCGAGAGTTCGAGGCCACCCTGAGACTATATAGTGAATTCCAGGTTAGCCTGGACTAGAGTGAAACCCTACCTCGAAAAACCAAAAAAAAAATAAAAATCTCCCCAAGGATTATGAGTCATATTTTTCTGTTTTGTTATTTAAATTTATACTAAATTGAGATGAAATGTGGATTATAGTCTTTCTAAGACTAAATTAAGCTATTCTTGTAGACGTGAACTTGTTCTTCGGGCCAGTGTGATGTTCAGTGTGTTGCAGAAAGGAGAAAAAAATCCCAGGAGGGCAAGCCAATAACACAAACTCACAGAGGATATTGTAACTCAATCCTGCTTAGTGATGAATGACTTAAACTACTTTCATTACTCCAATGTGAGCTTACAGAATTTACAGTTCAATCATTAGTTTATGGTAATCAGGCTTTACACTTGTTAGCATGGGGGAGTCAGGGTCAATTATGTGTTAATCCACCTTCATTTGGAATTCAGAGTCTCCTGCTTCAGTATCAGTGGGACCCTGAGAGAATTAAAATCAATGTGTATAAATAGAGCTTTGCCCTCTGTGGCAAGAGTATGTCAAGTCATTGGTATGCTGTGTAGTCAGAGTCAGGACAGGCCACTGACAGATTGTGTGTTCCATTGTCTGGGGGAGGGGGGTTAAAATTATTGAGTCATTAATGAAAAGGCCAATGATGTTCTAAACACTAACTTATGTCCTTTATACTGGAAACTTTGGACTGGAGGGATGGCTTAGCAGTTAAGGCATTTGCCTGCAAAGCTAAAGGATCCAGGTTCAATTTCCAAAACCCCATTAGCTAGATGCACAAGGTGGCACATATATCTGGAGTTCGTTTGCAGTGGCTAGAGGCCCTGGCATGCCCATTCTCTCTCTCTCTCTCTCTCTCTCTCTCTCTCTCTCTCCCTCTTTCTCTCTGTCAAATAAATAAATAAATACAAAATATTTTTTAAAAAGACTGGAAAAAATTTTGTACCAGTCAGCTTTCTGTCACAGTGACAAAATACCTGAGATGAAGAACCTAAAAGATGAAAGATTTATTTGGCTCATGGCTTCAGGGGTTTCAGTCCATGCCTGGTTGGCTCTATTGCTTTGGGGCCTGTAGTGAGACAAACCTCGTGACAGGAAGTCTGCAGTGGCAAGAAGCAAAGAAAGGAGGAGCCAGTTCTTCCACCAACTAGGTCCACCTCCTCCCAAAGTTTCTGCCTCCTTTCCATAGTGCCACAGGTTAGCAACAAACCTTTAGTATGTGGGC